>OZ010580.1:76472076-76497076 GCA_963932145.1 Acanthosepion lycidas | reverse complement strand
TATATATATGCCTCATTGAATACCTTAAACAATTTTGTATTAGAAAAAAACAATACCCTGATCCTGGTGATGACATTGCGCTAATGTCGAAAGTACTCGGAATAAAGGAAAATGTATGAAATGGTAATTTTCTCTCTTCCTTTAATAAGGATACTAAGAAGCTTGTCCATGGATATCAGATGATCCTGTAAGTAGACAAAACTTGTCTAAAGTAATGAGATATGTCTTAATGAAAACATGCTGCCGAAATATACGCAACCTATATATATATATATATATATATATATTCTTCTGAACATAAATATAGAGGCGCCTAAGTCTGCATTAAGCCTTTTTATTTCATTGTGACAGATTTATTGTATCGTGTTTACAGGTTTGTTGTTGATGGAGAATTTTGGTTTTCCTAAGAAAGTCGTCATTACAAAAGAAATTTAATGAATATCAAAATGTCAGGTTACGGTGAAGAGGCAGAAGCCGATTAAAGATTACATTGGAAGTTGCATATTTATAAGGAAAAAAAATTAGTTTCATTTTTCGGCTTGATGCAACCAAACTCAAAAAAAAAATGTCAAGGAAAATATAAAAAAAAAACTAGGAATCTCTCCAAAGAACGTATGAAACGAATTTATAAGAAAACTTATAATGAGTAAGAAATGTGAAAATTCTCGTGCAACGAAACCGTGGAAAAATAGATAGAATTCTTGGGTAATAACGATATATACAACAAAAAAATTTAAATTATATAATAAGAAGAATTAGTGATAAAAAAAAATAAAGAATGAATGCAGATATTAAGATATACATAAAACGTATAGAAAGGGAATAACGTAAGGGTATTGAAAAAGTTAAAACACGATGTAGCCTGTTTTACAAGTAACTGTTTCGATCGGTTTCTGATTCGGTTTAAGGTCCAAAATAAAAGACTACGTTTTGAGAGAGCTTTTGTTTAAACAAGCAATCTCTCCCTATTTGAAAATTGTCACGTGCAATTTTTAGACATAATATACAATTACGTTTTTTTTTTTTTTTTTTTTTTTTGTAATCATATTGCTTCGAGCAAGGCATTAAAGCCACTAAAACACAAGGGGGTTACGGATTGTGAGAGTTTAAAAGAAAAAAATATTAAGGAGAGACAACGATAAAAGAACAGGAATTACGAAGACAGAAGAAGATAACGATTGTCATTGCTTTGACATTTTTGCCAAAAGAAAGTTCCACAAGCGCGAAGTGCGAGAGAAGAAAATGTTAGCATAGAAATTACAGTTACTTCTTCCGATCAACTCTAAAAATATGAGACCTAGCTGCCAATGTACTACTGCACTTTATTTTTATTTTTTAGTCTTTTCGCCCCAATCGAGACAATAAAGGACTGGGTGTTAGAGAATATGAGAAAAAATACTATTAAGGAGAGAGGACGATAAAATAAAAAGAATTAAGAAGACAGAAGACAACGATTAACATTGCATTTAAATTTTTGATGATCAAACTTGACTAATAAGAGGTCAGGAGAGAGTTCCACAAGCGAGAAGTGCAGTAGAAGAAACTGTTAGCGTATAATTTACGGTTACATCTAGCCATTTCAGATGTAAAATAACGAATCCTTGGCGCCAATTTAGTACTGCGCTTAAAGAACAATTACCATAAATGTAGAAAAGACACAAGAAAGCTGCATTACGGCGGTAGGAATGTGACTGAAGCAAAGATGCCAGGTCGGAACCAATAACATTGCAGATTCTTCTTTGAATTTTATCAAGAATCTCTAAATATATAGCAGGAAAACCAGACCTGATTTGGAAGCAATATTCATAGCATGAACGAACGGTAGTGTTATAAATATGTAAGACAGACCTTGGCGAGAAAAATGCCTAACACGGTACAGTGAAACAGTTTTCCTAGCATTGATTCAACATAATCTTTTCACTTTATTTCAGCGGAATTATTCTCTTGCAGATTAACATCAGCCATTACTTGCTATATTCATGACGTTTCGACCGTTGTACTTTCTGGCATCCTTCAGGTGATATTCTTTTTAGAATTTCGAACCGACCCCTCTGTTTAGTCCACGTGGGTAGATTGTTCTAATTCTACCTATCAATTCCTTTGAATACATAAAGGGTTCGAATCGAAATTCCAACAAATATCACCTGAATAAGGCCGGAGCGTACAACGGTTGAAACCTCATGAATATGGCAATAAACATGGGGACAATAGTCCGAACAATGTAAATAGTGTAAATAGTTATACCTCGTCTTAGAACTATAGACAGATGCTAAAATATATCTTGCAGTTAACAAATGTAGATTATTTTTTAAATCAGCTACCAATTTGACCTTATCGAACCAAACAGACTTCCTATTCATACATCAGTAAATAGTTGCGTCATAAGCATAGATACTGAGTTAAGAACTGATGCCATCAGGAAGGTCATTGATGAAAATTAAGAATAATGTAGGTTCAAGGATAAAGCCCGGGAGTAACGGCAAAAATTTCATTGTATATTTCCCACCGATGTCAGAAGTCGATTGTCTGAACCCAGATAATAATAGAAAACCTTTCGAATGAAAGGAAACCTTACAAATTTGAAACACTTTAATAAAACATTCTTCGCCATACTTCCTAAATGTTTGCCTTTTACCAACTAAGCCATGTCACTCATACCTTTTTTTTGGCATTAATGTATATTGTCGCCTTATTTATTTTTATTTTCATATATTTAAAAATATTTTCATTATTCACACATGGGCTACTTTTCTCCTTTTTTTTTTTTTTGTTATTATCCCAAAGTTTAAGCCGTTATGGCTGGCCTTCATCTTGTGCTTGCCGATCCGGATAGCTTTCCAGAAATTTCGAACTAAACGCTTTATTTAATCCATAAGGGTGGATTAGTCTCCTTCCACTGACAGGGGACGATAGCCTAATGGATTAAACCTTTCATTCTTCAATTTTATAATATAGTTATTTTGAATTCAATTGCTGCACCGGGCAGTGCAAGGCTGAACTCTGTTAATTGAGTATTACTGCCGTATATGCTCGTGTATAACTCAGCTTCATGCATAGTGAAAACCCTGAATTTTTTTCGCTTGAATCTTAAAGCCCCTCGATAAAATTACCTGCAACCAGTCACTTTAAACGGATGACTTTTCACCTCTTCAAAAAATTACCTGTATATCTCCGATCCCCTGCTTTTGCGTAAAAAAATCTTATAATAAAAAATTGCACTAGATGTATACGGTAAGTAAGAGTGATTTTATTTTACGACTTATCTCCCCTCTACAGGTTATTTAAAGACGAAAATGATGGGGTCATGCCACCAATCTAGTACTGCGCTTAAATTCATCAAGTCTACTATAGAGGAAAGTTAATAGAACAATTACCTTGGAAATAATGTAAACATTTCAAGTATGTTGGAAAATGTCGAAGTTTTCCCCTCAAAGTAAGAAAATATGAACTTTAAGCAAAATTATATACACTATTTATATCCGGACAATCATTCTCATCTTTGTTGTTTTATCAAAATGCTTCGGCTGTTGTGCCCTCCGGCTTTCCTCAGGTGTATATCGATCTGCGTAACCTACAAGGAAATCCGAACTGAACCCTTTATTTAATCTATGAGAGTAGACTGTTCTCGTTCCACTAAACACGTCTAGGAATATCGTCTAATTCTAATTTGGTATTGTTCAGTACAAAATCGCCCGTTTCCGCTGAGTGCAAGTACACACTACCCAGCCCAGGGATTGAACTCAAAAACACTACGTCACCAAATTCACTAACCAAAGCTTCTACTCACTAGACCATGGTCCCGGAATTGCACAGTGGCTTAAACGTTGTGATAAATACAACAAAGATGAGGACAATAGTTCTACTATAAATAGTGTAAATAATGATAACTCACCATCCCAGAATTTCAAACAAAATCTTTAACAAAATGGTTATAATATATGAAAAACAAATGTTAGTTTAAACTGACGCCGGTTGGATAAGAGTTAAACATGTCGACTAATTTGTTCGTCAGTTTGCCACCGGCGTTCATGTACTATCGTTTGAGAACAGATGGTGCTAGTCGCCATTTTAAATTCTTCCCCTACTTAAATTCGAGCTATTAAAGCTATCATCATTACACTAATTTCGTTTCTCCTTCTGTGCCATCTATTGTGACCTTGCCGAATTAAGCCAGGCTTTGTGAGTGATTCGCTGGAGTGTCATTAACTAATATACTGAATTTATGTGTATTCAGGTCTTATACTAGCCAACACTCGGCGTCGTAAATCCTCAAGGCATATAGGAGAGAAAACAAAGGATTAAAAATAAAATATGGACTGTGGATTAAGGAAAGTTATTGAACAAGATATATGAACAGGATGGAAACGAACAGAAAAAGGGCGACTAAAAAAACAGAAAGTAAAACAAACAGAAAACGAATAATGGCAAAAAAAAAAACGGTAAAATAATATAGTAAAATGTATGACAATACTAGAAGGATAGAATGAAATAGACCTGTAAAGCAAACATGGAAAAACATGAAGGGATTATTTACTTCATTCCAAAATAAGTTTAAAAAAAAGCGTAGTGAGGCCCGATAAAAAATAAATTATAAAACTAAAATATATAAACAAAAATAAAAATAATTAAAATTAAAATAAAACATTTGCGCTTTACTTTAGAACTTTTATCTTTTTTTTTCTTTCTTTCTTTCTTTCTTTATTTCTTTCGTCTTCCCTATCTGGACGTCTCTTTGTATACTTCTCTCAAATAAAAGCCACCGACTGAACCAGTCTGAAAAATGCCGGAAGTTTGCACCATCGAATCAAGTATGACACGAAGCTTTTGCGTACGCGGGTGTGAAGAAAGTGCACAGAGTCGCAGAGTTCCAGACACACTGTAGGAATTACTATCGCTTGCTTTCTGTGTCTGCAATAAACACTGTGTCATCTGCATATCTTAAGTTGCTATGGACGCCAATAATAAATGCTCGTAGGACTTTGAAATTCTCTAACGATTGTTTCACTGTAGATGTTGAATAAGTATGGTGAGAAAACACATTCTCGTTTTACACCTACGTTTCTACAGGAGAACGATGAGAATTGAGGGCTTTTAATAACAGCAACAGATAAAATGGATATCGCAATGTAAGCCAGAAGGAGAATAATGACATAATCAAGATCTTGAGGTTCCCCACTATTTCAAATAAAAGGTTAAGAAGGAAGACCCCCATCAATAATCGAAAGAGCAGTAATAGTTACTGGACTTGAGAAACCTATTTGCCTCTAAAATTATTTTATAGAAACATTTTATAGCTTTGAACTGACTGTAGGACTGGCTGCTTGGTGAGTGAATGCTGTATGTTTCCACATAAGGAAAGGGTTAATATCACCATGATCACTAGACTTATACTTGAACGGCAATCAGTCTAAGAAATAGACGATTCTGAATTCAAATCTACCGAGAAGGCAACAAGATATCGCGACATTATATTTCCCAATAAGTCATGAAAATAGACTAATAATAAAGAGAAGGAATTTCTGGAGATCCATGATACCTTCCATCCTGAAGGGACATGGGATTAAAAAGACATAGGCTCTTAAATACTATGGATTAAAATACACAGGAACAACCAGTAAATCTGAATAAGTTTTGATTGAATTTCTGGAATTCATACGAAACGGCTTCTTGGTATTTTTTTTTTTTTAAATTAAGATCAAGTCCCGCTGAAATCACTATTCTCCCAAAGTCACAACAACAATAAGTCTATTCCGTGCTTAAAAGATTGGCTTCCTTTAAACAGCGCATTCTGTAAGAAACTTCAGGCCTTTTAGGTCAGGTTAGGTTGGTTCTCTGAAAGAATATAGCATTTTTAACGGACGTGCGAGGCTGTGTAACCATTATCGGCAAACCGAGAACGAATATCGACATCGGTCTCGAGTCCAGCTTTTATGCCCCTGAAAAAAAATCTTCTTCTTCAGGATATATCTCCACAAATATCTCTTAGATGCATGTCACGATGTTTTCTTCATTACAAAGAAATGAGCAGTTAGATTAGGGATACATTCTGTGTTGTACGTGTCAGCTTCCCTGTACAGAAAAGACTTTGTCGCTTCCAATACAGCATAATATTTAGACATACGCCCACGACGCAACAAAATATGGCACAAAGTCAAGTTTAATATGATTCATCGGCAGGACGAAGGAAAAAAAATCTTAAGCCCGCTCGCCACATCCACATTCTGAAGACGCCTCAGACACCGGCCAATAAACCAAGCTTCTTCAAAAGTAAAGGTACTCCATAGGGGTTGAGCCTCTGGAGAATGAGCTAATAATACTGGCACGGGAGTTCGCTCCTCTGACGGTCAGTCATACAAGACAGCACTCACACCACCGGCTATAGTACAAGGACTATTGCAGTCCAAGCACTATTTTATTTAGATGAGTACCCACAACGCAACGCCATTCAAACGAGCCAATCAGGCTATGTATCCGACTGAAATCGGTTTTTCCCAAATCCAGTATAATTGTATACTAAATTTCTCACATCAAAAGGCCCGTGAGTCCCTCAAAGTAGAGAGTAATAGTTAAAGTGGCTATGAAAAATAAGATGTATATGAATTAAAGAGGATAAAAAGAGGAGGAGGAAAGACGACAACTGACCTTGATGAGGTTAAGCTTGTAACATTCACGGAAGTATCCACATACGAATCTTTTTTTCAAAGTGGCTGTTCTTACATTCGAAACACACGGAAAATGAAGGTGTTTCGACTCTGTGAATGTAGCGCAATGTGTCCTAAATGTACATGGCTGGACAGGATGGAACGATAGAATAGACTTCAATATCGGTCTATATTTCTGAGATGAGGTATTATGTACATTATTTACATTATTCGGACTATTGTCCTCATCTCTGTCGCCATATTTATCACAACGTTTCGACTGTTGTACGCTCAGACCTTCTTCAGATGGTTGGAATGTCGAATCGAACCCTTTATTTCGCTCACTGGGGTAGACTGTTCAGTTATCTGCTGTTAATTTTGCCCTCTGAAAGTTCTCCACTGCCTTAGCCGGGTATTAAACTCACACTCTTTCAGTTATGTCACTGGATCTAAGCAACGCCTTTATCCACTGTGAGTTCAACACCCGGTTAAGGCAGTGGAGAACTTTCGGAGGGCAAAATTAGCAGGAGATAACTGATAACTGACATCCATTAAACATGGCACGTGGAACTAGAACAGTCTACCCCAGTGAGCGAAATAAATTCAGGTTTCTATTTATTACAGACGATCGCTATAATAGGCATCATGTCTTGGAAGAGACCAGCGAGAAAGGTAGAGGGTGGGGATAGAAAAAACTGGTGCCAACCTCTCAGTCAACTACCCAAATTCTCCCATGCTGTGGTTTGGCTACCCCACTGAAACTAGAGAAAGCAAGAGTATCCAGGGAAGAGAAAACTCTCTCTCTCTCTCTCTCTCTCTCTCTCTCTATATATATATATATATATATATATATATATATATATATATATAGTTTATGAAAAACTAGGTAATCCGTATGGGTAAACCTAAGGAGGATAAAATCGAGAGAGCTCAATGTAAATCCAGATCAAATAATTTAAATAAAAACAGACGACTTTAAGCTTCCATGTAATAAATTATTTCACCACAGCCCTTTTAAAATGACTGCGGATCATCAGACTTTAATTCCAAACAAAAAACGAAAAGAAAATTTACACATTTTTGACGAGCCGTATTAAACATATGTAAATTAACGAAGTGAGGCGGGGGAGAGAAGACATGAGTGAGTTAGCAGATATTGACACATTTAAACGGTTAACTTAACGGAAGTTATATATTGATATCGAAGGGGTAGAGAAGAAAAAACCCATAGAGAGAAAAAGAGAGAAAGAAGTTATGAGAGAAGGTGTCACTAATTATATATATATATATATATATATATATAAACACACACACACACACACACACACACACATATATATATATATATATATATATATATATATATATATATATATATATATATATATATATATATATTGGTCTATATATAGAGAACCAGGCATTAAACTGGTGAAACCGTGGAAAATACTCCTGACCTTTTGTCACATCCTACCATTGTGGATAGATGGGTATTTATCGCTGCTTACGCGACCTCCGATCTAGGATCAAAGTAGAGTATCTGTTCCTCTCAAGGTTCACTAAAAAGCAATGTAAGAAATTTGTTCCCGGTCTTTCCAAGTCTGAAGTACACTTCTATTTTTACACTAAAGATGAATACTAGCAAATGCTAGTGAACTCCCCAAAACAAAAACTAAACATTAGGAAAGTATACAAATTCATTTTTGTAGTATAATTACTGGTAATACATTTTTATATTAAAATTTACTAACAATACCTATTTATATTAGAATTACCAAGAATACATTTTATCGGTAGATAAAGGCACACAACTGTAGTCAGAATATCGCCATGAAGCCATAAATTTGTGTTCAAGTATTTAGATTTCGGCATTAATTAACCCATAGAGGTTAAAAGGCCACTTGTCAAAAACAAACGATCAATTTTGTTCGGAGTCGGTATCTTAATAATGTCAATATTTTCTCTCTTTCAATTTCCACATACTATCCATTTTACTTCTTACTGCTGCTGGAAGTCTTCAAGTAATGTTAAGATAATCTTTTCCAAAGCAGAAATTGAAATGAAAGTGATTAGATCACAGTTTTTGGTTTCAAAAGGTTTATCTTGAATCCTACTTCTTAGTAGAAAATATTGATTTTTTTATTTTTGTTTGTTCAAGATCATGCGTAATTCAACAGCTCCATACCTATGTCGTTAGTATAGCCCCACCTTATCCTCAATCGAGAGCTTTTGGAAGAAAATGTAAAACATAAAATTCGTTGGGTTTTGGAAGCCTAAATCTGGTAGTCGTAAAACAAGAAATAGCTATGTCATTTAGTGAATGCTATTGTTTCGTCAAATCATCCTTCCTCTCCCCTTCGGTCTCCTGTGGTCATACATTCGCTGGACAATTGAGCACCTGCGATGTATCCAATAATGCGAAGCGTGTCTTGGGCAACAAGACTTGGTGGAGCCCTTGTCTGTTCTGGTCAAACACCAGACGATGTCCACCAACTTGAAGACTCGCCTTAGGTACAGACACATAGCCATTGATTGTATTGCAGGGACACACCCTCCTGGCCATTGACGTCTGATAACGATGCCTTGTCATCACCGGATTCAATAAGTTTTATCCAGGTCTTGTTTTAAGTCTTGTTATCTAGCCACCCTCCTTAAAAGTAATGCTTGGCGGAGACACCGGTCTGATGACACGACAAGGCAGCTGGTGGAGGGACCGGGTTTAGTCACTGATGACGCTATCGTGCGGCAGATATTATTGTTTTACATGGTATCAGCATTATTAATAATGTGAACTCAAAGAGTAGATAAAAAAAGGTGAAATAATGTGTTTTTATCTCGCTAGAGAGCTGATAATATTACGAAGGCCAAAGGTGACAGCCATGCCAGTTAGCATCAAGGAACTAAAAGCAGTTCCGAAGTCAATTGTAATATTAACCGTTTTATTATAAACCACCTCTTAATCGTCATTACTCCCAGGTCCACCATGACTCGAGGTGGCAGCAGCCGTTAGGCTCCCAGCTATGGTCAAATAGTGAACCCCCGAACAACCCTACACTTTTGCAGTTGAAAGAGAGAAACTGAAATAATACAGGAGCATCAAACCGTGAACTGGGGAAACTGCTGATTCGAATTGTCTGATATTTGCCTCCTTTGGATAGGTGACCAAATCGTCAGAATCGTCATTGAATGAATTAGACGTTCGAGAGAGAATTGGCACTGTCTAATTTTGGAGTCTTCTATTATCATCAGGGGAGTGATGGTGATTTTAAGAGACGATACTTACCGTTAGCCGTTCTCCAATGATAACTATCAAATACCGCATTCGAAAAAATGAGATAGATAAATCTAAATAGAAATCAAATTTAAACTAGGGCAGACAAATCTACATGAACAAGTCTATATAAACGAAACTTAAACAAAGAAACCGGATTGTTTGTAACCGAAAACAATGCTTTAAGAGACAATAATAAAATTGTTATATAGGAATGAAGTGTCGCTGCCGACACTTGAGTTTGAACATAGATCGCCAGTGAGCAAACACAGGCGATCCCATTATTGAATTAAGTAGATCTCGCGACCATATAGGAAACGCATGTACGAAATAGCTGACGACTAACGATCGCTATTTCTAGTCTATCCTCTATACTATACGGATCACCATTTCTACTCTATTACTATACGGACCGCTATTCTCTACTCTATTCACTATACTATTCCTCTATTCGGATCACTATATGGATTATTATTCGAGCGAGTATTATCGACCAAGTACTATTAGTGCGAGTGATATTCGAAGGCGTCTGACACCAGTATTTTTCAACGGCGTGACTATAATTGTATCTGCGATTACAAAGTCTCTACCACAACGAGCATTACGAAAGCGACAGCGAGTATTCGTTGACATTACAAAAGTGTCAAAGGAGTGTTTGTTGACATCACAAAAAGTAATGGCCAGCTATGCGTTTTCAAGCACACCCGTCTGCCAGCGTAGCTAGTCAACTTCTGGTTTATACCGCTGCTATGCTGACTGGACCCCTAATTACAGTTTTTATGAGGATGTGCATTATTTGTCGTGATTAACGTGATCAACATTTTGAACGAGGTCAGTACGATCAACTCCTCGGTCACGATGATTTTTGACTTTGTGCTAGCAGAACTATCGACGGATTCGGATTCTTATCCAGTTTCATTCACAAAGCGTGGGCCAACATGTAGTATGGTTTTCGGACACGCTCGCTGGGATCAACTGCCTAGATCGACAACATCAAGAAGTCATCTTCTTGAAAACTTGTACATGGTGGCAATCAAAACTACAATTTTTATATTTCTTCATATTCTGAAACTTTTTGGTTCTCGGATCGAGTTGTAGTATTTCTTATGCTTTTAATTATTTTTTTAAAAATATTTAATATTAGGTCATTATTTTTGCACCAACCTAATTCGTTCTCTTGTTCAAAAGTGAGCATTGAAAATAATGTAGTACAAGATCTAAGATCCCCAGCACCTTTCTCAGTATTCTCGAAAACTTGAGCACTGCAGTTATCTGGAGTCATCAGGCGGCAGGTTTGCGAGGGTGACATTTAAATGAAAGGGCCTAATGAATTACATAAAGGGCCATCTACTGTGAGAAAAAGGTTTTTTTTTAGTTCCTATATTGTTAATGTAAAAACATTTGATCCTAATTATTGGACTGTAATAGAAAAATGATTTTTAATTATTTTAAAATATATTCCTATACCTTATTTTGCTTGTTTTCATTGCTTCTTTGTAGTTTTTTAAATCAGTTTTCTCCCCAATATAGAAGATGCTCACAAAATAGAAGATTATCGAATGAGGTTGTTTCATGGCTTAAAGGATAAATAATATGACGATAGGTAGGATAAATAATGGTTGACCCTGGATCTGAAGAGGTTAAGATTCTAGTGATCAAGGAAGAATCTTTTGGAGAGCCTGTCCCATAAAGTAACAGTTCTGCGGAAGAAGCTGGAACATCCTCCTTACCAATGAAACACGAAGAGAATAAGTGTGATCCGACCCTATGAACTTTGTATGGCGGATTCTTGGTGTCAAGGATAGAATTGATAAAAAATAAAGAATGTAGCTCGTCTGACCAGTTACCATAAAAACTGCGATAAAGTTAATAAAGTCATAGATTAGTAAGATTTCATCTGTGGGAAAGGGTTTGTAGGGTGAAAAATAATTCATCGCCCACAAGGCTGTATAAATGCTTTTAGGTCTGTCAAGGTAGGAAAGCAGCACCAGCCCAGATATGATAGCAATATTTCATTTTAGGTTTGACTTGAGCTGACTCCTTTAAAGTTTAAGTAGAGCTGGAAGGAGGAGTTGGGTAATTTCTGGGGCGGTACGAGGAACCGACCATTTTTCCAGCTTCATTAGCAACGTGTCTCATATTTGAGTTCCACTTGATGTCTGGAGTGAACTTAAAAACCAAACAGACGTGCAAGACTAGTAACCAAATTCAGAGAGCAGGTGTTCGTCCTGACTGTACTCAGAACAAAATAAATGGCCGTTATTTTAATCTTTCCTTACATTTTATAAGGGTTGTCCATCTTTTCGAATCTTGTCTGGAGATGCAGAAAATGATACCATCATCATCGTCATCGTCGTCGTCGACGTCATTGTACTTGATTGTCCGTCGTATTCGACAAAGACACGAGGAGTTTCATCTAACTCCGGGCGTTTAAATCGTGTGACGGCCATTCTCGCCAGTCACAGGCCAGTCTCGACGATTAATATTCTTTCTACTCCAGCTGTTCCCAGTTGTTTACATCGATCTGCATCGCTTTTCAGGTCCCGCTTTTCAGGTTCATAGTCTTTGACCGCCTCGCCGTCGCTTCCAGCACTTTAGTTCACCATATAGGGCGTTGTTCGACAATAGAGAGTTGATCAAACGTTAGACTTGTCCAGTTCATCCTAATCTCTCTTCTGCTACTAACTCCACTCAAAACAAAATACATGGCTTGTAATTTTAATCTTTCTTTAAATTTTATAAAGTCTGTAAGTTTTTTCTACACTTAGCCTGTTTGCCCTGGACAAGACTTCGGTGTTAGGGACATTTTATTTCCAAGAAACATGCATTATGTAGCGCGAAATGACGCCATTGTAAACCTGTCAAGCAGTTGTTATCTCTGCGGTATAGTGGTGCAGATTTCAAGATTGAGATGAAAACTGCTCGATAAAATTTGCACTTCTTAACGAGCTTAGCTCGTCGCTGGTCCCACAGTCGACTTTTCAGGGTACCAACAGCCACGTAGGTAGTCGTAATTCATCATCTGATTTCGTTGCTAAGGGTGGCCTCTGTATACACCTCTGTATACTTCTGAGGTAAGCAAAACTGCGAACCGATTTGGTCTCTTAGCGAGCAGGTTTGGTCTCTTTTTATATCAATCTTCGGGACGAAGCTGGTAATAATTTCTTGCAAGTCAGCAAGATAATCAGGGATAAGAGCGGAGTCGTCAACCTTACAGCCGGTCAGTTATAAAGGTTTTAAATCATTTTCTCTTGACGCGGAGATTGGCCGGATTGAAGCGGCCGACATCGATCCTGGTGCATACATATACTCTCAATCACAAAATATAAAGGTGTTTCTGGTTGTAGGTCGACGATATAATTAATAACGGATTTTTAGAAACCATTAATTAATATTGGATTTTTTTAGAAATCAGTAATTAATACCGCTATATGAATTTAAGCATGCTACTAGATTGGCATATAGGTCCCACTATTTTCCTGTTGAAACAGTTAATTGCAATCGGCAATTCTACTGCGACATTTTCTTTTCTCGTAATTCCAACCCATGAAACTCACTTCGGTTTAAATACTTCCATGATACCTTCAATCTTCAAAAATTTAAATGCAATATCAATTGCTATCTTCTGTCTTCTTGAATCCCGTCTATCTTTTATCCTTTCTACAATCCTCTATATTCTCAGTCTTCTCTTTCACCCTCTGTAAACCTCTGCGCACTAGTAGCATTTCCGCATTGCTTGTGTTAAAATGATAAACAAAGATTTTAAATGAAAATCGGATTTTACGATCGCATGTAATCGGCTAAATTTATTCCTCGTATACTGATTATCTTTGTTCTAATTGAGATTCTGAGTTAATTTTCAAATTTCTTTCTGAATTTCGCTGCTTCCTGTCATTCGGCAAAACTAATATTAAACAAGTGCGTCATTTATGTATTTCAAGCTATTAAGCTAAGAAAACATCCGACAGAAAATGGGCAGATCTGATTTTAGGAATGTATTGGCAAGATTAACATAGTTGTGGAGATTGTTTAAGTTGAAGATTAAGAGTTTACATCTAAATCAAATATTAAATTGAATTTTAAAAAATTAATATTAATATTGAAGTAAAGCCTCACATTAAATTATCGAAGCCTTTGACCAGTCCTAATGGTTACAGCAATAACCCGGCATTAATTTTAATGAGAGACATTTCAGATATCTTGAGTTTCTGCGCAGATCTGCCACTACCTTTTAGTGAGTCTAGCTACCTCAGGTGTTTTTAGACATTTTAAATCCCCCCTAAGACCGTTCTACTTGCCTTTTGTGTATTCTTATTATAACCTGCTGATGTTTGGCTCCACTCGTACACAAATTTAATACAAGCAAAAAGAAAAGGTATAAAATAGGAATACCATATTGTCTCATCTACAATTTATGGAAATATTCACGGAATTTTAACCATTTCCTCAAAAGAAAAGATTCGGAATTTATTGAAACATTGAGCAGTTGAAAGTTATAAAATCGTTCCCCTAAAAGAGTTTTCAGGAAAATAGGTTTTTCAAGTCCAGTTGTTTTTATTACTCTTTCTAGAGTTTTACATCCTAACATTTTATTTGAAGTAGTGTGAAACACCGGCATATTGATGATGTCATTATTTTCTCTTTAGGTGTTGCTGTTGAAAGCCCTCAAGGGATGTGATTTCCGTTATCTGGTACAGTTCGTTATAATTCTTTTGCGCTAGTCCATAAGGTTCAAAGAAGGTTTGTCTTCCCGAAAGTCCACAGGCTTCACTCGCTAAAAAGCATTTTAATCCATTAATCATTAAAGAAAAAAAAAGCAGTTGCGACACTTTAGATATTTCTGAACGGGTTTTGCAACATGCGTGACTGCTACACGAATGTCTCATTCTGATGAGGCTTTTTAAAAACTTAACTCAAGTTTTCATGTCAATGCTTCGGTTTTGAAGCAGCTTACAGTGTAGGGAGAAACTACCTCTAATGCAGTCTTTTCTATGACATAAAGAAACAGAGAGAAAAATCCCTCAAGTTGACAGTGATTTAAAGAAATAGATGAGAAAAGGGAAAACAAAGAATGGATAGAAAATTGCAGAATTAGACAAGAAGTGATTTTGGCTACGCCAAAGGTGTTGAAATGTCTGGGAATCTATTGAAAGAAGAAACCAAAGTTTCTCATGAAGAACTACAACGAGATGACGAGTTTAATTATATTGACCGTTGACGTCAGCGCTTCATATATCTGCATGCAGCATTGTTTGTCTGCATATATCGAATAACCTAACACTAGATAAGAAATTCATCACGACGACCATTGCCCTGCATATATCCAAAACCTTAAAAAAAAAAAAAGTAGCATCGCCGGCTACTGCTTAACCTTTTAAGCTATAGAGTCTCTAAAACGACTCTCTCATTTATCAAGTCATTCCTAACAGGGATTTAACGGACAATGACAAAAAAGAAATAAACGCTGGCGTTCCACATTGTTCTTTCCCCCGTCTTAGCCTCTTTCAACTGTGTATTAATGATCTGCTTTAGTGCTTACTCCGGTTAGTTCTGGGTATGACGATAAACTACATCTGGTAGCAAGGCTTCCGATCGGAAGATTGGTGATACTGAACTACCTCTTAATTGCTGTTGTTCCCAGGTCCATTCTAGCTCAGGGTGATAACAGCTTTTAGGGTCCCAGAAATGGGTAAATAGTTAACCACATCACTGAGGTCAAAACACTATGAAATTATAAAAATAAATTTTTATAGTAAAATTACCAAGAATACATTTTATATCAAAATGACCAGCAATACCTTTTTTTTGTAGTTGAAGTATAAAATTTCGTTCAAAATATATTTAGTTGAAGACATATAATTATGTTCAAAATATTTAGATTTCGTTATTAAATAACCCATAGAGGTGTTGATATGTCACGAAACAAAATCAACCAACCAACCAACCAACCAACCAACCAGGCCACGGATCATTAGTGAGTATCTATGCGGATGATAGAATCGTCTACACACAGTTCTTCTATGTACCGAGTCTTTTTAGGGCATAGGTGATGACGGTTCTCCCCAACATCCTATCTCTTGTAGCCCTTAGAGGATTTTTTTCCGTTTACTAAGGATTCCGTTTCTTGATCCGCCATCCTTTCACTCATGATCGTGCCTTGATTTTCCCCCTATAGCTCTTTTCTTCAGTAACAATTAGTCTGCACTAAAAATAATTCGAAAAGAATTCCTTACTGAAAAGAGTATGACGTCACCTAATGGATAGGGTCTGGGAAATTAATACAAATAAAAACGGGCAAAGTAAATATGCATTTCACTCTTCAATTAAATTAAAATGGAAATCAAATAGAAATAGAAACTCGTGTAAACTATAATAGACAGGGATGACATTGAACGTGCCAGACGTTCAATGTCCTCTTGTCTAACAGAAATGCAGATGCCAATCTAGATTAGCGGCTTTCACACGACACATTCAAGCAAAAAAGACCCACCTTTCGCCAAATTTTACTGAAGAAAACTGTACCCTTTCCGCAGCAATTTTGACTAAATATCAGGTCATCCCATAAGTTCTGTCCGAATTTTAACTTTTTGTTAAGATGAACGAAATTTAAAGAGTATTTTACAATGTCTAATGGAACCTGAACATTATTTTTATGTTTAGATGCATTTAAACTGATCAAATTTTATTTCAAAGAACAATAAAATTAAATTTTGTTTAATTAAAACCCCGCTAATATGGAAGTACCAAAGAATAATTTGAGGCACATAATGCTTTATGAGTTCAAGAAAGGAAACTCAACAGACGAAGCGGCTAGAAACATTCACTCCGAGAGCAATGTGTGAATGAAAGAACTTGTAGATGTTTTGCAAAATTCAGAGGTGGAGATTTCATCCTTGAAGATGAGCATCGAACCGGACGTCCAGTTGAGTTTGATGAAAAGCTGCTTGAATCAGCCCTTGAAGAAAATCCTGCTTTATCAGTTGAGGAATTGGCAGTGGTTCTCAGTTCAAACCATACAACTGTTCATCGTCATCTTCAACAACTTGGAAAATTTCCTAAACTTGGAAAATGGGTGCCTCATGAATTGTCTGAAAGCAACCTCAAATCCCGAGTTGACATCTGCTCTTCTCTCCATTCTCGCCAACTTGTTTCACTTTTTTGGTATAGACTTGTGACTGGCGACGAAAAATGGATCTTTTATCGAAATGTTAAGCGTCGTAGACAGTGGCTTGGTAAAGGGGAAGGAATAATAAATAACGTTTAAAGTGCTAAAATCTATCGGACGAATAAACAAAAAATCCATTGCTACTTTAGAAATATCCTTGTTTACATTCGGATACGAAACTGTACAAACGTGAACATTCGGGAGGCATTTGCATTTATAAGACATTGCTTGATCACAATAAAACACTGAAGATCTAAAGGTTTCCCATGCAAAAGGGTTACACAGTTTCGAATCCTGCCTGAGATCGCATATTTTTCTAAAAGAAGGTTTCTCAAATATTCAGGTCGGCAGATGAAAATAATTTAATGTACTGTTTAATAAACAAACCGAGCGTCTACTTAAATATGAGTATCCACTAAAAACAACGTTTAAAGTTATAAAACTTGTCGAATTAAAAAATTTAAATAAAAAAGATCTATTAGTTCTTTAGAAATTTCATTATTTACGTTTGGATGCCTAAATCAAGAATCTCTAAGAAGATGGATTTTGCTTAAAGGCACTATTCATCATTGCTTAATTGACATAACATTTCATATACACTTGTCAACGTGACTAGAAGTGATAGATCCGAAATTGCCAAATTATATATTAATTTTAAGAAGGCTTTAGTAAAAAGAAAATATACTGAGATGAAAGAAAATTAACGTTTTAAACCAAATTAATTATGCGATTAATCTCTACCCTCTCCGTCAAATTACTTAAGCTGAAAACTGCAGTAAACTAACGTAAAAACAAACCGAAACTAAAACATCTTTGCAACCAGTAGAACGGTAATATTGCACATTAGTCTCCAGTTCTGAATGTGAGTTGAACGATGATTTGGCCTTGAATAGAGAATGCCACAGCTGAAGGCCTGTATTGAACCACAGACATTTTTCGGAAGAACTGATAAGAGATAAATGATTCACAGTGTCAATGACCTCCACAGAGCCCCTCTGTCGGTTTTCAAATCAGATTGTTTTTCTTCCATACTGGCTTCTAGCTACGGCAAGAGATCACAGTATACACTTTTATTTAACCATTAGCTGGGGAATAAATGCCTTTCCCAAGGATATTCGTGTGAAGTGAACACAACAGACTAATCTGGAAATTGACGATTTCACGAATCTGTCATTCGCCATTTGCTCATTTTCCCCTCGATGATATTGAACCAGAGTGTAGTATCTGTGCGCTCTGCCTAAATCCAAAGTGAATTACTCTGTATATTCTGTGAACTACTGATATTAGTGAACTACTAATATTGTGTTCATGTTCATAGTTATTGTTACGCAGTGTTGTTTTTTTTTTGTTGTTTTTATTAATAAGTCTTCCATTATTGTTAGCCTTTTTTTGCGTGTAGACGATGCTATTATATTTGTGTTGTCAACAAGTATGTTACTAATAGTGTCCACTAGGTCCCTATGAATATTTAAATGAGATCTAATTGAGCTATGGTCAGAAAGATGTAGTGTGAGTCATCGTGTCAAACATGTTGTAGTGTGGCCTATAAAATTATTTACGAAATTTGATTGATCAGGAATACAATTCCTTCATAGACATTTAAATTCGTAAAAAATATTTGTTCTGTTTAATTTTGTTCTAAGAGGTGAATTATTATTTTTGACTATGAGGTTTTAATTTTTTTTGTAATAAATAATTAGTTTAATTTTTTCGCTATTGTCAACTGGTGCTGTGCATTGTTTTATAATTCTTAATTCTAGTTTTATTTTGTTTGTAATTTTCGTTCATTTGAGTTTTATAAAAAAATATTAATGTTATTGTTTATGTTTCTATTCGCGTCGTTGCTATTAGCTACCTTAGACAGAAAAAAATTAGTATGGAAATCCAACAATTGATTATGAAATCCATTATTGATAAGCGTTTGTATATATATATATATATATTATGGAATGGATTAAGTCCGACAATTATTTAATATATTTTCTTCTCATACGTTAATTTTATAGACATAATTTATTTAATAAATGATCCTTTTTTTTTTCAATTAAACAGTCTTATCCGGGCTGAATGCTCGAAAAATTTGAACCGTCAATTGATCTGACGTGTGGTTAACTATTCAGTTTCTGGTTGGCAAACAACGAATTATCGTCGAAGGTGTCTGTTTACAAACAATAATTCGGACATTGCTAATCAGAGCCTTCTCTTTGACTGAATGGTTAAAATCAAACGACGGTTCCCATTTCTCGGCCGGTAAATGTAATTTAGACTGTTTAATTAAAAAACGGTAGATTTACTTAAATAAATTATATCCGTATAAACACGTATGAACAGAAAATATATTCAAATAATTGTCGACTTAATCCATTTCATAATACGTTGTCATTGTTTACGTTAAGATGTTCGAGCGAGAAAAATCGTTGTCTCTTTATAAGCAGTAAGTCGAACTTTGCTAAACAGAGGCTTCTTTGTGGCTGAATATAGATAGATAGATAGATAGATAGATAGATAGATAGAATTGTATCAGAAAGAAAACTGGAGATCATGAGACAAAGTGGAAAAGGGACCGTTTCATCTACAAAAATACTAAATAGTAAATTTATTCAATATATCGCCATAGTCTTCACCCACAGTCTCCAGATGACTTCGGAATCTCCTGCAACTCTTCTGGACAGTCTCCTTCTTTACCTTGCTGAATGCTGCCGTAATCCTTGCTCTCAGTTTACCTTTGGTATTACAAGGAGTTTCAGGCCGGTAAATGTAATTAATACTGTTTAATTAAAAAAAAACGGTGCATTTATTTAAATAAATCTACAAAAATAGCTTATAAGCAGAAAATGTATTTTATATATATATATATATATATATATATATATATATATATATATATATATTTCTAACCTTAGGTCTCTGTTTGGGAGCCGGAAGTAAATGTGTATAGAACAGAAACCAAAGGAAATAATAATTAATAATAATAATCCATCAAAAATTCGAGAGGTATATCAATTTGTACGTAGAATATATTTATAACTGCGATGCGCCTGGAAGGGAACTTTATTACTTCCATTCATTTCTTTTCATTTTAAATATTTTGAAAGCCAGAATGCATAAAGGACTTCAGTTCATTCAATCATTTTTATGCTATTTCGCAGTAGGAGAAAATGTCCTTGATCTCTTTACACAATCCTTACCATTTTTCAGTTCTTCAAACAGAGTTCAAACAGATTGCCGCAGTTATGATTTTACTGTTTACTCTTGTTTGTGCAACATTTGTTTAATGCATCTGCGATAGTGTTAACCTCGTGTAACCTTTAATCATGATGACACTCTTCAATGTAGAACGCTCTCGTCTTCCGTTTCAATTGATAGATAGATAGATAGATAGATAGATTTGAACAAAGAATAATATAGATAGATAGATAGATAGATAGATATGAACAAAGAATAAGATAGATAGATAGATAGATAGATAGATAGATAGATAGATTTGAACAAAGAATAATATAGATAGATAGATAGATAGATAGATAGATAGATAGATTTGAACAAAGAATAAGATAGATAGATAGATAGATAGATAGATCTGAGCAGATAGATAGATAGATAGATAGATAGATAGATAGATCTGAGCAGAGAAATAGATAGATAGATAGATAGATAGATAGATAGATAGATCTGAACAGAGAAGATAGATAGATAGATAGATAGATAGATAGATAGATAGATCGGAACAGAATAGATAGATAGATAGATAGATAGATAGATAGATAGATAGATCTGAACAGAATAGATAGATAGGTGACAGCCAATTTACGAGAAGAAAATTCTGAATTAAAACACAAGGAGGCTAGTGTGCCATCTTTTTGTTACCGACTCTTAAGAAAATTGTGGATCCTTCGACACAAGTCTTCACTAGCACAATCAAATGAACTCTGTGTGTAGTCTAATCTTGCAGTAATCTTCCCTCACTAGCCGAAATTTGGTCGAAGAGTCCACTCCCTACATTCCCTTTTGGTAGCAATGAAGTTCATTTCAGTCAGATTCTTCCCGCGAATAGCTACTTCGTGGAACAAACTCCTGGGAGGATCAATGATCGCTCGAGTCTATGATGGACTTCTAAAGTAGCGATGGCTTTTTATTTATTAATCCAGCAAATTTTATCGCTTTTACGGTTAACCATATTTGACTAGACGTTCCAATTTATTTATTCAACGGCATATTTATTTGTTATTTAAAAACAAAAAAATGCTCTCTCCGGTAGGATTTTTCTTCAGTACGATTTCTCAAATATTCAGGCCGTTAGGTAATAATGAATACAGTTTAATAAATAAACTAAACGTCAACTCATATATAGGTATCCTCTAAAAATAACGTTTAAGCAATATATATATATATATATATATATATATATATATATATATATATATATATATATATATATTTATATTTATATATATATATATATATATATATATATATATATATATATATATATATATATATATATTAGACTACTAATAATACTCGCTTGGAAAAAAAACTCGGATAGCACAACTTGCAAGTCTATCAAAACAAATGTGTACCCGAAGAAAAAATGGAAAAGGAAAGAAAGAACTAGAAACATCCGAAAAGGGCGAAATAAATTGTCCAGTGGCTTAAGTTTTTAGTCCAAAGAATAAAAAAAACAAGCTTGTAATAAAACTAAAACGTAGAGTGCTCAATATGCTAAGTAGAGCAGGGATGAATGGAACAAATCCTAAAGAACCAGTAACAACCTACCTAGGTTTTACTTAAACAGATCTTCATGGTAAGCTGGCTATATATATATATATATATATATATATATATATATATATATATATATATATATATATATATATATATGAAATATATATATAGCTAAACCTAGTGAGCCAGACAAACCTACCCAGGTTTCACCTAAGCTGATCGTCAGGGAAAGCTGTCAAGCTTTCCCTGACGATCCGCTCTACGGATCTGCTCTACGGTTGTATTGAGCTCTTTAGTTAGTTAGTTGTTTACTCATGTCGGGGTTTTTTCTTTGGGCTTTAAACCTGTATCTGTGCGATTATTTTCGACAGACTTTCATGTTTCTTTCTTTTTTAAAACCTTTTTTCCTTCGTCATTGATTTGATTATTGGCAAATCAAAAATTACGAAGGTTTTTCGAAACGTGTATAGTTACCTATATATATATATATATATATATATATATGTGTGTGTGTGTGTGTGTGTGTGTGTGTGTGTGTGTGTGTGTACACTGTATAATTCAGTCTAAAAGTAAGTAGTTAAATGAAAAAAATAGTAATTTAACATACCTGATTTTAAAAAGTGAAATTAATATCTATTTATATTTGTGATGTGAGTATTGTAACTATTTACACTATTCATATTGTTTGGACTATTGTCCTCTTTATTGATATATTCATGACGTTTCGGCCGTTGTACGCTCCGGGCTTCTTCAACTGATATACGTTGGAATGTCCCCAAGGGCACATTGCTCAGTAGATAAAAACGTTGGTTGAAGTAATCCAGTGTCTTGACCCAAAGAGTTTTAGGTTCAATACCTAGCTTCAGCAGGGGTGAACAAACACGGGAAAAGCGAAAGGGAAAGGGAAATAAGTGAAAGATATCCAGTAAAGGCATGGCACGTGGAACTAAAACAATCTACTCCAGTGGACAAAATAAAAGGTTCGATTCGAAATTTCAACGTATATCACCTGAAGAAGTACGAAGTGTTAAACGGCCGAAACGTCGTGAATATGGCAATATACTTTGCGCAAATAGGGAAATCAGTGTCTACTGGCCTAGAGGTCAAAAAGCTTGCCTAGTCAAATACGTATGCCAATTAGGTATTTACTCTGTCTCCCCAGTAAGACGAGTTGTGACACAAGGTCAGTTTTTTAAGGTGGGGAGCCCGAGCGCGTACACCCGGGCTAGGAACAAAAATTACCCGTAGCCCCCGCAACCGTCGGTTGCATTGGCCTCGGTGAGAGCACCGATCCCTCTCTCTGGTGCTATGAGAGGGTATGGCCTCGGGAAGTTGTTCTCCAGGACTGGGTACCTTTCAGTATAATTTTCCTCACTTAAGACTCTGTCCTTTGACGTGGCCGCCCCTGAGTGCACTCTGTCCAAAGACAGAGACGCAACTGAGAGATGATAAATAAACGTGTTACAAACCACTCGATTATACCAACTAAATATTACGTTTCCTAACAAATACTTTTCTTAATGTATAATTATTTAGTTCATAATTATCATTTGTTGTTTTGTTTTGTTTTTATCGGTTTTTCTTTTGTTTGTGTTTTTTTTTTTTTTTTTAGTTTACTTTCCTGATACGAAAATAAAGTTAGCAGATATTTGCTTCGAAAGATCTTAAGGACGTTTGTGCCGGCCTTCTTTGTGAACGAGCGGCCACGAAGCCCGCCGAGCTATACGGTGGCTTCCACTATAGTGAGAGTACGCCAGAGGTTATATTTCGATTCGTAGCGGTCAAGAAAGGTGGGTGGGAATCTTCTCTACGAAAATGTGTTCTTATTATAACAGTTTTCCCTCACATTTTAAATATTCTATTTCCTTCTTTTTTACTTCTTTCTTTTCTTGTCAGTACTTAAATGTGCGTCATAAGGTCTCTTGTCTTCTGGGCAAGAGGCGTGTGAATCGAATTTTATCAAGTGCTTCCGTTTCTCCCAATCATTCCAAACTCGAAGTAACCTAACAAATGCCGGTTAGTGCATTAGCTGGTAGTTGAATGTCGTTACAAAGCAATAAAAGCAAATTCTAGCATTGATTGGAAACTACCTTTTATAGAAACGAGAAATGATTGCCAATAACCAAAATACGGATAGCCATGTCAAAATGGCGAGAACAAGAAAGGTTCGTGTCGAAAAAGCTATTAATTTAAGAGTTCATTATCGGGGTTTTGCCTTTTCTTTGTCATTACTATAAACATTTCCATGGCCTTTGTTCTACTGATCTCTCCACGTTTGAATCTCTGGGTCTCATCGTTTTACAGGTTAGAACGTTATCATTCTGATCATGACACCCAGTTTTCGAATTTCCCCATGGTCAATTAAGGCAGGAAGTCCCTTCTATACGAGGCCTGTTTGAAAAGTAACGGGACTGGGCGTGTTGCGTGAGCTTTGGACGAATGACGGATAAGCGGATCGTATTATTATCTAACATTCTATCTTTGGAGATGGTAACTGTAATCAACAGCGTCTTCCTGGCTCAGTGAGAAAGAAGAGACGAAAGTTGTGCCAGACAAAATGGTGGCTGCTTCATCACGACAATACACCTGCTTATAACACCATAAAGGAGAATTCACAATGTTATTTCTTCAGAAATAATCATTCATTCCTGTAGTTAATTGCTACTAACAAACAGCGATTTTTTCTCTTGATGATGGGCATGCTGAACGAAAGTAGTCGAAGAACCTAATTAAAATAATAAAACAAAAAATATTAATATACAAACTAGTGTGTCTGAAAATGCTAATATTTTTATTGTTCAAAACACACACACACACACACATAAAAATCACGCACACGGCAACACACACACACATATATATATATATATATATATATGTGTGTGTGTGTGTGTGTGTGTGTGTGCAAATATATTGAAAAATAGGAAAGAACCGTTAGGTTAATAATCCGAAGTTCTTTAGTATTTTTGTTTTTATTTTTAAAAAACAGTGCTCGATACACAAGTAGAGCCAATATTATAATTATTTCTTTTTTAAAAAAAAAAATGATTCCATCGCTACACAGGAATTACCAGGTTTCAAAAACCGATCCTAAAAACTTCCAATTCAATTATAGAAATTAAATTAAAGTAAAGTACCTAGTTCTGTTTCATCCTCAAGAGAATTTTGGAATAACTAATTTTGAAATTTACGGAGCTT
>OZ010580.1:76399576-76467076 GCA_963932145.1 Acanthosepion lycidas | reverse complement strand
TTAATTAGTTTGTTTTGTTTGTTTTTTTGTTTTTGTTTTTTTTTTACGAATTGGTCAAACCCAAACTCGAACAAAAACATTGTTTTCAATCGTTATGAGTCTATCGATTGAATAGAATTTTATTATAAACAATTGTCTTGTAAATGGAATTTTTAAAGCATTCTGAATGTAAAAATAAAGAAAAAAGTATACAAGACAATAAGAAACACTACCTGTCAAAAAAAAGTGAAGTTTTGTTGAAATCGGTTGAAAAACGTAGGAAATCCGATCCCATATATAAACGAACACACACAAATACAATCTGGGTTTTATAATAAGTATAACTCGATATGAGTTGTCCCCCTTTCATTCTGGCGACAGAATCATGTTTTATCGTGTTTTCAAATTGATTTCATGCAAAAGCAACTGTGTTTTTCCAATTTTCGGCGCTGTCAGAACCACCGCAAGGTAATTTTACGCAGTCCTGTGAAGTTTTGTTGAAATCGGTTGAAAAATGTAGGAAATCTGATCCAATATATAAACGTACAGACACACACACACAATCTGCGTTTTATATAAAGTAAGATAAAAAATATATATACGTTTTGGTATTTCTCGATGAATTCCAAACTGTCTCTAGGCTGTGGAATTGTGGCCTAATGGACAGGACGTATGGCCTTGCAAATCACTTCAGTTTATATTTGTGGTCTTTATCGTAAACCACTGACGAAACACTAACAGCCCGAGAGACGCAAACGTTTATTTATTTAATAAAAAAAAAATTAACATCCAAACATAAAATAATACTAAAGATGTAATAATGATATGTTTACGTTATTTTTCATGGATACCAATTTGCTCACTATCATATTACGGCGATCGATACAAAAAATAAAATTGATACTTTCAGCTTAACCTTCTAATATTTTTCTCTGACATGAGGTGCTTCGGGGCAAGTCAACAAATTTCATCTTGTTATACAAAAGCAACCAACATCCGTAACCAAACTTTATAAATCTTTAACTTTATGGAGACGGCTTGCAAGCTATATTTGCTAAAATTATATCCCCTCTAAGCAACTGTAATTTTTAACCACTGAATGCTTACCAATAAAAACATCTCTGTACACAAATTATTATATATTTAACATAGATTGAATATATAAGTAATGAGAAGGCATCATTTATTTATAATATAATGATGTATATTTGCCTAATAGAGACTTATATATAGGTAGTGCAACAGATTCGCTGAAAAATGAATATACATAATGAAAAAATGCCTTAGACTTAATAAAAACACGGTTTTATCGTCAAAATCTTCATGTTATTATTATGTTATTATACCCGGTGGTAAAAGCTGCTGTTGACGACATGGGTGGCAGTTGCGTCTAGGCCAACGAAACTGTATTACCTCCCTTGGTTGGTGGTTGATAGGGTCAGGGTATCGCATGTGCTTTCCCACATTGTATGTAGACAAATAAGAGGAAAGACAAAAAGATTTCTTTATTATTAAATTATTATTTTTGAGCCTTTTTAGAACGTTCGAAATTTTAGCGTTTTTCTGTGGTAAAAAAATACATTGATTTGGAATTTCAATCATGCTATTGTCACTCGCGTACATTTGCAGCTAGTCTGTCTTCGACGTTTAACGTGTGTAGTAGTGAGTTAACGGAGAAGTGTTCTGTCTAACAATGGCAGGATCATTCATATCGTGAGGAGGAAGACATGATTTTTATATACGGCCGCGCGAATGGTAACACTTATCAGATTGCGTTTCCAGACCGAAGGTAGCCGAATCCTCCAATCCTTGCTGCTGTTTATTGTCGCGTTGCTGAAACAGGATCCGGGACACCACAAATTATGAATCCAGAAAGACCGAAATCTGCTCGTACACCTGATCACGAAGAACACATTCTACAGGCTTTCGGAGACGATCCAGGTATTAGAACAAGTCAAGTGGCCCTAGAATGTCGTACATCTAAAAGTACCGCATTGAGTGTTCTTCAAGTGCAGCTCATGTATCCGTATTATTTGCAACGTGTGCAGGGTCACCTTCGCCTTCTGCTCACTCACCACGGGAGAACATTTGCCGGTGGTTTATTGCACAAACTGCCGATCTGTTGCTCGTCTCTTCAGTCTTGTTTAGGGATAAGGCAACGTTGGGAAAAGATGGAATAACAAATTTACTCAACCAACAGTTGTGGGCGAATCCTCATGGTACAATGGAATCCTCATGATAGACTAGTTTACATTTGTCATTTTTGTACATTTGTGGCTAGTCTTTCTTCAACGTTTAACGTATGTAGCAGAGAGTTAACTGAGAAGTGTTCCGTTTAACAATGACAGGATATTCATATTGCGAGCAGGCAGATATGATTTTTATATACAGCTGCACTAATGGTAATGGACGCGTGGCTGCACGGCTGTATCAGGTTGCGATTCAAGACACAGAAAAACAGCAGCCGAGTCATCTAACTTTTGCTGCTGTTTATAGTCGCGATGCTGAAACAGGATCCATGGCACCATAAACCGAAGACCATGATCCGCTCGCACCTCTGACCACGAAGAACACATTCTACAGGCTTTCAGAGACGATCCACATATCAACACAAGTCAAGTCGCCCTAGCATGTCGTATATTTCATAGTATCGCATGGAAGGTACTTCAAGTGCAGTTCCTATATCCGTATCATTTGCAACGTGTGCAGTGTCTTTCGCCCTCTGATCACACACCACGGGAGAACTTTTGCCGATGCTTTATTGCACAAAATGCAGATCCGTTGTTTGTCTCTTTAGTCTTGTTTACGGATAAGGCAACGTTTGAAAGAGATGGAATAACAAATTTATACAACCAACATTTATGTGGCGGATATTCTAAACACCATTGTGGACATAATATATTCTAAACACCATCATCAGTTTACGATAAATGTTTGGGCTGGAATTGTAGGTGACTGCCTGGTAGACCTCTCAGCATACATTACAGGAGCTGTCTACAAGAACTTTATTTCGAACACACTAAGAGACCTGCTAGAGGATGTACCCCTGGCCGACATCTACCATGAAAGATGGATAGGTCAGGGAGAAATGATTTTATAGCTTGCACGTTCCCCCGAACCCAATCCTTTGGATATTTATCTGCGCGTTCACCTAAAGCAATTGATTTATACAGAAGACAATGACAATGCAGAGACGCTTCATCACCGTGTCATAGGGGCCTGCGAAACCATTCTACACCTTGTGGGAGTATTTGAAAAGGTCCGCCAGTCAATGATTACGACGGGTGTATGTGTGTGTGTAGAAGCATTCGTAGGACATTTTGAACATTTCTTATGAGTTGCTGCGTTGAGGTACAGCGATAGCGTTCTGTATATATGTTTGTATGAACTTTTGTCCTTGTTTTGGTGTGAGTAACTCGCCTCAAAGTTTGTAAAAGTATTTTCGATACACTCTGTATATATATATATATATATATACATTTATATATATATATATATATATATATATATATATATATATATATATATATATATATAAGTGGACATGGAAGTCAATAACCAGAGACGACAGTCTATTTCATGCTAAACACGAACAGCACAATACTTTCTAAATATATATGAGATTAAAAACAAATCACACAAAAATATCATTGAAAATAAGAAAAATTAACATCAGCCTAAAATAATCAATCCAATAACTGTAAAATCTGCCTGAAGGAAAAGGTAGCCATAATTCTCTTCCCAAAGGAATGTCTATTTTTGGTTGAGTTGCTACTGGTGGAGTAATGGATTGAAGAATCGGAGAGCCGACTTTGAATTCCAGTCGAATCCATTACATTCACTTACGTGCTAATACCCTTGGGAAAGGTATGAATCCTCTTCTTCTCCCTCCAGGACTGACCGGGCAGTATAGCCTTGGATGGCAACTGGTCTACTGCAGAAAGAAATAGAAACCTACTGCGGGAAAAAAATCTGCTTTGTCAGTCATGCATCGAAAGATACATGATCGCCTAAGAGTGTATCACGTATGGCACATAACTGACTGACTGCTGCTAGCACCCCCAGTTATTCATTGCTGACTAACGACTTGTGTCTACGAAAGATAATTTTTCGAACTAATCAAGCACTGGCTCGTCTGAAACGGACACCGACCCCATCCAAGCATTGCTAATGATTGGAGGGGCTCCAGTGGCACCGTGACCAAGTTTGAATGCATGAAGATAAAAAAAAATTAAACAGGATTTATTTGTTTCTTTAAAGATACACTTACAAAACTAAATAAACAAATAAAATCTCAATATTCAAATGACCCCCAAAAGAAAGGCAATACTTTAAAATTATGCTATATTTATAGGTAAGATTGATTGTAGAGATAAAGCGGATGTAAATATAATATAAAAGTGGACAAACAGGATAACTGCAAGCGGCGACAGTCTGTTTCATGCATGAAAGCAATCTTCAGGCACTCTCTCTGTCTCCCTCTTTATCTCTCTCACTCTCTCTCTCTCTCTCTCTCTCTCTCTATATATATATATATATATATATATATGTATATATGTGCACACTTCAGGGAAAGACAAATGTACCATGAAACTTAATCACATATCCCGAGATTGATATAATTTACCTTCGGATAAAATGATACAATGGCCGTCGTTATCTTTTAGAAATTTATTAGTATGGCGATCTACTGCTTGTACAAAGTGTCCTGCGGATTGCCGCACATGCATTTGCCATTTCTTGTCTAAGGGCCGCCAGTTTTAATGTAATAATATACGAAAATACTCGGAAAAACTAATATAAATGAATTAAATATGGTCTTTAGAGATTATATAAAACAACTAATTTTGAAATTTCAAAAACAGAAATTGACAGACATAAATATACTATTTAACGAAAAATGTTTGAGAGGACTATTGCTAGCGAAATACACCTTATATATATATATATGTGTGTGTGTGTGTTTGTGCGTTTGTGTGTGTGTATGTATGTATGACAACGGTTGTATTTGGAGCTAGAAATGGTTGATCAGAGTGTTTTTATAAGATTTGTATAATAAAATATTTTATAGAAAAACAATGGTTATTATATCCACACTCTATCTCTATCCCTTTTTCTGTATATATATATATATATATATATATATATATATATATACACACACATATATATGTGTGTGTGTATGTGTATGTATATACATAAATAAATACATATATATATACATATCTATATATATATATATACACACATACACATATATATGTGTGTGTGTATGTGTATGTATATACATAAATATATATATATATATATATATATATATATATATATATATATATATATATATATAGTCTGGCTTATTACGTAGTGTGTGTTACCTTTCAAATGATATTTTGTTGCGTGTGTTTCTATAAACTTTTATTTAAATTTCTAGGGCTTTCTCCTATGTATTCCTTGTGGCAATCATTACATGTATTATAGTAAATTTCCGCTTGAAGTTTTATCTTATTGTTCTTTCGTTTTCTTTCTTTCTTTTTTTTTATCAATTCACCCTAGGCAAGGCTACTAAGAACCACTGAAATACTGCGAAATGAAAGAGAATGAAAAAACTTTAAAAGTAACTGGAAACCCAATCATGAAATAAGAAACACGGGATAAATTTCTAAACTTGTTCAGAAATGTGTTATCCGAAGGATAGGCTAACCTAACTACTTCTGTTCATTAAGGCTTTTATTGTTTTTGTAACAAAATTTTTGTTAAACTTGGATAAATTCTTTTTCAATTGAAGTTGTGGTAGATTTGGTAAGTAGAGTAAATATATCTCGGTTCGTTGGATTTGATGGAATGATTCATTCTTTTATTTATTTATTTGTTTAAATATTTAAGAAGCCTTATGTTTTGCTTTGAATATGGAATAATTAGGTATTCAGCCAGCCGGACAGTTATGCTCGGGCGATCATGTCTCATTTGAGTCATAACTGACTAAACAGAAGATTTTTCCGAAGTAGGTTGACTGGTTGCCAACCCCCAGGCCATAGAACCTAGTCTATTCAACCCATACCTTTCTCTATTTGAGCATATTTGAATGTAGCGAACCTGACTGTAAATCGAACTCGGCTCTCCGTTTTCATATTCCAAGACGGTATCCATGACCACAAATGTGTGTGTGATGTGTGTGTGATGTGTGTGTGTGTGTGTGTGTGCAAATATATTGAAAAATAGGAAAGAACCGTTAGGTTAATAATCCGAAGTTCTTTAGTATTTTTGCTGTTATTTTAAAAAAAAACAATGTTCGATACACAAGTAGGGCCTATACTATAATTATGTTTTTTAAAAATTATGATTACATCGCTACACATTAATTACCAGATTTCAAAAACCGATCCTAAAAACTTCAATTATAGAAATTAAAGTAAAGTACCTAGTTCTGTTTCATCCTCAAGAAAATTTTGGAATAACTAATTTTGAAATTTACGGAGCTTTATAAGCACATACATTCGTAATATTAGTTTCTACGGATATGGATAAAACCAATGATTTTAATAAGGGGCGGTTGGGTATTCATTTTCATTGACAACTATTGTATCAACACATTAGCTACTTTCGAAAAAAAAAAGAATATATATATATATATATATATATATATATATATATATATATATATATATGTATGTATTAGGTTGGTGCAAAAATATTGTCGGTTTTTGACGTATTTTTAACGTCAAAAACCGACAATATTTTTACACCAACCTAATATGTATATATATTGTTATTATTATTATTATTATTATTATTATTATTATTATTACTGCTGATAATGCAAGACTCTCCTAGCGATTGAGTTCTCTGAATGACTGGTGTTTTTATGAAAAAATAAACACGCAAAAATTCGCCTTTTGCGTCGATGGCCTAGGATTTAGAATCTCCTACTGATACCAAATCGGTTTCCATTCCACCCATACCTTTCGCTGTTTGAGCATATTTGAATGTAGCGAACCTGACTGGAAATCGAACTCGGCTCTCTGATTTCTCATTCCAAACAGATATCCATCACACCACAACGCACACTGTGATTAAGGATTAATTGAAAAGTACGTCAAATATATTTTTCCTCACCCTTGAAAATACTGAGGACTACAAATTCTAAGTTCTCTTCTGGTTCTCCTGCTATTCATCTCGAGGTTCTTCACAAAATCCACAGACGGATTTGTAACGTAATCGATCCTGACTTGGTATCTCGACATCAGTTAATTTCTCATCGACTTGGTATGGCTTCCCTCTGTTTTTCTACAAATATTTTCATGGCAACTGCTCTGAAGAGCTTTTTTTCCTTGGTGTCCTGACTATATGAATTTAAGCATGCTACTAGATCGGCATATAGATGTCACTCGTTTACTATCGATAAGGATTATAGGTAAATGCAACCGCCGCTTCTAATCTAACAGTTTCTTTTCTCACACATCCCACCTATGGAATTCCCTTCCGTTTACTCGTTTCCCTGACAACTACAATCTTCAAAAATGTAAATGCAACGTCAATCGCCATCTTTTGTCTTCTTGAATCCCGTTCATCTTTTGTCCTGTCCTCAATCCTCGCTATTCTCAGTCTTCACTTTCACTCCTTGTGATCCAATGCGCACTAGTGGCATACCCACTTTGCTTGAGGTGAAATTATTAAAAAGAAAAAGATAAAAAAGTGAAACCCGATAATTATCAGGATTTTATTTTCTTGTTATCGAGAGAATATAACTTTTTTTGATAATGTTTATTAATTATCGGCTTTTACGTGTATGCGTATTACTAGGTACACTCTTATTGTAGGCTCATGTCTGACGAAGCTTATAATAGAATTGCTGGCACCGTATGGCTATAATAAGGGACTGGAGTGAAATAGAAAACTAGTCTCTTAATACTGAGGCGACTGTAAACCTATCCTTAACTCCCCTTTCAGCATTTTAACTCAATATTTATCAAGCACTGTTAACAGAATGCTGAAAGTTCTATTCTGAAGTGCAACACAGAATATTATTGGTTGATTCATAATGTACATGTGTCAGCCAAAACCAAACGCCTTTTTCAAAATCACTGACACACGCTTAGAAAACAAAGATTACTCATAGAATGTATGTTGTTTTTTAAGAGAAAGTTCTGAAAATATCTATTGGAGGTCATTGAATGTTTAGGAAAGGAAGCACTCGATATAAGTGTAATAACAAAAGTACGCAGGTGTAGGCTTTAAGAAAGCTTTATTCAATTGAGAGTACAAGGCTTGTGTATAGTGTCCTTTTACAGTCCCATTAAACTGAAATAGCTCTCTCAAAGAGTAGAGTAATGAAACAAGGGGAGACAACGCTTAAGTACCTTAAGTCGACGGACCAATAGAATTAATGGCCTGATTGACAGGTAACAAAGGTTATATTCTCACCATAACAACAAAATAAAATCTTTACTCTATGGCCGTATGCTAGGTAGTTTAGATCGGAAAAAAGAACTTTCTGGACATAATTCACTTCGCCTTCTTTCTTACCAAGAACAGATGCTTGATAAGAAGACTGATGGATATATTCATATTTTTTTTTCTCAAGTAGTACTTACACTTCCACGATTTTATAGGTTTTATGACACGTGTGAAATTCCAGTTAATAACCTTCGTCTTATTTCTTTAGATAATCAAAGCAATTATCATTATTCGATGACAGAAGGCTTGGAGAATTCAACACTCATAGGGCATATTGAAAGCAAGAAGGACAGAGAGATTCAGCGAGTATTCTCCCTAACGAACCCCTGTAAATGGGCCGTATTTACAGTGTCTAGGAGAGATAGTATGTACTTAGTGTCACGAAAAATGGGAAGTTGTGGAGAACCATGAACGCCCACGACCTGAAGTTATATTTCACATAAAAGACAGGAAATATAATGTGTGGACAGGAAATATAATAAAAATTCAGTTGAATACTAAAGTAAAATGATACCATTTTTCATGGTGGATGGATGTTTTGATTCAAGTCTGACATATTTTTTCTTTTTAAACTTGTAAAAAAAATTGAAATAACTTCTCTGAATAGGTAAAGACTAAAAAAGTATGCAAAAGAAAAATAACGACTGGCGAATTTAAAGATTCCTAAAGTTTCGGTTAAAATTTTGACCTCTGATCTTATATTTCCAAACAGAAATAAGGAGATGTTTCTTTCAACCACAAAGGTCAAATATCAACCGATATTTTTTCATAAATACGTAAACTTTTTTTTTAAACTGGACTGTCGCCGAGAATGGTTAGGTTTCTCGTTAGATTTCAAATTAAAATAAAAAAAATTGATTAAAAAAAAAAAGAGAAAAAAACCAAGTTCCAAAATTATGCCGCCTTCGATGATCGAGACCGGCAAACGTTAATTTCACTTTTTGCAAATAAACAGAAATGTCTACTTAAAACACATGTACTCAGTAAAATAACATCTCTATAGTATTAAGAAAATTAGCGGGTTAAAAAAAGGTGGATTACTTAAATCTTATTTATATATACATAAAATATTTTTACAGTTTTCAAAATAGGCCACACTTATATACAGAGGAAAATATAAAAATTCATGTACACACAAACGCATATATACATATATATATATATATATATATATATATATATATATATAGATAGATAGATAGATAGATAGATAGATAGAGAGAGAGAGGGGGGAGAGGGAGAGAGAGAAAGAAAGAAAACCAGTCGTGTCTCTTGGGGATCTGTTCCGAGGTTATCTGGATGAGTATCGCTGCGGAACTGAGTGAGTAGCGGGACTATATCGAGTTTAGTTTGTTTCTTTTTCGTTACTGAGGCCTATAGTACAGTTGGTATGGCGTTTGCATTGTTCGATACTCGGTAGTGGATGCGCACTGTTCATCAGCACTAGGGAGGATTCTTCTAGGCTCGTCGAATTACTAAATGTTTAGCCTAAAATCATCAGCAAATTTATATATATTTTAAGACCTTTTATGTTTATACATACTTTATATATATATATATATAAGGAGGCACGGTGGAGTAATGGATAGCGGCTTGGATTGAAGAATCGGAGAGCCGAGTTCGAGTTCGAGTTCGAGTTCGAGTTCCAGTCGTATCCATTACATTCACTTACGTGCTTCTTCTCCAGCTATGACAGCAGAACAGACTGGGTTCAACTCTGAATTCAAAACCTGCAGAGGGTCGTTTGGGGACCTTGTGGCACTTAGTGCACCAGGTCTCTGAATTCGGCCTTTCAAAAAGTGTGGCTGGTCCTGCACGAAACCTTCACCACTATAATCAAATCTCATGTGCCGTTGTCGGGCATTCGGTTTCCTGTTAACTGATCTGCTTGAGCCTCATACGTCGACTATATAGAGAGAGACCAATGGGAAAATTGTCGCCATCTTATATTTTTTTTTATTTCCTATATGCGTTATTTGTTCTTGTTTTGTCGACTGCACAGTATAGTGGGTCAGTTGGGCACCGTCTGTAAGAAAAAGAGCACTATGACGTAATTCACTCCGCCAGGAAAACGACATGCTTGGCATTTTCGCTGGAAGCTCAACTACGAACATTTCAGTGTATTTAGGTGTCAATATGAGCACAGTTCAGAGGATTCAGAAAGAGTTGGATGAATCTAATGGTAATTAACTCGTCGACTTCCCTCCACACTCTTGTTTACTGCCGATGACTCTATATACGTTCGAAGGTAGGTACACCAATCTGTAGCCATCAACCGTTTTCTGTTACAAACGTAGAAATGAGTCTGCTCCGAGTTTTCTGTATATCATGAAGCCAATGGAATCGGCAGGCGAACAACGGCAGTCTTTTTGAAGGCATTTGAATTTCTTCTGCACAAAAAATGAAACTTTGGACAAAGGTATCGGTACCACGTTGAATGTCATCCCTTCGTCAGGCTAGATGGCTTCCACACGATACTGACGACTAACTGCTGACTTTTAGCACGCCATAGGATATATCGATACTTTATTCCGCCTCATCTATCCATTCGTGAAACATTCGATTGACATTTTCTTTCATTCTGTTCCCAGCCAAAAGAATCCTGAAATATCGACCAGTATAAAGTGTGTATTCTCCCAGATTTCATTCTTTTTCTTTTTATGTTCCGCGTCCTTTCAGGACGTAAGCGATCATGGCTCTCTTTATTCCTTGTAGCTCTCAATAAGTTTCGTACCTCTGTTACCATCCCCCAGACCAAGTTGTGCCATCCACTTGCTTAAGCCCGCCAGGTATGTCATTGCTTTCCTTTGTCTCATTTTCCCTCTGTTCGTCCTATCAGTATCAGATTCTCTAGGCCTTCCTTTCTCATTACGTGTCCCTGAAATTCCATCTGCCTCTTCCTTACGTTAACTATAAGCTTCCTCCTTGTTTTCAGCCTATCCAAAACCTCATCGATGCTTACACGCTCGATCCATGATATCCTTAACACCCTTCTATACAACCGCGCCTCCGCTGACTCGCGTCTTTTCTTCATCTTTTAGGAGGCCGTCCAACATTCGCTGTTGTATAGGAGGACAGATGTCAGGTAGCAGCTCAGTACTCTTTGTCACAAAAGAAATCCTCCTGTCTCGCAGTATTCTGCTCAGCTTTTGATATGCATCCTTGGCCATCCCAATCCGTCTTCGGATCTCAGCGTCGCACCTACCGTCCTCCGTCAGAACCCTTCCCAAATATTTAAACATCCTCTCTCAGATTAAGCATGTTCTATCACTTCGCTAAAAAAAAAATGGACAGATTTGATGGAAACCATTTCACCATAATTATTCATTGCACTTGTTTTTTCCTCGGCGTCAGGTTTCCGAAACGGTGTTTGGATTTCTAAGTTTATTCTTCAATATTTTTAATATGCATTCATTTTGATCCGTTTTTTCTGTCTGCTTCTCATTAAACAGCGCAATAGCGTATTTGAGAATGAGAACAGTGTTAACTACACAGGGGGGGGGCGTGCCGGGTATTATAAGAACACATTAGCGGATCATCATTTATAAACAACGTAATATTACACAGGTCGCAGCAAATTTTATCATTCTCATTTTATCTTTGAAATGTATGGTGAACATTAAAAATTATCAGCTACCAGTCTAATGCAGTAAAGGAAATGGCATGTTTATGTCCATCCATGGTCGCTACATACAGATTCGGACATAGCAGATTACTTAAAATAGGTTAGGTGAAAAAGAGAAAGAACGTGTAACTTCAAATAGCCCCCTCGCAGGGGGCACATACGAATAGGGGGCGAAAAGTTCATTCGAACATGTTTCATTGAATATTAAAGACATATTGTGTTAATTTATCTTATACTGATCCTTTCCAGTAGTCTAATTACTTTCCCAGGATTAAATTCATCAAAGAAGGCGCCGTAGTTTTTTTTTTTTTTTTTGTTTTGTTTTGTTTTGTTTTTTTTTTTTAACCCGACTACCTAATTTTGACCTTTCAGGGTTAAATCACGAAGACAACATATTGTAACTACAATAAAATCTGCATTCCTTTGTAATAGTGTCTTTTAAAAACACACGCGAACCTATTTCTGCCATAGTTATTTTAGAATATATATAAAGACAGTGGTTTATTAGACAGCAGCTGCGTAATACTAGTACACTTACCAGGATGCTTGATCGTCGAAAGACTCATTAAAAATGTATGATATCAGAGGACAATGTAAAACATATTTTATTTAGTACTCAGTGAATATATATATATATATATACACACACACACATATATATATATATATATATATATATATATATATATCACAAATGATTAATAGAATATAATTCTGATATTTAAGAAAGTTTATATATATATATAAACTTTCTTAAATATCAGAATCATATTATATCTGTTCACTTCAAGAACATTTATTAAATGGTTTACAGCCACTTTCAAAATATGTTATCCCGTCAGAACAAAAAAATATTAACTCAAAATCAATATGGGCAAATGTAAATGAACCCTTATTTTTACAATTTGGATTTTTGTTTTGGTTGCCAGTGCAAATAATTTTTATTCAGATGCAAAAATCAAAATGACAAGTATTCAGTTTTTTGTCAAGCCGTCTATACTGCATTAACCAATATAATTCAGTGTGCATGTATAGTTAGAGACTAAATTTTAAAACATATGCCAAGATCCAAAGAACCTCCTGGAGCTTTTTAATAGTTGATACCTACAATGATTAATGAAGGCTACAAAAAGCTATCAAAACGATTTGGAAAGCACGTTTCCATCGAGCGTCAAATTATTTATAAATGATATGACGGCACCCAAATCAAGAAATGTCCGTCCGCGAAAATAACTGCACGGGCAAGTAGAAATCTAGTTTGTTAACCCAAGGTGAATCCTGCTGTGACAGCAGGATTCATCTATAGCTTGCCGGTTCTTCGAGGCTCACTGGCCAATGTAGGAATCAATGTGCATAGGTCTACAGTGCAGAATACCTATAAAAAGAACTGCTTAAGAAAAAGCACGAAGTTCGTCTCAACTAAACGAAAGCTCATTAATAATCTAGAAAAGTCCTAGCAAAAGGTTTTATGGAAAAAACCCAAGAGCTATTAAAGGACAAATGAACTCCCATCCTCCCCAATTTATCCGCCATCCTCTCCAACTACAGGTCAAATAGCCCCGCTAACGCGAAATTGGCCAAGAGCAGCGAGTACGGATACACCCCTGAAAACATGGTTAATCAGGGCGGGTTTCTCCTAACAGAAGTCATAATCCTATGTGTGACGATAAATTCTATCCGGCAGTAAGACCTCTGACTGTTTGCGGCTCTGTTTTATCCATTTTTAGATTTGTCGCACACCACTCATCTTTTTATTCGACTCACCTGCCCAGAAATTTAGACAGATATCGGGATTAGTTTTTCTAATTTTATAAGAAATGATAGTGTGTCGCTACAACAAAAATGTTCAGCGATATCTCTTCTTTCGGGGTGTGGCTTAGAACTTTTTGAACGACCCTCGTAAGAACTTATATTCTTATACAGCACATTCTTCTACCTCTATCAAACTTCTTCCGCCTTTGGAGGAAATCTGGTAGGAGAAATGGCATGTGGGCTCTGTGGATGTTGAGCTATAAGCTATGGACTACCAGGAATCCCTTCATTGAGTTTGCTGGAATCTTTTACAATAAATCCGAGGGCTCCAAACTACAACTGGCGTTGTTCATGTCCTTATGTGCCACATTTTTGATATTTCGATCTCAAGGTCCTTGTATCTTAATAGATTTTTGAAATTTTCCATTTTCGTTGTGTTATTATTATTATGATTATTATTATAAAAATTACTTTTGATCTGCATTTGTTTTATACAACAACATTTCCGGTTATAATCAATGACGTAGTGCCATTGAATGGTGTGATTTCTTTGTTGTTTCTACGTAATTAAACAAAAGGCAGCTATTAACAAAACATTTAAATGGACAAATCTAATCGCATGATATGGGCCCTTCTTGTTAGAACTATTATTATCATTATTATTATTATTATTATTACTTGTTCTTTTTGTTATAATTTCCTGCCCCCTCCTCATAAATATGCATTCAAAAGTTGTCGTTTTCTTCAAGGGCTAACATCAGAAACGTTTCATTTACTGTAAATGCGCTTGCTATCAGGGTTTTCTAGGATGTGCTTACATATTAAGGAGACAATATTCGTCTTCCTTCTGAACATCCTACGATAGGCTATTTTATTTTTTTCTCTTTCTAATATAGCTCAGTTGAGTCTCCAATTTATAGAGAGATGACTTTTATTGTCGATTTCCCGATTGATTCAAATAATCAATTCAGGGCTGACTGCGACTTTTAGTATAAATCAATTCTCCCCCAGCTACGAAATTATTATGAAAGGCGAGGCTTCTTGAGTCTGTGATTGAATTCGATAAGATTTTAGCGTAAGCAATGTCACATGGATTGGTATATATGTGGCTGGAGTTTTCCGAAAAGCAAAAGAAAATTCTTTTATGCGTATTTTACAAAAGCTCTAAATAAAGAATGGCCAGAAAGCTATGAGGAATAATTTCTGTAAAAATTTTTTTATTCCTGTTAAGCTTCAAGCATCCATGGGCGAGTAAGTTGTCAGAATGCTGAGAGTTTTAAAGCATTTCTCAAGTGAATAAGATGCCCAACCCTTTAGGGGCGAATGAGGACAAATTAGCGCATTCAAAATTTGATTCCTCTTTCAATGTTGTTAACCAACTCTGCACTTCGCATATATGTGTGTGTGTGTTTGCATGTATATAGTCATCCACAGACAGACAGAGTGTGAGTAGACATCCGATTACCTCAAGCCGGGATCGAAACCCAACTGAATTGGTATCAGTCCAAGACTCTACCCATAAGCCATTAGCGCATGAAGATGAATTTAGACGTAATTATTTTTAGATAAACATACCAGTGCCAATATATATATATATATATATATATATATATATATATATATATATATATATATATATATATATATATATATATATATATATATATATATATATATATATATATATATATATATATATATATATATATATATATATATATATTAGGACAATATATTTTTGATTCATTCGGTTTGTCAGAAGTAGCCGTTTTTTCTATTCTGGAATATTTTATCAGCCTTTTGTTTCGCAATGAATACAATGTAAATATAATATAATAAGTGTACTGAAGAAACTTGAAAGTTTTTCAATGTATTTCTCCTCTTCATGTAAATATTGTGGGCTGCAAATTCTGACTGCTCTTAAGTAGAAGCAGATTATTATATCTGATTCTCGTTTGTCGTCATGATGAGAGCAGAAATCTGTTAGATCTTCTTAAAAATATTTTGTTTTTGCTCATATTCTCATAGTATGTATTGTCTTGTGTTTGGCGAAATGATACAAAAAATATTAACTTATAAGTTAAACAATGCATGATGTAGAAATATTTTGATAAGAAAAATGCTAAGTGGTTCGTCAAAATGTGTGAAATAATAAATGCAAAAAGATTTTTTGTGCTTTCATTGCAGAGACATTTGGTAAGTTATAAAAAGTAACAAAGGTCTATTTGAAATGCTAAGAAAGCTTTATTTATATGCGAAAGATATTTGCATAATCCTGAAGATTTACTCTGAACAAAACGCATGTATATGGCTAGAAAATGGACTGTGCAAGTAAACAAAAATAGGAAGAAGCGGAAAAGAAGAAAGCATCTCTCCCCGAATTTATTCAACCTATATCACTATGCCTTCCCACACTTCCTATGTCTACTCCATTCATTCTAATTTAAATTAGGCCTATAGCTAACGTTTTTATTCTAATGCAAACCGCATAGCTATCTACTTTTGTGACTCTTGTACAGTGTAACCCGGATATAAGAGACCCGGATATAAGAGAGATTTTCTCTGGTCCCAAATTAGAGCCATACTTACATAAACAAAATAGACAAAACCCAGATATAAGAGAAACCCTGATATAAGAGACTTCTTCTCCGGTCCAGGCAACTCTCTTATATCCGGGTTACACTGTAATATACAAATCTATGTCTATCTTTTTCTTTTTTTTTTTTACCTATGTCTACATTTGTGACGATTCACTGTTTTCACGATTGTTTTTTTTTTTTTTTTTTTTTTCAACACGAGTATAAACGTTACCTTTGTATATCTTATTAAAAGTCCTGGGTATTGCGATAAGCGACATCCGGCAGCCATGTCTCTGATTGGGAGATTAGAGGTTTTGGGGAACGTTAGAAGCATTTCTTAATTTCTGTTGTTGTTTGGTCAACCCTGACGGGTGGTAGTAGCTGTAAGGGTCCAAGCTCTGGGTAAATAATAAACCTCAAGACAAAAGCAAAATCTATAAAAGTATAAAAAAAAAATTTATACTAAAAATTACCTGCAATACATTTCTATAGATAAAAAAAAAGACCAACAAATCATATTTATGTTAAAATGGCTGATATATTTTATGTATAGTTAAAGGCATACAATTACATTGAAAATATATTTAACTGAAGCCATAAAATTGTGTTTGAAATATTTTGATTTTTGTATTAAATATCTCATCGTTAAACAAAATCAACCAATGAAATAGCTAATACGAAAATTTATTTTATGACATTATTCCATACATCCTAGAATTTCGAAAAGAAATCAAACTGTATTCCAAAATATAACTTCACGAAAGACGAAAATATAAAACACACCTATCACCGCCTCTCGTAATTATGTCCATACAAACATCAATGTTGTAACCTAGGGTAGGTTATTGAATCGAATAATCACATGAAGGTTGGTAATGACCGATACTTATTTGATAAAAAAAGAAAACTAGAATTCAAAATAAACTTCCTTATATAAATTGAACTGTTTAAACTTCAAACTTTCTTTTCTCTCATTATACAAATCATCTTTATAAGAAAAATTGAAACAAAGCATTGAAAAGATGTACCTGAATCTAACGCCTGCGATATTTCTGCTTGTAAAAAAAAAAAGAAATAAAAATGACAATCACCAGACAATTTAGAAATTTGACAGGGTCGTTATTTTCGGCGATGACAATTCTTTCACCCCCGTAAAAGTGAAGTGAAGTTTTACCCCTACGTTTGCTTTTTTTTTTGTTTTGTTTTTTTGTGTTTCTTAAATATATTAGGTGCAAAAATAATTTCGTTTTCTCACATAGTAACATATGTTAGAAAACGAAATTATTTTTGCACCAACCTAATATTTTTTTAATATATATTTTCACGGTTTGCGCTGTCTAATATGCAAATGAATTACTTTCACAAAACCGTTTTAACAACGAATATTTGTCACACTAATAACTTATTTTGAGGCTGCCAGGTTTTATTTCGTAAACTTTACTTTTATGATTAAAAAAAACAAACTTTGACAAACAAATAACGTTTGTGAATTTTCACACCCACTTGAAGAATACCGTTCTAATAATTAAAAAATTGCCATATTTGATTAGATATATTTATCTGACCTTGACGAGTGATATATCTTCGCGGTTTAAAATCCATAAGTCTTTTGAACTTTTGTTTATCCAATAACTATTGTTGCCTGGTGTTTTTTAATCTTGAGTACTTTGTTGGCAAAACTCTGATCGCCTTCAAACGCATTAAACTCTAGTAATCTACTGAACTAAGCGTTAATGATATATGCTATATACGTAGTCCTGTGTTTTCATATATAATTGATACTAACTCAAACAGTACGGAAAATGAATAGACTTTAATTTATTTTTTTTTAAAATAAGAAATTCGTCTGGTCAGGTGACATGTAATAAACTGTATTTTGGCCTGACGCTCATTCTAGGATTACTTTGCCAGGATTCTGCCCCCTCCCCTCCTACTCCTTGCCGGTATTTCGGTGAGTGACAAAATTTATCATGGGATAAAAATCTCAACATTTCTGGAGTCGCTGTCTGGAGTGACCTTGGACTTTGATCGTCTCGTACCGCTTCGCCATGACCGTTTCTTCTTTCATATCCCAACCACGATTGATCGTTCCCTCGGAGTAAAGGCGTCATTCTTTGTAAGAGGAGGATATCAATTGGCTTCTTTTCTCTAACTCTATCTCACTTCCCCCTGTTTCTCTCTTTCTCTCTCTCTCTCTGTCTCTCTCTCTCTCGATATATATATATGTGTGTGTGTGTGTGTGTGTGGGTGTGTGTGCGTGTGTGTGTGTGTGTGTGTGTGTGTGTGTGTGTGTGTGTGTGTGTGTGTGTGTGTGTGTGTATCTCTAATATTACACACATCGGGCCGAGCGGGGGGTTTTGTGTTAAGACTAAATCTAAAATAATATATATATAGATGTCTTTTCCAAGTATAAGTACAGATTGCGATGGATACTCTGTCGCCATTTTATATTTTTAATATTGCGCATGCGCGTTTTTTGTTTGTTTATTTCTGATTTTATCGGCTGCACAGTATAGTAGGGTCATTTGGGCAGGGTCTGTGACAAAAAGAACACCATGCTGCAATTCACTCCGCTAGAAATTTGGAAACGGCATGATGTACTGCTTGTTATTCGCGCCGAAAACTCCAATACGAACATTTCAGAGTTTCGAGGTGTCAATCTAAGGACAGTGCAGACGATTTAGAAAGAGTTGGATGAGTCTAATGGTGATTACGAAGGTGTTTGGAGTGATCACTAGTGATGGCGACGTTATGCCCCCATTTGTCGTCCCACAGGGACTCACATTCAATACAGAGGCCTACATTAAGTGCTTTGCGGAGGAAGTGTTGCTCTAGGTCAAAAGGTTGAATGCGGGAATACCTTGTCTGGGTTCTGCACCATGCCACACAAGCAGGAGATCCCAGTCATTTCTGTCAGACAATTTCTGTGACCACATCACCCCTTACATCTGGCCACCTAACTCCCCAAACTGCAACCCACTTGCTTATGTGTGGGGCGTGGTTGAGCGAGAAACCAACAAAACTCCTTGATATACCAAAGATGAGCTGAAGTAAGGATTATGTCAGCATTCACTAAACAAGGAACCCGTCTAGAAGAAATAAAAAAGATTCCGATGTCATCTGAAGGTCGTGGAAGAAACAAATGACGATTTTATTGAATACATTTACTCTTTAATATTTCAAGACGTTTTTGTGTCATTTTCGCATATGTTAAAATGAGATGTCAGTTTTATTTTCAGTTGTGCGTAATTTAGGCGACGATTTATTTATCGCGTCCTATATATGATTCTATAATTTGTGGTTTACAGACAGAAATTTCGATCAACGACATTCCCAATATGAGCAGTCCTTAACTCAGTGTCTATGCTCATGTCACAATTATTTACATCTGGCTTAATATTAAGCCCGATAAGTTTGAAAATGTAAAACTAGCACCTTTCGAAAATAACATCCACTCAATTCTTAAAAGGGGCAAGAAATAACTTCTTATCTAATCCCGAAATGAACATTTTCTTAAACAGCCACTCTTCTAGATATTTGTGCATTAAAGCAGGTGTCCTCCAGGGTTCTAGGACAGTACGTACTGGACATTTGCGTCTCGGGCAATTGCGTACTAGACAATTGCGTCCCCGGACATTTGCGTACTAGATAATTGTGACCACGGACATTTGTGTCCGGGGCAATTGCGTACTAGACAATTGTGTCCCCGGACATTTGCGTCCCGGGCAATTGCCTGCTAGACAAAAGTGTCCCCGGACATTTGCGTCCCAGGCAATTGGGCACTTGACAATTGCGTCCACGGACATTTGCGTCCCGGGCAATTGCGTACTAGACAATTGTGTCCGCAGACATTTGCGTCCCGGGCAATTGGGTACGAGACAATTGCGTCCCTGGACATTTGCGTCCCGGGGAATTGCGTACTAGACAATTGTGTCCCCAGACATTTGCGTCCCGGGCAATTGCGTACTAGACAATTGCGTACCCGGACATTTGCGTCCCCGGACATTTGCGTCCCGGGCAATTGCGTACTAGACAATTGCGTCCACGGACATTTGCGTCCCGGGCAATTGCGTACTAGACAAGTGCGTCCCCGGACAATTGCGTCCTGGGCAATTGCGTACTAGACAATTGTGCCCCCAGACATTTGCGTCCTGGGCAATTGGGTACGAGACAATTGCGTCCCCGGACATTTGCGTCCCGAGCAATTGCGTACTAGACAATTGCGTCTCCGGACATTTGCGTCCCGGGCAATTGCGTACTAGACAATTATGTCCACGGACATTTGCGTCCCGGGCAATTGCGTACTAGACAATTATATCCACGGACATTTGCGTCCCTGGCAATTGCATACTAGACAATTGCGTCCACGGACATTTGCGTCACGGGCAATTGCGTACTAGACAATTGTGTCCCCAGACATTTGCGTCCCGGGCAATTGCGTACTAGACAATTGTTTCCCCAGACATTTGCGTCCTGGGCAATTGGGTACGAGACAATTGCGTCCCCGGACATTTGCGTCCCGAGCAATTGCGTACTAGACAATTGCGTCCACGGACATTTGCGTCCCGGGCAATTGCGTACTAGACAATTGCGTCCACGGACATTTGCGTCACGGGCAATTGCGTACTAGACAAGTGCGTCCCCGGACAATTGCGTCCTGGGCAATTGCGTACTAGACAATTGTGTCCCCAGACATTTGCGTCCTGGGCAATTGGGTACGAGACAATTGCGTCCCCGGACATTTGCGTCCCGAGCAATTGCGTACTAGACAATTGCGTCTCCGGACATTTGCGTCCCGGGCAATTGCGTACTAGACAATTATGTCCACGGACATTTGCGTCCCGGGCAATTGCGTACTAGACAATTATGTCCACGGACATTTGCGTCCCTGGCAATTGCATACTAGACAATTGTGTCCCCTGACATTTACGTCCCGGGGAATTGCGTACTAGACAATTGTGTCCCCAGACATTTGCGTCCCGGGCAATTGCGTACTAGACAATTGTGTCCCCAGACATTTGCGTCCTGGGCAATTGGGTACGAGACAATTGCGTCCCCGGACATTTGCGTCCCGAGAAATTGCGTACTAGACAATTGCGTCTCTGGACATTTGCGTCCCGGGCAATTGCGTACTAGACAATTATGTCCACGGACATTTGCGTCTCGGGCAATTGCGTACTAGACAATTGCGTCCACGGACATTTGCGTCCCGGGAAATTGCGTACTAGACAAGTGCGTCCCCAGACATTTGCGTCCCGGGCAATTGCGTACTAGACAATTGTGTCCCCAGACATTTGCGTCCCGGGCAATTAGGTACGAGACAATTGCGTCCCCGGACATTTGCGTCCCGAGCAATTGCGTACTAGACAATTGCGTCTCCGGACATTTGCGTCCCGGGCAATTGCGTACTAGACAATTATGTCCACGGGCATTTGCGTCCTGGGCAATTGCATACTAGACAATTGCGTCCACTGACATTTGCGTCCCGGGCAATTGCGTACTAGACAATTGTGTCCCCTGACATTTGCGTCACGGGCAATTGCGTACTAGACAATTGTGTCCCCAGACATTTGCGTCCCGGGCAATTGGGTACGAGACAATTGCGTCCCCGGACATTTGCGTCCCGAGCAATTGCGTACTAGACAATTGCGTCTCCGGACATTTGCGTCCCGGGCAATTGCGTACTAGACAATTATGTCCACGGACATTTGCGTCCTGGGCAATTGCATACTAGACAATTGCGTCCACTGACATTTGCGTCACGGGCAATTGCGTACTAGACAATTGTGTCACCTGACATTTGCGTCACGGGCAATTGCGTACTAGACAATTGTGTCCCCAGACATTTGCGTCCCGGGCAATTGCGTACTAGACAATTGTGTCCCCAGACATTTGCGTCCCGGGCAATTGCGTACTAGACAATTGCGTCCCCTGACATTTGCGCCCCTAGAGAAATCCGTCTCTGGATAACTGCGTGCTTCTGATAATTTGTAGAAGCTTTTAAATGTAATCGATATTAATTATTCATATTTTTTTATAAAAAAAAAGGAATAAAATTAAAAGTTTATTTTTGTTTAAAATGCAATGATAGATTAACAGTGTTGCAAGATCGCTCTACAGATCACCAGTATGTTTTGGTTTTATTGTCGTTTTTCTTATGATAATAGTACCTTTAATTTTCCTCGTCCACAAATATTTTCCCACCAGTGTTTGATTTTCGGGTCTTCACCATGGGTTCCATATAAAAATATAATCTATAAAATCCAGAATCTATTAGATGTTTGTGTTACTCACTATTGCTGGGGAGAACTGAATCTGCCTACTTAATTTCCTTGGCTTCAAATAATAAATTCACTCTTTTTTATTTATGATAACTAACTTTCTGCTTATTTAGACTAATTAAATTTATTGATCTGCAAATTTCTATATTAAACAACTCTTTAAAAATATGAAATTTCAAAAAATTATCAAAGGTTAGCAATTATCCAGAGACGCATTTGTCTAGGGACACAAATGTCCAGTGTCGAAATCGTGTAGTACGCGATAATCTGGGAGGGAAATGGCCCGTATGCAACTGTGCGTCCACTATCCTCTAGGACTATAGACTTGAACCTACGTCGTTCCTGGATGCACAGCCATTTACTGATGTCTTAATAGTAAGGGTTGTGGCCTTGTTAGAGCCAGAATTAAATACACAAAGAGATGAGTTGAGTTAAACAAATATATTAACAGAAACAGTAATACAAACATATAAAACGAGAGTGTTACAGCAAAAATGTTCTGTTCGACTGTCAGAGCTGACTGCTGGAAATTTTCCTCTCTAAAAGGCAGTACCTGCTCCTATTTATAGCTGGGAGAGTCTATTTGATAGATCGATTTGATAAACTGAAATTGACGACAGATCTAAAAATCACCTAGAATCTCTTGGTAACTGGGGCAAGATAGGGCTTGAACATTCTAATAACTCCAAAACGAAACTGTTATCTTTCGTCATAGAGGTTCACTTTGGCTTTCCATCAACATAGCCAGTGATAACTTCCAAGACAGAAACTTGTTGCATTTTCCAATGACATGAAGCGGAGTGATTAATTTAAATCAATTTGCTAGGTGCGCTGCTAGTAAAGTTGGTTGACTGTGTCGTGTCAGACCCTTTTTTCTCTCGTCGTTGCATATTTATAAATCTACCATTCGACCGTGCATTGAATATTGCTGTCGTATCTAGCCTGGTGCTCCTGCTTTATATATAGACATTCTCGAAAAAATCCAAACTGCTTGTAATTTTCTCGATACTGACCTGATATCTCAACTTCAGTCATTTTCACACCGCTGTGACATGTCTTCCCTCTGTCTTTTCTATAGATATTTTCATGGCAAACGTTCTATTGAGCTCCCCGCACCCCACCTTGTATATCGACTGCATGAATTTAAGCGTAGTAATAAGATTAGCAAGTAGGCCTTTTTGTTTCACTGATGAAATAGATAGATGTAAACGTAAATTCAAGTCTAGTAGTTACTTTTCCCGCTCTTACCACCTGTAGAAGCCTCTGCGGGATTTTCTTACTTTCGTGTCAATAACGATCACCAAAAAATTTAGATGCAACATTAATGGCCATTATTTGGCTTCCTGAATACTCTTCTTTTAATTGTTCATTTTCCTCACTAACGTCTTCTCATTGTGTCATCGTCAATATAGCCTGATGTTTTAGGGGCATTATCGCATAGCATTGGTTGAAATGATTAAAAAAAATATCTTAATTATATCTCTTTAAGTGTATCTATCAGAATTAACAAGCAATGAAGTCAAAATCCTTAATATTTACATTAATATATTTTATAAAAAAAATGCAATGTGCTTTTTTCGTTTATGACTTAAACACTTTGTTGCACAATAGTTAGTTTAGGACCTATATTTAAATTTTATTATACTGTTCTGAAAATGGCGGAACATGGTAGAAAAATTAGTATTTACTTTTCCTAATTAAAATGCACCTTTAACTTGTAGACTTAAATATCTGTCTAAAAAATAGTGCGTGTTATACATAAATAATAATCGTACTTGAGGAATGTTTGAGAGCCAAGCGGTTGAAATCTGAGCATAACAAAACTAAATCTTGTTTTTCTCCTATGCCCCTTCAGGACATGCACATTAATGGATCTCGACAACTTTATATCCTTTGTGGTTCTTGGCAGTTTTTTTTTCTTTCCTAAGGCTCCTCCTACCCACTGGGTTACGTTTTCTAAGATCTCCTTCCTCATTATATATCAAAGATATTTAAACTGTTTTTACTTTTTCTGATTCAGAGTAGAAGTATTCTTTCTGGTGTCATTTTCTTTAAGACTTCCTTACTGCTTATTCCCTCCCTCATCCGTGGGGAGAATATCCAGCATTTACTGCTATATAAGAGAATAGATATCACACATCAATCCAGAACTCTTTTCTTTTCAGTGCCGTCTCGCGGTCTTTGACTGCGGACGCCTTCTGTCCAACTCCAACCCGGACGAGGCTTTGCCGAAGGGCAAGGTTTCGTCCGGGGAGGTAGACAGGGCATGAACCCGTCAAGGCGGGTTCAAAGGCCATATTTTTGGCCGAGCCTACGGGCTCGGAGAAACCCACATTAAACCGGTCTTGTGCCCCATTTGGTCCTCGTGGGTGGACTAATAAATACTCAGAACTCTTTTCTTTGTTTCTAACGACTTTTTTTCCTTTTCTCAGTGCCTTGCTTATCTTTTGGAAAGCTATTTCGCTTGTCCAATACGTGTTCGGATTTCAGTGTCACATTTTCCATCTTCTGTTAAAACACTTTCCGGATATTTAAAGTTCTGCACCTGCTTCATGTTGGCATTACAATTTGAAACTAGCATCTTGAACTTTCTGTCTTTTTACAGTTGATGGTTAGCCTTTTTTTCTCGCTTTCTTCCTCTACCTTGTCTAGCAATACCTGTAGTTTTCTTACCGAGTCAGACATCAGCAAAGTGTTAAAATTACGCCCACCTGGTTGGGTCTCCACTTTTCTCTTAGAATAGCGGCGCTGTAGAGGTTGAATAAATCTAGCCATTTGTAAAATGCTGAGACCTTGCCGCCAGTCTAGCCAAGTTTCATACGTGATACACGGTTGAGCAATCATGTATCTTTCGATACATGACTGACGATGCAGATTTTTCCCACAAGTTGCCATTCCTTTCTAGACTGGTTGCCAACTAAGGCTAAAGAATCCCTAGCTGTAAGAAGAAGATATGGATACATACCTTTTCCAAGGCTATCTGTTGGTAAGTGAATCGAACGAACTCAAATGGAATTCGAACCCTGCTCACCGGGTTCTCACTCCGAGCCGATATCCATTACACCACAACGTGAACTGCGTTTAAATTCATAAAGTGTCTGTGTGTGTGTGTGTGTACTTATTAGAAAGTACTTAGTATCAGAAATAGAGCTAACGTATTGAATCAGATATATGTATATGTGTATGTGTATGTATGTGTATGTGTGTATTTTTGGATATATGTGTATGTGTGTACATGGGTATATGTATGTGTGTATGTGGGTACACGCCTATGTGTATGTATATACGTGTATATGTTATAGTGTATGTGTGTATTCTCATGTGTTTTGAACATAAAAATATAGGTCCTTGCTATATTGGATAATCGCTATATTTATTCTTTATATGTTTATATTTGATTTGTAACCTGTATTAGTTTTGTCAAATTTTCCCAATTACACAGCTGCCCTTTCAGTAAATGTCCTTCAATTTTAATTTCCCCCGCCCCATCTCTCTCCCCCACCACTTCTTCTTTCCTTTTCTTTCCCTCCCTCTTATTCTGATCCTTAACATTAGATCGTCTATGGTGTGTGTATGTCACCACGAAATTTATCTTTAATGTATTAGACATCCGACAACATTCATTTTTTCCCCTTCCACTTACACCTAGTTTTAAAAAAAACCCTCTCTGTTAAGTTTTAATCTCCCACATTCTCTTGTCTGTTACCCCTCTCTTTAGCACTAACATCTGTCCCACACTCTCATATTTACACTCTCTCTAAATTCTATTTTTATTTCAGGAGTTGTTCATTTCCGTTTTCTTTTTGAATTTGTAGGTCTGATGAATTGGATCGTATTTACGATTCCAATGGAATAAATTATGACCATGGAATATTAGTGTTTAAGCCTTTTTTATTATATATCTATATCTATATCTATCTATCTATCTATCTATATATATATATATATATATATATATATATATATATATACATATATATATATATATATAAAGTGCGACTCAAAAGTGTTTGCAACTAAAACATTTCTAGAATATACAAATTTAAACAAGTGTAATTGCTTGTGTAAACATTCGAACAAATATATTTACTTTAAAATGACATGTTCATCCTGATATAAAGGTTTAATTAACGAAAATCTGCATATTATTATTTATTTAAGGATTTCTATATATATTCGGGTGAATGCAAAGTGTTTGCAGAAATCATAAATTTAAAAAATAATGGCTCATGGGAAGATGCTTACTGCCGATGAAAAAGCTGAAAATATCAAAATCAGTCTCAAACAGAGAGTATGAGAAAAACTACTATTAAGGAGAGAGAATACAAGAATTAAAAATAAATTAAAAAAATATATAAGAATATAAGATACAAAGATAATATATAAAATATAATAAAAATACAACAATAAAAATATAACGTTTGACATTGCATTTAAATTTGTGAAGATCAAAGTTGACTGGAAATAGATTTCCATAGTCGAGATGTGCGAGAGAAGAAACTGTTTGCATATAATTTACGGTTATATCTGACTCTTTCAATTGAGTTTTCTTCTGGCTTATTATTAGTCCGACTTTTAAATATAGTGTAATACTCTAAACCAATGGACGCGTTGAACTCTTTCTTTACTAAGACAAATAATTATCTTCGCACAAAATAATCTCTACGCCCTCAAAGGAAATCTTTCATTATTCGTTGAAGAAAAAAATACCTATTGATTTATTTGAAACCGATCCACCAATCATATTAGTTCTAAAATTTACAAATTCAGATGTCTGTGCAATACTGGCTATGTAAGCAGAATGGGTGAAAAGTTGAAGACAAAGGTCAACTACCCCGTTCTAGTTAATACTCTCAATGGACGGGTGGTTGGTTGATTTTGTTTAGCGAACTATAGGTTATTTAATGTCGAAACCTAAATATTTTGTACGTAATTTTATGCTTTCAGTGTGAACACATTTTTAGATAAACAGTTTTAAGGTCATAAAATGTATTTTTACAATATTTTTAAACTATTGCTGGTAATTTCACTAGAAAAATGTATTGTTGGTAATTTTACTATAAAAATGTGTATTTATATTTTTATCTTTACATTCGTTGTCATTTTCATATAAAAATGTATTGTTGGTCATTTTACTATAAAAACGTATGTATTTTTATACTTTTTTTTAGTGTTGCATTGATTGTCATTCTGCTATAAAAAATCACTATTGATTTTTCTTTTGATGTTCACAATTTGCCCATGGCTGGGACTGTAACAGAGGCTACCACCCCGGGTCAGCAGTTAAGAGGTGGTCCGATGCTCTTCCAAACCTCTAAATCTCCCAATCAGAGACCTTGCTGCCGCATGTCGTTTATCGTCATACCCAGGACACACTCTCAAGGGAAATATGTACAATTTATATACAGTGTAACCCGGATATAAGAGATATTTTCTCTGGTCCCAAATTAGAGCCTGTGTTAATGTATATAAAATAGACCAAACCCGGATATAAGAGAAACCCGGATATAAGAGACTTATTCTCCGATCCCGACAACTCTCTTATATCCCGGTTACACTGTATATGCGTTAATGTATCAGCAGCAGAGATAGCTGAACATTTGATATCATCTCTGATATATACCCCGCATATTTTCTCAGTGCTGAGTAAGGCTAATACTTGTAGTTTTGGAATTGCTATATATTAAGTCCTACCAACCATATCTCTGTAAACAAGAGGAGTGTTTGATGGGCTTAAAGGTAATTAGCGTTGAATGTTATATTCTTTGTTTGTAGATAACATTAACCTGAGGTTGTATATTTTTAGTCGATATTCACTTTTATTTTGTCTTCGATTTTTGCCGTGATAACAATAAACCGATTTCTTTAGGTGCAGTATTCCATTCCACAATATCCTGCCCCTTATAGCTCTTAATAAACATTGGTTTATTCTGTTACTTCTCCTAAAAACTGTTTCGCCATCCATTTACTCAAACTCACTATGTCATGCGTTGTTTTCCTCTGGGCGTAGGAGGCGATATAGTAATTGATAACGAGTCGGATTGAGGAATCAGAGAGCCGAGTTCGACCCTACATTCAAGTCACCAATCTGCCACTGGGTGACATGCCACTAGCGTTTAGCGCTAGTGCCATGCCACCCAGTCTCTCAGAGACTGCAATCGCTGAGACAAATAAATGGTCCTTTAGTTTTGATAATTATTGCTATACAAGTTGACAATTCCATATCCGAACATTTGAAAAACGAAAACCGAATATTTTCTGTGTGGATTTTTGCACAGAAAAAGGTTATCTAATTGACCCACGCTATTCAGGTACGACGTGGCAACAAGTGTCCTGTTCGTCTCGATTCCGTCCAACACTCCACCGTCCTGGCTGAGCGACCTGAGCCCGTCAGACGTCAAGCGCTTGTATTTAGGAGACGTGAGTTTTTTGTTCGCTTACTTTTTTTTTTCTAATTTTTTTTTAACTTTATAAAATGAAAATATGAAAAAGATCAGCAGATACCTTTGTAGATAACAGTGAGAAAAAGAAAAAAGAAGCATCTATCGTTATCAATAAAACAAAAAGTAGAGAATTTGCAGAAGCCTGATTGCGTTGTTCCTGTGCGGCCTCTGCCTGGGGAATATGGCGTTGGAACAACCACAGTGTATGATTTAAAGAAACAGAAAGATAAGTTACTTAAATTTTATAGTGAAAGTGATGACCATAAAAAATAGGAAATCACATACAGCAAAATAAACTACATTGCCTACTGTCTGTAGTTTTTCTTTACCCCACTCTTAGGAAATTTTCTTACGTTACTGTCGGGTAAGTGACAGTACTGGGCGACAGAGAGGCAGGCACCTTACGTATATTTTAGCGATTGACATAGAAGCACGAGAACGCAGCATATATTTTTACTTTATCATTTGATGCTATTTATTTTCTAAGTTATACAAAGCATTTTGTGAGTGAAATAAATAAAATTTATTCATTACTTAATTGTCCGTCTATTTATCAGTATATTACTCTATAAATAAAATGTAATAATATTTGTAGTTTTTTTTATCACTCGTGGTGTGAGTATTCATATGCATTTTTTTTATTTTATTTTTTTTTTTTTTTTTGCTGCAATATTGTTTGAATTTCTGAAAGCCGAAACATAAATGACCCTAAGGATTTTAGATATAGGATTGTGTACCTGTGCTAGGAGACACGGTGGAGTAATGGGTAGCGGCTCGGATTGAAGAATAGGAGAGCTTTAAAACCTTTGACACAAAGTTGAGAGTCACGAGAAACATGCACTTTGTATATTTCTCTATCGACAGACAAGATAGTGTACAATAAACGCCTACTATTAGACACCCAAGATTGCACAAAATCAAGCGTCAATATGAAAGCGAAAATTACAATGTACAACTATAACGCTGAAGTTTTAAAACTGAATCGCATATTTTTACCCTGCGTAAGGCCCGGAAGTCACTCTAGGTTTGGGTTTATGGGGTAAAAGGCACACTTAATGCGGATATGTGAGGAAGATAACGGTTAGCCCTAGATTTGAACAGATTAAGATTGTAGTGATCAGGAAAACATCCTCTTGGCAGTCGGTTCTACAGAACAGGGATTCCCAGGAGGAAGATGCTCGAATGGAAATTACTTATTATATAATGGAATACGAAGGGAATGAGGGTGGTTCACGTTGCTTGGCGGGTCATAACAGGGAATGTTACAACTGGTTGAACTAAGGATTGATATATATATATATATATATATATATATATATATATATATATATATATATATATATTGTGCGATGGATAAATTTTCGTCAAAATTAAGCAAAAATGAGAATAACAGACATCTCATTTTAAAAGAAATATTTTCTAAAATTACCCAAATATATATATATATATATATATATTACTAAAGAGTAAATGTATCCAATAAAATCGCCAGTGGCTTGAACCACAGCCTCCAGACGACATCTGAATCCCCTGCATCTCTTCTGGACGGTCTTCTTGTTTAATTTGCTCAATGCTGCCATAATCCTTACCTTCAGTTCATCTTTGGTACTACAATGGGTTTTGTGACCCACACAGAATAATCAAGAGTGGCAGTGTGAGGAGTTAACTGACCAGATGTAAAGGGTGGTGTGGTCATATAAATTTTCTGACATCCATACCTGAGTTCCCCTGCTTGTGTGGCATGGTGCAGAGTGCTATTACTAGACATAGGTTCTTCCAGCGGCCACACTCCTGACCCAGGCAGAACTACCTCCTCAAAGGCACTTGATGTAGGCTTCTGTTTTCAATCTGAGGCCTTGTGGGAAGATGAATAGAGGCATAACGTCACCATCACTCGTAATCCCTACAAACACCTTCGTAATTACCATTAGACTCATCCACCGCTTTTCGGGTCCTATCATCTGATCGACACACAAATACTCAGAAATGTTCGTATTGGAGCTTCCGACGCGAATGCCGTTTGCAAATTTCTACCGGTATCAAAAGCGTCATGGTGCACTTTTTCTCACAGACGGTGCCCAACTATAGTGCGCAGTCGACAAAATCGAAAACAAACGACGCGCAAAATTAAAAACATAAGATTTCTACAATTTACCCATCGCACTATAGATAGATAGATAGATAGATAGATAGATAGATAGATAGATAGATAATGGACACTCCCGTCAGTTTCGACGTATGCGGATCTGACTGATTAGTTGATTCATTTATGAAATCTATAATCTTAAGTGGCACTTAAGACCCGCTTGTGATTTACGAAGGAGGCCACATATGAAGCAAGAGTCAGGATTGTGAGATGAGATCACTGTTAGATTGGCTGACATTTTAGATGTTACTCTTGAAGATGATTCAGAAAAGTAGATTGAAAACTGCTGAATTGACCAAAACACTCCAAGGCTAAGCGCTGAAGGGTGTTATGTGGTGTATTGACGTTATATATAACGTTTCCGCCGTTGTACGCTCCAGCTTTCATCAGTTGACTGAAATTTCGAACCGAACCCTTTATTTCACCCACCGGGGCAGATTGTTCTAGTTCCACGCACCAACCCCTTTCCGGATGTCTCAGTTATTTCGCTTTAACTCAACTCTCCAAGATTTGGTTCACCACTGCTGTTGTTTGCTATTGAACTCACAACTATTTGGGTCTAGTCACTGGATTTAGCCAACGTCTATATGTGAATATGGCAATGAAGACGAGGATAACAGTCCGAATAATGTAAATAATGCAATTAATTATAATAACCCTAATCTCCTATACATATATATATATATATATATATATATATATATATATATATATATATATATATAGGAAGAGAGAGATAAAGAGAGAGAAAGGGGGATAGATAGATAGATAGATAGATAGATAGATAGATAGATAGATATACTAGCAGCATGGCCCGGCGTTGCTCGTGCTTGATTCAAAAATCGTACGACTCGTACAGCAATCGCTATCAGGACTTAAAATATTTTTGCCCTTCCTTGCCGTTAAAGGAGTGCCCTTTGCCGTACTGATGTTGCTACATGCCTTACTTCTTGCCTATCTCACAATGCGAATTTTTTCTAAGCTCTATACTAAACATTAAATCTGTTACGAAAAAAAACTAAACAAAATGAACACAAAACGATCAGCTCTAAAAAAGGATTCGTAACTGGAAAAACCGAATGAAAAAAGAATTTTAGCAACAAATACTTTTTCACACCAAATCAGGTCTGCGGAATCATAATCAACGTTGAGTTTAAGCAAGCGAATGAGCCAATTAGAGTAAAGTGCCATGCAGATTTAAATTTTTTCCACTTGTGACAAATGAAGCTATCGATTTTTTCATGCTATTTATTAGGTTGGTGCATAAATAATGTCGTTTTCTCACATAACGTTGAACGTAAAAAACGACATTATTTTTGTACCAACTTAATAACATTCGTGTCAGTCAGCTGTTGGCTCTCACGCTGGCCAATAGTATCTCCCTACCTATTCGTGGCCAATAGTATCTTCCTACCTATTTCTCTCTCAATCTGACCAGTACAAAATGGCCGCAAACTACATGAAAACTGCCGTAGACGCCTGAAAAAATCGATTATTTCCACTCTCGATGGAAGTTGGGAAATGCAAAGTCGGTCTTTGCCTTGGAGCATGTGCATATAAATTTTGGTGCAAATCCGTCGAAAATTGCGGCCGTACATTCGTTACACACACACACACATCCTACCTTTTATAGATAGAGATATAATGGGGGAGATAAACCTAGCACCCAATTTCTGTTTTCACTGCTTGCAGTTGATTGTTTGCCATTTGTGTTATAGTGTAATACAAGAAATTAGAAATCATTGGAAGATGTATTTAACAAATTATTTTTGGAGAGGGGTAAATTATTAAGAAACTGTACCAAGCGGTGTGCTTGCAAATATTTAAGATGCCTTCCGTCAATTCCCAATTTCAAGTGTGCATCTACAAGGTGACACATAAACTCGCAGAGTTCGATCTCAAATTCCTTAATTTTGTAGTGATTTTAGCCTGGAATTTCTGAATAGGACAAGGGGCTTTTCAGGATAAACAATGTCGTTCATGAGCGCCCAAAGAAGTAAATCTCGAGTTGTGAGTTCTTGTGAGAGTGACAGCCACCCAATTGATCGGAAAACGTTTGCATCAAACCATTAACGAAAGTACTAAGAACATTGATAACTTAAAAACTAGAACATGACTTCCCTGTGGACGCATTTTGACTCATCCAGTATATCCAGGCAAAAAGATTTAAAAAAACACTATCATTAAATTCAACAGACAAGCTCTCTTTACCTACCGTCATTTCTTAATGAAAATTATAAGCAAAAAAGGTGGGGGAGTTGTATTAGACACAAATATACATTTTCAGAGATTTTTACTCAGCTTAAAAAAAAACCCTCAAAAACAAACCAAGATGGCAAATGCATTCGGCATAATAGATGTAGTCAGGTGTTGATAATAATTGTTTACAAAAGGTATTTGATATGTCGGCCATATTTGTTCTTTATGAATCAACGTAATTGAAATTCTTTTGCCTCAGTATTGCTCACACGATAAAGTTTGTTTATATTTTGTCTTTCATGTTTTTTTAAAAAAAGATTTCTCTCTTCACTCGTAATGAAAGACGATATTTCTTTTTATTTTCATAATTTATTAATATATAGAAATATACTGAAGTCACACCAAACAAGAAAGTATAATAGATTAAATTAACCTTTTAAAATGTATTACCGGGTTTGTCTAATTAGCACCTTACCCCGAAAATAACTGTTGAAATGGAAATTAGGAGAAGAAACACGCAATGGATTAATTTCGAGTTGATTTCTTTAATATCCTGAAAAATTAAATATTTTACTGAAATATATGTACGATTTTGAGATATTAATGGATAATATGCTACAACTTTAACAAAAATAATTTAAGATGGCTGTACAACATTTACTCACTTTTGTTTATAAGACTTAAATTTGATCACTTAGCTTCCTAATAATTTATCACATAGCATCACTTTGGTTTTTAATCTAACTTTCGTATGTTTACGAACGTTTTTAAACTTTAAAAAAAAATTGAAAACCTAACAAAATTTTCAGTTTTACTTATGAAAAAAAAACCTTCACGTTTGCCTTGATAAAGTTCATCAGAAAACGAAACGCATCAGCTAAGATAAGTTGTTTTTGTTTTTTTTTTTTGTTTTTTTTTTTGTTTTTTGGGGGGTTTTTGGGGGGGGGTTTGTTTTGTTTTTGTTATGTTTTTTTTTTTTTTGTCTTTATTCATATTGTCCTTTCAAAGATATATTTCCGTCTACCGTCCTGAATATTCTTTAAATCTTATTAAAGAAAAGTATTCGCTTTGACGTCTCGGTATTCTCTCGGTTATTTTGGTGGGTGGTAACGGTTATGTTTCAAATTATTCTAGATGCTAGTGAGTAAAAATAATTGTGGATCCAGATGCATTTTTTTTTTTTTGTTTTGTTTTGTTGTTAATTTTTGGCTATTTATAGTATTGTTTGTTAGCTATTTTATTTATCATTGATTGTTTTATTGTGGGTTCTTATTAGGTTTACTTGCGTGTATGTGTTCGTTCATGGTTCGTTCATTTATTTATTATATACTTAATTTATTTATTGGTTTTGATTAATCTACTTTACTTATTTTTGTTCAATTATTTTATTTTATTTTTATTTATTTATTTATTTATTTTTGTTTATTCTTGTTAATTTTTAATTTTCGATTTTTAAGTAATGTAGTAAAAATTTGTTTTCCTGCCTGCCTTTTAAGATGAGTTCTGATCATGTATTTAGTAGTTTGTGTTGGTCTGGGAAGGTAATTTCTCCTGCAGACAGAGTTTACAGTTTTTGTAAGCTGATGCCGTTTTCCTTATTGTCTGTGATATTTTTGGTGTGATTTTCTTTTTGTTTTTAATCTCCCAGATATGTTTAGAAAGCATTGTGCTGTTCGCGGACTTACTATTAGGTTGGTGCAAAAATAATGACGTAATAATGTTGTTTTTGGACTTAAAAAATACGTCAAAAACCGACATTGTTACGTCATTATTTTTGCACCAACTTAATATTTGTAAAGGATGTTGTCTCTTTGTTTTCAGGGTTCTTCAGTTACTCCTATGCATATTATTTCTTCGTTATCTGCTAATTTTACAGTGACTTGATATATTAGATTCTTCTGCAAGAAATATCCGTTAAAGAGACATTCGTTCTTTGTTCTGCAGTTACATGTGGATTTGATGTGTGCGTGTTGTTTTTTGTTTGTTTTTCCATAGTACTTTTTTATTATTTTTGTCATGTTCTCGGTGCAACTGTAGCTGATTTTTACTGTGATTTTTGTTGAAAATATTGTGGAAAGTGATTGATGCGGGTGTGTTTGTGGATGAGCTTAATGAATAGTTTTCCTACGTTAGTTTTTACGGTTTTGTTGTATGGTAAGTTGAACCATATTCTTTCCCTGTTGGCAGTTTTTATGCAGAGTGGTGTGTATTTGATTACGTATAAGCATAAAACTGACTGTCGCCGCTGGGTGTTGACTTCAAAGTCCACTTTTATATTTACAAAGTAAAATATTTGCTTTGGTTGCATGTATTTAATTAGAAGAATTCACTCACATTTATTGTATTGAAATTTGCTAAGGAAGTGGCCGAAAGCCCTTGTGGCAATGGACGATATGGACAGTTTTTGTACTCACTCACCCCACCAAACGGTAAAATGTAAGAACGCTGGGAAAACTAAATAAAAAATTAATCAATTTTCTTTGTCTGTCATATTGAACGAAATAGTTTTAAAAGACAGGTTGCTATATATATATATATATATATATATATATATATATATACATATATACAGGTAAAATTAGAACAAATGGAGTAAAATTCCATTGAACGTAACATTTAATTTAAAAGAGGACTCGATACAGAATAGAATTAAATATTATTTATTTTAGAATATTCAAACAAAAACATGTTAATAATCACTACATATTGACAATTGTTTCAACGCTACAAATGTGTCTATCCGTGCTACTGATCGAAAGATTAATTTAATTTCAAAAGCAGAATACGTTTTAAAAATAAACAAGGCCCACGAGCCTTTTTTAAAGTAATCTGCTTTTGAAATTAAATTAATCTTTCGTTCGCCAGTAGTTTGGCATCGCCCGAAGAGACACATTTATGGTGTTGAATCATGACTGTAATCATCTAGCGATTTTTAATATGTTTTTGTTTTAAAATAAATAATTACATATATGTGTGTGTCTGTGTGTATGTGTATGTCTGTGTATGTATGTGTATAATAAACTTTCTGAAATAGTTTGGCAATTTTAAAAGAGTAAAGTTTAGATATCATTTATTTTTTAGCTTTTGGCAGCATCTCTTTAGCGGATTTCATTCAAAGCACAAGAGAAAAAATATTCAAAATTTACCGTAAATATCGCGGACTATAAAAATGATCGGGGCGCTTAAGTGCCAAAAGCACTAAACTAAAATGCAATTAAATACTGCCTAATGAAACATCAATATCTGGGATTCAATTCCAAAAATCAAAAATGGAAAGCGGGGAAATCGATTTCAGTTAAGATGTGTTGCAGTTTTCACATGAGAGCAAAGGTGCTCAATTTTTTACATTCTGTTTTCACCCCTTCCCTTAGCATGAAGTATCTCATTCCCCTCCCAATTTGAATTCTCCACCTTCACAAAGAAATCAAATGAACCAATTTGAAAAAAAATATTTGAGGTGGGAGGGAGGTTCGATTTATTAGATTTTTTTTTTTTTTGTTTTTTTTTTTAATTTGAGAAAGGAATATCTTAAATTTTATTCCTATTTTTGAATGCAAACTTTAGTCAGGAAGGTGATGGCCCAAGTTATTTTCTAATATTTTAGGATATCTTACAAATGTAATGTAACAAGTATATTAGTATAAATAAATAGCATAAATGATCTTGAGTTTAAAACTATTTTATTATGATTATTTCCTTGTTATAAACACACACACACATATATATATATATATATATATATATATATATATATATATATATATATATATATATATATATATATATATATATATATATATATATATATATATATATATATATAAGTGGCCTGTTTCACAGCTCATTAGTGCGACTGGACCTCCTAATGTCTCAAGCCATGACTGAAACCCGACCGATTTTGTATCAGTCGGAGTTTCTACCCCTAAGCCATCAGCGCCCGGCAGAGAGAAAGGCGAATTCTAACGTACTGTTTTTACGAATGTAAACAAACGCCAGACAGTCACAGTGCTCCATTCATTAAATGAAGAGCTTTGCATTACCGAAGTCGGCTAATTAAATAGATTAATCCGTCAATTATTTTATATACTTTCTGTTTACACATATTTTTTTTGTAAATACAATTTATTTAAGTAAATGCTCTGTTTTTTTTTTAATTAAACAGTATTAATTACATTTACCGGCTTGAATGTTCGAGAAATTTCGTAAAAAATATGAGTTCACCATGACTTAATCCATTTCATTATACGTTGTCATTGTTTACGTTAAGTTATGTTTCATAATAAGACATGATAGATCGAGAAAAATCATCAATGGTTGTGTCTAGGAGCAATAATTCGGACTTTGCTAACCAGACGCTTCTCTGTAGCTGAGTGGTATATATAGTACGTCAGAGCAAATTACGATTACAGGTGCGATTCCTGTCGGAGAACGCATATTTTCTATAAAATTTCTCGAACATTTCAAGCCGGTAAATGTAATGAAAACTGTTTATTTAAAAAGGGAGCATTTGCTTAAATAAATTATATCGGTAAAATAACGTATAAACAGAACACACACACATATACAGCAGCGGCCATAATATAAGGAACGGAAACAACAAAGACAAATATGTGTATTACTTAAAATGTAATGCATGATTAGCAATGAAATTTTTACCGAATAAAGATTAGGGTGTAATGCATAAATATTATACAAAATTACAAAAATTTACATAATAGTTTTTTTTTAAATAAGGATTAAATGGAACAAAGGAAATAAGCTACTGGACAAAAGTTAAGGAACGATCTTGTTAATACTTGATTGTGAACAAAATATCAACAAAATTTAATATTTGGTAAACATCCTCTTATTTTCAATGACTTCTCTGCATCCTCGACCATATGATCTAATTAATTTCTTGCAAAAATCAGCAATAATTCCCTCCCATTCGTCTTTCAATAACTTCCATAGATGGTCCTGGTTTTTCCGGTTTCTTTTCTGAGCCCTTCCTCCAATTATCTTTCAAACATTTTCTATTGGATTCAGGTCGGTGCTCTGGGCTGGCCACTTCATTAGGGTGATTCCTTCTTCTTCAAATAATGCCATAACCCTCTGAGTCTTGTGGCAAGGTGCATTGTCCTGCATGAAAATAGGAGATTCATAAAGATTATGGTGTAATCTTGGTACCACATGCTGCTGAAGAAACCTTTTGTAAATCTCAGCATTGATATTGTCATGTACGCGGATGATAGGGCCAACTTCTGCAGATGAAATCATTCCCCACACCATCACACTGCCGCCACCAAACTTAACGGTTTTCTTGACACATTGAGAAGACAGTCTTTCACCTGTTCTACGGCGTACGTAAGGTTTCCCCTCAGAACCAAATATAGTAAACTTGGAATCGTCACTGAAATGAACTGTATCCCATTATGCGTCAGTCCAAACAACATGTTCTCTCGCATACTTCAGGCGTGCCCTTTGGTTTCGCTTTGAAATAAGAGGCTTCGAAGCTGGAATACAGGCATGCAATCCTGCATTTTTTAACCTGCGAGCAACCGTTTTCCTTGAGATCTTATTATCTGTCTCTTCATTAAATTTACGGGCAATTGATGTAGCAGTTTCAAAATGTTTTTTTGTAGATATTCTAACAATTCTTCGATCTTCTCTTTGCGATGTTTTTGGAGGTCTGCTGGTTTTTGGTTTTGCATCTAATGTTTTATCAGTTTTATACACGATGAATGACACTTTTAGACCTATGAACAATATCAGAAATTTCTGAAATTGACTTTTTTTCTTGATAGTTAGCGATAATGAGTTTTTTTCTTCAAAAGAGAACGTTTTACGTGTAGAATTTGCCATATGGCTTAAAAATAAAGTCCTAATGATCAATGAACTTTTACTTATTGTTGAAAAGCTCCATCGAGTTTTTTAACAATGTAAATTAAAAGTTTATGCAAATTATTAACATCGTTCCTTAACTTTTGTCCAGTAGCTTATTTCCTTTGCTCCATTTAATCTTTATTTTTAAAAAACTATTATGTAAATTTTTGTAACTTTGTATAATATTTATGCATCACGCCCTAATCTTTATTGGGTAAAAATGTCATTGCTAATCATGCATTACTTTTTAAGTAATACACATATTTATGTCTTTGTTGTTTCTGTTCTTTATATTATGGCCGCTACTGTATATATATATATATATATATATATATATATATATATATATATATATATATATATATATATATATATATATGTACAAGTTTGATTAAAAAGAACAGACGGGTCTTTATGTTTAATTTTGTTATTATAATTTTCAAATTTTCGGATAAGGTGTTGAGTACTATGCTCGAAGTTGTAGATAAATGTTCCGAAGTTCATATCTTGTTATTTTTGTGTAAGTACTTTCTATATTCACAGTAATTATGAAGAACCTATTGTGGTGTCTGTGTTCTAGTTAGAATTTCTTTGTCTGCATTCTGTTACTCTTTGGGAAGCTGGAAAGGTCTAGCATGACTTCATATGGAACGAAGCCGCAAAAAATGCAATTTATTTATTTATTATATTTTACTTCATTTTAATAGTATTTGTTATTTTTCCTAATATAACTAATATATATGCGTGTCTGCGTGTGCGTGCGTGTGTGTACGTGTGTGTGTGTGGTGATGCATGAGGTTTCAGCAGATCAGTTCCTAGAACCGAACAGATAGACTACCTTCACATAATGTTTGGTTTTAATACTGAATGTTTGCGCAGAACTAATTATACATTTCCGAAGAGTCAAATAACAGAGAGCTGGTGCACATCATGCCAAACGTCTCTTCTCAGGTTTTGAATTCTCCTAGACCTGTTACCACCGGACATAAGACAGAGTATATCCTGCTATTTATCCATAGCTGGTGGTGGGGAGATATTTGCCCGTAAGTCAATGCAACGAATTCGACTGGAATTCGAACTAAGCTCTCCGATTCTTCAATAATGATATTGATTTTTTTTACGGCTTACCGACCTTTTTTTGCAGCATACTGAAAGCCAGGATATATTTTAAGACTGTAAGAATGTTTGGAAATAATAAAGATTTACTGATACAAGTTCTAATATTTAACCCATTGGTCGGGGAGAAGAGGATGATTGGAAATCAGGGTACCAAAGAGGAAAGCTCATCAGAACACTTACAATTAAAATATTACTAGAAAAGATACAGGAAAGCTATGTTACTGCGACGAGAAAGCGACTGACGCTGAGATGCCAGCCCAGGTCCAGTAACATTAAAAATACCTCTTTAGATTTTATCAATTATTTTTAAATATATAGCAGAAGAACCAGATCAGAATCAATAGATGGATGGTTGGTAGACTTATAAACGTATAAGTCTGGAGTGAAAATGTCTTCCATAACACAGTGAACAAACTTACCGAGCAGCTGACATAACGACTGATTCAATATAGTCTTTCCACGTCATATAACGTCATAATATTAAAGATAAATAAATGGTAATTTATCTGTCTGTACATGAAGTGCACCAGATTAAAAAAAATATGCTTAGAAGTATAATCTGCTCAGAGTTGGTGTATAGGTAATAAGTTTATTAATTTAATGTTACCATACTGAGGCAGGTTTCTTACTCTAGAGTGCCCGAATCTTTAAGCTAAGTCGAACAAAGAAAATAAAATAAAAACAAGTATGTTGACACAGACTATCCACTTGTTGTTGAATAACGCCTATCTTTACATTAACTATATGGAATATCTAATGATGCTTCAATTTATATATATATATATATATATATATATATATATATATATATATGCAATTATTTATTCGAAAATTATATCATAAACATGTTCTAAAATCACTACAATTTTATTTTTGTTGTGATTTTATACCATGTTTATTTTATAATTTTCGAATAAATAATGATATTTGCTCTACTCTATATTGAGCACTCTTTTAAGAATAGTATTTGTAGGTTATTGGAATTTATTCCGTATACACCAATCCTACACTTGTATATATATATGTATATATATATATATTATTCCGTATACACCAATCCTACACTTGTATATATATATATATATATATATATATATATATATATATATATATATATATATATATATATATATGGAAAAGGTTATAGTTATTCCAACGAGAGGAAAGAGGTGTATATTTTTAAAGAAAGATAAACTGCAAACGTTTTTGTTTGGAATGTGGACTTTTTTATTTCAAAATATATATTATGCTCTATTTTCTATAATTCTGCTGCACGGGTTTCTGGTATCGCGACCTTCTTCATGCAAATAGTAGATATTTCGACGTTATAAACATGAATTTCTTGCATGGTAGTGATTCAAATGTCTTTGACTCGTGATAAGCGTTTATATATATATATATATATATATATATATTGCAGATAGTTCTCTTGTTAATATGTCGGCCTTGGTACGACGTCGTAGAACTGCATTATGAATTTACGATTTGCGTCTGATAATGAACGAATGCAGTGTTCGATTCTGTTATGTTGATATAGAAGATTACTATTCGACGATAACGGTCGTGAAATATCGGACGCAAATTTAAATTCATTATGAAGTTTTATGATGTGGTAACACCCGAGAAAACGAAATATTAACAAGAGAACTATATGAAATATATATATATATATATATATATATATAATTATATATATATATATATATATATATATATATATATATATATATATATATATATATATAAATAAACTTTAATCACCAGTCCAATAAAGACATTTGAATCACTACCACGCAAAAAATTCATTTTTATATGTGGAAATAGCAACTCTTTGCTTGAAGAAGGCCGAGAAACCAGAAACTGGTGTAACAGAATTATGGAAAAAAATATATATATATAGAGAGAGAGAGAGAAAGAGAGAGACAGAGACAGAGAGATAGAGTGTAATGGTTAGCAAAGTTGTCTTGCTAGAACAATTACGACTCAGCAGTGAGTTCGATCTTCACTGGGTGCAACATCTAAGCTAAGCTTGTAAAAACCGCTATATATATATATATCTGTGTGTGTGTGTGTGTCTGTATATGTGTAGTCTGCTGTTTTACTAACGTCCTAATACTAAAGATAAATATGTGTAAGTGTCTGTGTTTTCTTTGCAGTGTGTCTAAGTACATGCGCGCGCGCGTGTGTGTGTGTGTGTGCACATTAACCCTAAATCGGAAACCAGTAACTCTTGACTGAAGTCTGATGCGCGGAGATCCATTAAACAGGATGTACCTCACAAATATTCTTCGAGGAATAAGATCAGTGACACACCATGAGGCCTGCTGCAATAGTTTAAAGAAGACATTAATGTATACCAAACTCAACTTGAGATCCTCAGCCGTGTTTGAGCTGCGTAATGAAACCTTTTGCTTCACATTATATGCGATGGTACAAATAAATGAAACATATAATAATAATAATAATAATAATAATAATAATAATATATGAATGTGTTTCGGAAACGCTCTCCACTCAAGAAAAACTTTAAAAAAAAATTAATTCTGAGATTTCGTCATTTGATCAGATTTTTGAAGTAGCTTTGACTAGAGAATTATTCAGCGTTCTCGCTCATATATATACCGGGTGGTAACAGAAAAAAAAATGTCCAAATCGTGTAACAGCATGGGATAATTGTTCATGCCACAAAATGTTTAATATCTTTAAAAAAAAAAAGAAAAAACACGAAAATAATTGAGTTTCTTTGTTTGAGGTTTTCAGATAAGACATTTAGCCAACTTGACGCCATTTGTTGTAAGAATCGCTTAAAAAGACATTTAATTTCTTCAGCTAAAAATAGAACATGTTAAAATCATTTTGTGTCAGGCCTACTATATCTTCCCAACTGAGAAATGGGGAGAAGAAAATGATACCAACCTTCATACTCTTGTTTCCATCTTCAATGTCCATACAAGAACCATCAAGAGAAATGTGACTAAAAATGATGGAACATTCGAAAGGAAAACTGAACCAGTAGGTAACAACAGCAAGAGGGATCATCATTTCAACTTAGAGCTAAATACATTCTTATTGTTCAAAGTAGAGTGCGCGTATGTTGTAACCCCCACCCCCAAGAATTCCAGTAAGATATATTCAATCATTTCTAAGCTACAACGGTTCAAATCTTAATCTAACAATTGCACAATTTTGCTGTTACACGACATGACAAACCTAAAGAGATGTAATGGCGAAAGTGCAGTGTTATGTGCCGTATCTATGAACACTAATGTGTATGTCCAAATCCTCATAAATACGTTGAACACTATTGTAAGTGGGGGTACTATGATGTCTTAGTAGTCCATCACTAGCAGTGGTTTACCTACTTCACGCCGCTGTCGAGTATTGTATTTTGTTGATGTTCTAAAGATAACCATTTCATTTCTAACCTCCGTTTTGGCTATTCCTCATTCAATAAACATTCCTATGTTACAATATATATATATATATATATATATATATATATATATATATATATATATATATATATATATATATATATAGAGAGAGAGAGAGAGAGAGAGAGAGAGAGAAATATATATATATATATATATATATATATAGTTAGTTTATGCAAACTTAGGTAATCCGTATGGGTAGACCTGAGGAGGATGATATCCGGAGAGCTCAATGTAAAATTCAGAGCAGATATGTTTGAATAAAAACAGACCACGTTAAGGTTCCATGTAACTTTACATGAAACCTTAACGTGGTCTGTTTTTATTCAAACAGATATATATATATATATATATATATATATATATATATATATATATATTTATCTCCCTCCCTCTCTCTCTATATATAAACATATATATAGAGAGAGGGGGAGATATATATATATTTATATCGAGAGAGGAATATATATATATATATATATATATATATATATATATGTATATGTATATATATATATAAAATAACAGCACACGTGGCTTGACGATTGCATATAGCATGAAACAGACTGTCGCCTCTAAGTGTTGACTTCTATGTTCACTTTTATATTTACACACGCTCTATCTCTGATATTGAGCACTTTATTCCATAAATATAGCACACCTTAAGACTATATTTCTTTATATATATATATATATATATATATACACCGAATCTATGAATAGTAATGTGTATGTCCCAATCCTCATAAATAAGCTGGACACTATTGCAAGTGTGCGAGGGAGTAATACTCTAAGTAGTCACCACTAGCAATGGATTACCTACTTCACGCGGCTGGCGAGTATTGTATTTTGTAGACGTTATAAAGATTACCATTTCATTTCCAATCTCCGTTTTGGTTATTCCTCATTCAGTAACCCTTCCTAGGTTACAACATTGGCATAATTTTTTACTTACCCTCGTGCATTTTTTTATTAACTCTGCAGCAACATCTTCTTATCGATGACAGTTGCACAATTGCAGCGGGACTGGGAAACTGTCGTCCTAGGCCCATATATATATACGTATGCATATGGCCTGTTCACAAAGGACAAATATCAGTCATATTTGGATTTGTTCAACACCCAGAGAGACAAACTCTGGTTTATAGTGAAACTATGCTGGGCGGACCTTAGATTTTCTGGGAGAGACCACATAATCTAGCATCAACAACAGTTTGAAAAAGAACTCAAACCCTCTGTCACGATGACTTATGATTCCGATTAGTTAACTGAATAATGACGATTTCTCATCACAGAACTTTACCAGAAATCGTCGAGCATTTTTTTTTATCATTTCACCCCAATCAAAACAAGAAAGCCACTAAGATGCAATAGGTTGCAATGGGTGAGAGAATATAAGAAAAAAAAGGAGAGAAAACAATAAAAGATCAGGAATTAAAAAGATTTTTGAAGATCAAAGTTGACTGCAAAGCAAGAAGCCGAAAGGACATTCCACATGCGAGATGCACGAGAGAAGAAAATTTTAGCATAGAAATTACAGTTACATCTAGCCATTTCAAATGATATTGTTTGACCCCTAATCCAGTACAGAGCTTGAATTCCTAACATCTTGGTTCCAAAAAGAAAATAACATCAAAACAATTGCCAAAATCAGAACTAATGGAAATATCAGGATCAAAGCAACAAAGATGGAGATGTTAGTTCGACTGATTTGTTTTTTTACGACTTATTGACCTTTTGTGAGTTATTTTTTTGTGTTGTCAACGAATACTCGTTGTTGTCACTTTTGTAATGTCAACGAACACTCGTTGTCGCTTTCGTAATGATCGTTGTAGTAGAGACTTTGTAATTGCCCACACAACTATAGTAACGTCATTGAACAATACTGGTGTCAGACGCCTTTGAATAACACTTGCACTAATAGTACTTGCTCGATAATACTCGTTCGAATAGTAACCACCGAATAGTGATCAGTATAGACATAGTGAATAGTATATAAAGAATACCGAATAGAGGATGGAGTGGAAATAGTGATCGTTTAGACGCCACGCTAAATACCATATATACATTTCCTTTACCAAATATACAATATATAATATATAAAATCATTACTAAAAGGCTAGAGATATGAGGCGTTGGAAGAAGTTCTAAGGAAATATGGTACATAATAATTTTTGTGATGTCAACGAATACTCGTTGTCACTTCCATAATGTTCGTTGTAGTAGAGACTTTGTAATCGCAGATACAACTATAGTAACGCCGTTGAACAATGCTGGTGCCAGACGCCTTCGAACAACATTCGCACTAATAGTACTTTCTCGATAATACTCGCTCGAAAAGTAACCGTCGAATAGTGATCCAAACATTAATCCTTATGGTGATTATATTCACTAACCGCCACACGGGGTCGAATATGGCACAAGGCCAAGTTTATTGTGGGGTGCCCGAGCCCGTGGGCTCGGCAAAAAATTCCCCACAGACCCCGTAAAAACGGAGTCTAGTAGCTGTTTCCTCGTCTGGGGATCCTCTATGCCCGGAGGCAGAGAGTTTCACCAGCACTCTTCTGAAGTAATCCGGATAGTGATGACATTCACTAACCGCCCCACGTGGTCGGATGTGGCACAAGGCCGAGTTTATTGTAGGGTATCTGAGCCCGTAAGCTGGAGCAAAAATTCCCCGTAGACCCCGTAAGACACGGGGTCGGGTAGCTGTCTACTCGGTTCCTCTCTACCCAGAGGCAGAGAGTTCGACAAGCACACCTCCGAAGTAATCCAGATAGTGATCACTTAGACATCTACAATAATTCCCATATATATATTTCCTTTATCATCTAATGATCTACTTATTCAAAATGGAATCGCTTGTATTTTCTCTCTGGTGACCTGTCGGCAGCGAAACTTTATTCCTATATATATATATATATATATATATATATATATATATATATATATATATATATATTTAGTATATTTAGATTGTATTTATTCATTTTTAATAATAATAATAATGTAATAAAGAGTTATTGATACGATCCCTACTAATTAACCCATAGCTGAGGAGAGGAGACTTGGATTCATACATTTCCCAAGGGTATTTACACCTAAGTTAATTTAACAAACCAGATTGGAATTGGAATTCGGCTCTCTGACCTCCAATTCTGAGCCGTTATCCATTACACAACCTGGTCTTCCCAAGCGGTCACCCATCTAAGTACTGACCAGGCTCGACTTTGCTTCACTTCATTGATCGTACGAGAACCGGTGGTTTAACGTGATATGGCTGCAAGCATGGTATTAGTAGGGAGATTTTATACAACGGTAACAATAATTCAGATGATATATGCAGACAAGACAGAAAAGGGCCGGGCAAGGTTTAAGAGAGATAATAAAAGGCGTAATCTTTTTCCTTGTATTAAGATGACGAAAATAACTATAATTATAAATTAAGTTGTCTGATACAATGCATCAGTCGTTCTGGGTATGACGATAAACTACATCTGGCAGCAAGGCCTCTGATGGAGAAATTGGAGCTTTTGAGGAAAGTGGAACCTCCTCATAATTCATGCTTCCAGGTTCACCCCAGCCCGGGGTGGTAGCACTTGTTAGAGTCCCACCTATGGGTAAATAGTTAACCCCCAAACCGGCGTCAAAACACTACGAAAGTGTAAAAATACATATAGAGAGAGACAATAACAGCAATAATATTTTGAAAAGAAATTGCCAGCAATACATTACTGTTAAAAACAAAATTTACCAGCAATAAATTTATGAAAAAAAATTACCAGCAATACATTTTTGTAAAGGAAATTACAAACTCTGTCTATATTTCTAAGATGAGGTATTATGTACAGTATTTCCATTATGCGGACTATTGTCCTCATCTTTGTCGCCATATTTGTCACAACGTTTCGGCCGTTGTACGCTCCGGCCTTCTTCAGGTGGTTGGAATTTCGAACTGAACCCTTTATTTCGATCCCTGGGGTAGACTGTTCTATGTTTGATGGATGTCATTTATCAGTTATCCCCTACTAATTTTCCTTCTGAAAGTTCTCCACTGCCTTAACCGGGTATTGAACTCACACTCTTTGGATCTAACCAACGCCTTTATTCACTGTGCCATGTGTCCTTGAGGACATCTGGGTATGAATTTCTGGGTATGAATTTCTGGGTATGAATTTCTGGGTATTATAAACCTAATGTTTTCAGCAACCATTTTTACCAGTGCTCATATTGCAATTTTGCTGTTATCATTACATGTTTTTACCAGAGCTCATATTGCAACTTTGTTATCATTGCTTTTCTCTGGCACTCCTTATTACTGGTTCCCATATTGTATTTATTTCTATGCTTGGTCGGCTCAGGAGATTTTTGTGGACTAGCATATGTGCTGATTCCTTAAGTTTACGAATTTTCTAATGGTGTTCCCTATCTATGATCTCAACATGATCGCACAGGGGACGGTGATCTCCCTTCTCTCTCCATATGTGGTCAGCCACGCCTGATTTTTCTACTTCCCCTTGCGTTACAGCTTTCTGGTGTTCTTGAAGCCTTACTTTGAGGGGGCGGACTCCTTTATATTCCTTTCCACAGCTGCACGGGATAGCGTACCCACAGTCTTTAGTCATGTTCTCCTGTATGGGGTGTCTCACTCGAGAGAGATATCTGCGTAGTGTTGTCAAGCTCTTGAAGGTTGTCCTGATGTTATATGGACCGCAGATCCTTTGTATTTTCTCTGATAACCCCTTCACATAAGGCAGGCAGACTGTTTTCTGAGTGTCGTTGTTTTCCTCCTCCTCCTCTTGTACCCGCCTATCCCAGTTTTGGTGGGTTGCTGCCATGTACCCAGGGTAGTTGTTACGTTGTAGGGTACCACTTATACTGACCAATTCTTTATCTAACATCTCTGGGTCGCCACTTATGACTTTTGCTCCGTGTTGTAAGCAACGGACGATCCCTTTCTTTACGCTGTATGGATGGTGGGAGTTGAAATTGAGGTACTGTCCGGTGAATGTTGGTTTACGGTATACGGCTGTCTTGAACCCATGCTCTGTTCGAGATATTAGTACATCCAGGAATGTGAGTGTGTTGTTCTCTCTTTCTCCATTGTGAACTGTATCGAAGGTCTTATTGAGTTCACATGGTCCAGTAGAACCTGGACATCTTCCTGGTGTGGCCCGAGTATGAAGGTGTCATCTACGTACCTTAACCATATAGTAGGCTTTAGCGATATAGATTCTAATGGCATTTCTTCAAAGTATTCCACATATATATTCGCCATTGCTGGTGATAATGGCGAGCCCATTGCTAAGCCCTCATCCTGTCGATATATGTGTGATCCCATTCCGAAATGTGTTGTTTGTGTACAGAAAGTCAACATCTCCATCAGATTATCTATTGGAATACTGGTCCGTTCTTCTAGGGAAGAGTCAGAGGTCAATTTGTCTCTGACTACTCAGAGTGCTTCCTCCGTGGGGAAACAAATTACAAATGTTCCCAAGAAAATTAAATGTCAGTATTAAATGACCCATAAAGATTTAATATGCCACTAAACAAACAAATGATGAATCAAGAGAAATTATCTCGTATTCGAGTGAGCAACCCGGAGATAGCACTTTAGTACTTACTATGGAACACCAGGTTCAAATTTGAGATCAGGTGTCAACTTATTGGCTACAGGTACGAACCCAGTGAAAATATAGGAAGCCCCCTAAAGGTGTAAGTGCACAAGCTAAGAAACATCAAAGAGATTTGAATAGCAAGCTGTATAGCCAAGTACTAGATCATACGAATATCCCTGAACAAAAAAATCCATGAAACTTCCCTGATTAACCTCTTCAAGTCTAGGGTCAACCGTTAGCTATCCTACACATCCCCATAATGGCCACTTATTTCCTCTTCTTAATTACATACAACCTAAATCAGTAACCGTCTACCTTGAGTGGTTCTTGGGTCGTTAGCGGGCAGCTCGTAAAAAAAGGTTTCTGTTTAAATAAGTCAACTAAATAAGAGAATATGAAGAGACCTAATAGTCAGTCATGTGCCATGCGTGATACACGCGTAGGCGATCATGTATCTTTCGATATATGACTGACGAGGCAGATTTTTTTTCAGCAGTAGGTTGCTATTTCTTTCTGCGTTAGACCAGTTGCTATCCAAGGCTAAATAACTCGGTCTGTCATGCTATTTACTCATAGCTGGTGGGGGGAGAAGAAGAGGTTTCATACCTTTCCCAAGGGTATTAGCACATAAATGAATGTATGGATTCAACTGGAATTCGAACTCGGCTCCCCGATTCCTCAATCCGAGTCGCGATCCATTATTCAGCTTGATTTAATAGACCAATTTTATTTGTCCCTCAATCATCATCGAGGTTACTCTGTCAATTTGCATATCAATTTATATCAAGCAGCCAGCATGACTGGTCCTGGGACTTGACGTATACATGGGTTAAATCATGTTTTCCACAAACATTTACTAGTATACTAACCAATTATGTTTTATTTATTGAGAACGCTTATGTTAAATATATGTGACTTCATTACACAAAAAGGAAAATTGAATGGAAGCATAAATGACAACACAAAGTCTTATATTACCTGAAAACTACATAGCTAATGAAAAGAGTCAACCTTTAGTCGAGGTCATCGAGTCAGTGCAAATGATCCTTTCCTTAGCTGCATAGCATGTGCTTCGTCAGGATTACATACAGTTTTTAAATCAGTTTTCCTTCTTTTAGACCAGAGAGAACATAGTCTGTACTACTATTTATCCATAGGTATGAATCCGACTCACTGGGGGCCAGTGAGTCGGATTCATACCTGTCTAAAGGCTACAGTCATTAAAAGGGCTAGAAATTTAACAATATACTGAATGCACTTGTATGCTACAGAAATATTCGTGACAATTTTGTCCTTGGAAATATCGTTTCAATTAAACGTGGAGTAATGGATAGCGGCTCAGGTTGAGGAATCAGCGAGCCGAGTTCGAATTCCAGTCGAATCCATTGCGTTCACTTTCGTGCTAATACCCTGGGGAAAAGGTATGAATCCCCAGCTATGATTAAATAGCAGGACAGACCGGAATAGCAACTGCCTCGTCAGTCATGTATTGAAAGATACATGATCGCCTAAGCGTGTATCACGCATGGTACAGAAGTGAATCGCTTGAGTATAATTTACTCACATAAAGATCGATTGAATGTCCCATGATTTATGAGTTCGTTATGATTATTACACGGCAGAACCTGTGACTGTTTACCCCTTGTTCTTATTAAATAATAAGAGCTATGCATTTCGCTTAGTCTTTCTCACAGACTGTTTACATAGATTCTCATTGCTATAGTAAAAATGAAAAGTTTCATTTTAAGACTATATCCCAATATTATTTAAAACTCTAGAATTGCAAACAAGCGGCGTCTTCTTAAAATCTTGATTTGTACAGAATATCTTACTTATTATTAAGCGCAGATTGTGTGTGTTTGTGTGTGTATCTGTACGTTTATATATTGGATCGGATTTCCTACATTTTTCAACCGATTTCAACAAAACTTCACAGGACTACGTAAAATTAACTTGCGGTGATTCTGACAGCGACACAAATCGAAAAAACACAATTGTTTTTGCACAAAATTAATTTGGAAACAAGATTAAGACGCATCGCTGTCAAGAATGAAATGGGGACAACTCATATCGAGTTATACTTATAAAACCCAGGTTGTTTGTGTCTGTGTTCGTTTATATATGGGATCGGATTTCCTACATTTTTCAACCGATTTCAACAAAACTTTTTTTTTGGCAGGTAGTGTTTCTTATTGTCTTGCACACTTTTTTCTTTATTTTTACATTCAGAATGCTTTAAAAATTCCATTTACAAGACAATTGTTTATAATAAAATTCTATTCAATCAGTAGACTCATAATGATTGAAAACAATGTTTTTGTTTGAGTTTGGGTTTGACCAACTCGTAAAAAAACAAAAGAAAAACAAAAAAAACTAATTAAAACATGCGTGTCCGTCAACCTTAAACAAATAGTCTTTGTCAATTTTATTTTTCATTCTTTATGATGGTCGATACTTGATCTATCTCTTACTGTTACATCCCCGGGCAACGCCGGGCTCTACTGCTAGTATTTAATATCGAATGAACTTGATTTCTTTCTGGGTCTATCGTGGGCAGAATAAATGATTCTTAAAATATTGTAAGTTTTCTAATGTCTGAGATGATTCGGTTTGGTTTTCGTTGATTTTGTTTAGTGGCATATGAACACCTCTATAGGTTTTTAACGTCAAAATCGAAATATTTTGAACGTATTTCCATGCCTTCAACTACATATAAAATATATTGTTGGTCTGTTTGCTATAAAATATATTGGTGTTCATTTTGCTATAAATAAGTATTATTGGCAATTTTACTGTAAATAGATATTTTTGGTAATTTTATATAAATATGTATTCTCGGTAAATTTTATTATAAGAATGTATTGCTGGTATTTTTATTATAAAAATATATTTTATAGTGTTTTGTCCTTGTTTGGGGTTCACTATTTGCCCATATTTGGGATCCTAACAGATACTACTACTCGAGGTCAGGGCTGACCAGACAACAGCGGCAATTAAGAGGTGGTTCTATGCGTCTCAAAATCTCCAGTCTCCCAATCAGAGGCATTGCAGCCGGACGTAGTTCATCGTCCTACCCAGGATTAGTTTCTGGGATGAGGAGTTATCATTCTTTACACTATTTACATGTTTACTATTGTCCTCGTCTTTTTCGTTGTTATCACAACGTTTCGGCCTTCATCAGGAGTATGTCAATCCAGGTAATCTAGAGGGAATTCCGAACTGAACACTTTAACTCGTTCTTATTTTTTTAGTACTGCGCACTTATTGCTCGCCTAGTTTCAACTGAGCGTTTGTTTGTGAATTTGATACTGATATATATATATATATATATATATATATATATATATATATATATATATATCCAAATCCAAAGGTCATGATGCCTTCGTACTAACCCAACCATAGAAGGTTTCTAAACACTTACATCTACTCAGATCCACTCACAAGGATTGGATCAATTCGTTTTATGGTTTCCCTACACTTACCAACAATTTCGTACACTGGGATCTTTTCCTGATCCAATATTATCACGAGGTCATCTTCTTGACATATCGATGGTAGTGAGATTCGAGCCTTAGCATGGTCGCGGCGCTAACGTTCTAACCACTTGAACGCGATTTTTTGTACGCATATCTGCTCTGATACATCTCCGAACGTTACTTTTGAATTGAAGCAATCTTTGTTTCTTTAATTCAGAGCAAGCTGACAAGATGTTAGAATTTTGATGGGAGCTGTATAAAAAGGGAAATGTATTTCATTGCAATAAAATATGAGTGCCTCTTGTGTCAAATTTATTTCTAATTCCAAACAGCATTCCACGATCTTTACGTAGATAACTGTCAAGACCAAACAAAAATGCTATTATTTAATGAATTGGTCGTATGAAGTAGAACAGAAACCTTTTAAAAGTAAATTAATAACAAAGAGGTTTATCCCTCCTAGATATGACGATAAATTACATCCGGCAGCAAGGCCCCTGGTCGGAAGGTTTTGAGGATTTTGATAATTGCTGTTGTTCCCAGAGATGGTAGCATCTGTTAGGGTCCCAGCTATGGAGAAATAGTGAACCTCCAAACTGGGGTCAAAACACTATTAAAGTGAAGAAATACATTTTTACAATGAAGATGCCAGTAATATATTTTCATGGTAAAAATACGAACAATATATTTTTGTCCCAAGAAAATTAAATTTGGGCATTAAATGGCCCATAAGGGTTTGATATGCCAAAACAAACAAAACAAAATAAAAACAGAGACGTTTTAAAACCTCGCACGGATTTGCATTACTTAATTTCTTAATTAAGTGATCCATCGAGTCCGTAAATTGAAACTGTTATTTGCGCTAGATGATACTGATTTGTGTTTATTTTTTTATCTAAGGAATCGTCGCCGATCAGGAAAACCATAAAATAATGGAACTGATTGGAAGTTGACAAGAAGAACAAAAAGTCACTGTGAACACTGAATGGCGACAGTCTCTTTCATGCGTGAATCTTCAGGCTATCATTGTTCCGTAGTGGCTCAACTATTTAAATATACTGGTCAATAGGGGCATAATAGGTAAAAAGGTCAGGTATTTCCGGTTTATTGTACAGCGTACGGCAGAAATATCTCCCACATACGTGGGAGGTATTTCTCCCATAAATACCCCCCGCATAATAGCAAGACATCAGCGAAATGAAGACACCATTGCCATTAATGTCGTACCATTATGTGGGCGGTATTACTGCGAGGTATACTTATTTACTAAGCATAGATTAGTTTTGAGACAAAACCGCAAGTATAGGGCACTCTGTGAGGATTAAACTTACTACTCAGTAGTAATTGATCTAGTGACACAACCTTACAATCGTCCTGGATATGACAATAAACGACATACGCGTCCTGTGTAAGATGATAAACTACGTCCAACATCAAGGCCTCTGATCAGGAGGTTTTGACGAATGTGGAACCACCTTTTAATTGCTGGTGTTCTAAGATCCACTCTGACACGGGATAGTAGTACCTGTTAAGGTCCCAGGTATGGGTAAATAGTTAACCTCCAAACTGTGGTCAAAACACTATGGAAGTGTAAAAATAGGCTTTAATATCAGAAATAATTTACGAGCAATAAAGTTTTGAAGAAAAATTATTACTAGCAATACATTTAAAAAAGAAAAAAATATTACCAGCAATACATTTTTAAAAAAAATACTACCAGCTATACATAAAATTATTACCAGCAATAAAAATGTAATCAGCATTAAATAACCCTTTGTGGTTGATATGCCGTAAAACAAACCAAATCAAACCGATCTTGCAAAACACAACACATCAAAATGCCCTTTCTAGGAGCTATAGGTGGGAGATATTTATAACACACCCAGTGTTATTTTAAACGCTATTGGAAAAGCGACAGAGATTATATTTCAAATTATTCGAACATCTGTTGAGTAGGTACTATTGTGAGTCAGAATGCAATTGTTTGTAGCTGTTGTATAATGTTCTTTAACTTTTAATTCATTATTTATTATTGATTTTATTTATTCATTAATTATTCGCTATCGATAAGTATTGTTAATTTTAGCTTTTATGCGTACATTTATTGTTTTGATTTCTTTATTAAGTATTTACTTAATTTGCTTACTTATTTTATTTGTATTATATTTTGTGGGATGTTTATCCTATTTGCTTACTTAGCTTAATGTATTGGCTTTATCTAAAATATGTTACTTTATCTGCGTTGTATATAATGCATATATTTGCATTTTTCTTGGTGATGTTACAAGATATTCGTTTTTAGATGTTTTCCAGCATTAAGTAACGCAGTGAGAATTTATTCTCGTCCCTACATTATGAGATAAGTTCAAATCGTTTATTTATGTATTGACGTTAGTCTGAAACATCCAACCACGCACAAACACGCACACACACACACACACACACACATATATATATATATATATATATATATATATATATATATATATATATAATTTAAAAATCAATTTTTCAGTTGAATACGCTACATTGGTTTCAAACTTACGGTATCCTCAGGCGATTTTTATCAAATGATCTCTTAACGCTTTATTTAAAAAAACAACTAATGAACGCTGTATTATTTAAAACAAAATAAACAAACGCACAACGTTGGGTGTAATAGAAAGGGAGGTGGAGGATGTGAAGAAGAGGAGGAGGAAGAGGAGAAAAGCAAGGCTATTATAAATGTATCGGTAAGAGATTAATGGAAATTATCATTTTTTTTTATCCAGCTTCATATGTGCTTAACAGAAATTTCCTATTATGTAAGCAAGGACCCAACACTTCAGAATTCAGGTTTAAAAGGTCCTTTGGATCCAGAAATGTCATAATTAATAATTTTTCCTGTTGGCAGTGGTTGCAAATATTTTTGTAGTTGTTATAAGTCTTCGCCATTTTTAAAATTTCCCAGCTTACAATCAAATCTCTGTTTCTTCTTTCTTTTAAATTCCACACATATTCAGCTAGTTTGGTAGGGCACATAAGACTTACTAGCATGAATGACGACCTATGATTGTAGCATCTACGTCAGAATGTAACTTCAGTACGTCCTACGTATGTTTTATTTTGGTCATTAATATCTGTTACTTCCGCTTTATAGATTACTGTTTCCGTTTTACGAGCCCCATTTAATGGACATCTATTCTTATTTCTACAGTTACATAAATTACTAGTGTTAACTATATTTTGAGTCCTGAGTAAGACGTTAAACTACATCCGCGTCCTGGGTAAGACGATAAACTACATCCAGCAGCAAGGCCTCTGATCAGGAGGTTTTGAGGAGCGTGGAACCACCTCTTAATTGATGGTGTTCCCAGGTCCACCTTGACCCGGGGTGGTAGCACCTGTTATAGTCCCAGCTATGAGAAAATAGTGAACTCCTAGTTTTTCCAGATCTTACCCACGTCCTAGGTATGACAATAAACTACATCCGCGTCCTGGGTATGACGATAAACTACGTCCAACAGCAAGGAAGGCCTCAGATGGTGTTTTCAGAAAAATAATGTTGCCAGCTATACGTTTTTGAAACAATCATGTTGTCAGCTATACGTTTTTTGGAAAATAATGTTGCCAGCTATACCTTTTTGAAACAATAATGTTGCCAGCTATACGTTATTTTTGGAAGCAATAATGTTGCAAGCTATACCTTCTTGAAACAATAATGTTGCCAGCTATACGTTTTTTGGAAAATAATGTTGCCAGCTGTACCTTTTTGAAACAATAATGTTGCCAGCTATACGTTTTTTTTTGGAAATAAATAATGTTGCAAGCTATACGTTTTTTGGAAAGAAATAATGTTGCCAGCTATACGTTTTTTGAAAAATAATGTTGCCAGCTGTACCTTTTTGAAACAATAATGTTGCCAGCTATACGTTTTTTTGGGAAGAAATAATGTTGCAAGCTATACGTTTTTTTGGAAAGAAATAATGTTGCAAGCTATACGTTTTTTTGGAAAGAAATAATGTTGCCAGCTGTACCTTTTTGAAACATTAATGTTACCAGCTATACGTTTTTTTGGAAAGAAATAATGTTGCAAGCTATACGTTTTTTTGGAAAGAAATAATGTTGCCAGCTATACGTTTAATTGTACTGTATATTAATATATATATATATATATATATATATATATATATATATATATATATATATATATATATATATATATATATATATTAACTTACTTTGGCATTAAATGACCTACAGTGGTTGATATGCCATAAAACCCAACTAACTATATTTTTCTGCGCGGTAGTTTTGAAAATTCTGGCGTTTTGTCTATTTATTATTCTTTCCAAATTATTAGTGCAGCTTAGCATAATTTATCAGAGTTTTCAATGAAAATCTTATGTAATTGTTTATCTTTTGGGAAGAGCTCAGTAAGTAATTTGAAATATAATTTCCCTATTTTACATTTAAACTAAATGATTTTTTTTTTCTTTTGTTCAAATTCTTTTTCATATATTGTTTAATTTGAGGTTTAATTTCTAGTTTGGTTTTGTAACCCTCTACCTTTAAGTTCTTCTCATATTCTTTCTTTTTATCCTCCAAAATTATTTTGCTAGAAGAGTTTCTGGATAACCTAGACCCTATTCCTTTACTTCCCCCAAAATTCAGTTCATATGTTATTTTTATGAAATAAACAGAAAATATATTAAAATAATTGTCTGCTTTTTTCATAATATATGATGCCATTTGTTTTGCGTTAAGATATGCTTCGAGCAGATATGAGTGTTCGAGAGAAATCATGGGTAATTTGTTGTTTAAAAACAGCAATGTGACTTTGCTAATCAGATGCTTCCTTTGTAGCTAAATTGTATAGCACGTTAGGCTATATGACGGTTCCGTGTAAGATACTGGTTCGATTCCTGTCCGAAGACATATTTTCTATGACATTTCTCGGGCATTGAGGCCGTTAAATGTAGTTAATACTGCTTGTTATAAACAGAGCAACTACTTAAATATTTGTATCTATAAAAATAATGTATAAGCAGAAATTTTATTAAAATAATTATCAGACTTAGTCCATTTCATAATATATGATCTCATTTGTTTAAGTTAAGATACGCTTCGAGCAGATAAAACATGGAAGATTTGTCGTTTAAAAACAGTAATTCGACTTTGCTAACCAAACGCTTTCTCTGTAGGTAATTAGTATAACACGTCAGGCTAAGTGAGGTCCGTGTAGGATACAGGTTCCATTCCTTTGTATCTATAAAAATAACGTATAGAGAGAAAATATATTTATATTAAAAATGACAGATATTTTTTGTCGATTAATTTTAATGATTGACTTTCTCTGACAAGGAGGTAATTACGTCAGAAGTTCATTTCGGAAATGAAGTTCAAGAAATATGGTCCAGACTTCCGGCTTTCATTAGTCATCATCAGGGGAGATAGAGACAGTTGATGAGTTTCGTAGAACTAGTAAGTTTGTGATGTTGGCAAAGGGTGTTTTGACATAAGCTAGATGTTTGTGTGATTTATATATACTTATAAGAATGCGCCCCCCCAGTTATAATTGTTTTTATTTATTGATGGACAAATTCTGACGGAATTTCCTCCTTGACTGAGAAGGATTTTTCGCTTTCCCGATGAGTCGTTAATTAAAATTAATGGACATTTTAATATTATTCACCTTAAAGAATATTTGCTGCCTAAATACACAGAATATATATTCGTGTAAATCTATATATTCTTATCAATTTATCTATCTCAATCTGCTCATATCTATCTTTTCGACTTCATGTATAGGTTGTATATATATATATGTGTGTGTGTGTGTGTGTGCGTGTGTGTGTGTGAAGAATATATAGAAAATAGGAAAGAACTGGTTAGGTAAATAATCCAAAGTTCTTTACTACTTTTGTTATTATTTTTTTTAAATATTGCTCGATACAAAAGTAGAGCATAAATATAAATATTTATTTAAAAATATGATTCCAACACGCTACATAAGAGTTATCATGTTTCAAAACAATAGCCGAAAACTTCAATATAATTATTTGAATTAAATTAATTCAATTTAATTCAAATAATTATATTGAATTTTTCGGCTCTTGTTTTGAAACATGAGAACTCTTACGTAGGGTGTTGGAATCATATTTTTAAATAAATAATTATATATATATATGTATGTGTGTATTTAGGCAGCAATCCTTCTTTCATACACATTTCATTGAATACGATAGACAAGGTACTTTGATTTAGTTTTAGTTTACAATTTCTCATGCGATCTAATATTTTTTTTTCTTTTAAAATGATAAATTATGTAAAAACTGTACCAATGTTCTTTTTATCCGCGCGCTTTCGGCTATACATTTAGCCATTTTCAAGGATTAAATATTTTAACTGTTAAATAAGAAATAGTTTGTTGCATGTATATATATATATAATAGTATGGTTATGTGTGTGTGTTAGGAAAATTAATGTTAAAACGAGAACAAATTGTGCGGCGAGTTTCACTCATTAGGACTGCATTAGACTAAAGTGATTCTTCTGTTGGCTAACTACACAAGAGCATGAAGGAGAAGGGGGTATATAAAAAGCAAACGTTGGTTATAATTATGCACAGATACGAAACTCTGAACATTTTTGAACGTTGTAATTTCCAACACTTAAATTTAATTATTTTTAATAGAATTGTCTGCGTATATAGTCTATTCAATTTTGCTTAGTTTTTTTTTCCACAGTGTTAGCCGTTTTTCTTGACTGATAGCTTTCATGTCGGATCTGTTACTGATTTTCCTACCACTTATTTCATTGATAGTTTTCCAGGCAACAGTGGATTTCATGTTGGTAACAGCAGTTACAAGGTTTTTTTTTTATCTTATTCGGCATATATTCAGTTTGTTCCACTTCATAGGTATTTCTGATTGCAATGCGAGCATCTGTTGCAAATCTTTTTGGTGGGGTTTGGTCTTGGGGCAACGCTCTTGATTCATTCATAACGTTGCCTTTTCTTTCTCGGCCGTTGGTAGTCAATTGTTTTGTTCGGAGATAAAAGAGGACTTCAACAAAATTTTTTTTAAACTTATCTATTTTATTAAGCACGTCTACGTGTACATTTTTAACTAGCCAATGCGGTCGCTCTATCACCACCACTGGGGAGCAAGTTATACAAGACACGAAATAAACCTGTCTACTGTGTATGACGTGTAAAACCTGACTTCCTGAAATAACTTTCTATCTCTCTAACATTCCCACGCTAGTTTTAACCAATAAAAAACGACTTCTATTTTGTCTACCATCTGACCTTGAAGGTCAGTCCCAAAAAGTTCTGAGACAAAATACACTACCTCTAAAATATTATAGTCCGAATATATAACATTCCTTACCTAACCATAAAAAACTGATTTATGAATTTTATTTCAACTACCTTATATTTAACAGATGTAAGTTTTTATGCCTGGTATATAGCATATTCTACCTTATATATATATATATATATATATATATATATATATATATATATATATATATATATATATATATATATATATATATATATATATATATATATATATATATATATATATATGTATATATATATATATATATATGTATATGTATATATATATATATATCTGTGTGTGTGTTTGTGTGTATATATATATATATATATATATATATAGTATGAATATATTCATATTAATCGATAGGTACAGATAGACAAGCACAAAAAAGTGAATATGGAACAATGCTCAATACCAAGTGTATGTAGATATTGATTTAGATATAGAAATGATCTGGTGATTTTGCTTAAGACATGAAACTGTCAATCACAAAGCATGTGTTGATTTCCATAAAAAAGATAATTGAAACTTGCTAGACTCTCTGTTGGGCAATCTAAAGCATGCTGGATCAGACAAGAGTTTCCCATACAGGTTTGAACTTCACTAGAGAGCACACTTCCTTTATTAAGATTCTTTAATGCACAAGCCGGTAAATCTAATTCAAACTGTTTAAAAAAATAGGGCATCAACTCAAGACACATACATCCACTGATGTTTTCAGGTGATGTTTGCATTTTTTAAAATTTTGCAACTTTGTGTAGTTCTTCACGTTTATGGCAGATCTTCTCAGATTCGCCAGGAGTTCGTTTCTTTATCTTAAATTTCAGTGAAACTGTGTTCTCAGCTGTTTCCTTGCAAGCAGTTTCGAAATTATTAAATGTCGTGTTAGCAGATTCAGTTGTCAGAGATTCTTGTAGAGCATCAAATCTATTACAACAACACTTCCAAGATTTGCTTTGCAAGTCACATCAGATCTCTGAAGAATAGAGAATTCCTTACAGAAGAACTTAAGATCAAGAAGGACATATTCACAATAGATGAAAGAAGGATGGGAGCTAGATGAATCCTAACATGTCATATTAGAACTTTGCAACAGCGTTTACAATGAAGACCCTGAAGACAGATGGACTGAGTGATGCCTGCTTTCGTTTCCTAAAAAGGGCAACCTTGGACTAACAAATAACTATCATGGTATCTCATTAACAGTTATTGCAGCAAAAATCTACAACCTGATGTTGTTGAAAAGTATAAGACCTGAAACTTAGCCAATACTGAGGAAAACCAAAATGGCTTTCGCATCAACAGATCAACATCAGGGCAGATTCTCACCATTCGACGAATCTTGGAAGGTACAGAATCCAAAACCCTTACAGCCACCCTCCTGTCTACCTCTCAGAGACATTTGATTCCATTCATGGTGGGAAGATTAAATAGATACTACTTGCATATAGAATATCTCAGGAAATTATAGATGCCATCAGGATGCAGAACACCCGTTCCATGGTATGCTCACCTAATGGCGACACGCGTTTTTTTTATATTATTGAATGCGCCCTTGAAGGAGACACACTTGCGCCTTTTCTCTTCATCTGTCTTGACTATGTGCTGAGAAATACCCTAGCTGACTTGCAGTTTGGTTTCACTCTTACTAAACGAAAAAGCAGACGCTATCCAGCCGAGAAGATCACTGATACTAACTATGCTGACGAACTAGCGATACTGGCTGACCATGTAAGAGACGCAACGTCACTCCTTCAGAATATCGAAAATCTAGCCAAAGAGATTGAACTCTATTTCAATGCGGCTAAAACGGAGTTCATCTGTCCGAATCGGGATAGATCGAAAGACATGAAAAGTCTGAACGGAGAAAACATCAAGCAAGCAGACGACTTTAAATACCTGGGTAGCTATATTGCTTCCACTGAGAATACCGTGATCATCAGATTGGGAAAAAAAACTGGGGAGCGCTCAATGAAATGAACAAAATCTGGAAATCAAATTTACCGAACAAACTGAAGAGAAACTCTTTCAAAGCTACAGTAGAGCCCGTCCTTTTATATGGCTCCTTAACCTGCACACTAACAGCCAAACTGGAAAAGAGGTTAGATGATGTTTATAAACGAATGCTTCGAGCAGCACTATACTAATCCTGGAATGATGACCCAACAAAGAAAGAACTCTATAGCAACATACCTCCCATCAGCAAAGATTGGCTGTTCATTGTTGACATAGCAAAGAAGAATTAGATGGAGACCATCCCATGGAAAAAGAACACGTCCGACAAAAGAAGATGTACATTGATCATCTTATTGAGGACACGGGATGCAGACCAAATGAGCTTCTAAATGCAATTAACGACAGGAATCGATGGAAGCAGGGTGTCATGGAATACCAAGTTTGCTCGACCAGATAATTAGTTTATTTTTATTTTTGTTATGTCTATCACTTTCGTTAAAAATGTAATATATATATATATATATATATATATATATATATATATATATATATATATATAGATAGATAGATAGATAGATAGCTATTAGGTTGGTGCAAAAATAATGACGTAATAATGTCGTTTTTTGACATATTTTAACGTCAAAAAACGACATTATTACGTCAATACTTTTGCACCAACCATAGATAGATAGATAGATAGATAGATAGATAGATAGATAGATAGATAGATAGATAGATAGATAGATAGATAATATTAGTGGTAAATATACACATAAATATGCAAAATATATAAATATATTTACATACATGCATACATGCTTTATGAATTTGTAGGTCTGATGAATTGGATCGTATTTACGATTCCAATGGAATAAATTATGACCATGGAATATTAGTGTTTACGCCTTTTTATTATATATCTATATCTATATCTATCTATATCTATCTATATCTATCTATATATATATATATATATATATATATATATATATATATATATATATATATATAAAGTTCGACTCAAAAGTGTTTGCAACTAAAACATTTCTAGAATATACAAATTTAAACAAGTGTAATAGCTTGTGTAAACATTAGAACAAATATATTTATTTTAAAATGACAATATCATCCTGATATAAATGTTTAATTAACGAAAATCTCCATATTATTATTTATTTAAGGATTTCTATATATATTCGGGTGAATGCAAAGTGTTTGCAGAAATCATAAATTTAAAAAATAATGGCTCGTGGGAAGATGCTTACTGCCGATTAAAAAAGCTGAAAATATCAAAATCAGTCTCAAATAATAAAACGACACTGGAAATAGGAAAATTATGTAAACGAGATTATCACACAGTGAAGCAATATGTCGATGATAGTAAAGTTGAACGTAAGAAGCACAAAGATAATCGCCCACGTGCAGTTAACACGAGAGATTTAAGAAACATTAAAGGAGTACTTAAAACAGAACTGTGTCTAAGCACTAGCAAAGAGATTTTAAAGCAAGGTGGCGTTGAAGAAGTTTCGAAAGCAACACGAAATCGCATCCTCCGTAGTATGGCAAAACAACGTTCTCCAATTCCATACCCTCCTTTGAGTGATATAAATCACCTGAAGAGGTTAGAAAAGACAAACAATTACTTAAAAGTTGATTTCCAAAGAATAATTTGAACGGATGAAGCCCGTGCTACATTAGACGACCCCGATGGTTGGAAAAAAGGTCGGCTCATTCATGGTGGAACTCCTCGCTTGCATTTTAAACGCCAACAAGGCTGTGGAGGAGTGATATTCTGGGCTAGAATTTGTGGCTCGATATTAATTGGATTATTTCTTGTGCCAGAATGATTCAAACTGAATTCAGTTAATATTTCATATCCTTATTGAATTCACAAAATGATGAGTTTAGTAATCTTGTTTATCAGCAGTATAATACCCCCAATGACGCGGCACGCTTCACCAAAGAGTAGTTGGCAAATCAAGCTTTCACAGGGCACAAGATTATGGCATGACCACCACAGAGTGCCGATTTAAACCCTATTGAGAACCTTTGGGCCATAGTAAAGCATCAAGTTTATGAAAATGGACGGCAATTTTCTAACAAGGATCACCGGTGGAAGTGCATTTTGGATGTTTGTTCTAAAATTACAGCCTGCGAAGTTAGGAAACTCCCTTCATCAGTAGATAAACGACTTATTGAGCTTCTTCAGAATTATAGTCGAAAATTTAAATATTAATGTGCTCCTTGTGTTTTCATACATTGATACCAAAACAAAGCCATACCAATATTCATTGGTATATAATGCGTAAAACACCTTTTCATTATTTTGGACAAATGATGTAAACAGGACCAATTTTTACATTGAAATTAAAGTCGGTATTATTTCTTTGACTAATAAAAAAATCACGAATGATGCCAATTTCCGTAATTTATTCTAAGATGTAATGTTTGGGTATCGGGTGAGCAGTAATGAATTAAAATATTCAACTTTTGTCCATAAAAGCATATTTTATTGGAGAAAATGCAAAATATCAGTATTTGCAAACTCTATTGTGTCGCACTATATATATATATATATATATATATATATATATATATATCACAGTTGGCCACTCATTTCCAAGTATGCTAATCTGCTTGGGTAGCTAGCTAATCTCTGTTGGAAAGTCCAGCTTTGCGTTTCATCAATACAGTTTCTAGAACAGAGTGCATGATCGGGTGTGATCAACAGTTTGAACAGGACCAATATGCGCAAACTCTCGGCCACGATGACTTATACCTTGTTGTAAGTAACATGAATATCAGAAAGTTTATTCGCAATTTCGAGAACAATACTGAACACCTTACTCGAAAATTAGAACAGACATTGTCGTTTTTTTTTTAATCAAACTTGTTTCGATGAATATTTGCTGCCAGAAACACCTTATTCATATATATATATATAATATATATATATATATATATAGCATGTCACGGAGAATTAAGGCCGTTATTAAAGCAAAAGGTTATCCAACAAAATACTTAATCATTTTTTGACTTGTATAATGTACATATGCATATATGTATTAATAAACGAAGTCTATTTTTCACTTGTCTTGGTAGAAATACAAAAAACAACTTTCTATGAGTTCGTCGAGTTTTTGTCTCGTACTATATATATATATATATATATATATATATATATATATATATATATATATATATATATATACAGACAGAGAGAGAGCTACGTGTTGCTATAATGTGTTCCACCAGAATAGCATTGAAATATCATTTCTGTGTTTAAACACTAGCATATACGACACTCATGCCATCTTCTCGACTTGTAGATTTTTCTGTTGAAAATTCTCAAATTGTTATTAAGTTTCGGCAAATCCCATGACAGGTTTCCATCTGACACCAAACGGATTATTCGATACCTAGAGAATTTCAGAAAAAAACCCTTATAGACGTCTCTTGTACGTGCCATTAAAAAACATGGTTAAACGAATTATTGCTTACTAAACATACTATAGTTCTCATCATATTACCATATCTATTCTTCCCAAAACACGTGAAGCAACAGTCTAATGATGGTAGGATTCCGAAGGTCCTTCTGTATTGGGGACTGGTCACCGTCAAGAGGGCACCAGAGCGACCTCATGTTCGCCTCAAGGACGTCTGCAAAAGAGATATGAGGTGGGACGATGTCTTTAACGATCACTTACGCTGGAGACGTCATTTACATCGAAGTCTGATGCGAGGAGAGAATAAACGGAGGTTAATCGCCAAGGCGAAGCGCGCTCCATGGAAAGAAAACAACACAGCGATATCGGAGGAGAGAGTCTTCACATGCATTGTTTGCAATCGAGATTACCTCTCCTTTGTAGGCCATAAAAGATGCTGCACTGTGACCAGCGTGTGAGGCGTAACTTTGAGAGGGGGGCATAGCCATGGTCTCTTGAGGCCGACAGATGCCAAATTATTCTTCCTAATTTATTAATATCAACCTTTTAAATATATATATATATATATATATATATATATATATATATATATATATATATATTCACATCGCTCTGTCATTCTCTTAACTGTCTTTCGATATCCAGAATCTTTAAACTGTAAGAATAATAATGATTTAGGGAGACAAGTCTGGTACCAGAAGAGGTTGATTCATACCTTTTCCAAGGTTAGTTGCGTGCAAAGAAATATAACGAACCTAACTGGAATTGGAACTCGCCTCTCCGATTAACAATTCAAAGCCATTATCCATTACGTCTTTAGTACATCCAAGCTTACGTCTTCTGATATTCCTAAGCGGTCACCCATATAAGATCTGACAAGTTTCGAGGTTGCTTAAACTCCCGTGATCGTACAGGAATGGGTGATTCAACGTGATATGGCCTCAATCCTGTGCGTTTTCATTACTAGAAATAAGTATCCAAAAGATTTTCTCTGCTTGGAAATTATTTCGTATTTTCCAACTTGCCTTTCCTCTGATGAAATTAAAAATGCATTCATTCCGAAGAGAAAATGTCATCTCTGTGTGGGTAAAGTAGACAACTCTAATGGATTTCGTAAAAAAGAAATATTAAAAAAAAACATTCCGGAGACATCTTGATAGAATGTCTGACGACATAAAATGCTGTTCGCTTTATTTTATTTTTTTTTTTATTTTTTTTTTTTTCATATTTTTTGTTGAAATTGCAAAATAGTGAACTTAGAAATAAGAGGTGGGCTTGTCAGCAAAATAGTACTTAATAATTGTATTGTTTATTATACCTCTTAATGAAATTTGACCACATTCGCATGAAGTTATATATATATATATATATATATATATATATATATATATATATATATATATATATATATATATAACTTCATGCAATATATATTTATATATATATATATATAACTTCATGCAATATATATTTATATATATATATATATATATATAACTTCATGCAATATATATATATATATATATATATATATATATATATATATATATATATATATATATATATATATAAAGAGAGAGAGAGATTTCCTGCAAATTTGAAACGTTACCCTTCCAAGAGATTTTCTGATGACAAAAGTGGTTTTTTGGCTCCACTTATTGTTATAATTTTTCGGTCATTAAATTCTAGGGCTTTCTTCAATTGACTATGTCGTATGAAAATCTAGACCTGTTTTTCCGAGTAGGCAACACATCTATCCATCTATTTGTATAATTTGATATATCAACAAACGGTATT
>OZ010580.1:76314576-76394576 GCA_963932145.1 Acanthosepion lycidas | reverse complement strand
CGTTGCTTAACTTCGGTGATCGTACGGGCAAAAGTGTTTCAATGTGATGTGGCCATAAGTCGCGCCTCCTCAGGCTAATGTTCTCAGTTGACATCAAGTGGAAAGACTCTATTTAATCCATTGGTAGGTCATCTGCTAAGAAAGTTGGTTCACTGCGCTAGACAATTTTTCTCTCCAGAATCTTATTTTGCATATCTATTTCTCCCATTTGTCTATAATCAAAATATTGCCACTACGTATGGCTTGATGCTCCTTGTATATACATAGAGATCTTCGATAAAATCCAATGAATCAGCTATATTATTGGTCCTGATCTGGCGTCTCTGTTTCAGTTATTTTTCCACCACCGTAAAGTTTCCTCCCTGAGTTAGGTACCATAGCGAAGGAGGTAGGGCTGCCGTTGGTTGTTGGAAGACCCTATGTCTGCCAACAGGATTCTGCACCATGCTACACAAGCAGGAGAACTCAGTCATGGCTGTCAGTTACCCCTTACATCTGGCCACCTAACTCCCTAGACTGCAACCCTCTTGATTGTTATGTGTCGGACACAACAAAACTCCTTGTAACACCAAAGACGACCTGAAGGCAAGGATTATGGCAGCATTCACCAACTTAAACAAGGAGACCGTCCAGAAGAGTTGCAATAAATTCCGCAGTTGTCTGGAGGCCGTAGTTTAAGCCAATAGCCATTTTGAATAATAAATTAAGTGTTTAGTATTTCAATATATATCAATTTGGTAAAGGTATCTGTTAAAATGAGACGTCAGTGTTATTTTAATTTTGCGTAATTTAAACAACAATTTATCCATCGCATGCTGTATACACCATTTTGGTGAAAAGTTCACTTTTATATAAAGAAAGCAGGCGTTTTTGCACTTTTAATTTCAATTCTACTTTCTCATTGTCACAGAAATTAACAGGTCCAATTTGATGATATTTTGTCAGATCATTCAATATGATCTCCATTTGATTAATAAAGTCCCACTCCCCTAATATAACCACCTCAGAATATTTGTCAGGTCTGGTTATATAGATTTAATTTCTGAATTTTAAGGGTTTAATCATTTGAATTGAACCTGTCGCCAAGCAAAAAACTCATGATCAACAGGAAGGGAGGAACATTCACAAGACAAATCCGCCAAACTAGTCTTGCACAAAGGCTTCATGAATTTAAGCGCAGTACTAGACTGATGAAAAAGCCTAATCAATTTACATCTGAAATGGCTAAGTGTAACCGTAAATTCTGTTTTTAGATTGTTAGAATTTTTTAGATAATAATGGTTTAGTGAGGTTATAAGGTTTAATAATTAACACAAAGATCTGGGAGAAAAGATGGATTCGTACCTTTCGCAAGGATGTTTGAAAGTGAATACAACGAACCCAACAGGAATTCGAAACTCTGCTATCCGATTAACAATTCCAAGCTATTATACATTACACCACCCGCACATCCAAGATTCTGGTATTCCCAAACTGTCACTCGTCTAGGTACTAACCAGACTAGCCATTGCTTAACTATTTCAACGTGATGTAGCCGTAAGTCCAAATTTTTAGTATATCCCACATCGCAGGGTTTTCTTTCGGATAAGCAATATGGCTTTTGCTTCTCTAGATCAACTGCCGATGCTTTAACAATTATTTTTGAAAGGGTCTACCAAGCTTTTGATGAGAATGATTGTTATGGGGACCTACCTTCATGGAGACAAAAGACGAGTTGACTACGGTTGACTACGTGTACGGCTTCTGTCGAACTCTCTACTTTGGCAGAGAGGAACCCGTACGAAGCTTTGCCGAAGGTCAAAGTTTCGTCCGAGGAGATAGACAGGCCCTGAAACTATCTAGGAGGGTTCAAAGGGTATATTTTTTGGCGAGAAACCCACATTAAACCCGGCCTTGTGCCACATACATTCCTCGTGGGGAGTTTGTTAAATACTGAAGACGAGTTGATTACTGTACTTAGCCGTCAAACGGGCGTGCAACACTTCTGTATTCGTTCTCTTTGTTAACAACACGTTTTCACTAAATTGCTGAGTTCACGTTTTCTTTCGGACCTCTTCCGGGTCCACAACAATGGTGAAGCAATGGTTCGTTACTTTGAACATCTCGAAAGCATTTGACAGGGTTTGGCATGTCGATTTTCTTCGTAAGTTGAAAGGTTATAGTATTTCGCGTCGAACTTTTGAACTGATGCAGCCTTTCTTACCAAATCGCTAAATGAAATATGTCCTCTGGCAGTTATGCATTTACCCCTCAGAGTTCTATCCATGGAACGAAGCTGTTCCTAATTTTCATCAATGCTTTTCCTGGTGGCATCAGTTATCAACTCTGTATCTATGATGATAATACCATCATTTATACCGGTCTTAATAGTAAGTCGGGTCACTTCGCACGTCCCGAGTAAGATTAACAATACGTAACTTAAATAGATTGATAAAAAATAACAAAATTTGACGCTATTTTATATATCTCATTTTTAAAATGTCTGTTTATAAATCTAATAGGTTGGAATAAGGTTTTTTTTTAAAGGGAATTCTAATTCTCAGAATTCACACTACTATATCGTTAGACGACGTCCCAGAGATTCCAAACTGACAATCATTCCAAAGCCTGGAATAAGGTTTTTAAAGGGGATTCTAATTCTCAGAATCCACACTACGATATGGTCCCAGAGATTCAAAACTTAGAAACATTCCAATGATGCTATTAGGTTGGTGCAAAAATAATGTCGTTTTTTTACGTTCAACTTCAAAAGAAAAACGACATTATTTTGCACCAACCTAATAGTTAAAACTGAATGGACTTTGAATTTCGTTTAATTTTTTTTTTCATTTCGATGATTATTCAAGCTAACCATCGAAAACAAGAAACCCCTAAAATACTATAGAAAGTTCTTTTACCATCAACATCAAGTAAGTGCAATTATTTAAAAACAAGAAAAATTGATTAAATCATATAACAGACTAACCTGTATCTTATCTAGAATAAAAATTGATTGAAAGAACATGAGTGGCTTAGATTCCCCCAATACACACGCACGCACGTAAGCAGAGGCACAAATGTATACATGTATGCCACAAATTATTCGGATGTGAAGCATCACCTAATCCCTTTACATCATTTGTGATAGCTTCCATTTCGTTTCGGCGTCGATGTACCCTAAAATGTCTCTTGGGGCTAGCAGTCGATTTCATATGTATCATAGATATATGATAAACTCCGTGTCCTTGATTAGGTTGACTGGATCTGAATGCCCTACAACTGACCTCAGTCTCCTCAGGCCAGATGATGATCTTCAAACCTTGTTGCAAACAACATAAGTAATATATATATATATATATATATATATATATATATATATATATATATATATATACACGGTTTTTTGTGGACAGTAACTGTTCTATTTCGAATTATTCTAGGGGCTATTGAGTGGGTGAAGTTGTAGATCTGTTCATGGTTTGTTAATTTCTTTATTATTTACTTAGTTTATTTGCATATTTATTAGTTTTGATTAATTTGTCTTGCTTATTTTTAATAAGTTTGGAGTAGTAGAAAATAATGTCGGCTAAAATTCCTTTGAGATTATATATATATATATATAATGTATGTATGTATAGGGGCGCGCCTCTGTGTGTGTGTGTGTGTGTGTGTGTACGCGCGTGTATATTTGTGTATGAGAGAGAATGAGAAGAAAATACATTTTACGATTAAATAAAAAGTATTATACGAATAGATCCCAAAATGGATAAGAACATAATAAGATAGATAGATATATACGAAAAGAGAAATAACCTCATTTTACGTCATTTTATAGGAGAATGCTTAATACACCAGTTAGGTTTGTCCATTTTGGTGTATTAGGCACTCTCCTATAAAATGAGGTAAAATCAGGAAACAGAAGAAGGTAGCCATGTTGGCAGGTAAGTCACTTGACTTCTACAGACAGATAGATAGATATATAGATCTGAAGAAGGAACTAGATACATCAATCTGAATAGAGATCTTGATACATCTGAAGTTCGATCTAGATAGATAGATAGATACTTTATGTGCTCATTCTAAAAATGCCCTTGTAAATCGCGCTTCATATCGCATGATAAATGGTCAATACAAACCTTCAGGCTTAATTTTTAAAAAATTAACTTTCCAATGAATGTCACTTTATATTCCTTTGTAAAAAAAAAATCTGGAAAAATCCAAATGAATGCGTATGCTTTACTTAACATCTGAGCTGTAAAACAGTACAATTCACCAACATTTTCCTCCCGGCTGAAAATTGAACAAATATTTCATGTTCGAGCTTTGACTTTTACCGTTTCCAACAATGAATGGACATACATTTTAGAACGTCTCGATTTTTCTATTTTTAGAAATCTATTGATTCTAAAAAATTTCTCCCTGTCATTCCTTGTTGTATCTGCTATGGAAGTGAGATTTACGGCAATATTTCTTTTATTTAAGAACATATAAATTCTTTGCGCGCTAAAAGAACAGACAAAAGACGACATAAATAGTAATTGACAATTATATTGTCACATAGAATTACTGCGTCTCTTGTCCCCCAATGTTACTTTGTCTTTGATTAATATTTATCAGGTTAATAAAATTAAGTTCCTATTTTACTAACTACATTTTACTATCTTTATGCAGGTTGCTTCATTACGATTGAGGCTTTAAAGATGAATAAAACACTCCTGATATTTGAATGGGTTCCTTGTGTCGTATCATATTATTAAACTTGGCGGAATCTTTCACATATAAGTACAAATGTATCTATAATGGCCGTTCTGATAGGAATTCTGATAATAGAAATTACCATACTTGTTCCCGCTAGTTGCTCGTATTTCTAATCGAGGTTTAGGACGCTTATGGCATAAGTTTGCTGCAGAAAGTGATTGTTCAACTGAAGTGATCCAGTAGTTCACTATTGTCGTTGTTGTGAGACCGTAACATACCTACAACATGGACTCTTCCAGGACTATATAAAGTATGCGATATAACACTCTAGGAGAAGAGGAGGAAAGAGAGAGAGAGAGTATTCTAATACCGTAGTATCAGCCGCGTACGACTACCAATATTGGACACTAGCACATAGTAAGCTCCGCTTACACTTACACTATCTTTGTAACCTTTTTGTTTAATATATCTTTCTTACCTCTAATCCGTGTTCCGTGTTTTCCTTCCGTGGTCCCGACTTTGAGCCCACATCAGTCGTATATTTCATGTATCGAAAATTCGTCGAAGGCTCTTGGCAACTCTATTACAGTTTCAGTTTTAATCACACTTTCCTAATATTCCAGTGTGGTGTGTAATCTATGACACATTGGTATGGATCTTAATGCATATATACTGCTCGTTCTGATAAGGATGAAAATTACCTTTCTTTTTCCAGTGATTGAAACGAGAAATGTAATTTTTATGATGAAATGTTTTTTTTTACGTTCTTGCCTCTATTTCCAATCTAATTTTGGCTCGAAATAGATTCATTAGAATTCTAATTATTAGGTTAGTTACGTGGCACAGTTGATTTTCTGGTGGAGTCTACATTCTTTTAAACTTGAAGTCGTCCTGTATTTCACCGCTCTCGTATATTTCCTTTGACTCTTCGGTAACGTTATCGATACCCAAATCATCTAATCCTACTAGTATGTCTGTTACAGTAGGACAAGGACAGTGTATTTTTCTTAAGACAATGAAACAAGAAATATAATTTTCATAATCAAAATTCTATCAGTTCACGCAATAGAACGTAGAAAAATATCTATCTATAAAAGGCAGGATGTGTGTGTGTGTGTGTGTGTGTGTGCGCGCGCGTGCGTGTGTGTTTGTGTAACGAATGCACGGCCGCAATTTTCGACGGATTTGCACCAAAATTTACATGCACATGCTCCATGTTAGCGGAAAGGCCAAGGCCGACTTTGCATTTCCCAACTCCCATCGATAGTGGAAATAATCGATTTTTTCATGCTTCTACGGTAATTTTCATGTAGTTTGCGGCCATCTTCTACTGGCCAAAGTGAGAGCCTATATCTGGCTGCCACGAATAGACAGGAAGATTCTATTGGCCGGCGTGAGAGCTAACATCTGACTGACACGAATGTTAACTAGCATGCTAGCACGCAAAAAAACTTGATAGCTGCATTCGTCACAAGTGGGAAAAATTTAAATCTGCATGGCACTTTACTCCAATTGGCTCATTCGCTTGCTTAAACTCAACGTTGATTCTGATTCCGCAGAACTGGGTTGGGTGTGAAAAAGTATTTGTTGTTAACATTCTTTTTTCATTCGGTTTTTCCTGTTACGAGTCCTTTTTTAAAGCTGATCGTTTTGTGTTCATTTTGTTTAGTTCTTTTTTCGTAGCAGATTTAATGTTTAGTATAGAGCTTAGAAAAAATTCGCAGTGTGAGATAGGCAAGAAGTAAGGCATGTAGCAACATCAGCACGGTTAAGGACACTCCTTTAAAGGCAAGGAAGGGAAAAAATATTTTAAGTCAAGTGATAGCGATTGCTGTATGAGTTGTACGATTTTTGATTCAAGCACGAGCAACGCCGGGTAATGCTGCTAGTGTATCTACATTTTCATAAATTGCCCTATAACTATCCGATAACGTACGACTCGAAGGACGTCTTGAAATCTTATGATATTTCTCTCAACATGAAAAAGAGATACAAATAAATAATTTATTATTTACGTATTTTAATTTCTATACATTTCAATAGTTTTTATACTCTTCCCAGTTTACTTTTATCATCACTTCACTCAATGCAAGGCAATAAAGCCACTAAGACAAAAGAGATTACTGAGTGCGAAAGAATAAAAAAAAGAGGAACATTATCAAGGAGTGAAAACAATAGAAGTGTATACCGAGAAGTTTATAGATAGCGATCTACATTGCATTTAACTTTATGCAGATTAAAATTATTTGCAAAGCATGGAACCGAAAGTGAGTTCCACAAGCGAGAAGTGCGGGGAAATAAATTATTAATATAGAACTTAGGTTATATCCGGTCAATTCAACTGTGAATTGGTAAGATCTTGCCGCCAATTTATCTGCGCTTAAATTCCTAAAGTCTAGGTACCATAGGGAGAGTTCTTCCGAACAATTATCTTGAAAGTGTTCATAGAAAAGTCACAGAGAAGATACATTACGATGGTAGAAAAGTGACTGAAGCTGAGACGCCAAGTCAGGTCCAATAATTATTATTACTTATTCTTCTTTTGGATTTTACTGAATCTCTAAATAAATAACAGGAACACCTATACGCCGTGAAATAATATAAGATCAAGCCCCGGGAAAGCAGCTGGAATCATTATTTGGGGTCACAGAAGTCGCCAAAAGGCGAAGTGCCCAGAGGGATAGCGCAATTATTTCACCGTTTTCAGGAAACCTCACATTAAAATCCAATCTTGTGCCATATTCTCTTGTGACGTGGGCGCGCGTATAAATGCCTAATTGTTGCAAATAATGTTATTGCTTTACAGAAAATTGAATATTGCTTTCCATTGTCATATAAAATTAGGCACCTCCACTAAAAACGTGATACCTAAGGTTTAAAATGAATTTGAAAAAAATGAAAAAAATATTTTGAAGCTTTAAATTTAGTTTTAATTTCAAGCTAATAGATTAAATTTAATAATTTCAATATGCAAAATACTTTTCTGCATTTCAAAACTAATTTAAATTGACTGGATGGAATTTTTTGTTTTAGCTAAAAAGTTTGATGTTAGTTTCATTTTTTAGTCTGTGTTTATTACAATGTAATACTCTTTAGAGTCTGTCTATATTTCTGAGATGAGGTATTATGTACATTATTTACATTATTCGGACTATTGTCCTCATCTTTGTCGCTGAAGAAGGCCGGAGCGTACAACGGCCGAAAAGTAATAAATATGGCGACAAAGATGAGAACAATAGTCAGAATAATATAAATAATCTAATACTCTTTATTAAAAAATCTTCCAAAAATAAAATATGCTTTTCTGAAACTTTCTTTGAGGAATATTAGCTAATTTAAAATATAATTTATCTGATTTGTAACAACTATTATTCACTTTCAGTTTGAAATATCGCAGAAATGCATATTTTAACCTGAGGGTAGTTGTGTTGACAGATCTAATATTGTTTTTATCAGTAAAACGTAATTGAAAATTACGTGAGTGCCTCATTATAATAATTTTTATGTACGCAGTAATCTTAAAAATTTAGGAAAACATTCTCCGTAATCTAATGATTTATTAAATTTTAGAAATTTTGGCTTAATTTTTACTATAGTTATCGCTCTTATTTTCTAACAATGTCGTGTATAGTCGCCCGTATCTACAAAAATCAGCATGTTTATACACATACAAAAAATTCAAAATTCTATGAAAAATATTGGTTTTTATATTTCCATTTATGGTTAGTAAATATAGTTCTTACTTAATAATAATAATAATAATAATAATAATAATAATAATAATAATAATAATAATAACATTTGTATAGCTCATGTGTAGATCTGTTATATGATTTGTAACAATTATTGGTAACTAAGATAACAGTTGGCATTTTATTAAAAGAGACAATATTGTTGAATGATACATATATGGAATATTATAGCTGAAAAAGAATATTTGAGTCACTCATGTGCTATGCGTGATACACACTTAGGCGATCGTATATTTTTCGATACATGACTGAAGAAGCAGATTTTTTCCTGCAGTAGGTTGTCATTTCTTTCTGCGGTAGACCATTTGCCTTTCCTGCTATTTACCAATAGCTGGGGGGGGGAGAAGAAGATGATTCATACTGTTCCTAAGTCTATTAGCAAGTGAGTGAATGTAATGGGTTCGAGTGAAATTCGAACTTGGCTCCGCGGTTCCGAGCTGCTGTCCATTACTCCACCGTGCCTCCTTGTATTAGTAATAGCTTTAATAAGGATACTAAGAAACTTGTCCGTAATTTCGAGAGGATCCTATTAAAAATAAGTAGACAAAATTTGTCTAAATTATTATTTAATGAGTCGTCTTAATGAAAACATGCTGCCAATATATATATATATATATATATATATGTCCTGGGTATGCTACATCCGGCAGCAAGTCTTCTCATCGGGAGATTGGAGGATTTAAGGAGCGTGGAGCCACCTTTTAATTGCTGTTGTTCCCAGGTCCGCCCTGACCCGGGGTGGTTGCACCTGTTAGGGTCCCAACTATGGGAAAATAGTGTCTACACGGACTGACCAAGCTCTTTAGTGTTATAGAACACGATTGGTCTAGGAGATGGGAAACTCTTACACGAAAAGCCTGAGGTATATTGTCTGCTTCGTCTGTGGCATTTATTTGCACCGACTGAGTGTATCAATAGTTCCGAAAAGTGTGGATGTTTCTGCACAAGCCTTTACCACTTTAATCAAATCACTTGTGTGGGTTTTCTGGCGGTTTACCTTGGCAGATCCTCATAGGTCGAAACCGACGGGAGAGTCTATTATTATTATTATTATATATATATATATATATATATATATATATATATATATATATATATATATATATATATATATTAATCATTAGGTTAAGACACAGAAGAGAAGCACAAGTGAGAGAAATGTTTAAAATCTGCATTTTTGGACATAGCAACAACCTTTCTCAAGGAAAAACAAACTGAAATTGAACTTTTAAAAAATGCTAATGTGTATATCTCTTATAAGATTTCTAACAATTATTTGTATCTAAGATAAGAGTTGGTAATATTGTTGAATGATCCAGATATGGCTTATTATAGCTGAAAAAGAATATTTGATGTACTAATGTAAAAACACTGGGCCAATTTTGGGTAATCTACTTTCTTTTTCTTTATATTCACTAATTATGTCTAAATTCCTGCTTAAACCTAGAAAGTGTGATTTTATTCTAAAAATGAATATTGAATTTTCAGCAAATTTGTTGGCAGGTAAAAGGATGCAGCTAACATACATACTTCTTGATTTGTGATACCTAAGTGTTAAAACCAAGTTTTAAAAATGAAAAATCTTTCTTGAAGCTTTTATTTTAGTCTTAATTTCATTTTTTTTTCTAAAATAGTTGATTAGCATCCGTTTATAGTTGCCTTTCATCGCAATGTAATTCTCTCTATTAAAAAAAACTTCCAAAAATAAAATATACTTTTCTGAAACTTTATTTGAGAAATATTAGCTGATTTAAAATATAATTAATCTGATTAGAAACAAATATTTATCTTAAGTTTAAAATAATACAGAAATGCATTTTTAAAACAAACAGTAGCCACATTTTCGTGTGTGACAAGCGATGACACGTGTTGATAAAAGTGTTGACACTTTTATTGGTATTTTACGGAAACTTTATCTGTTAACACATAATTTAAGAAAATGAGGGGTAACCGCCTTTTTTATATAATATTTAAGTACTCAGTAATCTTAAAAATGTTGGAAAGTTCTCTGTAATCTAATTTTAGGAATGTTGACTTTGAATTTACTAAAATCATCGCTCTGATTTTCTGTTAATGCAATGTATGCTTGCCCATACTTTCAAAAGTGGGCGCGTTATATAATATTTTATATCCATTAAAAAATTATTTTAAAAAACTTACAGTAAAATAATTAGGCGTCTCAACTTTTGATTATTAAATATCGTTTTCATTTCATAAGAATATCACCTAACGCAATTAAAATAATACAGAATTTTAAAACATTTTTAAAACATTTTTTTAATATTATAATAAATTATTATAATTAAAAAATGAAAACAATTGTTGTAACAATTCATTATTTTTTTCTAACGACATTATTTCTTAATTTTCGTGGTGGTTTTATTGACGAAAACAAAATATGATACTGTTGTATGATATTTTTTTTTTATAGTTCAGTGCTTATTTCTTTGTTAAAATAAAGGCAAATACACTATAGTTGCTGAAATTCTATCTTTTACTTTAGAAAAAATACAAAACTATACCATTTTAAGTGTTTTTTAAGGAAATGCAGGATGACCCCAAACATTTTACCTGTCGTGTACGTCATGTTGGATGCCTATTTACATCCACTCAGACTCTAGCTCGTTTAAATCCAACAAATACAGAACTAAATTCATCGATAGTGAAATTCCGTTTAAAAAAATTACTTTTCGTCTACAGCTAACGTATTTTTTCAGCATTTTCTTTTTCTGTTTATTATTGCAACATAAGAATCTACAAATATTTCCTTCTTGGTCAATCATGTTTTCTTCCTTATTAGCATACAAATAAAATTCAAATCTATTCTTTTACTGTCCCATGTCCTTAAGGACACATGGCACAGTGGATAAAGGCGTTGGTTAGATCCAGTGACAGGACACAAAGAGTTGTAAGTTCAATACCTGGTTAAGGCAGTGGAGAACTTGGAAAGGGGAATTAACAGGAGATAACTGATAACTGGCATCCATTAGACATGGTACGTTGAATAGGAACTCCAGCGAGCGAAATAAAGGGTTCAGTTCGACATTCCAACCCCCTGAAGAAGGCCGGGGCGTACATCGGCCGTAACGTTGTGATAAATATGGTAACAACAATGAGGACAATAGCCCAAATAATGTAGTGTCTATTCTTTTTACATTTGGAAAGACAGTTTTCTTTCTTCTTATTTTACCAATGTTTTCAGCAAATAATTGGCCCTAAATATTACAATACCTCATTTCTGTTGGCATCAAAGTCATTATAGTTGTTTTGCCATGATAAAAACTTAAAGGAAGATTATGCAAAAAAAAACAATATTGCATTTTTATTAAATAAGTATTTGTTATTTTAATCATTAAATTGTTTTTTAAAATAGTAGTTACACCAGTTTTCAAGTCCAACTAATCTAGTTCTAAATTAATCACTGAAATTTAAAGTTGCGGAACCAATTTTCAGGTACTTTATCTCCTATCTCTTAAATACGTCACTGAGAAGTATTTTGTTTGCTTTCATGTCTTTCTAATATACTGGATGTTTTTTGTTTTTGTTTTTTTTTTCTCTTTACATTTTTTTCTTGCTGGCCAGCCCACTTTTTCTTCTTACAGCTACATTTATTTTTCTCAAATCTGGTTTGTAACATTTTTAAAGCAATTTGTTTTCTTTTTCTTATTTTTCTAATATGTCCATACTTTTTCTATTCCCTTGCCGTATAGGAAGACTGATATAACTTCAGTACATTCCATGATTATTCCATGATTATTATTTTTAAATATTCTTTGATGTGCGAATAATGTTTTCAAATTTTCTTTGGCTTCTGAATAAGGATCTCCCATTTTCATTGAGGTCTGAATGAAGTTTTTGCATTTTTATTGACATCCTAAGAAGCGTTATGCATTTTTATTGACGCCTGAATAATGACGTTTGAATAAACATTTCGCATTTCTTATGTCTGAATAATCTCCCTTAACTTCTGTATAAACTTTACATTTTTTTTTTTTTTTTTTGCGTCTGAATAACGTTTTCGCATTTTCTTTGACGTCTGAATAACATTTTTCGAATTTTCTTTGGCGTCGGAATAACGTTTTCGAATTTTCTTGACGTCTGAATAAACCTCTTCGCTTTATCTTTGGCGTCTGAATAAACTTTTTCGAACTTTCTTTGATATCTGAAACGTCTGAATAAACTTTCCCCATTTTCTTTGAGGTCTGAATAACGTTTCCACATTTTTTTTTGACGTCTGAATAGACTTTTCTGAATTTTCTTTGACGTCTGAATAACGTTTTCGTATTTTGTTCGACGTCTGGAGAATTTTTTTTTAATTTTCTTTCGCGTATGATTAGCGTTTTTGCATCTTCCTTGACGATGATTAAAATTTTTACATTTCTTTTTACGTCCGAATATTTTCACTTCTTTCAATATGTCTGTTCACATTACTCATTAACTTTATTCCATATTACTTCTTTTGCTCTTATATCTCTTACAATACATTTTCTGTTTATACGTTATTTTTGTAAATACAAATATTTAAGTAAATGTTCTGTTTTTAATAAACAGTATTAATTACATTTACCGGCCTAACTGAGAAATTTCATAGAATATATGTGTCCTCCGCCAGGAATCGAACCTGTATCCTACACAGAATCGTCATGTAGCCTTAGTTCATTTCATAATATATTATGTTTTTTGTTTACGTTAAGATGCGCTTCGAACAGATATCCTAGATGTTGACAAAAGACAGATCACACCGACAATGGGCTGCGTAATCGTCACTTTCAAAAGCCTCTACGCGGCCTTGTGGGTGATAAATTACTATATCTACGATTAAGTTTAATTATATTTTCACGTTTTCAGTTTAATTTAATTTTAATGTTCAAAGAAAGTAAAAAAAAAACGGTTTTGATAGGAAGAGATAGAAAGGATAAAGATATGTCTAGAAATCTTCGTCGAAATCTTTGTTTCATTGACTACGCTATAACGACAAACTATATCCAACAGCAAGTCTACTGATCGGAAGATTGAATGCTTTGAGGAGCCTAGGACCATCTGTTAATTGCTGCTGTTCCCAGGCCTACCTTAACCCGTTGTGGTAGCACCTGTTAGGGTCCATGCTATGGGGAAATAATGAACTCCAGAAGAAAACACTATAAAAATATAAAAATTCTTATAACAGAAATGACATATATATATATATATATATATATATATATATATATATATATATATATATTGACTTCAATGTTCATATTTATATATATATATATATATATATATATATATATATATATATATATATATATATAAATTAAGTCATAGTTATAGGGATACAATTACGTTCAAATTATATTTAGATGAAACCGTAAAATTGTCTTCAAAATATTTAGACCACGGCATGAAGAGGTTGATATGCCGCAAAACAAAATCCGCTACCACAGACTATGCCAAAAGCATTTGCTAAAGTACGACACAAAGTAACGTAGTTATATATATATATATATATATATATATATATATCAGGAATGCGACAAGGGTCAGATTAAAGCCCCAGTCATTTAAGCAATCCATAGTGTGGCTATGACGATGACATAAGTATTCATAGTTGAAATAAGAATGATCTTGAACAGGAAAAAAATGAACATTCTCTACTAAGTGTTCCAAGAAATAGGTCTAAAAATAAACCTTTCCAAAACACAAAGTATGATCTGGAATTGCAATAAAAGCAGTGATGGCACGTAACCTGAATTCAACATAAACATTCAAGATGTGAAATCAGTAAATACTAAACAGTTCAAATGCCTCGGTGTATGTATCATGTATAACATATTTATTATACGAGATAAGGAAATTTAACATAGAATAGGCCACGCCAGAAGTAGTTTCACCCAACCCCGCACACTGCTACAAATCCGAAACATTAACCTGAAAATACGAGTCACTATCAAGACTTTCATTTGGACGTCAGGTATAGCACAAACTCGTTCAGAAATATCTAAACTATCAACTACATAAAAACGCTTTCTCAGATGAATGGTTAAAAATGGCTTTGAGTCAGTGAACCTTGTGGCCTGGCTCTACAGAATCCTAAATTACTGTCTCAAATAACAGAAGCCAAATCACTTTAGGATTTTCAACAGTAGCAACAACTAAAAAGGATATCACATGTAACTCGAAGAGAAAATAATGACATTATCAGAATGTTGACTTTCCACGCTACATCAAATAAAATTTTGGAAGGAAACACCCATCATTACTAGAAAGAATTATAAAAGATATTGGACTTGAGAAACCAATTTTACTGAAAAAACTATTTCATAAATTTCAACAAAAAATCAATACTGTCTACTTGATCAATGACTGCCGAATATACCCTTATGAGTTAACGTCTAATATGGCCTTTACCACTACCATATATGGATCGGAGGAAATGGATCCATGACATTTACGAGGGAATTTTCCTTAAAACATTTGCTACTGGTCTTGGTTCGGTTTTCATAACATGTCTGTTACTCTTTTTTGTTGCTGATCAGAGTCCAATAAAACTAGGATGTCTGCCAATAACCAACATATGTACCTCCGGAGTTTCCTGTTTGGAATAGATTTATATATAATTGTTATTCGATACAGTCACATTCGTCACGGGGAATGTCCTGAGGATTAAAGTAAGATTAAGAAACAAAGAAATTAGAAGTTTGCTTTATATTCTGTGAAACTGCTTCAGCTGCCAAAGACCAAACACAATATCAACAGAAATTCCATTGTGTTTTATAGATTTAATTTTGTAATTCGAAAAGAAACTTGGTAATTCGAGAAGAAACTTGGCAATTCGAAGTTTTGCGATGAGATTCAAAAACAAGTAAAATTCACTTAAAGACAAATTTGATTTTATCATTTTTTTTCCGTTTTAAATTCCGTCTCAGGTTTTTGGTGAGGCCGAGGTACACTGTAAAAGTTGTTCGTTTTGAATGGCAAAATCAAATTAGTTGGCCGTTGTTCTTTAAATTTTCTTGTTTTAGAAGTGATTCTTACAATTACAAAGTTTACATTTCTGCTATAAGTCGTCTAAAAGAAATACGTAACATTTTCAAAGACTAGCAAAAGAAATGAGCTATCTAAGAAGTAATAAAAAACAGAATGCACGGTTAAAATGCTTGAGAACTACGAAGTACAGATGTAACACTCAGTCAAAAACAGAAGTTTAAATATCTAGACAATTTTTAATAGGGGGCAGGACAGTCTGACACTGAAATCGTTAAAGGCACTGGAACAGCAAAAGATGCCTTACAAAAAATAAGTAAGATAAGAAACAAGAAAAATTCATTAGAAAACAAGAAAGCCATGAACTGTGAAATAGCAATGCTGAACAATTTCCTCACAAACAACAGTAATGCAGTTCTGCAGAAGGATACTGAGAATGTCATGGACGGGGGAAGACTTAAGCAAAATGAAAAAAAAATGGTACTTATACTCAGAATCAGAAACAACTAATTGAAATGTGTGAGACACATAACGGGAAAAGAAGTTTTGGAATATTTGAGAGTCCTGTAGTCAAAGCAGACAGCGGAGACAGCGTAGACAGCGCGTCGCCTACCTGATGAGTTTATATTAATGGATGGCAGAACGGGGATTTGGGGAGAAACATTTTCGTTCTTTCATTTTAGGATCTGGTAAAGCCTAGAATGGCGAAACGAGTAATCAAATCAATTTTCAATGAAACGTTTTCCATTTTGTCAAATTTCTTAATATGTATATATATATACACACTCAAATATATATTGTAATATATTGTGTATGTGCATATATATATATATATATATATATATATATATATATATATATATGTGTGTGTGTGTGTGTGTGTGTCATTATGCTCATAAATTTGGCCAAACCTCATCAGGATTACAATAAGAAACAATTGACGAAATATATTGAGAAAGCAGCAATGATGAAGATATTAGTCAGAATAACCCATGGAATTATGACAATGAATCATTTTAGAATTTCTTGTAATATTGTACGAATCAAGCTTAGGATAATCGAATACAAAAAGTGTATTGATAAAACAGTAAAGATGAGGATATTACTCAAAATCACTGTAAACATAATGCCAATTATTCATTTTGAAATTGTCAGATTATTTTCAATCAATTTTTAAACTATAAATCTCAATATAATCTATTACAATTAATGTAGTTATAAAAGACATTGAAGCTGAAGATTTCAGCCCGATTCAGTCGTGGATTTGTTTTAATTTTTAAAGATCGGATCAATAAACGATATTAAAAAATATTGACATGTTTTCCATCATTTAATTCTAAAAAGAAACTGAAAATAGCAAACATATCTTTTTAATATACTGACCAGAATCGATTGGAGACCAAAGAAGTTTTATCGAATTAACATTAACTACGCCGATTTTGTCAAATTCGTAATCCGGCAGGGATTTAAAAGGTGTATTTTATCCCTATCTCTCTTTGATCAAAACCCAACTTTGCATCTTTAATTAATATTTTATAATCCTATACCAAGCTGTTTTATCAGAAGAAGGATTTAATAGCATTCCGGTAATCACATTTTTAATCACAGATTCTATATATCATGAATAATCAAGATGGACTTCACTTGAAATCGTAGCTTTAGTTCCCCTGTGCCTGAGGAATCTCTATGAAGATAAATATTTCATGAAGGGATTGACAAGTGAGTAAGTGAGTTTCTTAGTCGTTTCGATGTATCCCACATTATGGGATACATCTGTTTTAAAATTCTCCAATTAATTGCAAAATACTTCAGACACTGAATAAATACTACGTAAGAGAGAGAGAGGGGGGAAGGAGTAGATAGGGAGAGAGATATAGTGAGGGAGAGAGAGAGAAAGTGGGAGAGAGAGTGAGAGTGGCGAGTCCTATTCCCTACATGTGTTGCATAGGACCACAGCCACACCACGCTAGAAGCGGTTTTCTTAAACAATAGTAGGCTTTTTTGTTGACAGACCCACAAATAACCACCTTCGAATTTAGAGTTACCCTTCCTAGTGACTGGTTGTTAATAAAATCTTCCCTGATTTTAACCCATATTTGGGAAATATGGAATAAAACGCCATATTAACACACACACACATATATATATATCGCAACACCAAGAGCTTTTTTCTTTGGATAATACCAAAGGTTTTTTTTTTTCCTTTGGATAACACCAAAGGTTTTTTTTTTCTTTGGATAACAATGAAAAATTTCAAGGCTGATTCATGCAAATAAACCTCATTACAAGATCTTGAACTTTTTCCTGGCGTGAACAATGGAGAGAGAAAAAATGAAATAACCTGGCCCATAACTGGCTGTAATATTTGGAAGCTAAATTACACTTATACACACACACACGCGCGCGCGCAAACACACACACACACGCAAACACACAAACATATATATATATATATATATATATATATATATATATATATATATATATATATATATATACATATATATATACATATATATATACATATATATATATATACATATATATATATACATATATATATATATACATATATATATATACATATATATATATATACATATATATATATACATATATATATATATACATATATATATACATATATATATATACATATATATATATACATATATATATACATATATATATATATATACATATATATATATATATATATATATATATATATACATACATATATATTTATATATATATATATATATATATATATATATATATATATATATATATATATATGCGGTGTCTGTGTATAGGGGTGTCCTCTTGGAAATGTATATATATATATATATATATATATATATATATATATATATGTATTAATTAAAGGTTATTTTAGTTGGTACGGGTAGTTGAGTAGACGTTTATATATTAAACAGTATATTTATTCATTTTCGTCTATCGGCCTGAATATACGGGAAATGTTATTACGGAAAAAAAAAATGTGCTCTCCGGTAGGATACGAACCTGTGTTCCTCTAGGGGAAGCCATTCATTGGCTGAACACAAATTCGACTCCGATCCAGGGATTGAACTCACAACCTCTATATCACCCTATTTGTAAAGCAATGCTTTCATCCACAAGGCCATTGTCTCGTTGTTGTAGTGAAAGGGGAGCCTTAAACCCACCGGGACTGCTGATTGATGCAGCAGGTGCTGCTATCTGACCTGTCAACCGAAACATTATGTTAACAACAACAAAAATGTGGACAATAGTCCGAATATAAATAGTATGAATGATAACGCTGAACAATTTCGATTCATCAATCCATCGGCGAAGATAGATCTTTTGTGATCAATATTCAAGCACTGTAGGCGACTAAAGATGAACCATATAGTGTCTGATTCAGTTGATTTAATTCAATTTTATTTTTGGCGTATTGAAATAAATTATGATGTCTGACGAGGAGGCACGGTGGAGTAATGGATAGCGGCCCGGATTAAGAAATACACTTGTGAAAGGTATGAATCATCTTCTTCTCCTCCAGCTATGTGTAAAAAGAATGACAGACCAGGTCCTATAGCTTTAGATGGCACTTGGTCTACCGCAGAAAGAAATGGCAATCTACTGCGCGAGAAAAATCTGCCTTGTCAGTCATGTATCGAAAGATACATGATAGCCTAATCGTGTAACACGTATGGCATATATGTAAGGGAATTGTCCAGCATTCACTGCCATATAGAAGGACGTATATTACATATAAGTTCATTAGACTTTTCTTTGTTTCTAATGAAAAGAGTCTTAATACTTTGGTTAACGAAATTGTGAAATGAGGAGGAATAGACACTCTTGTTAATGCACAAGTTGAAAAATCGTTACAAACCTAACTTGATCACTTTCAACCGGATGAACCCTGACTTGCATGTATCGAAGTGATGAGAATCGACAAGGAATATTGCCAATGAACGACATCAAAATTTATTAGGCCGCTTTTTTTAAGCAGTCAGGAGACTCCATTTTTTTTAGTCGGTATCAGCAAGACAGTAAAGCCGCTAAGACGCAAGGGGTTACAGGGTATGGAAGAATTAGAAACAGAAACAGTAATAATGAGCAGGAAGAGAAAAGAGTTGGCTGGAAAGTATGGAAGTAAGAAATGCGAGAAATTAATTTGTTTACATAGAACTTATGGTTACATCTAGCCAGATCAACTGTAAATTGATAAGATCTTGACGTCAGTCTAATACGGCGCTTAAATTCCAAATTTCTAGGCACCATACCGAAGAGTTCATCCAGATAATTAACATGAAAGTGTTTAAAGAAAAGGCACAGATATGCAACCTTACGGTGATGGGAAAGTGTTTGGTTGTCATTCTGAAGACAGTGCAGAGTATTCGAAAAAAGTTGGGTGAGCCTAATGGTGATTATGAATGTACTAAGATCGTTCTAAGAAAGTAACTTCCAAGTTTGTTGTTGAGGGCCTCAGACTCAACACGGAGACCGACATCAAGTGCCTTGGAAAGGTAGTACTGCCCACTGTCAAGAGGGTGGTTGTTGGAAGATCCTATGTCTCCCGACAGGACTCTATGTCACATAAACAGGGAAACCCAGTCATGGCTGTTATACAATTTCTGCGATCACATTAGCCCTTATATCTGGCCACCAAATTACCCAGACGACAACACCATACCGAAGAGTTCATCCAGATAATTACCATGAAAGTGTTTAAAGAAAAGGCAGATATGCAACCTTACGGTGGTGGGAAAGTGACTGAAGCCAAGCCACCAGATCAGGACCAATAATATTGCTGATTCTTCTTTGGATTTTATCAAGGAGCTCAAGATAAATAACAGGGGTATTGAACCATATATGGCAGCTATGGACGAATGGTATATTTATAGACATATAAAATGTGTATTTTACCCCCGGGAGAGCTATGCGTTTTTCCACCAACCAAGAGACGTCTTCGTTACTTAAAAAAAAAAACACGTAATTCGTTTATCATTTCACATTACTCCTTATATCTGGCCACATAACTACCCAGACGACAACACCCTTGATTATTATGTGAGGGTTGCAGTTGAAGGAGAGACAAACAAAACTCTTTGTAACACCAAACATGAACTGTAAGCAAGTATTATGGCAGCATTCACCAATTTAAACAAGGAGACAGTCCAGAAGAGTTGCAGGAGATTCCGAAGTCGTCTGGGGATCGTGGTTGAAGCCAATGGCGATTTTATTGACTAAATTTACTCCTTAGAATTTCAAGATATTTTTGTATAAATTTGGTAAATATATCCGTTGAAATGAGATGTCAGTGTTATTTTCAAGTTTGCATAGTTTAGACAATAATTTATCGCAACCTCTAAACTAAATACTAGTCTCTAGACACACTCAAAGTAGACAGTTTTATAATGAATCTGTAAATGAAGGCGTTTCCTAATATGAAAGAAGTGCCTTTAGAAAGATTCCTGACGTTAGAACTATTACAGTTAACACGTACATGTTTCAGGCCCCTTCAGAATGTTGGCGAGCTCCCCAATTTCCTGTCCTTTGTGACTCTTGTTAAACGTTGACATTTTGCTATCCATCTTAAACCCCTTTCTGTCATCCATTTACACAAGTTCGTTAAAAACAAGCTGTTTAAAGCTAAGCAAAGTATCAAGACACTTTTCGTTAGAAACAAAAAAAAAATGTTGGAAAATCTCCTTACAGATGAAGAGACCTGAAGCAATGTGGTTCTCTACAGAAGGATGCTGAGAATACCATGGACCGAACATGTGAGCAACGACGAAGTTTTGGAAAGAATGGAAACAAAAAAGATACTTAATATAAGGAAGCAAATTTTTAGGGCATGTCATGATGAAAAAGTCCTTGGGAAATTTGATACACACAGGACAGACTGAAGGTAAACTGGACAGAGGAAAACAACGCATAACCTAATTAGCTTGACCAAATGGATGGCAGAACAGAGTTTAAGAGAGATAGTAAAACAACACAATTTACTAAGAGCTACGAAAGACAGGAAATTGTGGAGAGGCGTAATCCTCAACGCCCTGATGGGGGATAGCACACAGTAGAAAAAGAATATTAGTAAAGGGTGTTCCAATAACTTAGACCGATTTTAAATGTGAATTAAGTTTAAGCGCCTAATGATTTTTTTTTCTTTTTCTTTCAGATTTAACAACTTAAGGCTTTCGAAATTTCAACCATTGAAAGATAAACAATCAAACAACGTGTTAAAGTTTGATGAGTGCAATTGGAAAAATTGTTCGTAAATTCAACCAAACTGTGTCGGTGGCAGATGTGAAAACGCCATTGCGTGCTCGTTTTCGCCGTTCAGCTGAAAATATTGCTGCATTTCTTTGAGAATGTGGCTGAAAATCCAGACATCTTTATTCGTCATCGCGCTCAGGAATTGAACCTCTCCACAACAACATTACATCGGTTCCAAATGCACTCTCGGTTGGTCGATTATGTTGACCAAAATAATCGCGAAGTGCGCAAAATGCACTTCTGTTTAAACGTCCATTTTCATATGCTTCGATAACTTTAACATGTTGTTTGATTGTTAATCTTTCCATGGTTGAAACTGACAAGTTGTTAAATCTGAAAGAAAAAGAAAGAAAATCATTAGACGCTTAAACTTAATTAACATTTAAAATCTGTCCAAGTTATTGGAACACCTCTTATATACTAGAGAAATACTTTATAACATTAACGAAATAAACTCAAATACTAGAATAGAATATTATGCAATTGCAATACGAAACATTAAATTAAATAGCAATTGTATCTCCATTTGTAAGTGAAATCGTCGTTTTGTCCGGAGTACTTTAGACTCCTTGGCCACAGCGAACCTCTCAGCCAAGACATGGTCTATTTTCACTTCGTTCAGATTTTTGCCGAAAGCCTATATTTTCTCCGTTTGGTATCCGAAAACTAAACAAAGTGATTTATGAACAAAAATGGATTATTTTTTAATCCGACATTTTCAAACTTTATTTCTTGCGAATATCCTCAATGACTTTGGTCGTTTCTCTTGAACAGATCAAAAACTTTTCGGCACCTCCTCCTGTGTATAAAATAATAGATAAGTGCACAAATGTACCTGTAAGTAATTCGTCTTTGTTTTTATAAGTCTGAATTTGTGTGAAATCTGTCTCCTCTTATCTTGTGTTCAATCCCAAGGCTTAGTAGGCAAGTATCTTTAAAAAGGTATGAGGTGTTGTTCTATTAAAATAATACACCTGCGCCAATATCAACTGCGGCTTTAAACTTAATGACTGTCTCCACGAACAACATATAAGCTTTCTATTCACTCACCTGAAACTGTTTTATTTTATAGGATAATACATACATTCATTTTGTACCGGTCACTGAGATCGAGTTACTCTGCTTCCATCATTTAGTCTTGCTAAATATTAATAAATTCTGTTGCAACGCTGAAAAAGGTCAGTGTCCGATCTCGAGTAACAGAAACAGTTTCGAATTACTTGCAAGCACACAAAACACTTGATAAATATCAATATCGTTGTGACTACTTCATCTTCTATGTACTGTATCGCTTCAGGACGTGGGCGATCATGGCTCTCCACCTATTCCTTGAAGCTCTTAGCACATAATTAAATAGTGAATAGTAATCATATAAATAGGGCAACTTTTATGGGCAATGTTTATTCAGGACGTTGCGATCATGGCGTTGCGCAACATCCTGTTTTTGTATTTCTTAGAAATCTCTTTTCTTATCCTAAGACTCCCACCCACAGACTCTTTTTAGAGTGAAAGTATCAGATCAAAATTCGACTAATAACTAGGTATATCGTTACGGTCTTATTTATTACATTTTTTTTTTATTTACAAGTTTATTCTTATTCAGAAACAAAACAAAAAATCTATTAAACAATATTCCTGTATAAGATCATCTGCTTAGCCGCAACCCAGTGGGCAAGTGATATCAATTAAATAGCAGGATTCGTTTTTGATATATTTTATGATTATGAATTGGTCTATTTACACCAATTTTCCTGTCTGAAAGGATTGGGAAATTATACAGCATAGTCATTCTATCACCGTTTGTCATATCATTCGGATGGTGTTGTTGGTATCTTGTATTTTGGGACTTCAATATCAGTTCAGACAGACATGTCAATGTCTATATTGTTCTAGCCTGTCATGTCTAAATACTATGGGCTCAGCTATTTCATCAAATTTATGGAATAAACGACAGGCAGGATTTGGGCCATCTTTGTTGATTTTATCCGGGGCCTCTGAGGAAAAAGGACACTGTAAACGAGTTACCTAAGGGCACCTTGTATCTTTCGCTTAGATCAAGATATTTTTGCGGATGATCTGTGCAATTCTACGCAATACTAAGGTGTTGATGCGTCCAGAAATTTCACTCAATGGATTTTTGATACTCTCCTTTATCATATCCAATCTCCCTATCAACAGCAGGGATAATCATACTTTTAAGAATCCACATGTTTGTTATTTCGATTTTCAGGTTCCTTATAATTTGAAAGATTTGAAATTCTTTAGTATCTGTCAATATTTCTGAGATGAAGTATTATGTGCACTATTTACATTGCGCGGACTATTATCCTCATATTTGTTGCCGTATTTATCACGTTTCAGCCGTTGTACGCCCCGGACTTCTTCAGGTGGTTGGAATGTCGAACTGAAACCTTTCTTTCACTCATTGGGGTAGACTGTTCTAGTTCTACGTGCCATGTCTAATGGACGTCAGTTATCATTTATCTCCTGTTAATTCCCCTTTCCAAGATTTCGATTTCAATACCTGGTTAAGGTGTTGGAGAACTTGGAGAGGGGAATTAACAGGAGATAACTGATAACTGACATCCATTAGACATGGCACGTGGAACTAGAACAGTCTATCCCAGTGAGTGAAATAAAGGGTTCAGTTCGACATTTCAACCACCTGAAGAAAGTCGGGGCGTACAACGGCCGAAACGTTGAAATTCTTTTTCGGGTACATTGGAATCCTTTTGGCAAGTCAAATCAATTAGTTGGCTGGTTCCTTTTTTTATATCTTTTATCACTATGACTGGTCTATTTGCATTATTTTTCCTGTTTGTGAGGATTGGGAAATTAAACAGTATAGTTACTCCATCACCATTTGTGATATCATTCCGGTGCTGTTTGTACTATGTATCCGGGATTTAATTACCGGAGTTAGAACGGACATGCCAATAAATATATTGTCCTAGACTATCATATCAATGTATTCATTCTCAGAAAAGCCAGGGAACCCTGACATTATATGGCTGACAGTATTATCAAATTTATGGCAAAAAAGGCGAGCAGTTTTGGGGCCATCCTTGTTTATTTTAGCCTTGTATGCATTAGTTGGGAAAAATGGATCTTGTGCTGCCAAAATAGAGCCTCCCCTTAAGACCACTGCTTCGAAGCCATTGACGGGTTTAGTAAACATAGATGTCTGGTTCCCCCAGATACTTTGGGTAATTTCAATACAAGGGTTTAGATCTCTGTTTTTGTTCAAGAGTCTTCATATAAGTTGCTCTCACCAGTAAGTTATTTTTCTTTGTTGCAAAGGTGGGGGATTCTGGCTATCTGTCATCTTGAGTATTTGTTACATCTAAGGATTTTCGTATTTCTTAGCTTTGATGGAATTATTATTATTATTATTATTATTATTATTATTATTATTATTATTATTATTATTATTATTATTCAGCTATATGTACAATACATATTCTTTTAGAATGTCTTTCATTGTTTCATATCAGTGAAATTTGCCATTTGATTATATTCTAAATTACGAATTTCAACCACACAATCAGATTTCGAGAAAACATTTTCGATTCTCAACTTCTTTCCTTATCACATCTTTAAATCTTCATAGAAACACAAAGAAACAATTGATCAAAAAAATAAAAAAAGAAACAGTTTGACCGCCTATTAGTTCATTTTAAAAGTATGTCGGACTCCAAAAGATAGAAAAGCAGGATTTACAGGAACACAGATAATCTTTTAATCGAATTTTGGTTGGAACTAAAAGTCCAATAATTGAATGTTAAATTGCAACATCTGTACACATAGCATTGAATTCTGGCAAACATGAATATAAAGTAAATGAAAAGAAACCCCATTAATCGAATTTTAGTGGAATTCAAAGACAGTCGAACGAGGGAAGGACCACTAGTTGGATCTATTAGGTTGGTGCAAAAATAATGACGTAATAATGTCGTTTTTTGTCGTATTTTTAACGTCAAAAAACGACATTATTACGTCATTATTTTTGCACCAACCTAATACTTCTTAAATATCTAACTTGAAAATAAGGATAAATAATTTTTTTGTTTGAATTTCAGATATGGTAATTCCAACATTCAACCTTTTTCTGTAAGGAATATACCCCTTTCACTGACCGAGGTGCCAGTGCAACTGTCTTATTAAAATAAAAGAAATATTTTATATTTAGTTTTTCAGGGAAATGAGTCTATTCTTAAAGCTGTTCCCACTATTGATGGTCGCTTCCTTCATAACATTTTGTTTGAAGTCGTGTGGAAAGTCAACATTTTTATAATGCATTATTTTCCGTTCCTGTTCTATGCGCTATCCATTTTAGCAGCTGTTTTTGAAAGATTTCCAGGGAGTTGGATTGTGTTATTTGGTACAGTTCTTTGGGGTTTTTTTTTGTTTTGGTTTTTGTTTTTGGTTTTTGGTTTTTGATTTTGTTTTTTGTTTTTTGTTCTGTAGCGCTAGTACACAATGTTCGAAGAATGATGGCCTTTGCCATGACCTACAGGATTCACTTGCTCAAAGCCATTTTTACACATTGATCTGAGAAAGCTGCTGTATACTGTGGATAGTTTAGATATTTCTGAACGGGCTTGGCGCGATTCATATATATGGTGCATCGATATAAAAGTTTCGATCTGACGAACCTACTTAAAAATATGACTTGTATTTTCAGGCCAATGTTTTTGGGTTTGTAGCAATGTGTGACGTTGGGTGAAAGTACATATGGCGCAGAGAAATCTATATCCAGTTTCCTTATCTCGTATAATAAATTTGTTATAAGTGATCTACACATCCTGATAATTGAAGTGTTTATTTACTGCTTCCACGACCGGAATTTTTATGTTCAGTTTAGAGTATGTGCCATCATTGCTTTTATTACAATTCCAGATCATAGTTTGTGTTTTGGAAAGGTTCATACATTTCAGAACGAATTAGGGACTATGCCTGACATTCATACCAGAATCTAAGCTGACGAGACTATTTAAGTAAATGATTGGAGTTTTTAGTTTTAATTTTATGATTTTGTAGCATCTTGTGGTTTGGGGAGAAACTACTCCTGGCGCAGCATATTCTATGTTCAATTTTTATTATATTCTATACTAAATTTGAAAATGATCCATACACTGAGGTATCTGAAGATTTTAATTTTTACTAATTCTTCATCTTGAAATCCTATGATTATCTCAGGTTACATACTTTCATTTCCGATTCCATATACGTTTATGGGTTTTTTTGTTTTATTTGTTTAACGGCATATCAACTCCTTATGGGTTATTTAATGACGAAATTTAATTTTCTTTGGAGCTTTGAAGTAATAAAATATGATATATGTTATTCTGCTCTCACAACTGGGTATATGGTAGATGATACTCAACATTTGTGCATATACATTTTTGGACGTAAATACTAGGAGAGATGATATGTGTGTTTTATGTTGTAGTTTTTGTTGAAGTAGTATTTTGGAATATAGTTTGATCTCTTTAAGAAATTGTAGGTTATTTTATGGGTTACTGTCCTGAAAGGGTTTTTTTCATGTTGGTTGATTTTGTTATTGGCCTATCAATCTCTATAGGCTATTTAATGTCGAAATCCAAACATGTTGAACACAATCTTATGGCTTCAACTACAGATAAAATATATTGCTCGTCATATTGCTATAAAAATATATTGCTGGCATTTGTGCTACAAAAATGAATTTCTATACTTTGATAGTGTTTCGGTTTTGTTTGAATGTTCATTATTTGTCCATAACTGAGACTCTATCAGTCCGGATCAGGGTGGACCTGGGAACAACAGTAATTAAGAGGTGGTTCCACGCTCCTCAAAACCTCCAATTTCCTTATCAGAGGCCTTGCTACCGGATATAGTTTATCGTCATACCCAGAACTATCCTTACTGTGTTGGAAAGGTTTTTAATTGCTACGACTTGGAAAACTTTTTTTTTTTTCAAAATCATTCTTATGCCAACTATCATTATTTATAGTCGGTCTAATATCCGCATCTTTTTTTTTTTTTTTTTTTTACTTTCGTAACGTTTGTCTTCAGGTGTTAGCACTTTATTAAATATACGGAGGAAGATTGTTCTTATTCCGCTGTCTGTTTCGAGGGATATCTCGTGGTGTTCTTTTTTTTTTAAAATATGCTTTCGGGGACTCCCAGATCTTGTCACGTTAAATTTAAAATCAATCTCAAGCAATCAAAGGCTTAAAATGAATTCCCCTTTCCTCCCACTGATATATAAGCTGTATATGTTGTATACGTCCGGTAATAAAATGTATCCTTTTCTCCCTCATATATCTGTTATTTTGTGTCTATTTACTGAACTCGTTCTCTATTAGTATGCAAGCTGTTTGCTTGCAGTTGCCTTTTCGGATTATTTGACTATTTTTACATTTATATATCAAAGCACTTTTATTATTTCATATAGCTCTTCGCATTGAATCCTATCAAAAGCGTTTGTGTAATCTGTGAATCAAAGTACAAGCCTGTCTTCATTGAACCTTCGGATCACAAATATAGTATGTAATAGAAGTAGTAATATTATCTTGAACTTTTTATTACCTCAAGTATTCTTAGACATTAAACATTATTATTATTAATTATTATTAAACATTATTATTATTAATAATTATATCTAATTATTATTATTAAACATTTTTCATCTTGATTTTAGTCAATATGCAGACAGCAAACAAAAATCAAAATAACATTTCGAAAAATAAAGATAACATTATTGTCTTCCATATTTTTTAATATTTTAATATTTTATTGAAATTTTTTACATTTATTATTATCTTTTTTTATCTTTTATCTTTATTTTTATCTTTTAAAATCTTCTGTTGAATAGTCAATAATAAATATATAAAGGGTGTTTCATTAAGATGGACTATATATAAGGGTGTTTCATTAAAACGGATCAAAGTCAGCAGTAAATAAATCAGTGTTATTAATGAAAATTTATTTATTTCTCCATTGGATCATGTTATTTAAGTCATGGCAATTATGTGTAAAAAATAATATTGCCCAGATGCCCGCCAAATCTGAAAATAAGAAAAAAAAAACACTAGACGCTTAAACACAATTCTCATTTAAAATCGGTCCAAATTATAACAACAATAACAGTAATAACAATAAAAGCAATAATAATAATGACACCAACAACAATAGCAATAATAACGATAACAATAATGGCAACAATAACAAAAATTATCTGTCTATATTTCTGAGAAGAGGTATTTTAATTGTTTACAGTTAGATAGTTCGTACTGTTGTCCTCATTTTTATTATCATATTCACGACGTTTCGACCTTTTTATTCCTCGGCTTTCTACAAGAGAAGGGCGGAGCTTATAACGGCCGAAACGTCGGGAATATAACAATAAAGATGAGGACAACAGACAGAACAATGAAAATAATACAAACAAAAATTAAGATAACAATAATAATATCAATAACAATAATACTAACAACAATAGAATTAGGAATAATAACGTTAGTAATATTAATAATAATAACAATAATAACGATATCATTAACAAATAACAACAATAATAACGATAATAACAATAACAATAAAAACAATGACAAACAACAAGAAATATCTCAGTCAGTCTGTTATGTGCCATACGTGATACACGCTTAGGCGATCATGTATCTTTCGATACATGACTGGCGAGTCAGTGGATTGCCATTACTTTTCTGCGGTAGGCCGTTGTCATCCGAGGCTACAGAAACCGGTCTCTCCTGCTATTTACCCTTAGCTGGGTGTGGGAGAAGAAGAGGCTATTAGCACGTAAAGTGAATGTAATGGTTTCTGTTGTAGTTTTTTGTGTATATATGTACTAGTGAGCTAGCCCAAATGACTTGACTCACTTTATAGTCCACCAATAGAAGATTAACCAATCAGAAGACGTAGAATATTCAATCCATCGTGTATAAAGGCGGCCATTTTGTTTACTCTCTCCGAATGTCCAGTGCCAACTTGTCAGGCGAAGAGGAACAGAAGGAAGAACTACTGAACTTCGCTCTGCTACTTTACCGGGATATCCACTGCTAACCTGAACAACGCTTCCCTACTGTCTTCGAAATATTCACTGCTAACCTCTGGATTCTATACTCAAAGACGACCGTCATCGTGAACAACAGATTCAACTGGAATTCGAACTTCCCTCCCCGATTTCTCAATCCGAGCTGTTATCCATTACTCAACCATATACGAATTTAAAATGAGAAAATTTGCCGTTTTGGAAAAAAATTATACAAAGATCAACCTGAAATCATGATGTCATCTAACGAACACATTTTTTTTTCATTTTCATGCCTCTTGACTCCTATTAGGGGCCCCACTCTTACTATTACCTCACCGATGTGTCTCTTCGCTCGGCCGTCTTACTTTCATCTGATTTTTTTTTTTTTGTTCTTTTCACAATACTCTAGCGTTGTCTTCTTTTTGTCGTGTTATTTTCTATATATATATATCAACTTATTTTGACATTTCTGTATATGTTAAGAAACTCAACAATCTCAAAAATAACTCACTTTAAAGAAAAGATTGTTTCGGGAGAGTGTGGGGAAGAAAGAAGTCTGTCAAGATATTTTCCATCAAGAAGCAGTCTGAAAAACACCAAGCTGAGCGGCCCGCTATGTCAAGTTTGGAATGGAAAAACGTCTTTTTTCAGTGGTGGTGGGAGGAAAAGTTAATGACCTTACCACAAGTAGGAGACCAAACACGCTTTATTCCCCTTCTGTTCCGTGTGGGGCATCGAAGTTGAATTTCTGAAGCAGATTCAAATTAAATCAGAATTCCTATTACAGATGAATATTAAGGTGTGCGAAAAAGAATTACTCTTTACCCGTAATGATATAGAAACAAATGTAAGTTATATTTATTTAAACAATAAGTCATTTGTCTATATTTCTGAGATGAGGTATTATGGAACAGTGGATAAAAGCGTTAGTTAGATCCAGTGACAGGACCCAAAGAGTGTGAGTTCGATACCTGGTTAAGTCGGTGGAGAACTTGGAGAGGAGAATTAACAGGAGATAATTGATAACTGGCATCCATTAGACATGGCACGTGGAACTAGAACAGTCTACCCCAGTGAGCGAAATAAAGGGTTCTGATCGACATTCCAACCACCGGAAGAAGGCCGAAACGTTGTGATAAATATGGCAACAAAGGTAATTTTAATCAGTAAGGTGTTCGGAAATTAATTACCTTTTAAAATACATGTTAAATTTATTGAAACGTTATCTGCGAACAAAATAATTACTCGAAAAAAAATCTATTTAAAAACAAATGTAAGTTTAATTTATTTAAATATTATTTTCAAAAGTGTAAATACATTCAGTTTCAACAGCGTCATCGAAACTGTAAATAAAATTGTCGACTGTAGATTTTAAAAAATTGTTTTTTTTATTTTCAGAAAAAGTTTGAAAGTCTGTTTTCAACCACATTTTTAAAAAAGATATTCTTGTAATCAAAGAAATAAGAAACAATAGGTTCTATAAATGTACTCATGCATTGTCATAGAGGAGAATAGCACTATTTCTATTTTACAATTACCCCCGATCAAACTGCTGAAAATAACTATATGCAGTGATGCTCCTTCCATGCTCAACTGGCTCGTGATGGACGACACATTTTGTATTCCACCGGACACAAAGCAAAGATGTTTATACATAGATCGTTACCGCCGGTTTCTCTTTTTATGATAACACTTTTGGCTAAACATTGGCATTGCTGATTAAAAGTCTGCTGTAGATTGTCAAATGTTCTCAAGTAAAAGCTTCTGAAGAACTTAACTTATCTCCTTGCAATTCGCGTTCGTTAACCGTTGAATGTGACGCATAAAATGTTTGCACGTTTTCCCAAATAATCACTGAAATGCATGAAAAACAAAGACCGTCTGATATTAGGCTGGTGCCAAAATAATGTCGTTTTCTCACATAGTAACATATGTGAGAAAACGACATTATTTTTGCACCAACCTAATAGAAAAGATGACAAACTAATTCTAAACGTAGTTTTGTACTCTTTTGCCCTTGTTTCTGTGCTTGTTGGTTGACTCAAAATTTTAGCGGTGGAATGCGTAATTATTTTCGAACACTCTAATAGAAAAGTTGATAAACAAATTCTAGATAAGGTTTCCTACCCTTCACCTTTGGTTCGGCCTTGCTTGGTTGACACATGATTCGTAGCGCTGAATTATGCAATGACTTTTAATTGTTAATTTCGTAAAAGGTATATATTGCGAAGAAAACAGCGAATTACCTCGTCAAACCAAGCGACAGCGTGTCGCGTGTATCATACGACGGAAACTGTGGCGAAAAAGAAAGTTACTTGCCGAAAAAAAAGGGCACGCATTCTGCATGATTTGATGAAGACGGAATATTTAAATTAGAAACAAGTCAGTCACAGGAATCGCCATAAAAGAATTTTGATATGCTAATATTGTGCGTCCTCTCCCAGTTGTCGACAAATGAAAAAAAATGATCGGTCGATAAATGCAGTTGGTGTTCTCGAATCGGGAAGAAAAAGACAAAATTCATGTATTTAGCTACCGCCGTTATTTTTTTTTTATTTTTATTTTTTTTTTTAACTAGTTACGGTTATTATGATTTGTGACATTGCACCTGCAAATCAGGATTTCAACATTTTCTTTCTGCTCCTGATCTTCAAATCTGAACTTACAGTGATTTCTTCTCTTTGCTGTGAAAGTAATCTGCAACAAATATTTTCCTTTGCAATCCAAGAACTCTTACAGTATATTCATTAAAAATTCCTATGTCTTTGTTTCATCCCAAAATGTGCGAATTAAACATGATAATGTCACTTTCTTTCAGTTTCCCTACGTCTGAATTGCGAATTAAAAGAAAAGACGGGAAGGACATATCACACATTATGAATTTCAAGATTAGGTAAGTTGAATTGCTATCCTATACTTGAATAATTAGGATTTTCCCTATTTTGAGTATTTTTATATTGGAGACGAAATTCAGAGCCAGTCTCAACGACATAGTGGCCTCCGTCACAAACCTTGCAGTAAATCAAATAAACTATGTGACAACTAAGAGATAGGAGCTGCATTTCAAGTTCTGTGTTTGTATGTTGTATCGGTGTCAATGTGGAGCATTCGCTTGTTTAGAAGATACACATATATATATGTGTGTGTGTGTGTGTGTGTGTGTGTGTGTGTGTGTGTGTGTGTGTTCCGGAATGGAGAGGCTAGTGAAAATAATACTTCGCCCGTGGGAGGCACAATCCTGTGGGTAAGGTATTCTCGTATGAGTTACACCATGGAAAGTCAGAGCAGCGCTATATCGAGTCTAGTCTGTTACATCTTCGTCACCGAGGCCCGTTGGCACGGTTGGTATATCGCTTGCGCCGTATCGTAACTGTCCGGGTACGGTTCTCGGTAGTGGATGCGCATTGCTGAAGAGTCCCAAAAATAGGATGAAACTTTTTGCATTCTTCTAGAGTCGATGAATTAATTGGATTTGTATTCAACCGCCGCCCAATAATTTCAGTGTATATATATAAGTTACATATTCAATAACCTCAGTATATATATAAATTACATATTCAAATAGCCCCAAACTTACATATCTATAAGCCATATATATATATATATATATATATATATATATAGCACATACACAGCGAGGTTGTGTAAATGGACTGAAGAACCGGATTATGCAGAGATAACAAAAAGACATTTATTGAGAGCTACAAACGACAGGAAATTGTGGAGAGTCATGATCGCCACCGTCCCAAGGGTCGCATACATAGAAAAAGATTATAATTATTTATACACGTCAGAAATATTTATTAATTATAAATGGTACGCCCTATTATGAAAAACGTATTAATTTATACTCATTATATATATATATATATATATATATATATATATATATATATATATATATATATATATATATATATATGTTTGTGTGTGTGTGTGTGCAGTTATGTAGAAAAATAGGAAAGAACACGTTAGGCAAATAATCCAGCGTTCTTTAGTATTTTTGTTTTTATTTTTGTTTTTATTTTTTAAAAATAGTGCTCAATACAGAAGTAGAGCTTTGATTATAATTATTTTTTTTTAAAACGGAATCATATCTTTTAAAAATAATCATATATATATATATATATATATATATATATATATATATATATATATATATTAATAGCTAAGGTATTTTGCTTGTATATATATATATATATTAATAGCTCAGGTATTTTTCTATATATATATATATATATTAATAGCTCAGGTATTTTGCGTGAATACTATATAGCCTTTTTTCTCATTTTCTTCTTATATTTTTTTATGTTATTAGTCGCCTTTCGTTTGTTATGTAATGATAGATATATTCACGAATGGCAATAAGATTCGATAAGGGCAGTTTACACTACATGTTTTTATTTAGGCTTTCACATCGTCGTCATATATATAACATGTACCTTCAGTACGTGGACGTTCATAGCTCTTCAAGACTTCTTTGTAACACTTAGTAAGTTTTGCCTTTTCAACCTCCCTCCTGCTCCCTGTTCAACCGTCTATTTCACACAAGTTCGTTAGGTATTCGTTGTTGCTCCCTGTCCCACTCACAATTAATTTATCCTATGGCCGCCAACTTATCCAAGTCTTACTACCTCATTATATTAGGTTGGTGCAAAAATAATGTCGTTTTTGACGATTTTTTTTTATTATCGTTCACCCATTTATCCAACTTTTTTGACTTCCCAATTTGCTTTAAATGGCGAACGACTGTTGAGTGGTCGACCTCGAGTTCAACAGCAACTTCTCGTGTGTTTTTTTTGCGAGGATTGGCTTCAATTAAGGCTTTCAAATGTTCGTTATCAACCGCAGTCGGCCGGCCGCTATCGTTTTCATCTTCGAGGCTCTCGTCACCATTGCAAAATTTCTTGAACCACCGTTGTGCCACACGTTCGTTAGTGGTTCCTGGGCCAAACGCATCATTGATATCACGAGCTGTCTCGGCAGCTTTTCGGCCTAGTTTGAACTGGAACAAGAAAATCGTGCGGATTTGAATTTTGTCCATGCTGTCGAAAAGCCTGCAAAAAATGAATGAAGAGATTGAGAACGGTAACGAATAACAGGATTCGATAGAGCAAAAAACGTGCTTCAAAATGATATATAACATGGCTATATATATCAATGAATTAATTCAGAAATCATATATAAAAGTAACATATGTGAGAAAACGACATTATTTTTGAACCAACCTCATACTTCCTAGAAATTTCAAATGTCTGTTTATGATTTTTGTTTTCCTTTTTCTTAAAACGTCTTCATTACTTCAGATCTTCATCCATAGTATTCTCAAAATCCTTCTGTAGAACCACATCTCTGTTGCTTTAGGTCTGTGAAGGAATTGTCCAATACGTACTATCATATATTAGAATTGGTATTGTATAACAGTTGAGAACGCCTTTGTTTTTAACGATTTTTTTTTCTTTTTTTAATACTTTTCTTAGCTTTTGGAAACCATCTTTTGTTATTCCAATGTACAACTTCCTGTCTCCTATTAAAACACTTCTTAGATATCTAAATTTGCGAACTTGCTTGATTTTGTTATTTTCTAGGAACATTATTATCAAAAAATAAATTTTAAAAATTATGTAATAATAATAATAATAATAATAATAATAATAATAAATATGATAAATAACCTAAAATAAAATAACTAATATTAAAACGTTGTTTAAAATAAAATAAATAAAATCAAAATAATAAAAGTTCTCCCAGCATGCAACGGAAAACGTTCCTGCCTGAGAAACGCTCTAAAAACGCCCAATTCACTCTTTTCGCTACCGACCCTAAAATAAACAAGACGTTCATTTCCGCTCCTCGACATCTTGCTTGTTATAAGAAGTCACCTTCTTCCTCTATTATAAACAACCTTGAAACAGATATAGCTAAAATACACACAGCAGTAGACAGAAATAAATAAAATTATATGATTTAAATTAACAATTTGACATGCCTTTAGTGTTATTTCTTTCTATGTTTTTATTCCACTGTAAACACGAGGCTATCCTTGCGGGTATGATATAAGCGACCCCAAAATCTTTAATTCATAATTCGCATCTTGGGTTGGTTCTCTTTCTGACAACTACATCACCTTACTGTAGTTGTTTTATTTTTTTACCTTTCTTTTCACTAATTAAAGGCTTTCACGATTCATCTTTAATGATTAACCCGTGAACCGTGACTTATTGAACTAGCGTTGATGTTTATGATTAACTAAATATCGATAGATGTCCTTGTAAATATTTAATGGGCTCAGTTTTTTGATACAGCAAAATAACAGCCAGTAATCGGAGAGGATTGATCCCATTGCGGTTCTTGCCAATAGAAAAAGCAAAATATTATGTGGAGTCATAATCAGTTAACATTTTGTTTATCAATTTTATTCTTAATAAAAAAAAATCACACTTTATTCAATAAAATATATTTTATTCACCATTATCAGGCAGCTTTTCGATACTTCTTGAGTAAAAATTCCTCAGTTTCAGATAAGAAAAACATTCAAGGTACCCGGCATCTGTTTTTTATTCCTCTCTTTCGGTTTGCAGCGACCGAGAAAGGTGATAATCGACTCATGCAACTTTGTGCGAATATGGCGGAATATGACCAAACAAGATTTTTTTCTCGGGTTGTTCTTTCTGTATACGGTCTTGGTGTTACCTTGAAGAAGAACAACAGCAACACTGTGTACGCTGCCTCTTCCTTGAGAATAAAAAAACTATGGTATGTTAGTGTAATAAAAAAAGAGCGCATAATTCGGTTTAAGAACAATTGATACCAACATTGCGACTATTTATAATCCTTTAAAAACGAAAGAGTGCTCCAAAGGGAGATAATCATAAAACAAGCAAGATGACTCACGATTACTTTATCACAGTTAGTACACTAAAATTAATTCTTAATTGCTACGAGAGTGGACTGAAAAAATTATAGGCTGACCACGAAGGAGTGATGCTGGAGCTGTGAAATATCGCATAGATTATGAACTTTTCAGCCCACACTCGTACTTAGGATGATATGTTTGTCAATACGATTTGTTGACAAACACGGAAAGTATTTATGACTCAAACTAATATAAATGAATTTAAAAAGAAACAAGTAATGTCGCCCAGACTGAGAGGGCGGTAGTGGAGGAGTCGCTTTACAGACAACACTTCTCCAGTGCACTGTCGTGTGTAAAAGCAAGATAAATTGATGTCTACGGCAAAGAACGATGAATCTAACTCTATTTTTGTTAATTACCCACCTAAAAAAAGTGCTGAGTGTAATTTTTCATTTCTTCGTGCGCGACATAATTGTTTCTCTCCTAAATATATTAACAGAGGATTTAAATGCTTCTTTAGAAAATGAAATGAAATGATAATAAAGTGACGGCAAATGTGTGTCAGAAACTTTTTTTTTTCTGAAATTGCTAAGTGAAAAAGAAAAATCTATTATCAAAATATGGCTTGGAACGTTTTCGATTACGCAAAGCAAACACTAAACAGCTTGAGCTGTGGACATGTTAAAAATTCTACGCCAAGCCTTATGAATCAATAAAAACGATAATAAAAAAAATAACTGAGATTAAAAAGTAAAGTTTTCTGGTTTCGTTTTGTTTTATTTTTATTTCTTATTTATTTAATATTTTTGTTACTCTTTTTCATTAATGTTCATCTTCTAATGTTCAATATTTGCTTCTTTCAATTTAACCCACAAGCACACGGCAGAACGGCGTACAGCCTCGTTGAAATGTTCATGTTTTATTCTTTGATAATTTTTTTTTGTCAGCGACAGACATCATGAAAACAGGTCCTGCAACATGCCGACTTTACTTTACGTAAAGTTTTTTTTTTTTTTTTTTTTTTTTCCGGGTTGTAAATACAACACGGAAGAAGTCAAATGAAATTGGACATTGGGTTTGGGTTTATTTTGTCTTACTACATATCAACCTCAGTGAGTTATTTTAGATTTTTAGAATAAATTCTTTCGTTTCTTTAGCTGCATATCAACTCCTTACAGATCATTAAATGCCGAAATCTAATTATTCTGGGATCAATTTTTTTTTCTTATAAATGTAAAGCTGATAATAGTTTGTTTTTTGTTTTTTTCAAAAATGTATTCTTGGCAATATACTTTTGAATGAATTGCTGGTAATATTTTTTTCAAAAATATATTGCTCGTAATATTTTTTTGTTTTTCTCAAAAATGTATTGCCTGTAATATTGCTTTTTTTTTTTTCAGAAACATATTTCTGGTAATTTTTTTTCAAATTGTATTACTGGTTATGATTTTTTTTCTTTCCGAAAATGTATTGCTGGTAATATATATATATATATATATATATATATATATATATATATATATATATATATTCCATATATATATATATATATATATATATATATATATTCCATATTCCATATATATATATATATATATATATATATATATATATATATATATATATATATATATATATTCCATATTCCATATATATATATATATATATATATATATATAAATATAAAAGTGAACATAGAAGTCAACACTTAGAGGCGACAGTCTGTTTCATGCTATATGCAATCGTCAGGCCACGTGTGCTGTTATTTTTCTCGGCTATTTATATATATACGGGTTAGTGGTGCATTGTGGGTATTCTGTTATGGCGGTTATTTCACCGGAAGTCGTTTGTTTATCTATTTAGGTCAAATTATATTGTTGGTTTTTATTTTTGTTTCTTATTTTATTCATTTATTTATTTATTTATTTATTAACGTATTAAAAATTTGTTTATATCACTTATTTAACAGTTTTGTTTTGGTTTGGGAATTTAATTAAAGCTATTTGTTCAGTTTTGGGGTTGATTGTTGTAGTTCATTCTAAGTATTATTTTGGCGGGAACAGTTTTTAATTGATTATCTATATATATATATATATATATATATATATATATATATATATATATATATATATATATATATATATATATATATATATATATATATGGAATATGGAATATATATATATGGTGTTCGCTTGCCAACCTAACTGTCAGGGTTTCGATTCCCTCGGTAGTGGATGCGCACTGCTGATAAGTCCCAAATATAGGACGTCCTGAGGTTTCTATCAGACTCGATGAATCAATTAATATATATATATATATATATATATATATATATATATATATATATATATAGAGAGAGAGAGAGAGAGAGAGAGAGAGAGAGAGATACATGGCCATACTTTCCCTGACGATTCGTTTAGGTGAAACCTGGGTAGGTTTGGCTGGCTCACTAGGTGTATCTAGGTCTGCTCTACTGTTGTATTGAGCTCTTTCGTTAGTTAGTTGTCTACTTTTTTCTTTGGGCTTCAGACCTGCATCTGTGCGATTTGTTCGACAGTAGTTCATGTTTGTAGCTCTTTCTTTTTTTAAAACCTTTTTTTCCCTCGAGATTGATTTGATTATTTGCAAATCAAATATCCGAGGGTTTTTCGAAACGAGTCTAGTTATCTATCTATCTATCTATCTATCTATCTATCTATATATATATATATATATATATATATATATATATATATATATATATTAAATGTACTGCTGGTAATATTTTTATTTTTGAAAAATGTATTACTGGTAATATTTTTTTCATGTATTGCTGACATTTTTACTATAAAAATCTTTTATACTTTGATAGTATTTTGACCCCATTTTGGTGGTTAAGTATTTTCTCATTGCTGGGACCCTAATAGATGCTACCACCATGGGCCATGGTAGACCTGGGAACAACACCAATTAAGGGATGATTCCATGATCCTCCAAAGCCTTTGATCAGAGGCCTTAGTTTATCATCGAAAAATGGAGAGTAGTACACCCAATGAGGATGCTACATTTGCTTTCAATCTACACTGGCTGCGCCATACAAAATTCGACACCGAATATTCCGAGAAACGCTGATCACCTAAAATCAACCACTTTAAACTAACCTAAGTTAATTGACCATTACTAGTGAGTAGTGAGACCGATCCATACTGGGTGTCTCCTACAAAATCCGACATTAAATAACTTAACAAAGATTGAAATGTCATAACCTAAGTCTGGTTGACTAATGTGACATTTTGTATGAGGCGCTCAGTGCGGATCGAACTTATTATTCAGTAGTAATCGTTAATCAGACAAGATTACATAATTTTACACAAGCTTGTAGCTCAATGTTTTCTTCTGTTTTGATATGCCTTGTGAGTGTCGAATTTTCTAAACCTCCTTTCTCATTATATAAATATTTGGTTGGTGCAAAAATAATGACGTAATAATGTCGTTTTTGACGTATTTTTAACATTCAAAAACGACATTATTACGTCATTATTTTTGCACCAACCTAATACTATAAATTTCAAATATGTTTCTTTCTGATTTTAATTATAAACATCTTTTTATGCATATTTTCCGTTAAAAATGATTCGTTTCTTACTAGTTCAAACTCGTTAGGTATGTTATGCGTTACTTTCGCCTGTCTTTCTTGTCCCGTGAGTGTCATATTTTCTAATCCGTCTTTCCTTATAATACGTCCTATATATTTCAATTGTGTCTTCCTGGTGTTAAGTCTCAGTGTCATTTTTACTCCAGTTATCTCTAAAATTTTATCGTTGCTCACATGCTTAAGTCTATGGCATTCTCAGAATCCTTCTGCAGAAATGATATTTCTATTGTCTCAAATATCTTCTTCATCTGTGAGGAGATTGTCCAACATTCCCTGATGTCGTATTCATCTATTTGGTCCTCAAATCGTGTAAGACTCTCGGCATCTCTCTTACAATAGATTGCAATATTCCTAAGATACTGAAACACAAAATACAATATTCAAGATCGGATTTCTCTCAGTGCAGTCAAAAGACAGGCAAGATAATTTTTACATCCCTCTTCTATATACCGTGTTCCTAAAGGACGTTGGCGAACATGGCTCTCCACGATTTCTTGTGCATTGTAGCTCTTTGTACATTTTGTCTTTTCACTATCTCCCATAATCCCTTTTCTGACAATTATTTACGCAAGCAGTGTGTAAATTACTCTCTCTCTCTTTCTTTCTCTCTCTCTCTTTCTCTCTCTCTTTCTCTCTCTTTCTTTCTCTCTCTTTCTTTCTCACTCTCTCTCTCTTTCTCTCTCTCTTTCTTTCTCTTTCTCTCTCTCTCTCTATCTCTCTCTATCTATCTCTTTCTCTCTCTCTCTTTCTCTCTCTCTCTTTCTTTCTCTTTCTCTCTCTCTCTCTCTCTCTATCTCTCTCTTTCTCTCTCTTGAGTGGTTTGTAACACATTTATTTATCATTTCTCAGTTGCGTCTCTGTCTTTGGGCAGAGTGCGCTCACGGGCGACTCCATCAAAGGACAGAGTCGCAACTGAGGAAAATTATACTGAGAGGTGTCCAACCCTAGGGAGCCACGCCCTCACATTGCACTAGAGAGAGGAATTGGTGCTCGTTCCGAGGCCACCGCAACCGACGGCTGGGGGAGGAGGGGTTCTGCGGGCAATTTTTGTTCCTAGCCCAGGTGTACGCGCTCGGGTTCCATGCATTAAACAGATCTTGTGTCACAAACTGACCTCGTGGGGTTTGAATAAATACAAATTATTTACGCAAGCTACTTAAGTATATTATTCGCCACTTTCCTCTACCCGTTCTATCTATCAACATGTCCTATGAGTGTTAGATTTTTTAAGCTTTCCTTCCTCATTATGTAGCTTAGAAATTTTATCTGTCTCTTTCTGATTCTAAGTAAAAATGTCCTTTTTATTTCCATTTTCTCTAAGACCTCATCCTTTCGATTCGGTTCGGTTTATGGTATTTTCGGCATTTTACTGTAGAACTGCTTTTCTGATATCTTAAGTCTCTTCATCTTTGAGGTGATTGTCAAGCATGCACTCCCATATAGAAGGACCGATATTATATGCGAGTTCAGAACTCTTTACTGGAGAGAAAGAAAAACACTTGAACATAGATTCATAAAAAAAGTGTCTATATTTTGTAGACTAGATCCTTTTCCTATATAGATACGAAGCGACATTATACAATTAAAGTATTTGACTTTATCTTCTATTACGCAACGTTTAAAATGAATTACGCAAGCCATCATAAAATAACGTTTTGATTCGATAACTTCTCTCGAGAAATATGAAATCGTATTGAAATCACTTTCTTTACAGAAGTGTTACTTGAAGCAAAACATGAGACATTCTGTAAGAGACAAATCGGAAACATGGATTCATTTCCATTGCATTCAGTGGAAGTTATTGATTCCACAGCATGTAAAGGTAGGAGGATTAATTTAACGAGATATTAACCATTTGGAATGTCGAATATAAATCTCAGAGACTAGTTTCTGAAGGAATCAATTGATAGGTAGACATAGGATCATATTACACAACGTTTAAAAGGTAAGCACAGATATCACATGACAGAAATCACAGTGAAGGGAAAAATAGACATAGATTTACACTAGAGTCAAAAAGGGAGATAAAGATTCATTGTACACAGGATTGATAAGAAAAATATAAATCCGATTTACGCTAGAATCAAATAGGTAAACATTGATCCGATTTACGCTAGAATAAAAAGATAAACATAGATCCTATTTACGCGAGAATCAAACGGCTGACATAGGTCCGTTTTAAACTCCACTCAAAAAGGAGAAAATATATCTTATTTACAACAGACTCAAAGAAAATGGACAGGTTCTGTTCACATTAAAGAAGGTCCAGTTTGCACAACAATAAAAAGGTAGACATAGGTTCATTTTTACAGCACACTCAAAATAATCAACAGCTATTCAGTTTACAAAGATAAACACAGGCTTTGTTTGCGCTAGAATAAAAAAGATTATATATAAGTCGAATAGATGCATTGCTTATGAAGTGGCCCCCATACCGTGGAATATTACTCTTCTGGAAGAGATGTGGTCGATATAGAGTTAGCCCTGTCAGCAGGCCAAACTGTAGAGTAATATTGCTTGTTGTATCAAGTCTACAATATGAGAGACGTGTTTCTGTAGTAAAATCACAGGGCGATTTTCTTAAAAAAGACATTTTCCCACTCTTCTTCCTCTGTGCGCGTGCCCATTTCAGGGCGTAGGTGATGGTGGTTCTTCACAGCTTCCTACCCTTTTACTTCTGAGTAAGGGTTGTCTTTATAAGTCCAGAATGTTGCGAATTCAACAGAGGGCCGCAAGAATTTTGAAGCGTCGATATGCTTCCCACATCCAGGATAGACACCGGCTAAGATCACCCGCCGAAGAATGCTGAACCAACGAGCGGCATGCGTTCCCAGGACGTCATTCCTCCCGCTGCATCTTGGAGTCCAAGCTGCCACGACTCTCTCTCCTAATAAAACGTATATGAAAAAGAAATCATAATTTTTGTTGATAGCATTTTATGTAGCAGGTAGTGTCCCAGAGACGACACAGAATGGAAGATTTTCTATATTTCCTATGGTTGTTAAATTCTCTAATCTCATTCTCATTCTGAAGTGTCTTTTTCGCTTATATTTTCATTAAGACTTCTTCATTGATCATGCGTTCCGTGGGCAGTAAAGTTAGTATTCTGCTATAAGACAATATTTCTGCTGCCTCAAGTTTTCCCTTCGTCTGTGGCGAATTTTTTCAAAAGGATTGATATTACATAACAGTTCAGTAATTGTTTCGAACAAACATTTAACCTGAGAACTTAGTACTTAGCTAATGTATGCATCTGTTGCTATTTTTATGAGGCTACCGTCATTCTTTTATACATAACATTACTTTTATACTTTTACACATTAATTTTACATTACTTTTATACATTTATACATTACTTTATATTTTTATTCATTATTTTACATTACTTTTATACTTTTTTACTTTACTTTTACATTACTTTTATATTTTTATACATTGCTTTTATACATTTATACATTAGTTTACATTACTTTTATACATTTATACATTAGTTTACATTACTTTTATACTTTTACACATTACTTTTATACATTACTTTTACAATACTTTTATACTTTTTTACTTTACTTTTACATTACTTTTATATTTTTATACATTGCTTTTATACATTTATACATTAGTTTACATTACTTTTATACATTTATACATTAGTTTACATTACTTTTATACTTTTACACATTACTTTTATACATTACTTTTACAATACTTTTATACTTTTTTACTTTACTTTTACATTACTTTTATATTTTTATACATTGCTTTTATACATTTATACATTAGTTTACATTACTTTTATACATTTATACATTAGTTTACATTACTTTTATACTTTTACACATTACTTTTATACATTACTTTTACAATACTTTTATACTTTTTTACTTTACTTTTACATTACTTTTACACTACTTTTGTACTTTTATATATTACTTTTACATTACTTTTATATTTTTATACATTATTTTACCTTACTTTTATACTTTTATACATTACTTTTACATTACTTTTATACTTTTTACTTTACTTTTACATTACTTTTATATTTTTATACATTGCTTTTATACTTTGATACATTACTTTTACAATACTTTTATACTTTTATACATTACTTTTACAATACTTTTATGCATTACTTTTAAACTTTTATACATTATTTTACATTACTTTTATACTTTTACATATTACTTTTATATTTTTATACATTATTTTACCTTACTTTTATACTTTTGCACATTACTTTTACATTACTTTTATACTTTAAACATTACTTTTACATTACTTTTATACTTTTATACATTCCTAATGTATACATCTTTTGCTATTCTAATAAGCGTTCTGACTTCGGTATATCATTTTTCCTCCTCCGTCAAAACATTTCCCAGATGTTTATTTAATGTGAACATTTCAAAATTGTACTTCACTTCTTAGTCTTAAAACCATACATTCTGTGTTCTTACAATTGATGGTTAGTCCTTTTACCTTGCTTTCCTTTACGACAATGACTAAGATGTCCTGATATTTCCTTATGCGACAGACTGCGATCAACACGGTGTCATCTGCGCATCTTTTAATGTTAGACTTGAGCTAGCTATAATAAATCATGTCAGGCTCTCCAGGTCCTATGACATTTTTAAAAGAGGAAACTGATTGATCTGTAAGTTTCTGCATTTTCACATATTATTTGCGCTGCATTTCTCTCAAAAGTTTTTTTTTTTTTTAACTATTTCTGACACATGCTTTTACAAACTTTTTATAAGGTTTAGTAGACGTTTGTCCAACATCTTCGGTAATTTATGCGTATTAAATATACAGTGAAAATGATTTATTTACATTCCAACTGTTTTTCTCGTTTTTATTGATATGATCACAGTGTTTTGTGCGTTTTGACTTCTGGTCTTCTTCAGGTGCTTGCTGATCCGGGTAATCGCCAAAGAGTTTCGAACTGAACCATTTTATTTATTTTTTTTATTTTTAACCAATTCACCTAAAGCAAAACGGTAAAGCCACTAAGACGCAAGGAGCTACTGGGAGTGATAGAGAATGAAAAGACTTTAGAAGGAACCGGAAAACTGACCCTAAAAGGGGATCAAAACCAGATAACTCAAACTGTTTCTATTGATCTTTTACATAAAGGATTATTAGACACTTTAACAGCTTCCTGACTTTACAGGCTTAGAGTCATATTACGAACGGTCACCAAAGTTAGACAACATCGAGACTGGTCAGTACTTAGATCAGTGACCGCTCCGGAAGACCAGGTTCTGTAAGTTTGGATGTGCGGGCGTTGTAATCAATAAAGGCTCGGAATTTGAAATCGGACAGCCGAGTTCCATTTCAGTTAGGTTCGTTATATTCACTTAGGCGTAAATACACTTGGGTAAGGCACGAATTCACTTCTTCTACCCCCAGCTATGGGTTAATTAGTAGAAAACTTAACAGTAAATCAATATTATCCCAAAAATATTGTTAAAATATTTCTGGTTTTAAATAAGTTGCAAAAGGTTGATAAGCCGTAACAAATAATCAATCAATCAAACCTAAGTTTGCAAATACACCCTGTATTTGAAACAATGTCAGCATGTTCCAAATTCTTTCATTAATGCAACCATACGTGGAAATTGTTTAACGATGCTGCTGATTATTCAAATTTGCTACAACAATAGCAGGACAGAAGCTGAAATTTGAAGAAATTTTTAACGTTGAGAGTTTTAAAAAATTACATAAACAGAAAGCTTTCTTAGCTTATGTAATCATAGAAGTATTAACGATATTTCAAGTAGCCGAAGCCTACAAAGATGCGTTGACAGCTGCCGTTGTGTTTTTAGTCTTGACCTAGCTCATCTGTTATAGGTACAGTGTTTGTAATTTTAAAGCCACAAGATTTAATTTTTAAATGCTTTACATACACTGAGATATGTCTCTGTTAGACATTTTCATGACGGTCGTCTTCGAGTATAGAATCCAGAGGTTGGCAGTGAATATTTCGGAGACAGTAGGAAAGCGTAGTTCAGGTTCGCAGTGGATATCTTAGCAGAGTGTAGTTCTTCCTTCTATCCTCTTCGCCTGTCAAGTTAGTACTGGTCCTTCCGGTAGGGTAAACAAAGATGACCGCCTTTATACACGACGAATACAATGTTCTGCGGCTTCTGATTGGTTAAGCTTCTATTGGTAGACTATAAAGGAAGTTGAGTCATCTGGATTGGGTCACTAGTCACATGTATATATCTCGAGCGATCGCTATCCTCCATTTTATGGAGGGGACGCGTGAACAGAGTCGACAGACGAGTCTGCACTAAACGTCCGTGTCATGGGGGTCTGGGAATGCCGCACCTCTTGAGTCACATCCGTGCCTCTAGGTTGGCTTTCCTACGCCGCGCATTGACTGGGAGAGATCCGATTCTGGAGGGGATTGTTAGGGACGCCTTCCCTAGCCTTACCATCAGTCCCCCCATCTCGAGGGTTGAGCGCTGTTGTAGACCTTGGGACGAGTCGGATTTCATCCGCGAGTGTCGGTCGGCCTTGAAGGCCATTCCCCGGTCCAGTGACCTTTCACGGCCTAGGAAGGTCTTCTATCGTGGATTAGTGGAGGGGCCCGCGAAGGATTCCCTACGTGATACGCTCGGCTTGTCGGAGGAGGAGTATCGCTCCTACTGGTCTTGGGCGCCAGCGGCGGATTACCTCAGTAACCCTGAGTTTTCGCTTACCTGGCGATTGGCTCGGAATCGGCTGCCTCTCAACGACAAGGCTTTCATATGGGGTTTGGCGGATTTGCCAGACTGTGAACGGTGTGGTCTTGGCTTAGAAGAAACGGCTCCGCACGCCTTCTACCATTGCCCCCGGGTCCGCCCCTTATGGGACCATGTCGGCGAGCTGACGGCTCGTCTCGCTCCCGAACAGCTTGTGTCCATTGATCGCGCATACGCGTGTGACAATGTGTCGCCCCCGTATTCCGGGGTGAAACGAATGGTGTTTCTGACGCTGCTGGCCACGGCTCGAATGGTGATTTGGACGACGCGAAAGGAGGAAGTCTTGCGGGGCAACCGTCTTTCTCATCAGCATCTAATCCTATTCTTTGAGCATCAGCTCAAGATGAAGATTAGATCTGATAGAAAACGATTGCATTCGACAGTCTTTAGCGAAAGGTGGGTAAAAGAGGCGAGCTTGGTTCGTGTGACCGGGGCTAGCCTTGATTTTCTCTTCTAGGTCAACCGATTGCACATCGGGGTGGCTTCCTGTGGAACCCTCCCCTTGGTTAGGTTAGACAAGCTTCAGTGTACCTAGTTAATGTGAGTAAGTGTTGTTCCTGGCCTGTAACCCGGCTACTCTTTGGTTATGGTCCAAGTCGAGATTCCCAACCTCCCCAGTTTGTTTCGGCCCCCCCTTTTATCTCGACTGGGTCAGCTTTATATTTTTCCCATTCCCGCATAATATTTTAGCCTTCTTCCCACTCCCTTAGCGAGAGTTGCCTCTTGATTTTGTCCCCTGGGCAGAATACAGCGGCCTCTCTATTTTGAGGGTTGGACGGTCCCCTACTAACATCTGTTATGTTTAGTTTGTATTTTGTGTTTATATTTATTTGATTATTGGGTTCATCTCCCTCCCCTCTCATTCTATCATTATTAAAATTTTATGTATTTTATGTATTATCATCAAATTTTTATGGTGTGGGGCGCGTTTTTGCTAGGTTCCCCTTGAGAGGATGTGGTATTATGGTGGTTGGAGGATTGTTTGGTGACGGACGAGTTCTTGTGGTGAATGGGTAAATTGTAATGTATGAATGGGTCGTGAATCTGATTAGCTAGGTATAGGATAGTTAGTTTGGACCAGCCTCTACCCCTCCCCTTCATCGGCCACGTGCCAAAATTTGTAAATTTTACAAATAAATATCCTAGTCACATGTATATATCTCGAGCGATCGCTATCCTCCATTTTATGGAGGGGACGCGTGAACAGAGTCGACAGACGAGTCTGCACTAAACGTCCGTGTCATGGGGGTCTGGGAATGCCGCACCTCTTGAGTCACATCCGTGCCTCTAGGTTGGCTTTCCTACGCCGCGCATTGACTGGGAGAGATCCGATTCTGGAGGGGATTGTTAGGGACGCCTTCCCTAGCCTTACCATCAGTCCCCCCATCTCGAAGGTTGAGCGCTGTTGTAGACCTTGGGACGAGTCGGATTTCATCCGCGAGTGTCGGTCGGCCTTGAAGGCCATTCCCCGGTCCAGTGACCTTTCACGGCCTAGGAAGGTCTTCTATCGTGGATTAGTGGAGGGGCCCGCGAAGGATTCCCTACGTGATACGCTCGGCTTGTCGGAGGAGGAGTATCGCTCCTACTGGTCTTGGGCGCCAGCGGCGGATTACCTCAGTAACCCTGAGTTTTCGCTTACCTGGCGATTGGCTCGGAATCGGCTGCCTCTCAACGACAAGGCTTTCATATGGGGTTTGGCGGATTTGCCAGACTGTGAACGGTGTGGTCTTGGCTTAGAAGAAACGGCTCCGCACGCCTTCTACCATTGCCCCCGGGTCCGCCCCTTATGGGACCATGTCGGCGAGCTGACGGCTCGTCTCGCTCCCGAACAGCTTGTGTCCATTGATCGCGCATACGCGTGTGACAATGTGTCGCCCCCGTATTCCGGGGTGAAACGAATGGTGTTTCTGACGCTGCTGGCCACGGCTCGAATGGTGATTTGGACGACGCGAAAGGAGGAAGTCTTGCGGGGCAACCGTCTTTCTCACCAGCATCTAATCCAATTCTTTGAGCATCAGCTCAAGATGAAGATTAGATCTGATAGAAAACGATTGCATTCGACAGTCTTTAGCGAAAGGTGGGTAAAAGAGGCGAGCTTGGTTCGTGTGACCGGGGCTAGCCTTGATTTTCTCTTCTAGGTCAACCTATTGCACATCGGGGTGGCTTCCTGTGGAACCCTCCCCTTGGTTAGGATTAGACAAGCTTCAGTGTACCTAGTTAATGTGAGTAAGTGTTGTTCCTGGTCTGTAACCCGGCTACTCTTTGGTTATGATCCAAGTCGAGATTCCCAACCTCCCCAGTTTGTTTCGGCCCCCTTTTATCTCGACTGGGTCAGCTTTATATTTTTCCCATTCCCGCATAATATTTTAGCCTTCTTCCCACTCCCTTAGCGAGAGTTGCCTCTTGATTTTGTCCCCTGGGCAGAATACAGCGGCCTCTCTATTTTGAGGGTTGGACGGTCCCCTACTAACATCTGTTATGTTTAGTTTGTATTTTGTGTTTATATTTATTTGATTATTGGGTTCATCTCCCTCCCCTCTCATTCTATCATTATTAAAATTTTATGTATTTTATGTATTATCATCAAATTTTTATGGTGTGGGGCGCGTTTTTGCTAGGTTCCCCTTGAGAGGATGCGGTATTATGGTGGTTGGAGGATTGTTTGGTGACGGACGAGTTCTTGTGGTGAATGGGAAAATTGTAATGTATGAATGGGTCGTGAATCTGATTAGCTAGGTATAGGATAGTTAGTTTGGACCAGCCTTTACCCCTCCCCTTCATCGGCCACGTGCCACAATTATGTATAAAAACATAATAAATCATCTAGTCACATGTATATATCTCGAGCGATCGCTATCCTCCATTTTATGGAGGGGACGCGTGAACAGAGTCGACAGACGAGTCTGCACTAAACGTCCGTGTCATGGGGGTCTGGGAATGCCGCACCTCTTGAGTCACATCCGTGCCTCTAGGTTGGCTTTCCTACGCCGCGCATTGACTGGGAGAGATCCGATTCTGGAGGGGATTGTTAGGGACGCCTTCCCTAGCCTTACCATCAGTCCCCCCATCTCGAAGGTTGAGCGCTGTTGTAGACCTTGGGACGAGTCGGATTTCATCCGCGAGTGTCGGTCGGCCTTGAAGGCCATTCCCCGGTCCAGTGACCTTTCACGGCCTAGGAAGGTCTTCTATCGTGGATTAGTGGAGGGGCCCGCGAAGGATTCCCTACGTGATACGCTCGGCTTGTCGGAGGAGGAGTATCGCTCCTACTGGTCTTGGGCGCCAGCGGCGGATTACCTCAGTAACCCTGAGTTTTCGCTTACCTGGCGATTGGCTCGGAATCGGCTGCCTCTCAACGACAAGGCTTTCATATGGGGTTTGGCGGATTTGCCAGACTGTGAACGGTGTGGTCTTGGCTTAGAAGAAACGGCTCCGCACGCCTTCTACCATTGCCCCCGGGTCCGCCCCTTATGGGACCATGTCGGCGAGCTGACGGCTCGTCTCGCTCCCGAACAGCTTGTGTCCATTGATCGCGCATACGCGTGTGACTATGTGTCGCCCCCGTATTCCGGGGTGAAACGAATGGTGTTTCTGACGCTGCTGGCCACGGCTCGAATGGTGATTTGGACGACGCGAAAGGAGGAAGTCTTGCGGGGCAACCGTCTTTCTCACCAGCATCTAATCCAATTCTTTGAGCATCAGCTCAAGATGAAGATTAGATCTGATAGAAAACGATTGCATTCGACAGTCTTTAGCGAAAGGTGGGTAAAAGAGGCGAGCTTGGTTCGTGTGACCGGGGCTAGCCTTGATTTTCTCTTCTAGGTCAACCTATTGCACATCGGGGTGGCTTCCTGTGGAACCCTCCCCTTGGTTAGGATTAGACAAGCTTCAGTGTACCTAGTTAATGTGAGTAAGTGTTGTTCCTGGTCTGTAACCCGGCTACTCTTTGGTTATGATCCAAGTCGAGATTCCCAACCTCCCCAGTTTGTTTCGGCCCCCTTTTATCTCGACTGGGTCAGCTTTATATTTTTCCCATTCCCGCATAATATTTTAGCCTTCTTCCCACTCCCTTAGCGAGAGTTGCCTCTTGATTTTGTCCCCTGGGCAGAATACAGCGGCCTCTCTATTTTGAGGGTTGGACGGTCCCCTACTAACATCTGTTATGTTTAGTTTGTATTTTGTGTTTATATTTATTTGATTATTGGGTTCATCTCCCTCCCCTCTCATTCTATCATTATTAAAATTTTATGTATTTTATGTATTATCATCAAATTTTTATGGTGTGGGGCGCGTTTTTGCTAGGTTCCCCTTGAGAGGATGCGGTATTATGGTGGTTGGAGGATTGTTTGGTGACGGACGAGTTCTTGTGGTGAATGGGAAAATTGTAATGTATGAATGGGTCGTGAATCTGATTAGCTAGGTATAGGATAGTTAGTTTGGACCAGCCTTTACCCCTCCCCTTCATCGGCCACGTGCCACAATTATGTATAAAAACATAATAAATCATCTAGTCACATGTATATATCTCGAGCGATCGCTATCCTCCATTTTATGGAGGGGACGCGTGAACAGAGTCGACAGACGAGTCTGCACTAAACGTCCGTGTCATGGGGGTCTGGGAATGCCGCACCTCTTGAGTCACATCCGTGCCTCTAGGTTGGCTTTCCTACGCCGCGCATTGACTGGGAGAGATCCGATTCTGGAGGGGATTGTTAGGGACGCCTTCCCTAGCCTTACCATCAGGCCCCCATCTCGAAGGTTGAGCGCTGTTGTAGACCTTGGGACGAGTCGGATTTCATCCGCGAGTGTCGGTCGGCCTTGAAGGCCATTCCCCGGTCCAGTGACCTTTCACGGCCTAGGAAGGTCTTCTATCGTGGATTAGTGGAGGGGCCCGCGAAGGATTCCCTACGTGATACGCTCGGCTTGTCGGAGGAGGAGTATCGCTCCTACTGGTCTTGGGCGCCAGCGGCGGATTACCTCAGTAACCCTGAGTTTTCGCTTACCTGGCGATTGGCTCGGAATCGGCTGCCTCTCAACGACAAGGCTTTCATATGGGGTTTGGCGGATTTGCCAGACTGTGAACGGTGTGGTCTTGGCTTAGAAGAAACGGCTCCGCATGCCTTCTACCATTGCCCCCGGGTCCGCCCCTTATGGGACCATGTCGGCGAGCTGACGGCTCGTCTCGCTCCCGAACAGCTTGTGTCCATTGATCGCGCATATGCGTGTGACAATGTGTCGCCCCCGTATTCCGGGGTGAAACGAATGGTGTTTCTGACGCTGCTGGCCACGGCTCGAATGGTGATTTGGACGTCGCGAAAGGAGGAAGTCTTGCGGGGCAACCGTCTTTCTCATCAGCATCTGATCCAATTCTTTGAGCATCAGCTCAAGATGAAGATTAGATCTGATAGAAAACGATTGCATTCGACAGTCTTTGGCGAAAGGTGGGTAAAAGAGGCGAGCTTGGTTCGTGTGACCGGGGCTAGCCTTGATTTTCTCTTCTAGGTCAACATATTGCACATCGGGGTGGCTTCCTGTGGAACCCTCCCCCTGGTTAGGTTAGACAAGCTTCAGTGTACCTAGTTAATGTGAGTAAGTGTTGTTCCTGGCCTGTAACCCGGCTACTCTTTGGTTATGATCCAAGTCGAGATTCCCAACCTCCCCAGTTTGTTTTGGCCTCCTTTTATCTCGACTGGATCAGCATTATATTTTTCCATTCCCGCATAATATTTTATCCTTTTCCCACTCCCTTAGCAAGAGTTGCCACTTGATTCTGTCCCCTGGGCAGAATACAGCGGCCTCTCTATTTTGAGGGTTGGACGGCTCCCTACTAACATATGTTATGTTTAGTTTGTATTTTGTGTTACTTTTCAGTTATTATTGGGTTCATCTGCCCTCCCCTCTCATTCTATCATTGTTAGAATTTTAATGTATAGCCTTTATATCATCATCAAATTTTTATGGTGTGGGGCGCGTTTTTGTAGGTTCCCCTTGAGAGGATGTGGTATTATGGTGGTTGGAGGTTTGTTTGGTGATGGACGAGTTCTTGTGGTGAATGGGTAAATTGTAAGGTATGAATGGGTCGTGAATCTGATTAGTTAGGTATAGGATAGTTAGTTTGGACCAGCCTCTACCCCTCCCCTTTTTTGGCCTTGTGCCGCAATTCTGTACATAGTACTGAATAAATCTCCTAGTCACATGTATATATCCAAAAAACCGTAACAGTCTCTAGTTCTACTAATGTCATGATCACGTTTACATTCTGATATGTGATATTAACCATACGAAATCTTTGTCCATCTAACGAGATTTTTGTTATTATTTTATGTCACATTTATCTATATTTTCGATAAAATATACGAAACTTCCCTGAAATGATTTCGAAACAACAGAATTTTTTATCTCTTATCTTAAAATGTTAATCAGCATTCTTTATCATCACCGTGCTTCCCAGACATGGACCTAGTAATGTCGACGTCATCTGGACGTTTTCTCTCCATCAGCCCCGCCAAATAAAATTACATTACAAAATATTTAGATTTTGGCTTTTTTTTGGCTATATAGTTTGAAATGCCAATAAGCAGGATAGGTTCGTATTAATAGAATATGTATTCTTTGTAAAAAAAAAAATCAGATTGTAGATCAGGTTTCATTGACGTATTTTTGTAAAGAGGGTTTTTATCGAGTATCAAGTATTAGGTTGGTGCAAAAATAATGACGTAATAATGTCGTCTTTTGACGTTTTTAACGTCAAAAAACGACATTATTACGTCATTATTTTTGCACCAACCTAATATATTGCTGGTAATATTCCTTTCAGAAATATTTTGCTGTATCTTTTTTTCCTTCAAATATGTATTGCTGGTATTTTTACTCTAAAATTATATTTCTATACATTCGCAGAGTTTTCACCCCAATTTGGGTATTAACTATTTACCCATAGCTAGGTCCCTAACAGGTGCTAACACCCCGGGTCAGGGTGGACCTAGGAGCAGTAATTAAGAGGTGGTTCCACGCTCCTCAAAACCTCCTGAGCAGAAACTTTGCTGCCGGATGTAGTTTACCGTCATACCCGGAACGGAAATCCTTATCCTAATCGGACGAGAAGATTAACCAGGAGTTTTATTGGCAGAAGGGAGGTCTACGAGAACAGCTTCTTTCCTCTACTTTGCGGAATAGACTCCCAAGTGTATGCTTTCCCGACCACAACAATCTTAACCTCTTCATGTCTCGGGCTAATCATTTTTATTCTTTATGTACCGTGCCCCATCAGGACATTCGCGATCATGGTCCTCCACATCTTCCTGTTCCTTATAGCTCTTAATAAGTTTTGTCTTTTTGTTATTTCTCCTAAACCCTTGTTTACCATCCATTTATTCCAGCTCATCAAGTATGTTACCCGTTGCTTTCCCCTCTCCGCCATTCCCTCAAGCTGTCCTGTGAGTATCAGATTTTCCAAGCTCTCCTTCTTTTTTAAATGACCCCAGAAATTTTAACTGCCGTTCCTGATGTTAAGTATAAATTTCCTTTTTGTTTCCATTTTCTCCAAAACCTCTGGTCCACGGTATCCTCAGCATCTTCCTGTAGAACCAAATATTTGTTGTTTCAAGTCTCTTTCAAGAGGTTGTCCAGTATTCGCTACTAAACAGGAAGAAAGATACCACGTAACAGTTCAATACTCTTTTCTTTGTGTCTAGCGAAATATGTCTGTCACTTGATACTCTGCTTAGCATTTAGCTTTTGAAATCTTCGGCCTTCCCAATACGTTTTTGTATCTCAGTGTCGCACTTCCATTCCACTGTTAGAACATTTCCTAGATATTTAAATTTGTGTACTTGTTTGATTTTAGTATCTCTGACCTGTAATTTGCATTTTGGGTTCATCCTTTTGCTGATAACCACGCATTCTATCTTCTTGTAGTTTATGCTTAGTCCTTTCTTCTTGCTTTCCTTTGCTATTTTCTGTATTGTAGTTTTCCTTCCATTTCTGCTATCAACGCTGTGTCATTTTTATATCTTATATTGCTAAGATCGTGGCCACTAATAACGAATCCTTCTAGGACTTCTAATTCTCCCAGAATTTCCTCGCTCTATAGTTTAAGAAATCGGGTGAGATTACACATCCTGTTCCTACGCCCCTATTTATTTATTATTTTTTTTTTGTATATATGCTGAACTCATTTTCTGTCTATATGCAGGCGGTTTGCTGCCATTATAGATTCTGGATTATTCTAATGTCTTTCCCGAATATGCCAAGGTTGCTGAGCAGCTTTAACACCTTTCTGATATAATCCTCATAAACTACGCTTATTGCTGTTATTCTTCCCGCTCATACAACAACCTCCTTAACAATTTACATTGTCGAACTGTTGTCATCATGGTTATTGTCATATTCGCAACATTTCGGCTGTTTACGCTCCAGCCTTCTTCGAGTGATGGAACTGGACCCTTTATTTCATCTACCGGGCTAGATTATTCTAGTTCGACTTGTTCAAGGACACGTGGCTCAGTGGATAAAAGCGTGTGTTGGATCCAGTGACTTGACCCAAAGAGTTGTGAGTTCGATACCTGGATAGGGCAGCGGGGAAAGAAAACCTGGAGAGTTGAGGTAAAGGGAGATAACTGAGACATCCGGAAGAGTCATGACACGCGAAACTAGAACAATTTACCCCGTTGGACGAAATAAAGGGTTCAGTTCGAAATTCCAATCAGCTGAAACGGGTCGTGGCGTAAAACGGCCGAAACGTCGTGAATATGGCAATAAAGATGAGGACAACAGTTCGGACAATGTAAATAATTACAATACCTCATATCATAAATATATCCTTAACCTCTACCTTGAGTGGACCTCGGATCATTGGTAAAAAATATATATAACCATAACGTCATAAGATAGAGTTGACAGTGGACTAATAGAGAAATTTGGAAAAAATAATAAAATATTTCTTCATGGAAATCAAGAAAGGACTAATCATAAACTGTGAGAAGAATAAACGATTGGTTGCCAGGAATACAAACAGCAAAAGATGAGTGCTAGTTATTCGGGACGTCAAGAACAGTCAACGGAAAATGTGACATAGATATCGAAAGGCACATATGAATCGTCAGAATTGCCTTTCAGAACCTAAGCAAAGTATTAAGAGATAGGAAAATATCCTTAAAAACCAAGAAAAGTGTGATAAACCGCTATCTACTAACTAATATTCGATATGGAAGTGAACCATGGACATTTTACAAATAAAGAGAATCGAAATGACTGAAATGCGGCACTGCCGAAGATCAATGATAGAAAATATAAGATGTTTTAAAAGCAGAGAAAAAAAACTGATGCTGGAAAGCAGAAATGGCGAACTGGGGTACAAATTGAGGAAGATAGGTTTGGAGAATTTGAAGCTCATAGAATGTATTGAGAGCAAGGATAGTCGGGGAAAGCAACAAGTTTAACGCTTTCGGATGAATGGATGACAGAAACGGTACAAAGATTCCAAAAGCATGCAATGTAGAAGTAAAAGATAGGATGCTGTGGAGAGCTATGATCCCGCGTGTTCGGGTGGGACATGGCATAAAAGAGAAAAAGTTTGGATTGCTATCACGAGATCCGAATAGATATAATAAAATTCCTAGAAAATGTTTTCGTTATTTTGCTTCTAAAAATGTATTTTAATTGAATCATATTATATTTGCTTTCGCGTTCCCAGAATAAACACAGATCGTGATTTTAAATATTCCGAAGACTAACTTGTTTCAAGTACCAGACTCCTTAGAGATTTTCTGTCTTCGTTGTCGGGAAATTAACTAAACACATAAATAAGCGAACACACTTCTCTCTCTCTCTCTCTCTCTATATATATATATATATATATATATATATATATATATATATATATATATATATATATCTCACACACACACAAGCACATAGACATATGCCGGGTGCAAGAATAAAATTATCCAAATCATGTAACCGCAGAATTGTCCAATTGATTAAGCTTTGAACATTTGTGTCTTAGAAATTATTAAAGATATCTTACTGGAAATCTCTAAGGTTTTTATAGCACTACTGGACTAGCAATAAGAATGTATAATTAATCTCCAAGATTACCAAAAGGATTATGATGAAACTGACCATAAAGGAAAATGACATGTTCATCCTCAATTAATTATAGCTAAGGATCGGAAGCTCATGGAAGATAGAAATAAAATTAAAACACACACACACACACACACACACATATATATATATATATATATATATATATATATATATATATATATATTATTCCAGGATCATTTTCCAACTTATTCAAGATGATCTTCACCCTCTCTAATCTTTCTGCACTGGAGTAAGAATTTATCTCACACGTTTCACATACGATTTCATTTTCAAATCTTTTTTCACTGCTCTTTAGATTGTCATAGCTGAAACTTCTCTTTCACGTATCAAACGTCTTATGGATTAAGTTGGATCTTTTCTAGTTGAGCTCTTTAGCTCTAAGTTGAAATGATAATCCCTCCAGCTTACAAGTCCGTGGTGCTGTTTCGCTTTGGGAATATATCTTTCTATAGAATGAAAATCCAGTTCCCAGTCCTCAATTTGGTAAAACCCGAGACATATTGTTTCCTGTTCATGGAATATGTCCTTCACTGGGACAGAGTAGATGAATCCGGACCGTTTCAATCTAGAGTTCTAAACATGGCTTCTCCAGACACAGAAGTATCTCCATATTTTATGTAAGAGCCCTACATTTTGCTTCTCCTTACACTCTGCTTTGCAGCGTAGTTATATGTAATATATTATTTTCTGCATAGGACACGTATATATATATATATATATATATATATATATATATATATATGAATAGTTTTGTGTATGTCTTAGTATTATAAAAGTATGTTGTGGCTTCTTGATCCAGTTTTCCTCTTTATTGTTCCCTATTTTTTAATCTTCTTTTGATGGTTCATGAATGGACTTTGAAGAAAGATTTTAGAAAGTCCTGAAAATTTTAAGTGATAATACCTAACCGTTCTCAAGATATCGCAAGTTGAAATTTTGATGAATCAGCATTTTCCGTCAACAGGCATTACTATTTTTGAACTCAACAATCTCACGAAAACCCTCATATCTTCTGATCCACTGGCCAGAAATTAATGAAATTTCATACCTTTATAGATTCCTAGTCAGGGAGACTTATTTCAGATTTTGTGCCACCTTTGGCTACTTTTAAAAGCTAAGATGATATTTCTCAATTCTTCCGTGTAGTTGAGCACCTAATACCTTTTCATTTTTGACCAGAAAACTGCTATTATCGACTCTTTGGTTATTCTCTGTAAAATCATAAAGGATATTTCGGTTTCATGACTAGAAATATATAAGGATCTCAAATTTCATTAATTTCTTAAAATGTTCAGCATTTTCTAAAGACTATAAGATCTACAACATATATCCAAATGGAAAAAAATCTATTTTGGAAAGTTACATTGATTGGTTGGTTAAATTTGTCAATTTAACCCAAATTTTAATGAATACTAGAAAAGATCAATAATATATATATATATATATATATGTGTGTGTGTGTGTTAATGTAATAGGAAAGAACAGTCACAATAATAATCCAAAGTTCTTTAGCATTTGTTTTTATTTTTTTAAAAACAGTGCTCCATGCAGAAGTAGAGTTTAAAATTATAATTATTTTGTTTAAACATGTTTCCATCGCGATACAGAATTTACTATATTTCGAAACTGAAACTCAAGTTACAAACTGAGAGCAAAGTTTCATTCTCAACCGATTTTTAGAATAAAGAAAGTGTTCTAGATTTTAAGTTTAATTTTGAAATTAAATTTTAGAATTTAAGTTTCAGGTTCGACATATATTAGGTTGGTGCAAAAATAATGTCGTTTACGCCCATATGAGAAAACGACATTATTTTTGCACCAACCTAATAGTAATTTCTGTGTCGCGATGGAAACATATTTCATATATATATATATATATATATATATATATATATATATATATATATATATATATAAATTTGCTCAGGTTCTTGAAACATTTCACACATTCTTGGCAGATCTTCGAATTTTCATAATGTGGGATATTTAATAATAATAGTGATGGAAACATAAGCAAAATGAAAACGAATCTATATGAGATTCTAGGCTAGATTCTATACCAAAATATATATTAAACAAGAAAAACAAAATAATTTTATATTTTAATCGTCTCTCTTTCTTTCGTGCGCTTCTGAAATCGCACCAAAGTAGTCATAAAACTTAGTTCGATGAAATCTTAATAAGACAAAATGCATCACGCAACAAAACTTTTCCATTTTTCCACATACTGTTTTCCCCTAAAGTTGTTGTTGATATATAACAAAATTTATACATCGTTATCCCATATATATATATATATATATATATATATATATATATATATATATATATATATATATATGTATATAGAGTGTGATGAGTAAATTCATTTTATATTTTTAATTTCGCGAATGCTCCTTCTTTGTTTTTGAATTTATCGACTGCATAATATAGCAGGGTCATCTATGCACCGTCTGTGAGAATAAGATCACCATGACGCAATTCACTCCACCTGAAATTCAAAAAGACATGAACGAGTCTAATGATGATTACGGAGGTGTTTGGAGTGATCACTAGTGATGGAGGACGTTATCCCTCCATTCATCTTTCCGCGGGCGCTTAGACTCAGCACGGAGGTCTACATCGTGCCTTAAGGTGTCAATGCTGTCTTGGGTCAAAAGGGTGGCTGCTGGAATATCCTATATGTGATAAAAGGATTCTGCACCATGCTAAATAAGCCGAACCAAGTCATGGCTGTCAGACGATATCTGCAACATCACACTTTATATCTGACCACTTAACTTTCCAGACTGCAACCCTCTTGATTATTATGTGTGAGGCGCAACACCAATGATGAAAGTGAAAGCAAGGATTATGAAAGCATTCAGCAACCTAAAAAGAAGAGCGTCCAGAATAGTTGCAGAAGATTCCAAAGTCGTCTGGAGACCGCGGATGACGCCAATGTCGATCTTAATGAATAAATTTACTCTTTAGTATTTCAAGGTAAATATATCTGTTAAAATAAGATGGCAGTGTTATTTTCATTTTTGCCTAATTTTGACTGTAATTTATCCATCGCACCCTCTATATATATATATATATATATATATATATATATATATATATATATATATATATATATATATTGTTATGGTCCAGGTTAGGACCAAGGAAGAACAACACGAACACAAGAGTAGAAATAACGGAGGTATATCGCACGAAATAATAATACAATATGTGGAAGGTGTTAGTATGACTGTCAGTCTGGTTTGGAGTGAGCTACTATCGACTCGACTCGATTTGGTATCTACCCCCCCCCGGAGGGTTGCATGTGGCACAAGGCCGAGTTTAACGTGGGTTTCCCGAGCCCGTAGGCTCGGCCCCAAAATGTCCGTAGAACCCGTATAAACGGGATCGGGTTGGCCAACCTCCCCGAAAGAGACTCTGCTCTTCGGCGGAGCCTCGTCCGGGTTCCTCTCTGCTCAGAGGCAGAGTGTTCGACCGTCAAGCCGAGAAGGTCGGCTCGATTCGTCCCTCTCTCTAGTAGTGTTAGGAAGAGTTCATTCTGTACTTATAGGTAAAGACCCATATATATATATATATATATATATATATATATATATATATATATATATATAGAGAGAGAGAGAGAGAGAGAGAGAGTTAAATTTCTCATCTACGGACCACCATCAACGGATGCAACGGATAAAATCTGGAAGAAAAACTTCCATATCGTTAGTGATGTATTTCAAAATTTACTTACTTAGCGGAACGAGCCGTATGAGTTCTCAAAGTCACTGCTAGGCGAGCTTTTTAAATTGTAAACAAAGACAGGTATATAGTGTATAAATTACGATACATTAGCGCATGCGTGAGAAAGTAGCTTTGAGAAATCCATTATTTTTTATATTTAGCTTAATATATTTATATTAAGTATATATATATATTTATGTCATATATATATGTTTATATTATTTACATCATGATCATAACTACTGGTAGTTAATATAGTGGTTTTAAAACTCAAAAATAATCCCATCCCATCTTCGGACAATCGGTTTTATCGGACCACCCGTCCCCCATATTCGTCTGTTAATGAGAGGTTTGTCTGTATATATATATATATATATATATATATATATATATATATATATATATATTATAAATTAATATAGTTAAAATATAATTTTTGGCGACACAGTTCGAACCATGTTTCAAAAATGGAAGCTAAAAGCCCCGAATTTAATTTTGTACTTAAATTAAAGACATTAGTTCCATTTCATCCTCAAGCGAATTTTTGAAACATGGTTGGAACTGTGTAGCGAAAAACCATATTTTAAGTCAATTAATTTATAATATTAATGCTCTGTAAATTTACATTGAGCCCTATTTTCTAAAAATAAAAATATCTATAAGAACACCAGATTATATATCTTACTGTTCTTTCTTTTTATTAATATATATATATATATATATATATATATATATATATATATATATATATATTGTGGTTCAACAGCAATTTTTTTATTTATACAAGTTTGTTTAAAGATCAACGATAGTTCTTAGCTAAGAATTTGTTTCTATATTTCTGAGTATTTTCTTGTTTTCTGGTACAAAATTGAATTAATTATAAATTGTTCAGTGTTTCAGTATTTTTGCATTCTATAACCTTACAATTCTTTGATTCAAGGTCAGGTGTATATGGCTGGCAGGTAAGTGCAAATCAGCTCAACCGAGGTCCAAATTGGTTTCCTGCGTAATTTATGCCATATATATATGTTTATATTATTTACATTATGATCATAACAAGTTCTAGTTACTATAGTAGTTTTATAACTCAAAAATAATCCCTTACTATCTACGGACAATTGCGTTTTCATAGAGTAGAATTTCATAGAATTTGTTTCCTGTTGACGAGCGCAGGGTGATTTTCAACAAAGTTTTTACTGACAGATCGCAGCTGCTGAATTTATAAATGAGCATTTAGTGTTTAATTGCGCTTTAAGAATGTTAAATGAATAAAATCCAAATAAAAAGCCACAGACGAATCTTCAATGTTATTGGTCCTGACCTGGCATCTCGGCTTCAGTCATTTTCCCGCCGCCGTAATGTAGTTTCTCTGGACCTTTTCTATGAATACTGTCATGGAAAATTTTCTTACGAGCTTTTGACTATGGTACCTAAACGTTATGGATTTAATTATAATACTAGATTGACGATATGGTCTCATCATTTTACAAGTGAAGTGGCTAGATATATCCGTAAGATCTATGCTAGCAGTATCTTCTATCGTACTTCATGCTTGTGGAGCTATCTTCCAGCTTCCTTTTTCCCAGTCAGTTGAAACAAGAATTTGAAAGTTGCCTTGATCTTCAAAAATTTAAATGTAATATCAATCCTGATTTTCTGTCTTCTTAATTGTTCTTTTATTTTCTCTCGCTTTAATAATATTTTCCCATATTCTCTGACACTCATTAACCGCCTTGCGTCATAATGGCTTTATTGCCTTGCTTGTGGTGAAATTCTTTAAAAAATGTAACAGTTTGGTCCTAGACAAAGTAAACACAGCTACTAAGTAGAATTGTTTATCCATACGCAAACGTAAACATGCCTGTATCTATCGATAATCTGCTAATTAGCACAAACACTTTCAGCCAATAAAAGCTTAATTATATAATCATTGAGAAAAATAATTTAAGCAGGCTTTTCTTAACATCAAAGCGGCGAGAAAACGGGCATATTCATTTATTCAACGAGCATATTTTGCTGATGGATAATAAAATTTTTAATGGCGATTTCAGCAAACGGAAACTACACAATTATTAACTGTGATTTAATCACCTTTAATTCATTCTTTAAAGACGATCTGATCAAAGATTATTTTTAGGTTTGATCAGATGTTGTTTTCTTGCCAGATGACTGCGCTATTAGCCTGGTTTTATTGTCTTTACTTAGAGTGAAATGATAAAAATATTAACTTTCTTTCATTGAGCTCAGCTTTTAGAGCTGGTTGTGGAGAATTAGCATTATCAAATAACTATCTTTTGCATTGATTATTGTCGCAGGTCACCTATTTTTCTTGATTATTTTATGATACATATTTTTTATGATACATTTAAGGATACATTCGTTATTAAAATTGATTCCCCAAAACGGAAATTACTTGTGATTCAAGCTAATAAATCATTTTGACACGCCGAACACGGCAGACGCTGCAGGAATGGCCCATTGTAGTTAAGGTAGATGTACACCCTGAATAGGGGGCAAATTGTTTCAAAGCAGGATAACGTAGCAATTAGCAGTTAATGACGTGTTTAGGGGGACCAACCAGTGAGTATTATCGTGCAAGTACTATTAGTGCGAGTGATATTCGAAGGCGTCTGACACCAGTATTGTTCAACGGCGTACTATAGTTGTATCTGCGATTACAAAGTCTCTACTACAATGAGCATTATGAAAGTGACAACGAGTACTCGTTGACATTACAAAAGCGTCAACGAGCGTTCGTTGACATTTGGAAATCAACTACCGCTATTCCATACGTCTTCGGAATTCAGTGTCATGTTTTCTGTCCTCTGTTAAACCACTTTCCAGATATTGAAGTTATCGTACTTGTTTCGTAAATAGAAGCACGGTGGAGTAATGGATAGCGGCTCGGATTAAGGAATCGGAGAGCCGAGTTCGAATTCAAGTCAACCTCTTTATATTCACTTACGTGAAATTACTCTTGGAAAAACTATGAATCCATCACTTCTTTCCCCGAAACCCCCCAGCTGATAAATAGCAGGACAGACTGAGTCTTACAGCCTTGTGTGGCAACCGCTCTGGAAGAAGGAAAACCTCTGAATTCAAAAACTAGCTCTCAGGTTATTTTATCTATGATAACACCACAGCTACTACAGCTGTAGTACATGTGATGCTCCTACGAGCATAATGGGATTTACGGGTCTCGTGATCATGAATACATAATTCCAGTCTTGGGATAATCCTCGCTCTGACGCCAACGCATTAAACTATTCTATTTTGCGAGAAGTCCGAGCAATTCACAAAAAATCGGAAAATGTGGAGAACGATGATCACCCACCTGACATCTCAAAGGGACATACAAATTTATACTATTTTTTTCTTCAGTTTTCTTCCGGTTACTGACTTTCGAGATTATTGCTTCATAAATATGTGGTACTATTATTGTCAGCATTACTTTAAATTGTAAAGTTTAGAAACGGTCGATTCGTTTTTACTGGAGAGAAGAGACAACTAACTTTGGAAACTTATTTCAGTCTTTCGAATTTCGATATTGAAATGAAAAAGGAAGATAAGCAGTGAATTAACTGGGCATCCGTTATACTGGCCAAGAATTCCGGATATGTAATTTAAATATAGTCATATATATCTCGAAGCTATAGAATATTTAAAATCCATAAAACATTCCTATATATACCATTTGTCAGCAACCAATATATAAATAGCAAATTAATGGAGCAATCTTTTGTTCTGGAATCTATAAACGTATATGATAAGCCCCAAAATAAGGGAGTAATGTAAGGGAATGGTAAGTCTTGTACGAAATAATGTATTTATTTTCAATTCACTCGACCGTCCGTACGAAGAATAATGCATTCAGAGCCTTTCTCGTGCAACTGTTTCCGCTTATTTGGCCTTGTGCCAGCTTAAATTACACGTAACAAATACACACACACACACACACACATATATATATATATATATATATATATATATATATATATATATATATTATTGATCGTTTCTATTAGGTTGGTGCAAAAATAATGACGTAATAATGTCGTTTTTTGACGTTAAAAATGACATTATTACGTCATTATTTTTGCACCAAACTAATAGTATTCATTAAAGTTTGGGTTAAATTGACAAATTCAACCAACCAATCAGTGTAACTTTCCAAAATAGATTTTTTGCATTTGGATATATGTTGTAGATCTTATAGTCTTTAGAAAATACTGAACATTTTAAGAAATTATTGAAATTTGATATAATTTTTATATATATATATATTAAGAAATGGACAAAGTCCGACAATTTTATTTATTAAAGACATTTTTTTTATGTTTAACGTTCTTTTTATAGATACAAGTATTTAAGTAAATGCTCTGTTTATAATAAATAGTATTAAATAACATTTACCGGCCTGAATGTCCGAGAAATTTTCATAGAGAAATATTCGTCCTGGGACAGGATTCGAACCTGCATCCTATACGGAACCGTCATTTACGCCGGCGTGCCTAACCTCTCGGCCAACAAGTATCGTTCGGTAGGTATGGTCGAATTTACTTCAATCTGCCATGAATCTCGCGCATTCATAACTGCTCATGGCGTATCAAATGTAAACAAAATAATAAATAAAATTGTCGGACTTTGTCCATTTCTTAATATATATATATATATATATATATATATATATATATATATATATATATATATATATATATATATATAAATAATTTTCCTCACAAGAAGCACATCTCGGAGTTTTATCATGTACAACGCAGTATTCTGCTGTTGCATAGAAACAATTTATTTTTTTTTAAAACCCACCTAGTTATCCCCGTAAAATGTAGGACTGCACTAGCATGGTATTAATCACATGTTTTTATTCAAATTTAAATTATGCAACGGTGAGTTTCTACCTAACACCTGACGATTGCGTTGTGCGGGAACTATTTTATTAACCCCGTCACTCAATGTGCAATATCTCATATATATATCAGGTGCGATAGAAATACGTACCACAGATACCTCCTTGAAATACCTCTCATATGACATTAGTGACAATGGTGTCTTCATTTAATCATATAGCTAATTAAGTAGACGATATTACTGGGAGGTATTTCTACTGCTACTATATATATATATATATATATATATATATATATATATATATATATATATATAGTACAGGTAATAGATCCGTTGGTATATAATCCAAGTTGACCCTAATAATATCAAATATTAAAACGGATCCACAAAAAGAGCTCAATATATTTATTATAACAGTATATAAATAAATATATATATATATTTGTGTGTCTTTTGTGTGTCTGTCTGTATGAAGGAGAGGGAGAGAGAATAAGTTTGCCTTTTATGTTCATTTATATTGTCCCTATATATATATATATATTTTAAGTTATATCTGAATTTTTACACAGACACACAGACGCATACACACACAAACACGTACTTATATATATATATATATATATATATATATATATATATAATTTTTGAAGATACACATAGATACACATATGCACATCCTACATTGATTGCACAACTCTGAATTCCATATGTTCATTTTCATACGGTGCATTTTGGGATTAACATCGCTTCTGTAATATTTCTGTTTATAGCGAGATATTTATTGTAGGGGTGGATTATTTATATTTATATTTTTTTTTCATTTATTGATTTGCTCTATATATTTATATACTAGCAGGAGAGCCCGGCGTTGCCCGCGGATGTAACAGTAAGAGATAGATCAAGTATCGACCATCATAAAGACTGAAAAATAAAATTGACAAAGATTATTGTTTAAGGTTGACAGCCACGCATATCTTAATTTTTTTTTTTTTTTTACGAATTTGTCAAACCCAAACTCAAACAAAAACATTGCTTTCAATCGTTATGAGTCTACCGATTGAATACAATTTTATTATAAACAATTGTCTTGTAAATGGAATTTTTAAAGCATTCTGAATGTAAAAATAAAGGAAAAAGTGTGCAAGACAATAAGAAACACTACCTGCCAAAAAAAAAGTGAAGTTTTGTTGAAATCGGTTGAAAAATGTAGGAAATCCGATCCCATATATAAACGTACAGACACACACACACAACCTGGGTTTTATAATAAGTAAGATTTATATGTTTCTATTTTATTTTATTTTTCGCAATATGGCCTGAAAAGTATCAATGGTCAAGTTCAGAACACATTCACGGATGCATTTATTATCCATGGACTTATTGAGGATGATAACCAATCGAATAGGACATTACAGGAAGCATCTATATTAGAACAGCCAACTAAACTGAGACATTTGTTTGCCATCATCTTGACTACATGTGCAGTGTCAGATCCAAAACGTCATTTTAATGCACAAAAGAATCCTTGTGCGATAATTTTCTATAGTCGATATACGGTTTTTCTATGTCATCTTCAATATGGCTCTGATTGATATCGAAGATATCACATCTTGTATTAATAGCAAAACTCTTACGAACTTGGGTCTTGCCTTACCTGATCGAAATTATACACATCCTGTTAATAATGCATGGATGCGAGAAATTAGTTATCAGCTATATCAGAAAGAAGAAATTGTTCATGATGGCTTCGCACAACTCAGTAATGATCAGAGGCATTGTATATCAGGCCGTACTTTTCCTTGATGCACCAGGAAGGACAGGAAAGACATTTGTTACTAAGTTGATTATTGCCATAAGTGAGATCAGAAGACAAAGTAGCTGTGGCCGTGACTTTCTCTGATATTGCAGCCACGCTACTTCCTGGAGGTAGAACAGCGCATTCGATATTTAAATTGCTATTATCCTTAACCAGAGACGATAATCCAATTTGGCAAATACACAGTTGATCAGATCCCGCAAAAGTTTTACAAAATTGTTCATTGCTTGTATGGGATGAATGTACAATGGCACATAAAAAAAAAGCATTTGAAGCTCGAGATAAAACACTGCGTGATCTCAAGAGATGTGATGTATTGATGGGTGACATAATACTTTTATTATCAGGTGACTTCCGACTAAATCTTTCAGTTGTTCCACGTGGAAACCCCGCTGCCGAACACAACGCTTGCTTTGTTATCATATTTGTTGAAGGACATCAAGACAGTAACTTTAAATACTAACATTAGAGCCTAGCTTAATAGAGAGCCAATAACTGGTGAGTTTGCATCTCTACTACTGAGAATAGGAGATGGCAAGAATGTAACATTGTAATTTCTCCGGGGATTAGCATCAATTGTTTCTTTAATTTGAAGAACTGACGAACAAGGTGTATCCAAATATAGAAGAAAACTCTGTGTATTATGAACTTAGACAGAAATTCTAGTACGATTTTGCATGTTATCAATTAAAAACTGCTCAATGAAATTCTATATGAGGAAAAAAATTTCCTATTCTGTGAATTCAACTTTGGATGATGAACAGGCTCTGCAATAACTGACAGAATTTTTAAATTCATTAGAATTGTCTGGTATGCCAACCCACAACTTAAGCCTAAATTTTGGATGCCCTAATATGTTGACCCGAAATCTTGATGTTCCAAGATTATGTAATGGAACAAGACTCTGAAAATATATATATTATATATGAGTGTATAAAAATATATTATCTAATAACATATATCTGTGTGTATGTGTTTGTTTGTATAAAATTTATATATGTCTGTCTGTAAACAGTTGTTTCTCACGCTCTTCAGCATGTCAACGATTTCTTTACCCTGCATCCATGGATTGCAATTTCTTCCTTTAGTTTTCTTCATCTTTTTAATTACATCCCCTTCTACCAAAGATGTTTTTCATTTCATTTTCTCTTTTCATATATTTTCTGACAACATGGTGTTATTAGGTTGGTGCAAAAATAATGTCGTTTTCTCACATATTAACATATGTGAGAAAACGACATTATTTTTGCACCAACCTAATACTTATATATCTTTCATATTTGAATGATAGCATATATATATATATATATATATATATATATATATATTTCGATTATAGGTGCCGTTCAATTTATAATTTTTTGTATGAATGATTCATGTAAATATATATATATATATGCATATATAATATGCATATATATATGCATATATATTATACATATATAAGGATATATAATATAAATATATATATGCATATATAATATGCATATATATATATAAATATATATATATATATATATATATATATGAAGAAAAATATACGGAAAAAACAGACAAAAATCCTTATATGCAATTATACTGTTTTAATGTTAATATAATGTCAACGTCGGACGTTTCGGTCTAATAAACCATCTTCAAAATTTATATGTACGCTAGTCGAGCACCTATAATCGAATATATATATATATATATATATATATATATATATATATATATATATATATATATATATATATATATATATATATATATGCTATCATTCAAATATGAAAGATATAGAAGTATTAGGTTGGTGCAAAAATAACATATGTGAGAAAACGACTTTATAAGGATTTTTATTTGTTTTTTCCGTATATTTTTCTTCATACTGCCGGATCTATATCCATATATTTGCTTACATATATATATATATATATATATATATATATATAATATGCAAACATAATAAATAATATCGTCGGCAAATAAAACGAATAAAAATTATTTTCAACAGCTAATGTTAAAATATATCAAAACAGAGCTAGAGAAGAATAAAAAATATTTTCCTAGTTAGAAGCTGAATTAGCGACAGTTTTCCTGAAAAATTCTAACTTGTGTTTCAATTCTCTCTGCTTACACAGGGCCACACGTTGTATATTAATGACAACGGACTCCAAGATGTCAAAATGAAGATTGGTCCGTGCCCTGTGCAAGACAAAGAAGAACTCAGGAGAATAGTCCGTCCTGCAAACAACAGAATTCAATAAATGCACAGGAGCATGTGAACACCAGGATGTCACAGGCACATGCCTAGGTACTTGGCCTGGAACATGCTGGTCGATCCTAACCTATAAACGCTAGATTAGTTTGCCCACAGTCGATCTTACATTGACATTTATATTGGTAAACAACTATGAATAAAATATGATCCCTCTTTTAAAGATCATTCTATCTTGAGTCTATATTTCTGAGATGACGTATTATGTACATTATTTACATTATTCGGACTATTGTCCTCATCTTTGTCGCCATATTTATCACAACGTTTCGGCCGTTGTACGCTCCAGCCTTCTTCAGGTGGTTGGAATTTCGAACTAAACCCTTTATTTCGCTCACTGGGTAGACTGTTCTAGTTCCACGTGCCATGTTTGATGGATGTCAGTTATCAGTTATCTCCTGCTAATTTCCCTCTAAAAGTTCTCCACTGCCTTAACCAGGTATGGAACTCACACTGTTTGGGTCCTGTCACTGGACACATGGCACAGTCGATAAAGGCGTTGGTGAGATCCAGTGACAGGACCCAAAGAGAGTGAGTTCAATACCTGGTTAAGCCAGTGAAGACCGTTCATTGTATATATATATATATATATATATATATATATATATATATAATCATTGTGAGATTCATTTTTCTGGGTTCTCTCGTCATGAGTTAATGAACGAATCGTCTTAATGCAGACGATAATGAACGCTATATTATGAAGAGGAAAAGAAAATGACAACAATACAGTTCATTAATTCATTGACTCATTTAGTTGGCTTCAGTGGGGAGAATTTTGTCTGAATGATATTAATCAAGAATACCAGTGAAATTAATGCGTCTACCAAGCAAAAATAAGCTTGTCGAATTATTTAATTTTATTCCACTTGATATCTTGACATTGCTGAAAGACCTTTAAAAATGTACGACACTCAATTTGAAGTTCACTTCTTTCTTCTTTATGTGCCGTGTAGACGATCATGGTCCTCCTCCTCTTCTTCTTCTTCTTCTTCTTCTTCTTCTTCTTCTTCGTCTTGCCCCTTGTAACTCTTTAAAAGTTTTGTCTTTTTTGTTATTCCTCCCAAACACCGTTCTACCATACATTTACTCAAGCTCATATTACGTGCTGCTTTTCTTTGTCCACCTGTTCTCAATCGGTCCTATGAGTATCAGATTTTCCAAGTCCTCCTTCCTTATGATGTGCCCAAGCCTGATGTTAAATTTAAGTTTCTTATTTGTATCCATTTTCTCCAAAACCTTTTCGTTGCTCATATGTTCGGTCCATTGTATCCTCAGTATCTTTCTGTAGAACCACATTTCTTTTGCTTGAATTCAAAACCAACATGAAGCGGGTTGGGCTCCATCAGACTATCTTGCCCAAGAAAAACGAGTTCTACTGCAGATTCAGTACATGTGAAATCTCCGCCTTTTACCCGAAGACTGTCGCGAGACCAGAAACACGTGTAGTAAAATTATGGAAAATAAAGCATAATATTTTTTTTTTTAAATACACATTATAAACAAAAACGTTTGCGGCACCTCTCTTCTCTTCTTTTTAATATACACACTTTTCTCTCGTTGGAACCACTATAACCTTTTACTTTTACATATATATATATATATATATATATATATATATATATATATATATAAAATGTATGTGTTTGTATTGTGTGTATGTGCGTATTTAAGTCCAGAGAATGTTAAATCGTCTATGTGGTTTCATTTATATATATATATATATATATATATATATATGTGTGTGTGTGTGTGTGTGTGTGTGTGTGTGTGTGTGTGTGTGTGTGTGTGCATTTCTAACTGGCCAGTGAGGTGTCTCTTCCACTGGGGAGAAGTTTCCAGAGACGAAAGGAATACGTCTACATTTTTCAACGTGTGAGAAACACATTTCCCGAAAAGGCTTTTCCCTATCTATCATTCCCACGCTAGTTCAGCCAATCAAAATCGACTTCCTTTATTTTGTCTTGTATCTGGTCCCTAAGGTCAAACTGAGGAAGCCTGAGCTGGGATACAATTCTCTAAAAAATCATAGTCTGCTAAACTATTATTTAACAGAGGAACTGTAATCTCGGATAATTGAAGAGATTGAATGTATTAGGTTGGTGCAAAAATAATGACGGTTTTTGACGTATTTTTAACGTCAAAAACCGTCATTATTTTTGCACCGATCTAATATTAATCAAAATCATCTACAAAACCGAGAACCGCAAATCGTACTTCCCTTTGAATTCATAATGATGGCGGACATGTTGAAAATTAAAAAATCCTAATAATAAATTTCAATACTTCTTTTTTCCTATCATTTTTACTATCATAGTTACAAAACCACAGGGATTTTAAATTGTGCACGGACTTTATGAACACTGTATAACACTGTCATTCCGATGCAAAAGTTTACAGCTTGTGGAGCGATTGTAAAAAATAGCGCAACCACTCGTATCCCAGTCAAGTAGTGCAGCTAGCTCATCCCCCTTTGCAGACGCCTGCTCTGGCACATTTGTGTTTATTCTACACCGACAAAGCCTACCAGTGGTTTCTACTGCAACTATGGTGAGCGGACTTTAGTTACAGTTTCTGGGAGAGAGCTAGCTGGATCAACAGTCTGAACAAGGCAAGCACACAATGACTTGTGACTAGCACAAACATCGATGGTTCCCAATGTTTCCGTCTACCCAATTTCACTCAACCTGTGGGATGGTTTTCATGGATGTTTCCTCCAGAACGATAAGGTCTCCCTGACAAATTGTGAGATTCGAACCCAGTTTTCCTGGTCAGAAAGCGAATGTTCTAGCCACTAGGCCTCGTTCCCATTAGTAAAGGGGTAAGAACTGTTCAGAGGAAGTCGTGGAAAACCGCGATTCAGCACACTTTTAAAATGACGTGTCAGAAGAAAGACTTTCAAACTACAAATGAAGACCCTGATAGAACTCATATATGTTTAAAATTCGAATTGTAGCTATTATGTGCCTTGCCATTCGGACTAACATGATTGTCTTTGTACTCTTAACTTTTCAGCAGTTCTCCTTTTTCTGCTTTCTTCCATTATTTATATCGGAATTTTTTAAATTATTGAGATGATAGATTATTATTATTATAATATGATTTGCTATTTGGACCAACATTTCCTCTGGATTGCTATCCTCACAACGTTTTAGTCCTTGCACTGTCATCTGCCTTCGGACTCTAACCCTTCTTGGAATTTCTTGATTAATTTAAGAGTCTTGCAGTTCTATTTAATGACATTCTAACGTGGGATCAAATTAGATAAGAGCTCTTAGACAATTATGAATAGATTCATTGAAACTACATATAAAATTTTCAAAAAAAACGTCAGGTTAGTTTAGGTCCGTTAATTTAACGACATATCAACACTTGTTTTGTTATTTAATATCGAATATAAGGAGATTAATAGATAGTTAAACCTCGGTCATATTTATAGCCGATATAAGAATGAAAAAGTCAAAATGAAAATGTTGGTCTTATTTATTTTAGTTTGTCTTGTTTATGCTAGAGTCAAAAAGAAAATATTGATCAAGTTTTATACTCTAATCCAAAAGAAAACATTGTTCTAATTCTTACTAGCCTCATAAAGAAAATATTGATCCAATTCATAGGTGAATCAAATAGCACTGATTCAGTTTATTCAGTCAAAAGAAAATATTAACCCAGTTCATATTCGAGTATAAAAAGAAAACATTGGCCCTGTTCGTACACGATTCAAAAAGTGGTATAGGACAAAACACAATTAGCGCAGCTAGTAATAGTCAAAAAGTAAACTTTCATGCTTCAGTCAAAATGCAAACATCGATCCAGTATATATATATATATATATATATATATATATATATATGCAAGGTCTGCGATACATCATATTCGAATCAGAGAAAAACATTGATCCACTTTATAGTCAAGTCAAAAAGAAAACTTTGATCTAGTTTATTCTCACATCAAAACGTAAACAGTGATATATGTTTTACTTGTACCTCAAACGTCAAATCAACCAAATCCCCTCAGACATAAGAAAATTCTGGTATACATCACAAACATATTAAGAATATCAAGTGGTAAAAAGGATTTTGAAGATATTAGAAGCAGTTTTATGTTTTAAAACAAAGAATGAAAAGCAAACGATCTGTCTTAATATCATTTTTAATGAAGCCAAAGCACATTGTCTTTGTTTGAAAACTAAAACAAAGAATTTAATTATTGCTACTCTCAGAGTATATGAAACTAAAAGATATTCTGACATCCCTTGTTACAACGAAAATTAAGCCCCACTTCTTGTAAATGGCGAACATATTAACTTGACCCGCTAAGGATAATAAACGCTGTGTGTAACTTGTACACAAACAACGTTCCAAAAAAAAACAAAAAAAAATTTAAAGAAAGAAAAAAAATTGAATAAAAGATAATTTAGAAAATATTCCTTTCCGTCATATTCAACGAAACATGCGTAAAAGGATTACTGCCCGAATATACATACATACTTATATATATATATATATATATATATATATATATATATATATATATATATATATATATATATATATATTAAGAAATGGACAAAGTCCGACAATTTATTTATTAAAGAAATTTTTACGTTTAACGTTCTTTTTATAGATACAAGTATTTAAGTAAATGCTCTGTTTATAATAAATTCGAACTCGCCAACCGAACGATCCTTGGTGGCCGAATCGGTTAGGCACGCCCGGCTAAATGGCGGTTCCGTATAGGATGCAGGTTCGAATCTGCCAAAGGACAATTATTTTCTATGACAATTTCTCGGACATTCTGGCCGGTAAATGTTATTTAATACTGTTTATTATAAACAGAGCATTTACTTAAATACTTGTATCTATAAAAAGAACGTTAAACATAAAAATGTCATTAATAAATATATATATATATTAGGTTGTTGCAAAAATAATGTCGTTTTTTGACGTTACGACATTATTAGGTCATTATTTTTGCACCAACCTAATATATATATATATATATATATATATATATATATATATATACATATACATATATATATATATATATATATATATATATATATATATATATATATATATATATATATATATATATATATATATATATTGCATTCACTTAAGTGCTAATACCCTTGGGAAAGGTATGAATAATCATCTTCTCCCCCGCAGCAGAAAAAGCTGGGTTTTTTAGCCTTGAGTGGCAACCGATCTAGGTAAAGGTACTCTGAATTCAAAACCGGCCTGTAGAGGGTTGCGATCCTTCAGGCTATCTTGCGCAAGAGCCACCAGTTCTACTGCAGTTTTAGTACATGTGATACCCATACGACCATGATGATTCACGGGATTCGCGTAAAACCTTCTATGTGGTTTCATTTATATATATATATATATATATATATATATATATATATATATATATATATATATATATAAATTAGATTAATTATTTATTAACCTTATAGTTAAAAATAATAAAAAAAATAATAATTCACCTCTTAGAACAAAATTAAATAGGACAAATATCATTTACGAATTTAATTGCCCATAAGAAATTGTATTCCTGACCAATCAAAATTGGTAAATAATTATATAGGCCACACTTCAAGATGTTTGACACGCAGACTCACTCTACACCTTTCTAACCATAGCGCAATTAGATCTCATTTAAATATTTATGGAGACCTACTGGACACTTCGTAAAATACTTGTTGACAACACAAATATAATAGCATCATCTACATGCAAAAAAGGCTAAAAATAATGGAAGCCTTATTAATAAAAGCAAAAAAACAACACTTAATAATATCAACTATGAACAGGGACACAATATTTTGGCCGTGTTTTGAAAAATGAAAACATTATATAAATACATACATGCAACACACTATTTCTTATTTAACAGTTAAAATACTTTAAAAAAATAAAGAACGTTTGGACAGTTTTTATATATTTTATCATCTGAAAAGACAAAAATATTAGATGGCATGAGAAATTGTATAAAAAACTAAATTAAGCCACCTTGTCGGTCTATTCAAGGAAATATATATATATATATATATATATATATATATATATATATATATATATATAACACGTCTTGTTGCAAATAAAGTTTAAAGCTCTCGTGATCTTCAGGCGACTATGTTAAATTTCAGCTAGGATTCGAGCTGCCCTTCCTTGTGTGTTGACGCTGTAAAGTGTTTATTTTTTTAATCTGTTTAGATAGTCGAGTTGAGCACATAATTTAATGCGTAGTTAGGTGTTTGTCTTTTGGTCATTTGGTATGTGTTTGCTTTCCTTGTTCGGGTACTTTTTCTGGCAATCCTTTTGTTGGTCACACCAATATTGTTCGTTATATATATATATATATATATATATATATATATATATATATATATATATATATATATATATTCTAAACAAAGAAAAATGTTGGTGTGACCAACGGACTCCTTCACAGACGTCCTAATATTTTAGACAATTACCTTAGTTAATTAAAATTTCACTTATACTGATCTGAGTTTCACGGAGATTGCATCGATATCTTGAAGAGACTTGATTGACAATTTTATAATCAAGCCGGAGTTTATAATTATATTCGAAGATTATTATGTGTCGTAAGAAAGATGTAAACTCAAAAGTGAAACAACTTATTTACCGATCGGATTGCAACGTTGGAAATTTTGGGAAAAAGTTGAACAAAGCTTACAGAGCAATAAAAAAAGACATTGAAAACTTTGGTAAGATAACGAGAAGAAGAAAAATGGCTTTTAAGATTGTCGAAAAAAATATCAGAGAAACTTTAAAAAGGGAATAAGCAAAAAAAGTGTTTTGAGAATATGGAAGCAACGAAACGCCTACTTTTTAGGTAAACTTCACAAAGAAAAATGATTATCTTCTGCGAATACCTGAATTAAAACTGATCTCCTAACTGTATTGTTTAGAGATAAACGTAAATATCGGACGCATGGACTTAGTGACTTGGCTGGGTTGTATCCTTCAGTGTATTCTCAAGTAAAATGATTTAGAAGCTAACAGAAGAGTAATATTATGTGCCTGTCTTTCCGGCACGAAAATCACAGGTCATTTCACCTTTATGGCATCAAGACGTATGCAGTCTGGTTAATTTTTTATCTTATGGGTTAAAAAATGATGTTTTAAATTAGATTGCAGGACAATGGTACGCCAGATTCTTCAACTTTACTGTTCACCAAACTAAAAACCATTTCGAGACACCAACTTAAAGTAATGGTCACTATGGTAATAAAATAAGCAAATCTCATCTCCCCTCTCACTATCCATCACAATAAAATAAACGTTTTTCAGGATTGGATTTGAAATATCCAAATAAAGCTTCATAAACTTCTACTTAGAATTTTTGCTATATTAAAATCACCAGGCACTTGATCCAATAGAAAAATGGTGACCCTTTATAGATACTAACAAAATGGATTACATTTTTAGAGATTGTAGTCACAAACATTGGATTATTAAGAAGCAAGAACAAAAGAAGAGTAATATGGCAGATCGATTGAGATTGCATTTAAATTTTTGAAGATTATAGTTGGCTGGAGGGTATGGAACCAGAAGGGAGATCCACAAACGGGAAGTGCGAGAAAAGAAAGTGTTAGCATAAAACTTACGGTTACATCTAGCCAGATGAACTGTAAATTGATGAGACCACGTCGTTAATATTGTACTCTGCTTAAATTCAAAAATCTAGGTACCATAGCGAAGATTTCATCCTAACAATTACCATGAAAGTATTTATAGAAAAGTCACAGGGAGGCAACCTTACGGCTGTAGGAAAGAAACTGATGCCGGAATCCCAGAATAGCATATTGTTGATTCTTCTTTGCATTTTATCAAAGAGTTCAATAAACAAGATGTCTATAAAGTTCGTGTGCGTTTTAAAAAATTTACAACTTTTTTTGTATTTGTATAATCTGTAAAAAAATTTATAAAGTTTAATGTACCTAGTTTTAAGTATAGCTAAAATAAGTAATGTGATTTCAGGCATTACTGTAAACCAGTTGGCAAATGTTTCCCGTGAACTGCAAAATTGTATTACCCTTTGTATTGCTAAAGATGAAGGACATGTGGAAACTTAAATAAAATTTCAATAAAATCTTTAAAAAATACAATACATTTTACAAATCATTTCTATCGCAAATACAAATAAAGTTAAAAATTTTTGAAAGTGCACACGAATTTTATGGACACCATGTATATAGCAGGAACACCGGAGCAATATTCTAAGCATGAACGAAGGGTAGACTTAATGATGGATAACAGATTCTGGAGATAAAATTTGTCTAGCACGACACAGTGAACCAAGTTTCTTAGTAGCTGACATAGCAATGAATTCGATATAGTCTTTCCACTTCATGTCAGCCGATATATATATATATATATATATATATATATATATATATATATATATATAGAGAGAGAGAGAGAGAGAGAGACAGAGACAGAGACAGAGACAGGGACAGAGAGAGACAGAAACAGAGAGAGAGACAGGGAAAGAGACAGACAAGTAAACATCCGTGAGTATATAATTAAAGTGAATCCGAATAATATAAAATATTAAAACTGATCAAAAAAGAGAAGCTCAATGTATTTATTAAAACAGAGCATATATATTAGGTTGGTGCAAAACTAATGTCGTTTTCTCACATATGTTTGAACGTCAAAAACGACATTATTTTTTTTTTTTTATTATTTTTTCTTGTTGAGCTTTGAATTCGATTATGCCATCGCTAGGTAAACTCTCTTTCATTATTATTGAAATCAGAAGATTTCTGAAGCCGAAACAATACATCTCCAGAGAATCGAGAATAATTGTCTGCTGTTATAAACATTTCAATAGAATAGGAAATTATGGAAAGCATCATTAAATTCTTTCATCTTTTAAAGCCCTACTTCCAAGAGATGCAACACACTTTCCACTTCACTGTGAAGACACTTTTAGAAAAGAAACACCCCCATTATCTATTCCAATGATCATTATGAGTCCCCGTGGAAATTGTAAATATCTTCCCAATTCTATAAGTTTAAAAGATTCAAACGATTTTTTTTCCGACTCTTTTGAAAATGAACCTTAGTTAGTTTAGTACGATAATGACAGCGTAAACAAATGTATCCGTATTCCCTGATGATAAAACTGGCGTAGACTTTTCAAAAAGAACAAAGTGATGGCCTACTGTTTGCTGATATGAGAAATAGGACTTCTTTGATATTAGGTTGGTGCAAAAATAATGTCGTTTTCTCACATAGTAACATATCTGAGAAAACGACATTATTTTGCACCAACCTTATACCAAATCGTTCTTTAGTACCATTCGTGATCGTCGTTCGCCACAACTTCTGTCCCTTTTTGCTCTAAGCAACGGATGTCAACACGGAGTTTACGAAAAACCTTGAAGGAGAGCATAAAAAATAAGATAATCATTATAATTGTTTAATTTCTATTCGGTTTCCACTTGACAAAATCTGTAAGGATATTTCCAGCGACAAGAGACGTCAACAAATAGAAAATGATTCCCATTCTCTACTGTTTCGCTTTCCATGGTTTCAGCTACTCGCGGTCTATTCCAGAAGTAAACAATAGGTATTACTTAATAATACCCCCCACTATGCAAGAGTTAGATACTGGGAATCCAAATAATACAGACATGAATCTGTAATGTACCTCATTTAAATAAGAAGGTCAATATACTCAGGAAAGGAAAAAATATGGTAATGTTGCTATAGTCTACAAAAGAAACGAAGCTACTCTCCGTAACGTAAGGCCTTGTTGTCAACAGGCGGCCATTTGATTCTTCTCCTCGACTCCATGCCTAGAGAAGATGAAACCTGAACTTGGAGGGATTGGACTCTGTGGTGCGACTCCTGGTCCTTCCTCTCCTTCGTTTTACCAGGTCTTGTACCTGTACGTTGCTCAAGTCTCCCCCTCTCCAGGCATTTCATCCAGCCTTGGTGGATTCTTAGGCCTCGTTGATTTTTGCACAACTTTCCACAAATGCATTCTTCCGAGTGTGGTTGGGCGTCTCCGTTCGTTATCAAAGAATCAGTCCTGATAGAGATCTCTTACACCCCCCTCTCGGGATCTCTCGGGGGTATATTAAACTTTGAGTACTCGTAGCAAATTGTAGGGTTGCTCCTAAAGAAGCTTGCATTTGGGGTAGCTAACCCTGCCTGCCCCTTTTACTCGTCTTTCCGAGATGTCAGCTGTCTCTCCAGTTGTCACCAGTTCTCTTCCCCGGTCGC
>OZ010580.1:76132076-76309576 GCA_963932145.1 Acanthosepion lycidas | reverse complement strand
GCGGTCAAAAATTAAATAAATAACTCATTTAGAGCAAAATTTAAATATCGAACAGAATGAGAGGTTTAAAAACTATTCTTTATTAAATATCTAACTTTAATTTCGCTTTTCGTCACAATTGATATCATTTAATTAAACCGTAGTTAAAACTTAATCAGTGCACAGTTCGTTGCTCATATGTTTTTTTTTTCTTCTTCTTCTTTCTATCACGCGTACTGCAACGTATTTGAAATATTACATAGTTCGGGTTCCCTAATGCCTTTAAGAATGACTTCATGCAAAAGGATAATAAAGAATGGTGATTTTTAAAAGAAAAGAAAAATTACGCACAAAATAAATACGGAAAGTGGTTACGTATATGAAGAAAGTTTATGCCGAATTAAGGCGTCAAATAAAGATAAAATAATTTTATTATTTCTAAATTCTTACAACTTTTACATACATAGGATGCTGAAGGTAAAAGACCCGAGGCCCAAAATTCCTCCGTGGGAGCTAAGCCTAAAGTCTGCTCGAAGATCGGCTTCTGTGCTCATGTAAAATAATGTTGAATCCATGTCTTTCCACTAAGCATTCGTATATACGTCTCTAGATAATACCAATAAAAATAAATAGAAAGACCCGTAAAAATTTCAATTTTCCTATTTGAAATTTGCGATGAATCTTAATTCTTCGGTTAATGATTTAATAATCTCATAGCGATTTCTACAACAATAAATTATCCGTAGAAATTCTCCTGTTGCATCGTTAAATATTTGAGCTGAACAATTTTAACAAAATATTGCAATAACAATCATAAATATGAATTCTGTTCGTTATTTTAAGAAGTAAGGGGGTACAAATAAAAAGATTTGAAATCAACAATTTCTTCCATTTCACTTAAACTGCCTTTTCTTTCTAGCCAAATGCCCGTCCTACGAATATTTCTCTTAATAATAATTTTAAAATAACTCAGCAGACGATGTTATTTTATTTATGGTAACTGGATTCTTGATGTTTGGCTTAATCGGTTCCTGTCATTCGATACAGTGGGGTCTGGAAAAGGGCTCTTTAGTGGGGGTCACCATGACTTCTAGACCGGGATCAAAATGTAGCATCTGCCTTTGGCCATGTAAACTACGTTCCATCTCTCAGTTGTGTCTCTGTCCGCGGACAGAGCGCAACTGAAATTATTATTGAGAGGTGCCCCAGCAACAGCTCCCCCAGTCTCGAGCAACAGCTCCCCGTAGCAGCACCTCCCTCATTTCACTAGGGACCTCATATTATCATAAAAACAAGAAATTCAGCAAGTGTATGCTTCTTGACATATCAGTGTCGTCTGAGAGAAACACTTGAAAATGTCCAAATACAAGGACATGGAGATCGATATTAACAGGATGTGGGGAATGAAGACTGAGACTGTAGTACCATTAGTAATCGGAGCTCTGGGCCTCGTGAGAAAAGGAATGGACAATTTTACTAACAATGTCCGAGGTAACATCAACATACAAGATTGCCCTACTAGGAACATAGCATATACTAAGAAAAGTACTATCAATTAAATGACTACAGAGCGTAAGTACCATAGTTTGAACCCGGCTGTACAGGATACAGAGCAGGAAACTTAACATACACAAATAATAATAATGTTATGATGTTGATTTGGGGTTAGTAGAGACAAACGCCAAATAACACGTAACAATAAAAGTGGTTTTAATAGGCTGGTAAAAAGGTACAGAAATCGCCTGAGTAGTCAATAACTAGCTCAGCTAAAAACTTCTCTGTCTCACTGTCTGTATTTATCTATCCACCCACGAGGATAAAATGTGGCACAAGGCCGGTTTAATGTGGGTATCTCCGAGCCCGGAGGCTTGGCCAAAAATATAGCCTTTTCGAACCCGCCTAGACGGGTTCAAGGCCTGTCTACCTCTCCGAACGAAACCTTGCCCTTCGGCAAAGCCTCGTCCGGGTCCCTCTCTGCTAATGCAGAGAGTTCGACAGACGTCGAGATCTCTGTCTCACTGTCTTCCTCATGTCAACTGACATGCCACTCTTTAAAGTCTTTGTTCACAGACAAGTTCATCTTCAAGAGGAGTGGTAGGTTTCCGACACAACAAATAATAATAATAATAATAATAATAATAATAATTAGAATGTGTTAATTGCAAAATAATGTACTCGCGTGTACTTGTCACATCTTGCCTAAGGTTCACCTTGTGCAGTGAGAACAACTAAATATTAGGTTGGTGCAAAAATAATGACGTAACAATGTCGTTTTTTGACATTAAAAAATACGTCAAAAAGCGACATTATTACGTCATTATTTTTGCACGAACCTAATATTTCTTCTCTTTGATTACTTGACACCTCATCTGTTCATAAGATCGCCATACTAGGAACATCTTATATACTAAGAATAGAACTATCAATTAAATGAGAATTATCCCATATGTCCTAAGGACAATAGTTTGAACTCGGCTCTACAGGATACAAAGCAGGAAACACAACATACACAAATAATAATAATAATAATAATAAACCGTTATAAATTTCTCGCCAGCTTAAGTGTTATTGATGAGAAATAAATTGAGGCCAAGATTGATGACTTGATCTTCGGGATATAATCATCAATGAAAGCCGCACTTCATCATTCGCCAACTCTTCCGGAAATCGCTGTAATGCTTTTGTAAATATTACCTGTTTGCTATAGATCGACAAGTTTACCATTGGAAATGCCAATAAGAAATTTCTCTGGCATCAGTCCGTCCAGTGCTTGTGGGAATTAACTTTTTTTTCCATCAGAAATGGAAGATAAATATTAATTTAGATTTCTCTATAATGTCCCATAACAATCGAAGGATTCGGCGTCTTCCTAAATCCCTTTTCTTTGTCGTATTTTGTATAAAGTGTCGACATTAAACGTTTTCACTGTCTCGTAAATATCCGTTTTTCTTGTTTTAATTACGACATCCTAGCAAGTAAATTCTCTATCTTGGCTCGTATTACTCGAAGTCCTGTAAAGACATATTATCTGGGTTCACATGACAATTTGGATAGTATTCTGATAATTGTGGGTTTCGAACTAGAAAGCTTCGGGAGATATTTCTTTCGACGTTAATTAGGTGCATGGCGCATCATTAAAATTTTTCATATTTCTTTTTCCCCAGTTACGATCAAGGGTTGCATTCTTAATAAGGTCTCGTGCTTTGAACGTTTATTTATTTCCCTTCAGAAGCCTTGCTAACAATGCTGGTTGTCTCCATCTATCGCCCCAAAAATACGGATTTCGATCTGAAGCCTTTATTTAATCTACTGGTTATATTGTTCTCGTTCAGTTGTGGATGTCTAGAGAAGTATTGTCCTGTTCTGCTATTAGTAATACTGTTCAGTTAAAGTCTCTACCAAACTGGTCGAGGCAGTGAATTCATAATTCCTGTCAACAAATTTACGAACCAAATTTTTAATCTACAAGGCTATTTTCCTGGCAGATATAAGATCTATGAATATACTACTATGAAATCCGCATTACGTGCGAAATTTTAAGCTATATCCTGCGTAGGGATAATTCGGCCTTCATCTTAAAACTAAAGGGACCATTGGTCCAGCATAGAAAATAGTAATGATAATTTTGAAAAAATAACTTTGAATTCTTCAATTCACGCAATGAACGTCAAAACCACACTTTAACTATGATTCGGGCTATAAGTCGATTTCCAACCAAAAGGCCGATTTGAGCTGAAATATATAGCTTTAACCTGACGATCCGTTTAGGTGAAAGCTAGGTAGGTTTGCCTGGATCCTTAGGATTATCTTAGGTTTTGCTCTACTTATTTTTTGAGCACTTTACATAGTTGTCTTTTTACTCGTTTTGGGTTTTTTTTCCTTGGACTTGGAGCTTGAACACTTGACGATTATTTTCACCTTGTTTTAATGTTCTTGGTTCTTTTTTTATTACCTGTTTTTCCTCGGTGCCGATTTGTTCGACGGCAAGTTGAGCTATCCGAGGTTTTTCCAAACGAGTACCACCATTTATATATATATATATATATATATATATATATATATATATATATATGCTTAAAATTTACATTCCGGGGGAGGGGTAAGTGAGCCTCCGGCTCAAAACTAAAAAGACCTCTTAGAAAACACCAATGATAATTTTGATAAAATAACTTTGAATTCTTCAATTCACTCAATGCAACGTCAAAACCACACTTAAACTACTATTCGGGCTATAAGTCGATTTCCGGTCAACAGATCGATTTGGGCCTAAACTCCGTTTTGGGCTGAAATTCCAATTCAGGGCGAAAATTTAATTCTTCAAATCACAAACTCCTCAGAACTTCAAAACCTCACATCGCGAAACCTATTAATGATCTATTGGCAGTTAATAATCTATGAAACCAATTTGTTAGAGAACTAGTAATAAATCAATACATACCAATAAAAATTCTCAGATCATGAGTAAGCATTTATGCTGATGTTACCACCGTTTACGGGAACATCTCCTAATTTCTAGATGTTTCGAGCCTTACCAACTGATCTCTCTGCTGGTTTAGCTCAAAAAGGTCAGGGTAGTAACTTTCAACACTTCTAAAACCAAGCTAGTGTCATTTTATCTTCACTTATCGAACATCGAGCTTTCTCCTCCTATCGCAATGAATGGTTGCACTCCCAACAATGTTTCATGCTTTGAACGTCTATTGAGACTCCAGTCCCCTCCTGACCTTAAGTAGAACTCATATATACGATCCATTACTAAAGATACTGAAAAATTGGTCGGCTCTCTATATCACTCTAGGGAGTACCTGACTCCTTCTGCCATGGCTTATCTTTACAAGAGACAGATTAAGCTAAAATATGGTGGATTGCTGCTATATCTTGGCCGGAGCTGTCGAATAGAGTTCAAAATAGTTTACGTGGCAGGGGGTGCGTATTTTCTACTCTTCTGCCTCTTTGCTTCAAATTTCTAGTTACACTTACATAAAACACCCTTTCTTGTTAACGGCAGACATTCTATTTTCTTATCTTTAATGGTAGGCCTTCTCGCTTTCTGTTGCTACTTAGTTTAGAAGTTGTAGTACTTTTCCGCCATAGGCAATCGAAATCGAATAAAATAAGCATTGTTCGTCAGACATTCGACTTTACTTTCCTTTTAAGTATTATTGATTAATAGTAGTTTATTACTACTATTAATCAATAAAGACTACTATTACTACTATTAATCAATGGAAGACACCATTATGAATAATTCATTAATCGCTATCAAAAATTCTCGGACAATATCAGAAATGCATGTTCCTTTTTCGGCGTCTTTTAAAAATCGACTGTCTTTGTATTTTTCTTCTTTCTTCCTCGACTTCTTAATAGGAGCACCACATGACCTCGGAAACACGTCCTTTACTGACGAAAGTAATTTACAGAGATATTGTCAAAAGCTTCTGTCATTTTTTTTTATTAATAACATCCGATAAAATGCCGGTTTCGCTGCCTCTTTAAGCGCAATACCTCAAGAAATATATACTCGGATTCTTTGTGGCCGGCCGGCCGTTCGACGCGCTGTGGTCGGTCGGGATTTGTCGCAAACTGGTGGACCACAGCCAGGCGTGTTACTGCCAGGGTCGACGCGAGTCTGCTTTTGCGTGATAAAATACAATTCACAAAGTTCGAAAACTAAGTGACTTCGACTCTGTCCTCATGTATCGAACTCGTTATACGTGCCAGCCGACGTGCGGTGGTCTGACTTCCGACGCGCGGTGATCGGCCCTCCGACGCACGGTGGTCGATCGAAGTACGCGCGGGCTGCCAATCACGGCTATATATGAAAACTATATACATACTATATGTATTTTATGACAGTTGTTGATAAATATAGATGAATGATTTCAACTTGCCTTCCTTAAGTACTTAAGTACAATGTTGTCAGTGGTTGAAAATGCAGTCTAGAGAGAAACACTTGCCGTACTAGTTAACCCATCTACAAAGAGGATATTAAGACATCTTCTATAAGCCGTCTCCCTTCAGGGCGTTGGCAACCACATATTCCTCCCTTTTTCAACTCTTAGTAAGGTTTATCATTTTACTATCAATGCTCTATCGTTTTTTTAATCTATTGCTTATACACCGCTCCTTGGTGAGTTAAATATATCATGATTTCTCACAATGGAGAAAAACAAAAAAAAAATTGCGTTCATGCCTTTCACACGGTGAAGTGAATGTAAACAACTTCAGCCAAAACTGAATCTAGAGAATCTCATTTTTCTATATAGCTAACATCTTGATGTAAAAATTGTATAGAAAATGTAGACAAAGAAATTAATATTACATTCTTTGAGTTTCTTGACTGAAGCCAGCCCCAAACTGGAGCTTTCTATCTGTAATGACAAGTATAAATATATCCGTTTCCTTATAAGGAAAAATTCGCTATTCGTTGAGCGTGAAGCCTGGGGTTTCAATTTTTCAGCAAGATAGGTTCTCAAACCTACTAACTGTTATCGCTCTTTCCAGTATTGATGGGAGTTTCCTTTCTAACTTTTTGTTTGAAGTAGTGTGGAATGTCAACATTTTATGTCATTATTTTCGCTTTGAGTTCCATGTGATATCAATTTTAGCTGTTGGTGCAGTCGGAAGTCGCTAGGTGATGCGGTTTATGTTATTTGATACAGTTATTAGTGACTATGTAGCGCCAATACACGCGTTTCGAAGAACGGTGGTCCTCACTAAAACCTACAGTTTTCATTCGGCCAAAGCCATTTTTCATCAGTGATGTGAGAAAGCAGTTGTATGCAGTTGATAGTTTAAATATAGTTGAAACAGTTTAGTACCAGACATATCATCTACAATAAAGTTTCGATCTTACGGAGCCATTTAAGAAACATGGGTCGAGGTTTTTGTTCTTCTTTTGGTTCTGTAGCAACTTGGATTGGCATAAACCTAACACCATCTAAACCTATCTATCTATCTATCTATCTATCTCCTTGTCGGTTTCTATCTATCTCCTTGTCTGGTTCTATCTATCTCCCTATCTATATATATCGATATATCGATCGATCTGCTTATATATCTATAATTGCAATATAAATAACATGTTGCCGCTGTGCGTACCGAAGAAACACAAATGTGTCTGAGCAGGTGTCTGTAAAAAAGATTATCTAGCTGCGCGAGTAAAAGTGCGGTCATCTATCTATCTATCTATCTATCTATCTATCTATCTATCTATATATATATATATATATATATATATATATATATATATATATATATATATATCTCAGTCTATTCACTATCGATCTATCTATCTATTTATCTATCTATCTATTTATCTATTTATCTATCTATCTCAGTCTATTCACTATCTATCTATCTATCTGTCCGGGTTGTTTAACAACAAAATTAAATGTAATGTTTTACCCTTCACACACGCACGCACGCGCATGCACGCCCCTCCACACACATATTTATATATATATATATATATATATATATATATATATATATATATATATATATATAGATAGATATATATATATATAGATATATATATAGAGAGAGAGAGTGTTTACTTTGGACATCATTAAGAAACATTCCTTGGTTCACAAACAAACAAATGTTCCTTAACGAGATTTTCTTCTTTTTTGACATTTTTCTAATAATATTTCTAATTTTGTATTTTTATATATATTTTCCCATCTCAGGGCACCTCGACGTGGTGTAATGGTAAGAAAGCTTGTCTTGCTCGATCAGTTCCGACTGAGTAATGAGTTCTATCCTTACTGGGTACCTTAAAATTTCGGCCTTGTACCACATCTAAGCCGAGCTTAGAAAGTCACTATATTTTTCCATGTCTATGCGCCTTCGGCTAGCAACAGACATTTTAAAAGTTTTTTTTGCTGTTTGAAAAATGGATAGATTGAATCGGGCAGGCAGATATATGAATAGACAGATAGAGAAAGTGAGAGAGAGAGACATATAGTAATAGATAGATAGGTAAAGAGAAAGAGAGAGGAAAAGACAGAGAGAGAGAACCAGATAGATAGATATGTAAAGATAGCGTGTTAATAAAAATTTGCTGTACGCAAGGGGATTACAAAATATTGGATTTTTTTCCAGCTTAGATACGCTCAAATGGAATTTGCAGTCATTCATTTTTTGTTTCATGTTGACAGAATTTTTAAAATATTTCTTTAGTCCCTAAAAAAAATCAATAATTCTTTTCAAAATATCCATATTGATTTCACCAAATGTCAAAATATTGAGAGACTGAGTTCTGCAGACATTGAAATTACAAACCACTGAAACCAGGTTTATTTACAAAGATATGCTCAATGTTAGCTTGTCGGAGTTGAAGATTCGAACTTCTCTCAGACGTAGTCAATCGCTTTTGATTGTCACCTTACATCATATCCATATTAATGTGTATCGCTTCTTCATTTATGTGCCGTGTCACTTCAGCACAAGGACGGTTTTATTTCTATACGATTTCCTCTAATCTCTAACTTTGTGGTAGGTTAGTCGCTCTTTCCCTCTGCCCGTCTTGTCTTCGGTGAATGTCATATTCTTAAGGTCTTTCTCCACTCATTATGTGCCCAAAGACATTGAAATGATCCTAAGTATAACTGTCCTTTTTGTCCCCGCTTTCCTTGAAAAATCACAACTTCCGTCCATGGTATTCTCAACATTCTTCTGTAGAACCATATTTTTCTTGTTTCAAGTCGCCTCTTTTATTTGTGGAGAAAATGACAACTATTCACTGTGCCAAAAAAATCTATCTCATTAGAATCCATCTTGCAAATTTATAAATCTACTATTCGACCGTGCATTGAATACTGCTGCAATGTCTGATCTGGTGTTCCTTAATAATAATCTAGATAGATAGATAGATAGATAGATAGATAGATAGATAGATATCGCGATTCTCGTAAAAAATCAAAAGAGTCTGAAATGCTATTGGTTCTGACCTGACATCTCGACGTCAGTCATTTATCCAAACGCATTGACGTGGCTTCGCTCTGTCTTTTCTATAAATATTTTCGCACGAATTGTTCTAATGAGATCACCTCCTTCATACATCGACTGCATGAATTTAAGCATACTACTAGACTAGTAACTTATCATTGTCACGTTAAATAGGTTAGATGAACCCCTACATTCTATTCAATAGTTTTTATTCTTACACTTCTCGCCTGTAAAAATCTTTTCACATTTGTTTTGCTTCCCTGTCACCGACAACCATTAATTTTTTTTAATTCAAAGTCAATCGCCAATTCCATTTTTATTCTTTTATTGTCTTCTCTTCACTAAAGTCTTCTCGTTCTCTTCCGCTCTCAATAACTTTTATCGCCTTGCATGGTGTGAAATGATTAAAAACATATATACGAAGACTAATATCAAAAAATGGTTCCGAAACCATTCTTGTTTCTAATGAAATACTAAGGGTTCGTAATCATTTGAATTAGCTTTCTTACAGTTGAGTAATAAGGAAGAATTAACGACACCAAAGGTCTTGTTCAAATGTGAAAATTCGTTTCATATTTATTGTGCAAGACGATTACTTACTGGACATTCAATAAGATCCACGCAATAGTTCCTTTTCTGGATGGTGTTAAGGGCATTACTTGTGTCTCCCAAAAGGTAAGTGCTGAGGGGGGAATCAGCAACTTTTGTTCGTAGTCCAAATACGTGTGATCTCCTATACTACTTTAAACGCTTGGTCATCTCCCATTCTGCTCAAATGAATGCGCACTGGATTTGCAAGTGCGTTATAACTAGTATTCCTCACCGGGCGTCCTAATATTCTGGTCCTGTTCTACGTTTTCATTACGGATATGTATTTTCTGTTATAAATCGATTGTTAGTTTTGTGATGCATACTCGTTGTCACTTTCATAATTCTCGTTTTAGTAGAGGCTTTATAATCGCAGATAAAACTATAGTAACGCCGTCGTACAATATAGGTGTCAGATGCCTTCGAATACGTCTCACACTAATAGTACTTGCTTGATAATACTCGCTCGAATGGTAGCCATCGTATAGTGATGCAAATATAGAAATAATATAGTGAATATATTATAGAACAGCACTTCGAATAGTAATAGACGATAGACTAGAAATGGAGATCTGAATAGTAATAGAGGATAGACTAAAAATAGAGATCCGAATAGTAATAGAGGATAGACTAGAAATAAAGATCCGAATAGTAATAGAGGATAGACTAAAAATAGAGATCTGAATAGTAATAGAGGATAGACTAGAAATAGAGATCCGAATAATAATAGATGATAGACTAAAAATAGAGATCCGAATAGCAATAGAGGATAGACTAGAAATAGAGATCTGAATAGTAATAGAGGATAGACTAAAAATAAAGATCCGAATAGTAATAGAGGATAGACTAGAAATAGAGATCCGAATAGTAATAGAGGATAGAATAGAAATAGCGATCCGAATAGTAATAGAGGATACACTAAAAATAGAGATCCGAATGATAATAGAGGATAGACTAAAAATAAAGATCCGAATAGTAATAGAGGATAGACTAGAAATAGTGATCCGAATAGTAATAAAGGATAGACTAGAAATAGAGATCCGAATAGTAATAGAGGATAGAATAGAAATAGAGATCCGAATAGTAATAGAGGATAGACTAAAAATAGATATCCGAATAGTAATAGAGGATAGACTAGAAATAAAGATCCGAATAGTAATAGAGGATAGACTAAAAATAGAGATCTGAATAGTAATAGAGGATAGACTAGAAATAGAGATCCGAATAATAATAGATGATAGACTAAAAATAGAGATCCGAATAGCAATAGAGGATAGACTAGAAATAGAGATCTGAATAGTAATAGAGGATAGACTAAAAATGGAGATCCGAATATTAATAGAGGTTAGACTAGAAATAGAGATCCGAATAGTAATAGAGGATAGAATAGAAATAGCGATCCGAATAGTAATAGAGGATACACTAAAAATAGAGATCCGAATGATAATAGAGGATAGACTAAAAATAAAGATCCGAATAGTAATAGAGGATAGACTAGAAATAGTGATCCGAATAGTAATAAAGGATAGACTAGAAATAGAGATCCGAATAGTAATAGAGGATAGAATAGAAATAGAGATCCGAATAGTAATAGAGGATAGACTAAAAATAGAGATCCGAATAGTAATAAAGGATAGACTAAAAATAGAGATCCGAATAGTAATAGAGGATAGAATAGAAATAGAGATCCGAATAGTAATAGAGGATAGACTAAAAATAGAGATCCGAATAGTAATAGAGGATAGACTAAATACAGAGATCCGAATAGTAATAAAGGATAGACTAGAAATAGAGATCCGAATAGTAATAGAGGATTGACTAGAAATAGAGATCCGAATAGTAATATAGGATAGACTAGAAATGAGATCCGTATAGTAATAGAGGATTGACTAGAAATAGATATCCGAATATTAATAGAGGATAGACTAGAAATAGAGATCCGAATAGTAATAGATTATGGACTAAAAATGGTAATCGTTAGTCGTCACGCTACCTCCCATATATGCGTTTCCTCTATGGTAACGTGATCCACTTAATTCAATGATGGTTTCGCCTGTGTTTGCTCACAGGCATTTAGCATAACTTCCGTAAGTTAATTTGACGTTGACGTAACTTTATTTAGAGTCCGAATATGGACTTCGACCGTATTAGAAATCCATCTTCTGGAATAAATCCTTCCTACTCCAGTGTGCGAAATAGCGAGTTCAGTTTGACATTCCAACCACCTGAAGAAGGCCGAAGCGTACAACAGCCGAAACGTTGTGATAAATATGGCAACAAAGATGAGGACAATAGTCTGAATAATGTAAATAGTAAACCATGAATCAATTAAAAAACTGTTAAAAGTAATAAAGAGGTTCGTTTCTCTATTTCAACTGCTGATGTATTAACGGTTATCGCTGAAAGAGTTTGTTAAGCTTTAAATAATAATGAAGTTCGGACTGTTACTTTGGAAGGCATTTGGCGCGGTGCGGCATACCGTTCTTCTTCGCAAGTTAAATGGCTGTGTTATTCCTGGAACAATCGTTTAACTTATTCAGTCTTTTTTTTTTTTTCATCAAATAGATCTTTCTACAGGTCTTTATGTTTAAACCTATGTTGTTCCTAATTTTCATCATGATATCAAATCTCGATTGGGTAAATATGCTAATGATGCAACTATTTAACCCTGCCTTAATAATAAATCTGATCCGTTCGATGACGTCAAATTGGCATCTGATCGAAAAAAAAATGACCTACAATCTGCTAACTGTGGCAAGGAATGGCTTGTTAATTTTAACCCCTTCAAAACGAAACAGCTCTCATCTGAGAAAACACTTTCTAATTTCCATCAGTACGGCCGATGCTAACCTCCAGGAGAGTGACACATTGCGCCTTCTCGTACTAAAATTTATATTGAGCCAGTAGCTAGGTCTGCTGCTGTTTCACTGTGTTGTAGGAGAGAATTATTCACTTCAAAACCTCTCTTATATATTCATAGGTCTACCATTCGTCCATGCCTTGAATATTGCTGACACATCTGGTGCTCCTGTTATATATTTAAAGATTCTTCATAAAATCTTAAGAGGAATCTACAATGTTATTGGTCCTGATCTGACATCTCGGCTTCAATCACTTTTCCATCGCTGTAATGTAACTTGCTTGTTTCTTTTCTGTATATAATTTCATGGTAATTGTTTTGATTAACAACGTACTCTAGACTTCATGTATTCAAGCGCAAAACTAGATTGTGGCCAATATCTTACATTTGAAATCGCTATCTCTAACTGTAAGTTTTAGACTAACAGTTTCTTCTATCGCACTTCTCGCTTGTGGAACTCTCTTCCGGCTTCTTGCTTCCCACTCAACTTTGATATTTGAAAGTTTAAATGCAATGTCAGTCGTTATCTTCTTTTTAATTCTTCTTTTATTCTCTTTCTTTAACAGATTTTTCTCGTGTTATGTAACACACAGTAACCTCTGCGTCTTAGTGGCTTTATTGCCATGCTTGGGGTGAAAGGATTAAACACATGTGATAGTTTGGTCATAGACAACGAAACAAAATCCTTGGTAGAATTGCTTATCCATACGCAAAACTAAATATTCTGATTTTTATAGATAATCTGCAAATTAAAATGGAATTATATAATCATTTTAGAAAAATAATTTAAGCTGTCTTCACGGCATCAAAGCGGCGAGAAAAAGCGCATATTCATTTATTCAGAGTACATATTCAGTTGTTGCAGAATAAAACTTTTACTGACGATATCAGTGAGTGGAAACCATAGTTTTAACTGTGATTTAATCATCTTTAATTGATTCTCCAAAGACGATGTGATCACATTAACGAGGATGTTTACATTTGATCAAATTTTGTTTTCCTGTGAACTGACTCCGTCATTCGCCTGGAACAAACGGGTTATCTAAGCTTGGAAAAGGCTTTATTGGACTGACCCGGTTCCGTTGTTTATTCAACAAATAACGACCACATTAAACGGATGAATTTACTGCAGGCATGCCAAATTTTGCTCAGCCAAGAGTAAGAAGTCGATCAAATATTGGATAATGTGTACGAAAAACAAACTTATTAAATTGACAGATGCGTTGGCATTGATACAGACCGACCAGTTTCTAGAATGCATCTAAAATCCGCCCAAATATGCGGAAAGTACTTCAATATAAGATCGCTCAATGCTTCTAGTATGATAGTAAAAACTATTCCTCTTTTGAACTTACTCTTTGAAATTTCCAATTTTTGATGGTTACTTTTTACTGCATGAAAACAATAATGGTACATTTGTTACATATGTTTTCATCGAACAGAAAATCCTGACACGACTGGGAATTATCCATACAACAAAAGCCATTCTTGAAAAGGCCCCGAAATATGTGTGCTGATATATATGCGGAATAGCATCTAGGCGAGGTACTGCAATTAAGCATTTTATTTCATTTTCTTGCGTTCAAACAAGTGTTTTCTTTTCTGGACAGAAATTGTTTAGAAGCTGTCCAAATAAAAATTACAGCAAACGAAGATTATTTATGAGTTCAAATAACCCTTAAAGAATTATGTTCCTGTTCAAACCGAATGCATAAATAATTACATGGGCCACGCTACTACATGGTTATCCAGACCCCTTACGTTACACCTATCCGTCCACAGCTCCATTAGAACCCATTTAAAAACACACGCACAAAATTGCTAGACTCCATCCGAACCATACTCGTAGAAAATACAAAATAACATCCACATATCAAAAAAGATTAAAAATAATGAAAGCCTTAATAAGAAGAAAGTAAAAGCCAACACTCAGTAATATTAACTACGAAAACGGCCACAATTTGCTGTGTCTGGAAAATGAAACACCACTCTAGAAACATACACAGCATCTATACACCCAGTTAAAAAGAAAAAAGAAAGTTACCCTTTGTAATGTCTAAAGGTATAGCCGAAAGAGCTCAGTATTACAGTGCAATTGACCAGTTTCTACACACTCTGTGCCCAAAAAAGAAAACGCTCATTCGAACACAAGAACAGTTAAATAAGAAGATTAATCGCAGTATGTTGTCTGTCGTCCTTAATGAAACATGTATAAATGAAGGATTTTTGCTTAAATAGTCGACACTCTTGTCGAATTCGACGTATGAGGATCAAGCAGATCCGTTTCCAGGAAACCGACAGCACGACAACGGCTCATGAGATTTGATTATAGTGGTGAAGGTTTCGTGCAGGACCAGCCACACTTTTTGAAGGGACGAATTCAGAGACCTGGTGCACTAAGTGCCACAAGGTCCCCAAACGACCCTCCGCAGGTTTTGAATTCAGAGTTGTCCTTCTCCTGGACCAGTTGCCATGCAAGGCTATAGAACCCAGTCTGTCCTGCTATTTTACCCATAGCTGGATGGAGAAGAAGAGGATTCATACCTTTCCCAAGGGTATTAGCACCTAAGTGAATGTAATGGATTCGACTGGAATTCGAACTCGCCTCTGATTCCTCAATCCAAGCCGCTATCCATTACTCCACAGTGCCTCCATCTGCTTAAATAATATATATATATATATATATATAAAGAAATATAGTCTTAAGGTGTGCTATATTTATGGAATAAAGTGCTCAATATCAGAGATAGAGCGTGTGTAAATATAAAAGTGAACATAGAAGTCAACACTTAGAGGCGACAGTCTGTTTCATGAAACAGACTGTCGCCTCTAAGTGTTGACTTCTATGTTCACTTTTATATATATATATATATATATATATATATATATATTTCAAGCGTAGTTTAGATGTGGCACAAGGTCGAAAGTATGGGACACCCAGTGAGGATCGAATTCACTACTCAGTCGTAATTGTTCTAGCGAGACATGTTTTCTCATATCACTTCAAGATGACATCTGAAGAGATGCTGAGCTATGCAGTCTTCATATCTATCCACTGTTCTCTGATAATTATACGTTCAACTTCTAGCATGCGAATAGACCTCTCCATCACGTTACATGAATTGTAAATATTTTAAATATTGTGGCTCATGGTGGCCACAATATTCTTCATTCGTCTCCAGGATGTTGTCTAAATGAACACTGGCAAATTGAACCCGATTACAAGATGCATTATTCTGCTCAAATAAACCCGTTATTCTCGTGCCATATTTAGCCTATGAAGAGGTCCAAATTGTCATTAAGCAATTTATGGAAGCAACCAGCGGTCAATAACAAGTTTAAGCTGACCAAAGGGTCCTGTATATGCCGCCTATTTTATAGCCACTAAGAAAATTGCACATTGCATTGTTGATAATTGGGCCGATGGCCTCACTCATTCTGGGACACACCCGAAACCTACACTACACATTACCGGTCCTCTGTATCCAATATGTATGTGGGAAGCGTTCTAGATATTAAACGCGGGTCAAACTGAAGGGCCTTCGGTTTCAATATCACACGAAAGTTAAAGATTGATGAAATGGCCAGCATTGAATATGGCTGGTATTTGAGCCAATGTCGTTTGTCTGTTACCACACACATAAACACACACACACGCGCGCGCACACACACACACACACACATATATATATATATATATATATATATATATATATATATATATATATATATATACACCCAGACACCTCTGGTCAAGAAATTTAAGGACACATATTAGGCTCTGGATAGAGGTAGTAACTTTGTCGTCTGGCATGCAGCACTTTCGGATGAACAAGCATCACTGATCCTCAACCATCAACTAAATCTCTCATGTCATGGCTAAGGAGGTTCCATCACAAGCTAAGTGGAAGGGTTCCTCAGACGAGCTATAACGGCCACATGTTCGCGACCAAGGTGAGCCATCTAGTTGGAGGACTTCGGCTGAGGTCTAAACTGGAGAGGGATCGGCTCCGCCAGGTTAAAACGCCCGAGACACGCCAACTGATAAGCACACTAAGAAACCATTCGCGGAGACCGACGCTCTCACTCACGACCGCAACAGATGGAGGAGAATGGTAGTCATCTCAGCACGCCGGCGACCCAACGACTGCTTTCGGGATTAAGAGCTAAAGAAGGGACAGAAGAAGTCGACTAAGACGCTCTACACGGTGTATGATGCTGCTCTGCATCAGATATTTTCGGTACGCATTTGGCAACGTAGATTGAAATGCGTAAAATATTCCAATTTTTCAGAAACATAATGTATCACTCTCCTGACAGCTACGATCATATACTCAATAATTTACGTTGTCTTGGCACCCTAGCAGATGTTAACACTGATTTACCTAATATCTAATTGCAACTGATATATGTATGAAAATTTCCGTCACCTACTTTTACATACCTTCTTCAGGCTAACATTCTTCCGCTAAGACAAAGTGGAAAGATTACGTTGAATCAATTGCTAGGTCTACTACTAATAATACTGGTTCATCTGGTCTGCTGATCTATGTATTTAGATATACTTGATGAAATACGAAGAGAAATCTGCAGTATTATTGGTCTAGACCTGGCATCTCGGCTTTAGTCACATTCCCACCGTCGTAACGTTGTTTCCCGGGGTCTTTTCAGGAATATTTTCTCGGTGTTTATTCTTTTCTTTTCGTTGTTTTTTATTTTCTTTATTTTGCAAGATACGGGGGCCACTTTAGGTAGATAATTGCAGAGTAAGAGGCAGTTTATGCGGATAAGAGGGGAAGATAACGGTTAACCCTAGACTTGATCAGGTTATGATTGTAGGGATCGGAGAAGAATCCTCTTGGGAGTCGGCTCCACAGAGAAGTGGTTCGCGGAAAGAAGCTGTTCGAGTGGAATACGGTGGGAATAAGGGCGGTTTGTTACAATGTGAGTGGCATTCGCGGGTCCTGGACGTGAAGATTAGAACGGGCAGAAGGGAAACAGTTGCTTCAATGACTTTCCATGGAAGTAGCGATAGAACGATGAAAGGCTTGCCACATTCCCCTTTTAAGAGTGAGATTAGAGGGTGGAAAACAATCCTGTCACCCATAATGATTCGCAGACGCTGTTGGACTGTCGAGATTTAAATTTAGAAATTCCTAACAAGTATGACAGTGGCACGCCATTTTAGGCCTCTTGTAAATGTAGAGGAAACCAAAAGGAGGACTTAGGTCCTTACTGGAATCGTACAGGTATCCGACCATTTTTCCTGCATCTATAACGATAGATTATAACAGCTTTCCTGTTCGGTACCTACACTTGGCAGCGACGTCTCATAATTTTACAGCTGAAATGGGAAGATCTTCAAAAATTTAAATTCAGTCGTTATATTCATCAGTTATGTGTCATGCGTGATGCACGCTTAGGCGATCATGTATCTTTCGATACATGATGGACGAGGTAGATTTTTTTCCCGCAGTAGTTTGACATTTCTTTCTGCAGTAGACCAGTTGCCATACAGGGCTATAGAACCCAGTCTCTCCTGCTATTTACCCATAGTGGTTGAAGAAGGGGATTCATATCTTTCCCAAGGCTATTAGCACGTCAGTCAGTTATGTGCCATGCGTGATACACGCTTAGGCGATCATCTATCTTTCGATACATGACTGATTAGGCAGATTTTCCCACAGTAGGTTGTTATTTCTTTCTGCTGTAAACCAGTTGCCATACAAGACTACAGACCTCGGTCTGTCCTGCTATTTATCCATAGCTGAGGATAGAAGACGAGGATTCATATCTTTCCCAAGGCTATTAGCACGTCAGTCACTTATGTGTCAGGCGTGATACCTACTTAGGCGATCATGTATTTTTAGATACATGACTGACGAGTCAGATTTTTTCCCGCAGTTGGTTACCATTTTTTGTGCGGTAGACGAGTTGGCATACAAGGCTATAGAACCCAGTCTCTCCTGCTATTTACCCATAACTGGTGGTAGAAGAAGAGGATTCATACCTTTCCCAAGGCTATTAGCACGTCAGTCAGTTATGTGCCATGCGTGATAAACGCTTAGGCGATCATGTATCTTTCGATACATGACTGATTAGGCAGATTTTCCCACAGTAGGTTGTTATTTCTTTCTGCTGTAAACCAGTTGCCATACAAGACTACAGACCTCGGTCTGTCCTGCTATTTATCCATAGCTGAGGATAGAAGACGAGGATTCATACCTTTCCCAAGGCTATTAGCACGTCAGTCACTTATGTGTCAGGCGTGATACCTACTTAGGCGATCATGTATTTTTGGATACATGACTGACGAGTCAGATTTTTTCCCGCAGTTGGTTACCATTTTTGTGCGGTAGACGAGTTGGCATACAAGGCTATAGAACCCAGTCTCTCCTGCTATTTACCCATAACTGGTGGTAGAAGAAGAGGATTCATACTTTTCCCAAGGCTATTAGCACGTCAGTCAGTTATGTACCATGAGTGATACACGCTTAGCCGATCATGTATCTTTAGATACATGACTGACAAGGTAGATATTTTCACGCAGCAGGTGGCCATTTCTTACTGCGATTGACCAGATGCCTTCCAAGGCTATAGAACAAATTGCTTCACAGCTTGCACGTACGATTTCATTTTCAAGTCTTTTTACACTGCTCTTTGGACTGTCATAGTTGAAACTTCTCTCTCATGTCTCAGACGTCTTATGGACTGAGTTGGATCTTTTCTAATTGATCTCTTTAGCTCTAATTTAACATGAAGATGATACCTCTTGCTTCTGTGACTTCGTGATCCAGTTTACTCTACTGTTCCCTCTCTTTTAAACTTATTCACTGTTCTCTTCACGGTTCTTGAATGGAATTTGAAGATGAAAGTCTGAGTAATAATGTTGGTACCATTACTGAAAGCTTGAATGATCTTTTCCTCTCGCCATTGCTCAGTTGGGAAGACATATTGGGGCTGACACAAAACGATTTTATCCTGTTCTCTTTTTACCTGAATAGCTCAAAAGTTCTTTCAGTGGTTCTTACAAACAATAGTGTCAAGATAGCTAACTGTCTTATTTGAAAACCTGGAAAAAAGAAACTCAATTAGTTTAGTGTTTTCGCTTTGGTATTAAACATTTTTTTAAGATGAACAATTATGCTGTTACACGATTTGGACAATTTTGCTGTTATACATAGTATGTCATAAATTTTAGTCACGTGTGAAACAATATCAGTTGTTCAAACATCACCTACTGAAAAACATCGGAGGTAATATCATACCAACAATGTGATTTAAACAGACGACAAAGGCGAGACGACGAGATGCCATACATTTCCTGATGTAATTACTCGGTGTTTTGCTGCGAACCCTTGACTGTTTTTCTTTTCTTTCGCCGACATCGTCTCGTTCAATTAGAACAGAAATGGCCGTACTTAAATTAGAAACCCAAAAAGAAAACGCTTTTTTCCGAAGTCGATCACTGAAAGATACATTTTGAGCTGATTTGACTAAAGCTAAATAATTAAAGCAAATATTTAGTTTCGTAAAATTCGTACTACGTTACATCGCTTATACGAAAGTCAAACATCCCCTCACACTATCCATTTTTTTTAAGCGTTTCACCCCAAGCAAGGCGAGAAGCCACTAGGACGCAAGGGGATACAGAAGATTTGGAGCAAGATCAGATAGGAGTGATAGAGGAAAGGATGAGGAGAAGGATAGTGGACAGATCAAGGCAACTGGAGATGTCTATTGACATTACATTTGAATAGCTGGAGATTATAGCTCTCGGAGAAACTGGAATATGGAAGGGAGTTCCACAGGCGAGGGGTGCGAGACATGAAGCTATTGGAGTAGAAGAGACGGCTACATTTAGTAGTTTCGACAGTGAAAGGGTGAGAGCGGGATGCCAGCCTCGTAGAGCGCTCGAATTCATGAAATCTGTGAATATGATGTAATCGTTATCCATTCAAGACTAGAAATTAGCAGGCGTTTTTTTTTGTTTTTTGTTTTTGTTTTGTTTTTTGTTTTTTGTTTTTTAAATAGATTAAAAGAAATATGAATTCTCTTTTCCGCCCAGCTAGCCATTAAATAACATGACAGACGGTGTTATTCAGCGATGGGTGGCATATCTGGGTTCAAAATTGTCCTAACTCTATCCACACAATTTTGACCTTTTCTCTAAATTCAATAAAAAAAATTACTAAAAACGAATATCAAGTGTGTTTTATATTAAACTTATTTTATTTACACTATTTGTAGTCGGACTTTTATCCTCATCTTTGTTGTTTTGCTATGACAACGTTTCGGGTGCTGTGCCTTCCGGCTTTCCTGCACATCGATCTGGGTAACCAATAAGGATTTCTGAACTAAACACTTTATTTAATCTTCGGGGATAGACTGTTCTAGTTCCACTGTTCATGTCTAGGGATATGGTCTAATTATAATTTCTATTTAGTACTGTTCAGTTATAGCTCGCCCGTTTCCACTGATTGCAAGTACACGCTGCCCGACCAAGGGATGTCACTAAATTTAACAAAGAAGATGGGGAAAATAATCCGAATATAAATAATGTAAATAATGATAACTCCCCGGCCCCAAAATTCAGATAACTTATTTTTATATGTCTTTGCTATTTCAATTTTATACTTTTACCGTGCACGTTTTATTTACGGCTAAATCATGTAGAAAACTCCGGTTCCCGTACGATCACCGAAGTTAAGCAACACCGAGCCTGGTAAGTATTAGGTTGGTGCACGAATAATGACGTAATAATGTCGTTTTTTGACGTTAAAAAATACGTCAAAAAACGGCATTATTACGTCATCATTTTTGCACCAACCTAATACCTTAATCGGTAACCGCTTTGGATACCAGGTGCTGTAAGCTTGGGTGTGCGGGTGGTGTAGTGGATAATGACTCGAAATCGTGTAAAGCAACACTCTATATTTTTCGTGAACTCATGGAAGTTCACAAATAATAAATGAAAGTTATCTAAGAAGAGCCTTGGTTGCATTCGACCAGAAGTTGGAACGATATTAAAAATGCTTCTATTGAAGCCTGTCGTAGAGTTACAAATTAAACTATTAATCCTTCCGATGAAATATAATCCATCCAAGCCCAAGCTAATTATATCTTTTTAATACAGTGTCCTATGTCTTTCAGACAGCGCCACATACAGTTTGTTTACGGCCATATAGCGTTGAAACACCGCTTCTCATGCGATCACCAAAATTAAGCAACGTCGAGTCAGGTCAGTACCTAGATGGGTGACCGCTTCGAAATATCAAGTGTTGTAAGCATGGATGTGCGAGTGGTGTAATGGAATTATTAATTGGGGAGCCAAGTTCCAATTCCAGTTATGTTCGTTATATTCCCAAACACACGAATACCCTTGGGAAAGATATCATTTCACCACTTCTACCCCAAGATATGGGTTAATTAGTAGAAATTGTGTCATTAAACCATTATTATCCCCTAAAAACATTCTTATAATCTAAAAAGTACTTTCTAACTTTAAATAAACTGCAAATGGTTTAAAAGTCGTAGTAAACGAATTGTCTACTTTTTTATATAATCGACGTAATTCAGATAAAATTTTAAATAACAAATCAGCCATCTACGTGTCAGGTTATGGATATATATTTATACACACCCAAAGCAAATGCAGGCATAGTATAAAAGACTTGCGGCCACATCAAGTTGAAACACTGGTTAAGGGTCATCTATCTAAGAGAAGCCAAACTCTGACATAAAGCCAAATGGGTAGATAGAACTTAATGGTCCTATTAAGGGTCATCTATCTAGAAGAAGGTAAATCCTGATATAAAACCAACCTTGAAAGTGTCTGAAATACAAACAAATACCACATCGCGCGTCATGAAAGGAAAGGAAAAATTAAGGAAAGTCTAGTCGGCTACCTCACCTGCCAAGTAAAAAATTGATAAAACAGCCAATCTTGAAAAAGGCTTCAACAGGAAAATAAGCCAAATCAATATTCAGTCAGGATCAGATGATTTCAGGGTGAACTTCCTGTTAGAAGAATGCAAGTAAGCAAATGTTGATGTTGTCTCTATACAAGAGGTTCGTCGGCTTGGTTGCAATTCCATTGCATATTTGGGATACAATTTATTTTGGACAGCCCAAAAGGTGAAAAGATAACATGTAGTTAGAATTGCAATAAGCGAATCACCAGATATTTTAATCGACAATATCATACACCAGTCTGCTCCTTTGATGATAAAAAGACATCACCCTTAGAAACAGAAGCCTCAAATAACAATGAAGAACTATTGTTAAATTTTTGTTACTCAAGAAGTATCCTTAATCCATGGCTTGGTTATCCGATGAAACTGCATCACATGGCATATAGCCCAGATAAGAAAAAGAAAAAGCTTATTTCAGACTCATGTATTAAGCCGCTTGCGGCAGATCTTTGAATTAGATAAAAGATTACTTGTAACTAAACTGACAACGCCGGCCAATATTATAGCTCGTTTCTCCCATATAAACCAAGGAAAGCCCCCGGTGTATAACAAAGCCCTTAAAAATGATAGTGTACTTTTAGAATTTATAAATAAATTGACATCACTATATCTAGATCAAAACATGAAGGCATCTATTTATTGTTCATACGTTATTTTTATAGACAGAAATATTTAAATAAACGTTCTGTTTATAATAAACAGCATTAACAATATTTACGGGCCTGAATGTCCGAATAATTTCATAGAAAATATGTGCCCTCAGACAGCTGTATCCTACACGGAACCGTATTAAAGTTTAACGTGCTATATTATTTACCATTTAGAAATTTCATAGAATATATGTACCTTCTGACAGGAATCGAACCTGTATCCCACACAGAAGTGTATTATAGCCTAATGTGTTATACCATTTAGCTACAGAGGAAGCGTATGGTTGCCAAGGTCGAATTACTGCTTTTAAACTACTAATTTCTTATGCTTCTCCCGAACGCTTATATCTGCTCGAAGCGCATCTTAATGTAAACGATTCACGTCTTATATTATGAAATGGAGTAAGTCCGACAATTATTTTAATATATTTATTGTTTATAGAATTATTTTATAGATACAAATATTTAAGTAAATGCTCTGTTTATCAGCCGCAATACTGTTTATGATAAAGAGCATTTACTTAAATATTTGTACGTATAAACAATAAATATATTGAAATAATTGTCTGACTTAGTCCATTTCATAATATAAATGAATCTAATAATGTTATCATTTCGTCGTTATCTGAAGGACATGAGACCAACCCAAGAATATCTAGAAGGAAACATATTCACCCAACAGGACGCCAACTTTGAATTGATAAAACTGATATAAGGATGAAACAAACAGGAAACAATGAAAGTGAAAATATCAAACAAGTAACAAAGAAAACAAAATGGTTAAATCCTTGAGAAACCAGTATCTCCTGGAAATTGGAAATGAAATTAATAAAAGCCAAACTGCATAGACAATATGCTAAAATGTGAAGAAAAGCCAAAAAATAGGATAATATTATACAATTCGACACACTTCTTCTTTTATGTGATGTATCCCTTCAGGACGTAGACAGTTATGGCTCTCCACTTCACCCTATCCCTTGTATTTCTCAATACGTTTTGTCTTTTTGCTACTTCTCCCAGACCCTGTTCTGTCATCCACTTACTTAATCCCGCTAGGTATGTCACGTGTTGCTTTCTCTTGTCCATCTTTCCATCTATCCGTCCTGTGAGTATCAGATTTTCCAATCCCTCCTTTCTCATTACGTGTCCTAGAAATTTCATCTGCCTCTTCCTGATGTTAATTATAAGCTTCCTCATTGTCTGTATCCTATCCAAAATCTCATCGTTGCTCACATGTTTGGTCTATGGTATCCTTAGCATCCTTCTGTGCAACCATACCTCCGTTGCCTCGAGTCCCTTTTTCATATTTGAGTGGACCGCCCAACATTCGCTGCCATAAAAGAGGACAGATATCACGTAGCAGGTCTGTATTCTTTTCTTTGTTGCCAACGAAATCCTTCTGTCTTGTAATACTCTGCCTAGCTTTTGGAATGCGTCATTGACCATCCCAAATGCGTCTTCGGATCTCTCACACGACAAGTCCCAAAAAACACTTTGATGAGAGAAATATGAAACAGAATCTTCTCCTCGCAGCTATGCATTAAAAAGAGTGACAGATGGTGCTGTCTAGCGATGAGTTGCAAATCTGGGTTCAAACCTGACCAAGCTAAACTTAAGATACCCGCAGACATAGAACAGATACCAATATTCTTCTAAACATGATAAAACCCGTCCCCAAACATAAACAATAATGAACATAGGCTGATGAGGAAATTAAAAAGTTATTAAAAATTAAGAAATAATATAGCATCTCTCGACACTGAAGTTGAACATTGAAAATAACATACTTTCTCACTGAATTCAATAACAAGTCCCTCTATTTCATAAAAGAAGTCTAGAATCAGAAATGAATCGATCAAACATGGGGTCTATCGCACATTAAGGTATTATGAAAACTGAAAAATAGCTCAGAAGACCCTCCTACATACAGAGGTATCTCTATTGGATCCATCATGGTAAAAGTATTAATGAAGATTATATTAGGTTGGTGCAAAAATAATATCGTTTTTTGAGGTTAAAAAATACGTCAAAAAACGATATTATTTTTGCACCAACCTAATATTAACTCGGCTCTTCTTGTTTTAGGAAATTCAAATATTATTTTTTTAATCTGTTTCTTACACATACACATACACATACACATACACATATACATATACATACATGCATATATATATATATATATATATATATATATATATATACACAGACACACACACAGATCTCGTTTATTCAAAATGCCAAATATAATTTTTTAACTTAAAATTACTGTAATCCTAGTAATGGATATCAGCTCGGAATTAGGAATCGGAGAGCCGATTTCGAATCCCTGTCGAATCCATTACATTCACTACGTGCTAATACCCCAGAGAAAGATATAAATAGTCTTCACCCCCCCCCACTCCCGTCTATGGGTAAATAGCAGCACAAACCGTGTTCTATAGCCTTGGATGGCAACTGGTCTACCGCAGAAAGAAATGGCGACCTACTGCGGTAAAAAAAACTGCCTCGTCAGTCATGTATCGAAAGATATATGAGAACCTAAGCGTGTATCACACATGGCACATAATTGGCTAAATCCCATAGTTAACTACGGCAACATTGCGATAACCAGATATTTCTTTTTTTAAATTTAAATTACGTAACGGCCAGTCTACACTCAGCACCTGAAGATTGCGTTGTAAATAAAGAATGAAACTCCGAATCGTGTAAGGGATAAGGGATAATATGTATATTTACTAATACTGAATAGCTCTGTTTTGTTACATCGAGCACTCTTTTATTAACACTAGAACTATATGTGCGGTATATTATGATTATATATATGGGCTCATGGCCGAGTGGTTAGAACGTTTACTTTCTGAATACGAGTGGCCAGCTATTATATATATATATATATATATATATATATATATATATATATATATATATATATATATACAGATAGATAAGCCAACCTAGAGAGGAGTTCTTGTGTGGCCATGTTAAAATTTAATGCTGTTTGTTGATTGTTAGTTTACTTTAAGTGCTGAATCCCAATCATGGATCGCCACAATTTACTGCCATTTTTAGCTCTTAATAGCCATCTATTTACTAATTATGTTATGCGTTGTTTTCTTCTTTCCCTTTTCCCTTCAATCTGTCTTGTGAGTATCACATTTTCCAAGCCATCTTTCCTCATTATGGGCTCGAGAAGATTCCTTTTTGTTTCGATTTTGCTTAAAAGGATTTTTATTGGCGATGTAAAATGAATTGTTTGCATTAATCTGAAGCGAAAAATATCCTGTAAAAAAACAAAATTATCCACCGTTAATCGCTTCAAATACTGAGCCGCTACTGAAGGTGGCATTGTGTATCTGGTGAAACAAGAAAGGCGCTGTTTTTTTTTTTATTAGCTACTACGGCAAAATCAGATGTTGTTGAATTCAAACAAATACTGTTCCAGACTTGATTGATTATAGGCAGCAATCGATTAAATAAGTAATTAGCCAATCTGAAAGATATCATCTTCCATCAGGACAACGCTAGACCTCGCGTCTCTTTGCAGCTAGAGAAGTAAACCTTTCTTGCATACCCTACTGTACCCGCTGTTCTCACTTGACCTTGCCCTTTCGAACAATCACTTATTTCAATCTTTACAAAATTTTTTTAACGAGATCTTCAATTATCCGCAAGCTTGTTAAAGCCATTTCGACCTGTTCATAACATAGATGTCAAATTTTATGGGAATGGAGGCTGCCTGAAATATGGCGAAAGTTAGTTTAACAGAATGACCCATATATATTTTAATATATGGATATATTGAAATATATATAGGTCATTCTCTTAAGCTACCTTTTTCTATGTAAATCCATGTATTAATATGTAAATATTCTCCTTGCAATTCATTTATAACTGCTGCCGATTTTTGTATTTTTTCGGTATTTTTTTTCTTTCTCAATGATCGAGTTCTTTAGAATCTTTATGTTTAAGTTCATTTTAACACAGCACGCAGCGACACAAGGAACACGTAATGAAGGGTAAATTATCACAAAATGGCTCCCAATATTACGAGCACAGAGCCTCGAGCCATTGTTTCCATGTATGTCTAGGTTGACATTGCTAATTAGTACGACCTGTACTACCTGCTCCTCTTGTTGGGATGTTGGATATATTCAATCAATATTTCACTGTATTTATTTTCTATTTGTTATTTTTTAATATTGCATGGATTTGAATATAATTGGACTTCTTTTAAAAATAAATTTCTTTTCGAATAGTAAACTATTTCGTGCACAGTGCACATGCGTTGATAATTAATATAAATAATAGTTATGACAAATAGCACTAAGCTCCAACTGAAAGTTGGATCGAGGGCATCAATTTTTTGCTGTCGAAACCTGGAGAAGAAAGGAGAATTTTTTTTCACAAATGCTTACATACACCCAGGCGCTTTGTGGTGAGGTTTTGGGTAGCGAAACATAGAAGCAGGAAAAAGTGGATTATTTGTTTCTGGCCATGATACCCTGGTTTCGAATCTCACCCTGATCGATTAGGCAAGAAGTTTATTTCTTTATACTACTGTACTAGGTAGACGATCCCATCGTCTGGCACTGCTGTGGAGTATGTGGAAATCATACCATGTCTTGATCCAAACCCTGTTGAGTGAAACAGGGTCTACGAAACTATCGATGTTGTTATAAATTCTTAAGCCATGGATGACAATCTATATAAAGATGGTTACTCGATAAAAATTAAGCCCCATGACATATATTGGGCGAGTCGTTTTGAAAAAAAGCACTGAAAATGAATTAAATTCTTAAATTATTCCGCAGAGGTGACAGTTTAAAATCTGGGAAGTATCACTGCTATACGCTGTATAAGATGATCTATCGTCAAGAGTTCATTTTTTTTTTACTAGTATTTTTACTAGTAGTTTTTTACTAGTAGTTTTTTACTAGTAGTTTTAATATCAGGTGAATTTTATCGCACCTAACTCGAACAGTCATTGACCGGTTGTTAATTATCAATAGAAGGTCGCTACCTTTTTTTATGGTTATTTTATGATCATTCTTTGTGAAATGAAATTCGGTTCCGGGAAAATGGGCACTGAGAAGAGCGAAGCGGAATAAAATAATGGAACTAATTAAATGATGGAATTCGGAATTCAAATAACCGTCACTGGTGATGTATTGTGCCGAGCCAAAAGTTCATACCGATTTGTAAGGAAACATTCCCACGGTCGAAACATTCTTCGTCTCTTGCTACTCTATCACTGTTTTATGGCAGACACTCGGGCGAACTACAATCTTAAATTCCGTCACTCAAGATCTGGAAAGATACGACCATCAACGCCATGTACACTGTGAACCTATCCTCATTCCCTTCATATTCCATTAGTGAGGAAGAACTTACACTCAGACAGCTTTTTCCCCAGTAGTGACGTGCAGACTTTTGGTGATATTTGTTCATACCCGGGGCCAACTCTTTCATTGTATATCCATAAGACACAAGTAAGGGGTGGCTATAGGCCATATTACTGAGAAATGTGAGAAAAGAAGACATTTTAAATCTGTAAAAACAGATGAAACGTGAAATAAGCACTTTATTCAAATTAAATATGAACTAAGTTTTTATTTCACACCTTTGTTTGATGCCACCGGATACGGATATCCGGAACGGTCGCACACTCTACCCCGCTACTGTTCCCCAAATCTGTTGCATAATGGAACAGAGTCATGAGAGACTGCTTCCCCAACTTCTTCTTTCAGTCGAGGGACAGCCCCTGTCTTTCCTATTATCCTCATAGCATTCACCTCTTTCTTCCTCGCCTTTACAACAACCTCATTTCGTAACCCCATGATGAGTGGTTCTTGAGTCTTTTATTAGATGAACAATAGTCATACAACTTTAGAAGCAATATTTAAATATTTCTATACGTATTTCTTCGGGAATATATGTTTTATTTGATTCCACTACCATCTTTGAGACAGTTTCATGATTCTCTTATCATTCTTTCTGCGTGATGAACTGATCTAAAAGATTTTTTATAGGCTTCCAAACAATTTAAATTCTGCCCATTGATAATTTTGTAGGTTTCGAAATAACGTTGGTTGTTTTTTTGTTTTTTTTGCTTAGCGGTATATCAACACCTCTATGGGTTATTTAATACTGAAATCTAAATATTTTCTACATAGTTTTTAAGATGAGTTTTTTAGTGATACAAGTCTTATTAATTAACCTATAACTGGGCTCCCGTACGATCACCGAACTTAAGCAACGGTGAGCCTGGTCAGTACTTAGATGGGTCCAAACTTAGGAATGCCAGGTGCTTGTATGTGCGGGTGGCGTATTCGGAATTGTTAATCGGGGAACCGGGTTCAAATTTCAGTTGGGTCCGTTATATTCACTTACTCACAAATACATTTAGAAAAGGTAATGATCTCCCTCTTCTTCCACTAGCTATGGGTTAATTAATAAGACCTGTATCCCTAAATCATCACTATCTTGCTCACAAAAATTATTACAATCTAAATATATTTTCTGGCGTTAAATAACCCAGTAACGGTTGATAAGCCGTAGAAAAATAGTTGAAGTTGTTCATTATTCCATTGGTGGAACTAAAGTGTAACCCGGATATAAGAGACCCTGATATAAGAGAAACCCGGATATAAGAGTGATTTTCTCTGGTCCCAAATTAGAGCCATACTTACCTAAACAAAATAGACCAAACCCGAATATAAGAGAAACTCGAATATAAGAGAAACTCGAATATAAGTGAAACCCGGATATAAGAGACTTATTCTCCGGTCCCGACAACTCTCTTATATCCGGGTTACACTGTATATCGAAAGATTTGTTACGCTTCAGACAGAAATTTCCAGATTTTAGAAGCTCTTTAGTGCGAAGTTTTACTTTGAGGGCATCTATAAAAACTAAAATTTGGAATCAGCGGATATCATTGTTCCTTACTCCACCGTGCTCATATTGCCGTTAGTAATAAAAATAAATGTTAAATCTGCAATAGTTTATTCATTTAATTCGCAATGGGTAGAAGATAAATATATCTTCTGTTTTTCAATATTAGTTTTTTTACTAAATGACTCTCCGATTCAAGAGCGTTCAAAATCTGCTGTGATGAATTAAAACAGGATTTAATTATCATGCATCAGAAAATCTGAACAGCTTATTATTTTGCGTATAATTCATGACTTGGTAATAGGAACGTGCTAGGAAAGACAAAAGAATAGAATCTCTTATGGCAGAACGAAACGGTTTTGTTTTGATATGTGCTCATCATTTGTGACTAGATGGACGTGTATAGAATCCAAGATGACCCAAGCCTTACTCTGACCCAACTCGGACAGATCAATAGGGAAATAACTGACTTGTTACTTTCAATACCTCAAAAACCAAGCTAATATTGCTTCATAACCATTGTTCAAGCCACCACCAGTTCTTTTTTCCCCGGTCACGATGAACACCTTTGTTCGCAATATGGCTGCACGCTTTGAACGTCTATTGGGTCTTAAGATCCCTCCAGACCTCAAATGGTGAACATTCATAGGATCCATTGCTAAAAATGCTGGAAAAAAAATTGTCGATTCATTCTATCACTTCAAAAAATACCTGACTCCTTCTAACACGCTTCATCTTCACAAGAGTTGGATCCGACCAGAATTAACGCATTGGAGCAAAACTCAACTTCATTTTCCAGTCTTAATACAATTCAAAATTATTCGCGCAGTACGGGATGTCTTGTTTTCCCATCTGCAAACTCTTTTCTATAGACACAACGCCGCGAGTATTTTGGGAGGTAATTTACCGCCGTTTTCGTGGTTGATTATTAGACAAATATATTATCACAATATGAGATATTTAATGACAAAAGAGATAAAAAAAAACATTCCTCTTGATAAAGTCGTCTCATTCTCTTTCACTCTCAGTAACCACCTTCAGTCTTATTTGCACTCTAATCTTTCTTGAAGTGAAATGATTATAAGCAAAATTATTTTTCACTAGTCAACAAAATATATACCATACAAGGCTTTGGAATATTTTCTCTGAACACAGGTACTTCAATTTCCCGAAGCCACAGAAGCCATATTGTTTTATTACACTACTAAACTCCATGTTACCTTCAATTTATTAGGTTGGTGCAAAAATAATGACGTAATAATGTCGTTTTTGACGTATTTTTTAACGTCAAAAAACGACATTATTACGTCATTATTTTTGCCCCAATCTAATACTTCTGCATTTGTTTGAATTCAATCTGGTAACTCATTTCCTACAGTGTTTCATGTATGGAAAGGCTGGCTTATCATTCGCTGACAGAATTCATTCATGTGAACTGGCCATGTCGATTACACATCGTGGCATTCCCAACGGCACGGCAAATTGAAGTAAAGAAACTGGAATCGCTTAAATGGCCCAAAAACCTTTCATAATCTACTTCTTCCCAATCTCGGAAACACATTCGAACTGCCATTTTAAAACAAATCATTTGCTATAACCGGAGTTTGTCCTCAAGGAGAATAGCTATTGTTTGACAATGAGGAAACAAAATGCTGTCCAGTCGCTGATGTGTCACTAGAAAAATGTCTTTCTCTTATTCATTGATCTTTTCAACTACGATTTTATTCTAATGCACCTTTAGCAAATTTCTATTTGTATTTCAGAAGGATATTAGAATAATCCAGAACCCATACTGGCAAAAAACAGCGTTCATACAGAAAGAAAATGAAGTCAGTAAATATACAAAAATAAAAAGGTGTTTAAAACAAGGATGTGTCTTTTCACCGGACTTATTAAACCTCTCAACTAAGGCAATTCTACGAGAATTAAAAGTCTTAATTGAAAGTAGTGAAGGAAAGCGAGAAGAAAGGACTAACTATCAATTACAAGAAGCCAGAATGCCTGGTTGTTAGAAACAGGAACATCCGAAAATGAAAATTACAAGTCGGGGATACCAAAATCAAACAAGTGCAACAATTTAAATATGCGGGATGTATTTTAACAGATAATGGAAAGTACAACCTTGAAATCCGAAGATGCATTGCGATAGCGGAAATATGACTTCCAAAACCTAAGCAAAGTATTAAGAAAAAGGAAAGATTTGTTAGTGATATGTTCCGGAAAGGGATATATTTGAACGAAGTAGCTAAGTGGTTCTGGCTACTATAACCAAGTAGAATACGGTAGCAGTAATCGACTGGTACGCGTCGTAGTCGCAGGTCAGAAGTGTAGATCAATGGCGTAGTCTAATGGGCGTCGTTATAGACTTAGCTCTCAGACTAAGGCTCTTGACTCTCCTAGACGTCCGTCGGTATTTATGACGGACACCAGCCAATCATATTCCAGGGAGGGGGAACACAGGTGTATGCATATTCCATTATATCAGTTAGAAACAAAGAAAATTGTTCTGAAACTTTACGTGATATCAGTCCTCCTATACGGCAATGAATGGTGGACAATCTTCATCACAGATGAAGAAGAAATGTGAAGTAACTCAAATGTGGTTCTACAGGAGGATGCTGAGAATACCATGCACTGAATGTGAGCGACGATGAGTACTTATTTACCCATTTTGCCAAAATGTAAATAGACAGAAAAGGGTGTAAGATAAGGATGTGTCTTCTCCCTAGGCTTAGTCAACTTATATGGTGAAAGGATTCTGACAGAATTAGTCTTACCTGGATTCATTATTAGCGGTCGCAATAGCTGCAGATGACATATACGAATGACAGAGTTGATAGCAGACACAGAAAGAAACCTGCAAGAACATGTATTGTGTCATAACATCCCTGCTGTACACTTCTGGAACGTGGATAACATACAGGAGGCGTATAAAATGGCATTAGCGGTTTCAATAAAAATGCCTGAGGTGCATCCTTAACATCAAATGACAGTATTTGATTCAGTATACTGTTGTACTCCAAAGATCTGAATGCAACAGAATTGAAACAATAATAATCCTCAACCAGATCTAATGGGCAGGACACGTTGTGAGTGTGGGAGCCACATAGGAAGTTAACGCTTCCGTAGCTAAATGCCATATGACGAAAATGTGCGCACATACGCTCCACACAGGCTTCCGGTTAGCATAAAAAATAGAAAATATTTATTTTATCCAATCAGACGACCTCCCGATCAGATCAAAAAAGACTGACTTCTTTTTGACATTTTTTCCGAAAGTCGCTTTTTCAGACTTTCGGAAAAAATGTATATACACGACTACGCCGGGTAAGAAGTTAAGTTTTTATTTGAAAAAAAAAATGACACAAAAAATTGAAAAAAATTAATAATAACAAAAATATATTTATGCTCCAGCATTAAATTATTGGTGTATTGATCCCTCACTAAGCAATAAAAATAATTTCCTATCGTTCACCGGAAAGAAACCATTCGATAACAATAATAAAAAAGAATATATTGAAAATTGGCTTTTTTCTTTTTTCATTTTATTACTCCTCTCTTAACAATATTTTCTTCGTTTCTTATTCTTTCTCCAGGGTAATATTAACAGCAGCTGTCGGCCCTCAACCATGAGGTTGACTTAGCGTTACAACATTAAGCGGATTATTCGACTAAGCGAAAATGAAGTAAATGTCTATGCTTAAGGTAAGACATTCATTTATCGATTCTGAATCTTAGATATTAATCACGTCCTCTTTAAATGTTACAGTTTTATTTTTAAATCAAATGCTTCTTCCGCCTGTACATGTCATATTTTATCTCCACAGTCTTACTACTTATGATAGGATGCGAATACGTCAATATAGTAATACATTGTAGAGATAGATAAACGTTCAGTGACATATCTTCTGGTTTAGAGATTCGCAGACACAAATACGATCCAGAATCACATTACATATAGCAGAGAGGGAATGTGTCAATATATTAACACGTTTGAAATTATCACAGATAGATAGATAGATAGATAGATAGATAGATAGATAGATAGATAGATAGATAGATAAGAGTATACCGAGAGAAAAATGAACTGCGATAGATACGAATATACTGAGATAGATAGATAGATAGATAGATAGATAGATAGATAGATAGATAGATAGATAGATAGATAGATAGATAGATAGATAGATAGGTGTTGAGTGACATATCTTCTGGCTTGAAATTTCACGCTACACACTTACTACTTATGATAGGATGCGTCAGTATATTAATATCAGTAATTATGATAGATAGATAGATAGATAGATAGATAGATAGACAGACAGACTGACTGACAGATGTTCAGTTACATAACTTCTGGCTTGAAGTTTCATAGACCCAGATCTTCTTGTCAGGAAAATCCATTAACAAATTAAGCAGACTCATGAATATATTCCCTTTTCCCATCAGGAAAACAACTCCGATAGCAGAGAGTTCTTTTACCAATTAGGCCACGGAAGACCATCGTATTAGAGTATGGTTCAATCAATTGAAAAGTACAATGCGAGTTCAATCGCTGCCAGTGAACACAGTTTCCTCGAATGCGCAGATAGACGTAATACAGAATGTTTACATTTTTAAAAAAGACAGTAACATCTACTTCAAACACGGATATCCACTATAAATAAGCTGTGAAGTTATAGAGATGCCGGAGTCGGGACAAAAACTTTTCACCACCGTTCGCACGTGCGCGTGTGTGCGTGGATGCGACGTTCATCCTCATTTTACTTGTGTTAAGCTTCATAAATGTGTATCTGCCCTTATACAGGGTGTCTCTAAGAAATGTATACACATTTTGAAGCATTCTTAAGAAATAATTCAAGCAACTAGAACCAACTGTTTATTTTTTTATTTTCTAAACATGGTCAGCACATTGTGACTGTATTCATAGCTGATGTTAATAACTGTTGAATCTTTCTTTTCCATTATTAATGCTTTCACTATTTCCTTGATTTTTAGACCCTTTTTTACATATGGATGGGTCTATTATAGTAGCACTTTCTACAAGTATGACTGAGTTTGGTAGTGTGTTTAAATGAGGTCTAATAAACTCATCAACATGCAAAAAATTAATAGGAATATTGATAATACAAAAGAAGAAAAGGCAAACACTCAGTAACAACTATGATTACACTGTGCTGATTGTGTTTGGAAAATAAAATAATTCCTATAACTCTAGATACATACAGGGTGCGAGTGCTATTTGAGGACATTTTAGTATGTTAAATAAACAGCAATATCTTAGCAGATAATGTATATACTGAATTCAAATTGACACAAATATCCTTCATGATACTTCTTTATCTAATTATTCTATGAAACCACCTTTGGCTTCGATGATTGCTTCTATTCGGGCTCGAAACCGTCCACAAGCTGCAATTAATTGGTCCCTATTCATTTTGGACATCACCCGGACAATGGCGGCCTTCAGCACAGCTATGGTACTATAAGGATGTCGATTGGTCTCCCTTTTAACAACGCTCCACACGTAATAAGTCTATAGGATTTGAATCTGGCGAGATAGAGGGCCACATGTTGGGGGTCACATGTTTGTAAAAATTCTCTGATAACCAATCTTGGGTTACAATGGCTTTGTGAGAAGGTGCAGAGTTTTGTTGAAAGACATGTGGCCTTCCATTGCATACGTTATTTATCCAGGGCTTAACAACCGTTTAAGAACATTAATGTATCCGGCAGCATTGACCCTAAGACCTTGTGGGAAAATGTAAGGAGCCATGACATGACCTTCACTGCTCACAACTCCTAAAACCATCACAGTAGCTGGATATTTGGTGTGCATCACCCTGGGTACTTCAGAAGGCGATGCACATAGCTAACTGTCATTCTGTTTGTTTTCTGATCTTGGTCAAAGTTTTTTCGTCAGCGAAAAACCAAATCATGCCATGATCGTGGGGATTTTTAACTTTGTTCAGCAACCATTTTGAACGCATGAAACGGTTTTCCTGTGTCTTCGCCGATATGAATCGGCCTTTTCTCATTACATATGACTTATATCGAATGTCTTGATGTACCACGGTTCTGATAGTCCACTCTGATACCTGGAGTTCTTTGGCGATTGACCTAATTGATCTTCCGAGGTTCTCATCGATGATGTTTTGAACAATCCGTATAAATTCTGGTGTTCCCACGGTATCGGAGCGCTTTAAATGCTTTTATTTCTTTTTGCTACAGGGGAAACATTGCCCTCACATCCCCCGTGCTCCAACCGAACCTTATGAACAAATGATTTGGTAACATGTAAAAAGTTACTGATTTTTAAATCACTATGTTTTGCAGCTAATGCAACAATAACTGCATGTCTTTTCATTTCTTGGGTTAACATCTTCGTCTGACTGGGCTATCTGAAATAAAAAAAAATATTATAAATCATTTGATTGTGTAGTGAACTTAAAAACAATATGTCCACAAATAGCACTCGCAACATGTATATAAAATATACAGATTCACTTAAAAATAAAAATAGAAAACATCCTTGATAACTGTTAAAAGAATAGCAAAACAAACGCTCGTAGACACAGAACATCCAAACAATTTTTACAGGTTTTATGTCCAGAAAAGAAAAACATATAGGAGCACATGAAAAAAAATTCTATAAAAGAGGGATTGCTGCTCAAATACACAATCATATATATATATATATATATATATATATATATATATATATATATATATATATATATATATATTGTTATGATATCTTACCCATAATAATAATAATGGACTATTCCATACTTAATAAATACTGCGCCTCGGGAGTAGGCAAGGAGGTAGTCGTCCAAGTCTTGACCGGCTGTTCGGTTGAACTCACTGCCTTCGAGCGGGGAGGAACCCGAACGAGGCTACGCCGAATGGGGGAGTCTCGTTCGGGGAGGTAAACCGGCCCTGAACCCGTTTATACGGGTTCAATGGGCATATTTTTGGGCCGAGCACACGGGCTCGAAGATCCCACGTTAAAAAACCGGCCTTGTGCTACATTTTGCCCAAGTGGGGTTGGGACTGAATATCGTCAGTCTCTCAAGTCTTCAACGGCTGTTCGGTGGAACACTCTGCCTTCGGGCGGAGAGCAACCCGAAAGAGGCTACGCCGAAGGGCGGATTCTCTTTCGGGGAGGTAAACCCACCCTGAACCCGTTTATATGGGCATATTTTTGGTCGAGCCCACGGGTTCGGAGATCCCATGTTAAACCGGCCTTGTGCCACATGATGCCCACATTGTGGGGTGACTAAATATAGTCAGTAGTTCAAGTCGTGTCAGTAGTTCAAGTCGAGTCAAGAGTCGAGTCAGAGGCAGTCCGAAACAGAGTCGCGTTCAGACAATTACTGCAAGATATTGGAATAGTGATACTGGTCGAGACTACATTGTTCTCTCTACTAAACCTGATTGTTCATACTAACACTTCTACTTCTCTGTATATATTCCTGTTTGTAATACATCTGTGTTATTCCATACCTTTGTTCGAGTTCTTCTTTATTGGTTCTATCTTGGACTATCACCGTGTTACAAGGAACCGGACCATACATATATATATATATATATATATATATATATATATATATATATATATATATATATATATAGGCTGTAACAGCGAAATTGTCCGTTCAACAAAATGTTTATTATCTAAAAGAAAAACGTTAAACTAAATGAGTTTCTTTTTACAGGTCTTCAAATGGGACGTTTAGTCGTCTTGACGCCATTTTTCGTAAGAATAACTGAAAAAACACTTTGAGTTATTCAGCTAGAAAGAGAACAGATTAAAATTGTTTTTTGTCAGCCACACTGTCTTCCCAAATGAGCAATGGTGAGAGGAAAAAGATCATTCATCCCTTCAGTAATGTTACCAACGTACTCTGGTTTTCGATCTTCAAAGTTTATTCGAGAATCACCAAAGGAAAAGTTTTTAAAAAAAAAGAAACAGTAGAGAGAATAAATGGATCAGGATGTCACAAGAAGGAACATCATTTCAACTTTGAGCTGAAGAGATCAATTAGAAAACATCCATAAGATGTTTGGCATGTGAGAGAGAGATTTCAACTACGCCAGTTCAAAGAGCAGCTAAAAACGCTTGAAAAAGAAAAACGTACGTGAAACTTGTGAGGACAGATAGATAGAAGGTTAGAGAGGACAAAGACAATCTTGAACAAGTTGGAAAATGATCTTGGGTATATATATATATATATATATATATATATATATATATATGTATGTATGTATGTATCTTTTTGAACTTAATTTCAATCCTTCATGAGCTTCCGATTCTTATCTATGATTGATTAATTATGAACATGTCATTTTCATTCATTATCTATTTCATCACGATACTTTTGTTAAGCTTAGAGAGCTACGTTCTCATTGCTCATAACAGGGTTCCCTTGTGCTATAAAAACCTCGGAGAATTCCAGTAAGATATGTTTAGCCATTTCTCAGACACAAAATTTCAAATCTTAATGTACCAAATGTACAATTTTGCTTTTACACGATTTGGAGAATTTTGCCGTTACACCCAGTATATATATATATATATATATATATATATATATATATTAATAAAAAGAAAGAACAGTAAGATATATAATCCGGTGTTCTTATAGATATTTTTATTTTTACAAAATAGTGCTCAATGTAAATTTACAGAGTATTAATATTATAAGTTAATAGACTTAAAATATGGTTTTTCGCTAACTGTGTAGCGAAAAACCATATTTTAAGTCTATTAACTTATAATATATATATATATATATATATATATTCCCCAAAAAATTTTGCTTGAAGATGGAACAGAGCTTACTTTAATTCAATTTAATTCAAATAATTATATTGAAGTTTTCGGCTCTTGTTTTGAGACGTGAGACCTCTTATGTAGCGTGTTGGAATCATATTTTTAATAAATAATTATATATATATATATATATATATATATATATATATATATATATATATATATATATATATATATATATATATATATATATCCGATTGGTTAGAACGTTAGGTATCTGGCTGAGACACGGGTTCGAATCTCACCACAGTTGATTTGTTAGGAAGGAGACTTCCTGATGTTTTCAGTCTGGAGGGAAGACGATCTCAGCCTGCCGCACCTTTGGAAAGTGTCTGAAAACCATACTACGGGTTGACCCAAGCCTTGTTAGTGAAATTGGGTTGACGGAACACTTAGGAGCCGTCGATACCTATGCTAGAACGAAGCCACAAGTCATCGTAGCCGAGGGCGTGAGCGTGACGGCCTTGTTGAAATTGTTGATCACGCTACTTAACACTCTCTCTACCAGAAACTGTAACTACGGTTTGCTCAGCATAGTTGCAATATAAACCATAGTTTGGTTTTGTGGTTCTTGAACAGCACAAATATGCCTGAACCAGTGTATACAATAGGGATTAGATAGCCGCCCTAGTAGACATGTATCCTCGAATACGAGTGGCTAATTATTATATGTGTGTGTGTGTGAGTGTATGTATCTATGTGTGTATTGAGATCGTTTTTTTTTTCTTCAGTATGGATTTCATAATTTTTTTACTTTAGCCATAAAAGATATTCAGCGACACTTTCTGTCTTTTGTTAAACACAGAAAAAATGTTTTTCTTTTCAATGCAATCTTGGCACACAATGAACCGCTCCCCCCCAAACAGTCCCCCAAACAGTCCCCCAAACAGCCCCCCCCCAACCACCCATTGTACTTTTGTGCATAATTTGACGTGACTCTTTCTTTATCATTAGTTCTTGGGTATTTTTTAAAGCCGACATTGTGTAAGCGATTGTGTATCGTGAGCCGGAACAGGTTGTGTAAAAGTTTCCACATATACCAGAACCTTCCTTATTTTGCTTTGTAGGATAAAAATATATAAAATGTCTGCTATACATTGTGTAAATGTTCCTTTTCTTCTTCTTGCTTTAGAGAGTCACCGAGTTATGAGCAATACCTTCAGGTGGTCTGTTAAAGAAACAGATAGTTAGGCTACAATTAGTCACTCCTTACAACTTAGATATTTCTTATAACAAGACATTATGCTCTTGCTTTCCATTTTTGGTTTAGCCCGCAAGAATGGACCACCCACTAAATAATATATATATATATATATATATATATATATATATATATATATATATATATATATATATGTATGTATGTATGTATGTATGTATGTATATATATATTCGACTCTCCAGTCCAGCAGCTCAGTTTCTAGGAATCGACAGCCAGACACTAGCACATGTGATTTGATTATAGTGGTGAAGGTCTTGTGCAGAACCATCCACACTTTTTGAAGGGCCGAATACAGAGACCTGGTGCACTACATGCCATAATGACCCCAGACGACCCTGCTCAAGTTTTGAATTCAGAGTTGTCCTTCTCCTAGACCAGTTGCTGTCTAAGGTTATAGAACGCAGTCTGTCCTTCTATTTAGCCATAGCTGGAGGGAGAAGAAGAGGATTCATTCCTTTCCCAAGGATATTAGCACGTAAGTGACTTTAATGGATTCAACTGGAATTCGAACTCGGCTCTCCGATGCATCCAATTGTTCTGTGTGCGTATGTATTGAAGAAAATTGACAAGGTACTGCTATTAAGCTTTTTACTACATTTACTTGCATGCGTACAAGAGATTTTGTTTTTGGACATCTAATTTGTAAGAATTGTCCCTATTATATTTGGAGGCGACCAATTTCAACCAATCTGTTAACTATTATCAAGGTAATAGATAGATAGATAGATAGATAGATAGATAGATAGATAGATAGATAGAGTGCTTCATTAATACGGATCAAAGTCAGCAGTAAACAAATCAGTGTTATTGGTGAAAATTATTTATTTCTCTATTGGATCATGTTATTAAAGTCATAGCAATTATGCGCGAAAAATAATATCGCTCAAATGTCCACCAAGGCTTCGGCAGCACACCTACTCGATGTTCAAAATTTTTGTTGCCATCTCTGCCTAATTGTTCCTCGATCTCACCAATATGCCTTATTATCTCATCCTTCAGTTGTTGAATTTTAATTGGCTTGTTGGCATAGACCTTATCTTTTAGATGACCCCAAAGGAAGAAATCTAAAGGCGTCAAGTCGTACGATCGTGGTGGCGATTTGACATTTTACAGTCAATATTATTTCTCTTCCTGTTTGACTGTTCAAGATGTATTTTTAAACATTTATTTCGAGCTTCGAGTATATATTTATAAGCGCCCATGCGTGTATGTATGAGAAGACAAAGAGAAAACTTTTATTTACTAACGCGTACGGCATTTGATTTGCATTATCTAGTTACAGGGGTATTTACCCATGCTCTCCACCCATCACACTGCGGCGGGATGCGACACAAGGTCAGTTATTTAACGTCGGAAACATGATCGCGTACACTCAAGTCATTGGTCAAAATTAATCCAGACCCCGCTAACGCAGGATCGGAGACAAAGCTTGTCTCAGCTGGAGCCGGATAGGACATAAGGGCAGTTATTTAACGTGGGAAACAGGATCGCCTATATTCAGGCTATTGGTCCAAATTTTCCAAAACCCGCTAACGCAGAGTCGGGAACAAAGCTTGTCTCAGCTGGAGAGGGATAGGAAACAAGGGCAGTTATTTAACGTGGGAAACAGGATCGCGAACACTCGGGTCAATGGTCCAAATTTACCGAGACACCGCTAACGCAGGGGCGGGAACAAAGCTTGTCTCAGCTGGAGCAGGATAGGAAACAAGGGCAGTTATTTAACGTGGGAAACAGGTTCGCGTATATTCAGGCCATTGGTCCAAATTTACCGAGACCCCGCTAAAGCAGTGTCGGGAACAAAGCTTGCCTCAGCTGGAGCGGGATAGAAAACAAGGGCAGTTATTTAATGTGGGAAACAGGATCGCAAACACTCGGGTCATCGGTCCAAATTTACCGAGACACCGCTAACGTAGGTTCGGGAACAAAGCTTGTCTCAGCTGGAGCGGGATAGGAAACAAGGGCAGTTATTTAACGTGGGAAAGACGATCGCGAACACACGGATCATTGATCCAAATTTACCGAGACCCAGCTAACGCAGGGTCGGGAACAAAGCTTGTCTCAGCTGGAGCGGGATAGGAAACAAGGGCAGTTATTTAACGTGGGAAACAGGATCGCAAACACTCGGGTCATCGGTCCAAATTTACCGAGACCCCGCTAAGGTAGGGTCGGGAACAAAGCTTGTCTCAGCTGGAGCGGGATAGGTAACAAGGTCAGTTATTTAATGTGGGAAACAGGATCGCAAACACTCGGGTCTTCGGTCCAAATTTACCGAGACCCCGCTAAGGTAGGGTCGGGAAAAAAGCTTGTCTCAGCTGGAGCGGGATAGGAAACAAGGGCAGTTATTTAACGTGGGAAACAGTATCGCGTACACTCGGTTCATTGGTCAAAATTTACCCAGTCCCTACGGGATCTGGAATAAATCTTGTCTTAACTGGCCATGTCCGCGGAACTGATACTATACTATGATCATAGTCTAGGTGTATTGGACATTTTATTTCGTAACTTGAAGTGACATAGATAAAAAATATTAAGTTTTCAAATTTTGAATTTGACAACGCTCTAAAATATGTTTACTGCTTGCTGTGTAAATGAAATTAAACTACGGAGGACGCTAAGTGATGTAATTAACTGCTTAATAAACGGAACTGAGTAAATGGTATTAATGTTTATTTATTTATTTTTAATGTAATTATTACTTATCTCTATGTATTTTATTTTATTTTGTATCATTGTTTATGTATTAATTTATTTCAAATATGGAAATTTGTTGAATTATGCGTTATATCTTAACCCATAATTTGTATTGTCATGTATGTTGGCTTAGCCAAAAAAAATCCTTGTCTTCGGCGCAACTCAATGTCTTCTCTAATAAAATATTACACCATGAAACTTGTTATTGAAAATATTTCTTATTAAAAAGAGATAAGAGCTGAAAATTCTAACAACATCATCAGTGTGAGAAAGCGCGCGCCTATGTGTCTCTGTGTATGTGTGTGTTTTATGTATGTGTGTGTGTGTGAGTGCGAAAGAGAAAGGGGTGGAGAGAGAGAGAGAGAGAAGAGATGCTGTCTATCTTCAAATAATTCAGTCAGTCAGTTATGTGCCATGCGTCATACACGCTTAGGCGATCATTTTATTAGGTTCGTTTTGGACGTTAAAAAATACGTCAAAAACCGTCATTATTTTTGCACCATTATTTCTGACGAGGCAGATTTTTTCCCGCGTTAGGTTGCCATTTCTTTCTGCAGTAGAACAGTTGCCATCCAAGACTATAGAACCAGGTCTGTCCTGCTATTTATCCATAGCTGTAGGGTGGTGGGGGGAGAAGATGAGGATTCATACCATTCCCAAGGGTATTAGCACGTAAGTGAATGTAATGGATTCGACTGGAATTCGAACTCGGCTCTCCGATTCCTCAATCCGAGCCGCTATTCATTATTCCATATTACTATCTATACTGACAGAAACGTCTTCTATTAGTATTTTTTCTCACTTTATTTTTACCATATTCACCGGGAACTTTTAAAATCAACTATGAAAAGTGCCCCCACCCCATAACATAACCAATAATCACCCCACTTCGTTCGTGGACTGCTGGTTCTTCAAGTAAAATCTGTGGCTAGATCCATCGACTGCTCAAAAGATGAACTGTTGCAGACACTACTTAACAGATGACAATTTACCAAAATCACCCAGCGTTATAATACCATCCCAATTGGTATCTGATTCCTTTGTTAATTGCAGTTTGGTTTGAGAAAGTCATTTTCTGCTTCTTGCCTTTCTGCTTTAATGAGATATGTGACTAAAAATACATTTTTAACTTTTTCTTTTTTTCTTTTGGTTAGCTTTCAACATACTCTGCTACAGGTGTTACATTATATCAAGGATATTTTTTTCTTCACTTTTCCGTCTCGTCGCACGAAGCCACATTAGAGGTCGAACTGAATAAGACGTCGTTTTCTTTTTTCCATCATTAGTAAATTGTATGATCACTCTGTCGGTAGTTGAAAGTGTAATTAACAATTTTGATGCCATTTGTCGCTGGCTGCTTTCGCCTTCGAGTCGATTAACTATCACCTCTTTAGAATTTTCTGACACGAGAGTACGAGATAATGGGAAGTAATCGTGCAGATATTTCACTGGAATTCTCATGGTAAATAAAGTGCGTAGTATGTAACTCACGTCGGTAAATGCCAGAGATCAGAATCGAACTGAAGGTCTATCACGTGCTTTGACCTAAGAAGAGTTGATCTGTGTCGACTGTAGTATTTGATGGGTTCACGTTACTCTCGGTTTTTAACACGTCGGAGTCGGAGTTAATAAAGTTTACCAGAAACAGTATGGATGTAGGTCGACTCATCTCCGCCAACTGAACGCAGCCGACTCAACACCAACCAACTCTCCTCCGTGAAGCTCGGCAACAAGATATCTCACCACCTGTCTATTCAGCGCGAGGACAACTCAACAGCATTAGTGAAATTATGAAATTTTTTTCGTCGATTTTTAAAAACAAAAGAAAATAATTTATAACGATCATATTTTAATACATTACTTTATTTTCTAATTTAAAAACTTGTTGAAAATTGTATGCACTTCCCTTCAAATATTGTTGCAAAAAAGAAGAAACAATTTGCAAATTTCTTTCATCTGCCTTCATATACTTCTTCAATTTAGGTGGAGCAGAATGACCTTCAATTAATTGCTGCAAAATTGTATCTAGGTTTTTTGCAACTTTTGCAGCCCTGAAATGACTCTCTATATTGCAGGGTGCTCCATCCTCAACTCTGTGTGCAGTCTTCTATTTGCTGCTTCAGCATGGTTATTAGTCCGATCTTGAAAATTAAACACTAGTCAACCAAAGTGGCTGTTGTAACTAATAAATCACAAGGAAGACAAACAGTAAAACTTTCAAAATCTGCACGACTCAAAGTCGATCTAAGGGATGTGTACACTATAACAACCAACACCGGTCTGAAGCTATGAATTACACGCCAACGCTGAGTTGTTCTCGTGCTGGGTAGGTTGGTGGTGAATTGTCAGGGAAATGACTTGGCCGGTGTTGTGTCGGCAACGTTGAGTCAGTGCTGTTATGTCGGCGGTGTTGAGTCGGCAGTGATGAAATGTCCCATCCCGAAATGGTATAACTCCATTCTGGCCCCCCAAAATACTTATCCAACTGAGTTCGTTGCCTCGTGTTTCTGGTACAGCCTGAATGGCTCTATTTTATTGATCTTTTATATTTGATTTATGCCAATGAACCCAGCTCTCACTTTATGTAACTATTTTGACCAGAACGCTGGTCTCTCAGTTGTTGTCCAAAGCATGGAATCTGCCAATTGGCCGAACGCTCAAGAGACAATAATCACTACGGACACTTTATACACTCTTTTATTCTTCATAAAAAGAAAATTAAAAGAATACAACTTCTTTATGTGCCGTGTTACCTCAGGACGTAGTCGCTCGTGGCTCTCCACAATTTCCTGTCCTTTGTAGTTCTTAATAATTTTTTCTTGTTATTCTCTTAAAACCTGTTCCGCCATCCATTTACTCGAGCTTACTAAGTACGTTATGCGCTGTTTTTCTCTGTCCCACTTGCCTTCAATCTGTCCTGTGAGTATCAGATTTTCCAAGCCCACTTTCCTTATGTGCCCCAGAAATTTCAACTGTCTTTTCTTGATGTTAAGTATAATTTTCCTTTTTGTTTCCATTTTCTCCAAAACTTCGTCGTTGCTCACATAATCGGTCCACTCCATACTCAGCATCCTTCTGTAGAACCATATTTCTGTTGCTTCAAGTCTCTTCTTCATTCTTGAGGAAATTCTCCAGAACTCACTGACATAATAGCTTTAGAGAAATTAAAATATATATATATGAAAAATCTCCCTTATCTGAAACATTCTATTTCTTCTATGTACCGTGTCATTCAAGACGGTAGCTATCATGACTCTCTACAATTTCCTGTCATTAGTAAATTTTGTCTTTTTGCTATCTCTTCTAAACCCTGTTCTGTCATACATTTACGCAAAGTCGTTATGCTCTGTTTTACTCTCTTGTCTTCAATATGTCCTGTAAGTACCAAATTTTCCAAGTCTTCTTTCCTTATTATGTATCTTGGAAATTTCAACAGATTCTTTCTGATGACAATTATATGTATTCTTTTTGTTTCTATTTTCACTAAAGCTCCGTCGTTGTTACAGTAAACAATGTCTTATGAATAAGCTCGGTGGGCATGTATATAAGCTTTAATTTTATTTTCTAAGCAGTTTAGTCATGTTGACCAAATGGATAAATAAGACTTCGTCGTTGCTCACATTCAGTCCTGGGTATTCTCAGTATCCTCCTGGGGAGCCAAATTTGCGCTGATTCAAGTGTCTTCTTCATCTGTGAGGAGATAAGACTTACTGGTCAGTTTGGCTTCTAAGATAAGGGATATGATTCAAAATCTGGTGGTAGACGTTTTCCCTATTTCCGCTTCCAGCCACTTTTATTGATTGTTAAGACATAAGCGTAATGGTAAATGGAAACAAGAGATTAAATCTAATAAAAATAAACCGATACAGTTTTTTTTCTTTTCAAAGAACACAAGGCAGGTAAGTTTACATACAGAAACAACATTTATGCTATTATCTTTAACTTGTAGAGGTTTCCGACATTCAACCAAATAAATCAAATATGCTCTACCAAAAGTTTGTTTTTCTAAATCAAGAAGTATTCCGAGTTAAGTAAAGGAACTTAAAAGTTTTAGGCAGAAACGAAGAATGATGAATGAGTTTATTGGAGATAATAACGTTTAATTCCCAATGGGGAACCGATTGACTGGTTACAGGAAAAGATTGGCGGAAGAAAACATATGGAAGAAAAATGTAAGAGTGTACTTAAAATGATTATTTTTATCCAGGTTTTTTGTTTTTTTGTTTTTTTTTTTTAAGCGATAAAGAATATCTAAGGGATCGATACTTCTGTCTCCCGGGAATGCAAAATATTAATATATTTCAATCCGTATGCTTGCATGAATAAATGTTTATTCTCGTGATAGATAGATAGATAGATAGATAGATAGATAGATAGATATCAAGAGAGAACTTAGATAGATAGATAGATAGATAGATAGAAACAAAGAAAGAAAGATAGAAAGAAAGAAAGAAAAAGGATGAGATAGATAGATAGATAGATAGATAGATAGATAGATAGATAGATAGAAACAAAGAAAGAAAGAAAGATAGAAAGTAAGAAAGAAAAGGATGAGATAGATAGATAGATAGATAGATAGATAGATAGATAGATAGATAGATAGATAGAAAAAGGATGAGATAGATAGATGGACAGACAGATAGAAACAAAGAAATAAAGAAAGATAGAAAGAAAGAAAGAAAAAGGATGTGATAGAAAGAAAGAAAGAAAGAAAGAAAGTAAGAAAGAAAGAAAGAAAAAGAATGAGATAGATAGATAGATAGATAGATAGATAGATAGATAGATCGAAACAAAGAAAGAAAGAAAGAAAGAAAGAAAGAAAAGGAAAGGATGAGATAGATAGAAAGAAAGAAAAAGGATGAGATAGATAGATAGATAGATAGATAGATAGATAGATAGATAGATAGATATTAATGATTAATTTAGCAACATTATAAATGGTTTATATAATCTCGAATATACATTAAAGGACAAAAAGCTTTGAAATATTTCTATTTTACACAGGAATGCATAGATAGTTATAGATCTAATTTACACTTGCATCAAAAAGGTAGGCATGACTCCGGTTTACATCAAATTCAGTAAGTTAAACTTGTCGACTTTACGCTTGAGTCAAGAAAGGCCGATATGATTCCAGTTTATTTCCAATATTTTTTACGCTTGAATAAAAAAAAGAGCTAGACATTGGTCGGGTTTATTCCCGAGATGGCAAGGGTCTACCCGCAAGCTAATTGCTTTTTACCTGTGTAATTTCCTCTCTGCAAGAGTGTAGCGAATAAATGGACCAAAAGACGGAGTGTCAGAATAGATTTAGAAAAATAGATCAAAACAGAGAAGCAAATCGAGAGACCTATGTGAAAAGACTGAGAAATATACAAAGACTTCTAAACAGATAGATAGATAGATAGATAGATAGATAGATAGATATGAACAATTTCGATCACGCTGTTCAACTTTTGACCGTTTTCGTCAATAAGCCTGTAGCATCAAGTTGGAAATATGCATTGTTTTTTACGTAACAGAAATATTTCAATGATTCACTTAAGGCCTTTACTCTTAAAGACTGTTGGCTTAAACCAACAGTCCTGAAGAGTGAAGGCATATGCATTCATGAAACTTCGAAGACGGCATCCCTGAAACAACACCACTCAGTTAAGTGACATTAAGTTTCTCCACATTAATTTCATATATATATATATATATATATATATATATATTACTCTTTACAATTGGAATTAGGATACCTTTAGTAAATGACCATTTTTACCCACAAATTTTAATTTTAAAATTCGCAGGATTTATCAAACTGTTTATGGTATCAGTTTATAGTGTACTGTTTATTTAGAGAAAGAAAGAGAGAAAGTATGTCATAGGGGATTCATTGAAGGTATGGGGAGAAGAAGGCACCGTTACTGGAATCATATTATGGAGGTATGAGAGCCTGGGTAGGGGGGGAGGGAGAGGGAGACCGATGAGCTGACCTACATCATAATGGTCACACCGTCAACATTTAATTCCACGGGAATTGACAGAAATTAACGAAAACGTGAAAAAAACAATCAAGAGATAACTTTGGTAAAATGAAAGTAAGTTAATTGGGAATTATTGGTATTAAAGTCGTCCATATATCAGAGTTCAAAATTAGGATGTGTTTGTAAGGGATTTAGAATGAATTTGGAGATATATGTATGCGTTCTCATGCGTTTGTCCACGTTAATAATACCGACTCGTATAGCTGTCTACACTAACATACACTTAGATATCTACATTTAAGCACATATATACATACGCTAGCCAGCATGCATCTACAAAAACCCGATGTTAGGATGAAACATTTTGAAATGTAATAAGATGCGTTTAGTTAAGTTAGAAAAGCCCAGGTATTAACCTAGTATAATTATACGGGATTATCCGACAAATGTGCGAACAAGCTAAAAGTATTGTTCGGTACGAATGTATAATCACTAATTATTCCCTAGATATTTAGACTTGGGTCACTTCTTCAACGCGTAATCTAATGTGTATCGGTAAGTGACCCTTTAAGAACTATCTATTCAATTCTTGTATTAACTTATGTACCATATGTAAAGAAAATTTGCTCTGTTTAATGAAAATAAACATTGATCGCTTTTTTGTGAATCAGTTTTAACATATTTCAAATTCTATGTTGTGTTAATCAGATTCGCCTGGATTATACCAACGGATTACTACCTATATATATATATATATATATATATATATATATATATATATATATATATATATATATATATAAGGCAGGGGGTGTGTGTAACTAATTCACGCCCGCAATTTTCGACGGATTGACACCAAAATTTACATGCACATGCTCCAAGTTAGCGGGAAGGCCAAGACCGACTTTATATTTCCCAACTCCCATCGATAGTGGAAATAATCAATATTTTCATGCTTCTACGGCAGTTTTCATTTAGTTTGCGACCATTTTCTACTGGCCAGAGTGAGAGCCTATAGCTGGCTGCCAACGAATAGGCAGGAAGATTCTATTGGCCAGCGTGAGAGCCAACAGCTGACTGAAACGAATGTTAACTAACATGCTATCATGCAAAAAAAATCGATAGCTTCATTCATCACAAGTGGGAAAAATTTAAATCTGCTTGGCACTTTACTCCAATTGGCTCATTCGCTTGCTTAAACTCAACGTTGATTCTGATTCCGCAGAACTGGGTTGGGTGTGAAAAAGTATTTGTTGTTAACATTCTTTTTCCATTCGGTTTTTCCAGTTACGAGTTCTTTTTTTAAAGCTGATCGTTTTGTGTTCATTTTGTTTAGTTCTTTTTTCGTAAGAGATTTAATGTTTAGTATAGAGCTTAGAAAAAATTCACAGTGTGAGATAGGCAAGAAGTAAGGCATGTAGCAACATCAGCACGGCAAAGGGCACACCTTTCAAGGCAAGGAAGGGGGAAAAATATTTTAAGTCAGGTGATAGCGATTGCTGTATAAGTCGTACGATTTTTGAATCAAGCACCGGCAACGCCGGTCCATGCTGCTAGTATACATATATATATATATATATATATATATATATATGAAAAGTGTGTGTATATAAATATAAATAAATACATATATATATATAATTATTTATATATTATATGCGCGGTACTTATTAGAAAGCGCTCAATATCAGGGATAGAGCTAACATATTTGGTTGGATAGATGTGAGTTTGTGACCCTGGGTTTCACGCTTTTGCGATCGTCAGACAAAAAACGATCGCAAAAGCGTGAAACTCAGGGTCACAAACTCACATCTATCCAACCAAATATACATATATATATATCTGTGTGTGTGTGTGTGTGTGTGTGTGTATGTATGTATGTATGTATGTATCCAAGGTGAAGCAAATGCAACGCTCATTTTATTTATGAACATTTATTAAACAAAAATAAATAGAGTATTTAAAATGGCTTAAGATAAACTATAATGTGTGCTTTCGGGAATGTTTAAACCAAAACTTGATTTCAGGTTAAGATAGTCCATAGATCACTTGAGAGACCATCACGATCACCGAACCTAACATCATCAGTCATTTTGTTGTTGCATGTGCCGAATGATCTTGTTTACGGACTTAAACCGAAAGCTATAATAATTTTTATTAAATTAATCTAGAAATGTGTTAAATGGTTTGTAGAAGTGTTGCCGATAATTAAATGTCACTCTTTTTCTTTACATTTTTTAGTCTCGAGCAACGTCAGCTTGAGAAAAATAATATAAGTTTTAATTATTTTAAACACACACAAATGCACACAACACATTTTTCGTTATCCAGCTGATGAAACCATATAGGCGAAATGAATTAGCAGATATTATTTTCGAAACATACGCCCCCGATGATAGCTAGGACCTGAAACGCTGAGTAATGGACGCAGGTATTAACAATAATATTATATCATACTTAGGCTCTGTCTGTTTTAGCATCGAACCCTAAACCCTCAATTTATTTTATATTTTAAGCTTTGGCTGTGATTCTTAGTATATATATATATATATATATATATATATATATATATATATATATATATATATATATATATAGTAAGAATAATATTTATATATGTAATATACATATATACTATGTAAGCAAATATAAGGATATAGATCCGACAGTATGAAGAAAAATATACGGAAAAAAAAAAACAAAAACCCTAATATGCAATTATGCTGTTTTAATGTTAATATAATATCAACGTCGGACGTGTCCATCGTCTTTTTCATGTTGAATTGAATATAGTCGAATGTTAATTATGTTTTATGAATATGTCCTGAAGATGGTATATTAGACCGAAACGTCCGTCGTCGACATTATATTAACATTAAAACAGCATAATTGCATATTATGATTTTTTTGTTTTTTTCCGTATATTTTTCTTCATATGTACTATATATATAAATTATATATATAGTATATATATATATATATATATATATAAAGTATATACATACATACATATATATATATATATATATATATATATATATATATATATATATATATATATATATATACTATATACAGTGCTATAAAAGTGACTCTCCTGATTATTTTTTAATTCTCCGATAAAACGAAAGTTGAGCTAAATTCAAAGGATAAGCGATCTAAAATCCGAAGAAGAAGCTTTGAAAGCTCTTTGAAATTAGCAGTAAGTACTGTCAAGTATCCGTTCAGTATAATGTTCTGGGGATGCTTTTCTTTTCATGGAACTGGTTTCTTAAAACCAATTGAAAAGACCCTCAGGAGAGAGCAGTACAAGACAATTTTAGAGTCTTGTCTGTTCCCTTCTGCTGAAAGGGTGCAAATCGACCCCATCAAGCTCATTTTTATGCAGGATAATGCTCCCTGTCACAAATCAAAATTGATGAAGGAATACTTTGATGTGAAGCAGGTGAGTGTTATGACATGGCCGCCCCAATCTCCTTACCTCAACCCCATAGAAAACTTATGGAGCATTATAAAGTACAGGCTCTCGAGAAAGTAGTTGGGGATTTGATTGTGAATTTCATATCCCAATGGAATTCAATGCTTGAAGATAAGATTTGCCAGAACCTAATCAAGTCAATACCAAAAAGGGTTGAAAAGGTTATTCAAAATAAAGGAGGACTCATAGATTATTAAGTATTCCGAACTATTATAAATAAATTATACCTCTATTATTCTTTATTTAAAGCTGTTCGGTTATGTTTCTATTGATTACTAGTTGCAGGAAATGCAGACGAGTTTCTTCCCTTTATTCAATTTAATTCTTAACTGTTTTGTTTGTTCGTTAGTTAGTTAGTTAGTGAGTTAGTGAGAGACATACAGACAGAAAGACATATAACTAGCGAGATATGTAGCTGTCTGGATGGTTTTCAGTTGATTACACAAAAGTAAATTTGAAAAAAATTCGTCGCCGATAGGATTCGAACCTATGCGGGGAAACCCCAAAGGATTTCTAGTCCATCGCCTTAACCTCTCGGCCACGGCGACATATCTACGTAATTTTTCTTTATTTCTTTAGCCGTTACTCTGCAAGTAGCCAGTCAGAAGTTACGCATGTGGCGAGAAGAGAATGATAATTTAATAAAAATGAAATCAATCAGTAGCCTACATGGGGACTTGAACCCCAGATTACTGGTTTGTGAATAATTTCTTAAAAGTCTGATTCTCTACCGACTGAGCTATGCAGGCTGCTTGGGCGAAATTTCTTACATTCGGAACAATTTTTTTTGCACAAATAAATCTCATTTATATCCAAAATTATAATTATCAATAGAATGCCTTAGGGTGAGTAAACTTTTTTACTAGGTGCTCATGAAGGGGCCTTTATATTAGTAAGATTAAAAATTAGTTTGAACTAAAAGACAATAGGCGAAAAAAATTTTAAGTAAAAAAATCAGGTGAGTCACTTTTATCGAACAGCACTGTATATATATATTTATATATATATAGCATATATATATATATACATATATATATATATACATATATATATATATATATATACATTTATATACATTTATATATATATATATTGTATATATTGTATATATATATATATATATATATATATATATATATATATATATATATATATAGTTTTATTTGCTTTATCGCTGATCTTTCATATTCACATCACTGCAAAAGAAAGTTCATATAAGTGAAATAACTAGCAATTATGGTTACAAGGAATAAGTCTACCATTTCTCGATTAGAAAAGAAACCTTTAGATACACAAGAAGACAAATAAAGCTATATCGCGCCATGTCGGTCGTCAGTTAAATCATAAAGAGAAATTTTCGATTTTATGTCCCCAAGAACAGGGATCAATATTTCTATAAACCTTTATTTATAAGTGAATTGATCGGAGGCATTAAATAGTTATGTAGGTACGTATATGTCAGAGGCTAATACTTAACTGTCAGAAGCAACAAGCATGATGATATAAGATAATCATAAATATACAGACAGTTAGGTACTAAAATATTCCACACACTATTGCATGGGAAATGTTTTAACAGAAGGCGGAACATGTGACGCCAAATTCCGAAGGCCCAATTGAATAGGGAAAGATATCTTCCAAAAGTTAAACAAAGTATTAAGAAACGGTAAAAATTTGTTAGAAACAAAGAAATGGGTGCTGAAATATTAATTAGTATCAGTCATATTAGGTTGGTGCAAAAATAATGACGTAGTAATGTCGTTTTTTGACGTTCAAAAATACGTCAAAAAAACGACATTATTACGTCATTATTTTTGCACCAACCTAATACTAAATATTATGTTGGTGCAAAAATAATGTCGTTTTTTTCATATAGTAACATATGTAAGAAAACGACATTATTTTTGCACCACCCTAATAGCAATGAATGCTGAACAATTTCTTCGCGGCTGACGACAGGATTTGAGGCAACAGGTAATTCGTTTTAAAGGGTGATGCATTTAGCATATGGGTTATTTAATACCGAAATCTAAATATTTTGAACACAATTTTATGGTTTTTCATCACAACTGTATGCCTTCAACTACGGATATAAATGTCTGTTACTCATTTTTACTATAAATTATAGTGTCGATAAATTTTACTATAAATCTTATTGCTAGTAATTTTTGCTATAAATAAGTATTGTTGGTAATTTTTTTTATATAAAACTGTATTTACTGGTATTTTTACTATAAAAACGTATTTTTACACTTTTATCGTGTTTTGATTTTGTTTGAGGGTTCAGTATTCTTACTGTATTTTTAAATTTTTCATAGAATGTTAAGCCCATCTTGGTGGTTAAATATTTGCCCATAGCTGGAACCCTAATAGATGCTACCACCACAGGGTGGACATGGGAACAACAGTAATTAAGAGGTGGTTCAACGCTCCTTAAAACCTCTAATCTCCCGATCAGAGGCCTTGCTGCCAGATGTAGTTTATCGTCATACCCAGAACTAGGTTAATGAGAATGACATGGATAGAACATGTATGTATCGAGAAAGTTTTAAGGAAAACAGCGTAAAAAAGATACTAAAGAGATAGTTAACATTTTTGGGGACACATAATGGAAGAAAGAGGGTTTAGAAAATTTGATACCCAGAAAATATATTGAATATGTTATATAGGAATAAAGTGCCGCTGCCGACAATGGGGTTTGAACACAGATCACCAGAGAACAAACACAGGCGATCCCATTTTCAATAACGTGATAGCAAAGAAAATGTATATATGGGAATTAGCGTAGCGTCTAAGGGATCACGATACGGATTACTTCGGAAATGTGCTAGTCAAACTCTCTACCTCCGGGCAGAGAGTATCCCCAGACGAGGCTATGTTGAAGGGCAGAATTTCGTCTTGGGAGACAGCTACCCGACCCCGGTTTTACAGGGACTACGGGGAAATGTTGGCCGAGCCTACGGTCTCAGATATCAGACAATAAACTCGGACTTGTGTCACATCAGACCGCGTGGGGCGGTTAGTTAATATCTCACGATATGGATTACTATTCGGATTACTCTTCGGTGGTTACTATTCGAACGAGTATTATCGAGCAAGTACTATTAGTGCGAGTGTTATTCGAAGACATTTGACACCAGTATTGTTCAGCGGCGTTACTATAGTTGTATCTGCGATTACAAAGTCTCTACTACAACGAGCATTACGAAAATGACCGCGAGTATTCGTCGGCATTATACAAGTCGCAACAAGTGTTCTTTTGAGTCGCAAAACTAAGGCATGTAAAGTCACTAAGAAACAAGGGATTAATAGACGTGTAAGAATTAGGACAGAAACATTACTAATATATATATATATATATATATATATATATTATATAGTCTTAAGGTGTGCTATATTTATGGAATAAAGTGCTCAATATCAGAGATAGAGCGTGTGTAAATATCAAAGTGAACATAGAAGTCAACACTTAGAGGCGACAGTCTGTTTCATGCTATATGCAATCGTCAGGCCACATGTGTCTTGGAAATATATATATATATTCACAGAGAAACTAGACATATCAAGCTTTATTATCTGTTACAAACCTACAAGTATTTTAACATGCACTCAGACTTTATGGACACCCTATATATATATATATATATATATATATATATATATATATATATATATATATATATATATATATGTGTGTGTGTGTGTGTGTGAGTGTGTGTGAAAGAGAGAGAGAGACAGATAGAGAGAGACAGAGACTGAGAGATTGTGTGTGTGTATCTACTGACAGACAATATAACCTACGACGTTAATGGAGTCATTAAAGGGGGAAACTATACTGCAAATTCTCTTTCACGACTCTCCAGACGGGCATTACAACATTTTTGGATAGAAAATTGCCCAATTGATCACTTGGGAAAGTGAGGCCACTGATTTGGGCAGCATAGTCATCTGGTATCATGCCCCAAGTTTGTTTGTTTTTTTTTGTTTTTTGTTTTTTTGTTTCGTTTTTTTTTTTGTGGAGGTGAGCCCATTAAACCTGATTTATGGTAGAGAAACAAGTCAGTGTAAATAGATTACGGCTCGAATTGAAAAATCGGAGAACCGATTTCGAGTCCCAGTCAAGCTCATTACATTCGCTTACGTGCTAATATCATTGGGAATAATTAGAAAGACACAGATGCCGATATTTGTAGATAATAATTTCTAAGAAATAAGTAGGTTCTAGATTTAGTCCGAACTATTTCATATTATCCCAAACGTTACTTGATTACGAACTAAAATACAACTTAGATGTCAGTCGAGCAGACGTAGGCGTTATGGATATATATATAAATAAATTCATTTATCTACGGCTTATAAACCCTTTGCAAATTATTTAAAGTCAGGAAATATTTTAAGATTATAAGATTTTTCTTTCTTTTTTTTTTTTTACATAATAATTGTTTAGTGATACAATTTATACTAATTAACCCATAGCAGAGGAGTGAAATTTTGGATTCATTCCCGTAACAAACGTATTTTCGAATATAACGGACACGACTGGAATTGGAACACAGTTTTCCGAATTGCAATTCCGAGACGTTATCCATGATATCACCAAGCTTAGAGCATCTTGCACTACCTAGCGGTCACCCATCTAGATACAGAACAGGCCCGACATTGCTTAAGATTGCGATGATAGTACGGGAACTGGTGTTTCCACGTTATATGGTCGTAAGCGATTTAAAAAATGAAAAATGTAAACTACTGAACAGATTAATATATATATATATATATATATATATATATATATATATATATATATATATATATATATTATTTTGAACGTGAACTTAAGATTGCGCTGATCATACGAGAACTGGTGTTTCCACGTTATATGGTCGTAAGCGATTTAAAAAATGAAAGATGTAAATTACTGGACAGAGTAATAATATATATATATATATCATTTTGAACGTGGATGTGTTATGGTGATTTACCCACGTACGCATGCGCTCTCCCAGATAAAATAGGAGCAGGTACTGCCTTTTGGAGAGGGAAGTTTCCATCTGTCAGCGCTGACAGTCGGACCGAACATTCTTGCTGTAACACTCTCGATTGTATATGTTTGTATTACTGTTTCTGTTTAACTCAATTCCCCACTTGTGTCTTTATTTCTGGCCCTAACAAGGCCAAAACACTATCTATCAAATCTAGATAGCTATCTATATATCTATCTATCTAATGATCTTAGTGTGTTATGATCTTAGTGTGTTCATATCTATCTATCTATCTATCTATCTATCTATCTATCTGCTAAGGTAATTTACACAGGCACGCATGGACTCTTCCAGCTATAAATAGGAGCAGGTACTGCCTTTTGGAGAGAGAACTTTTCAGCAGTCAGCTCTGACAGTAGGACCGAACACCGAACATTCTTGCTGTAACACTCTGGATTGTATGTTTGTATTACTGTTTCTGTTAATATATTTGTTTAACTAAATTCCTCTCTTTGTGTCTTTATTTCTGGCCCTAATAAGGCCGCAACACGACGGGAAAGAATCAGTTACTTATTCGATCGTCTTCTGATTTGAATTATTTTAACTTTCGACAATGATATTTAATAGTAACAGAAAAATACGTGCATTAAAAAAAAAACGGCCTACCAATTAGCAACTACGTGAAGACCAAGAACTAGTCGTAAACAAATATTGCCTACTAGTAAATACTAACATATTTGGGAAGGGTATTGGAATAATCCAGAAATTATATTGTCAGCAAAACGCCTGCATACGAATAGAAAATGAATTCACTAAATATCAGTTATGTGCCATGTGTGATACACGCTTAGGCGATCATGTATCTTTTGATACATGACTGACGAGGTAGATTTTTTTTATATATACCGCAGTAGGTTGCCATTTCTTTCTGCGGTAGATCAGTTGCCATCCAAGGCTATAGAACCTGGTCTGTCCTGCAAGGGGGAGAAAAAGAGGATTCATATCTTTTCCCAAGGGTATTAGCACGTAAGTGAATGTAATGGATTCGACTGGAATTCGAACGCGGTTCTCCGATTCTTCGATGCGAGCCACTATCCATTACTCCACCGTGCCTCTTTCAGTAAATATACAAAAATAAAAAGAGGTGTAAGTCAATGAGGAAGGCACGGTGGAGTAATGGATAGCGGCTCGCATCGAGGAATCGGAGAGCCGCGTTCGAATTCCAGTCGAATCCATTACCTTGAACATTCATGCGTTGGGGAAGGTATGAATGCTCTTTTTTTCTCCCCTAGTTATGGGTAAATATTAGGTTGGTGCAAAAAAAATGTCGTTTTCTCACATATGTTACTATGTAAGAAAACGACATTATTTATTATTACAAATGTAATGTCAATCGACATCTCCAGATGCCTTGATCTATTCACTACCCTTCTCCTCATCCTTTCTGTTATCACTCCTATCTGATCTTGCTCCAAATTTTCTGTAACCCCTTGCGTCCTAGTGGCTTCCCTGGTGAAAAGCTTAACAAAAAAAAGGGGGACAGAGGAACATGCAAATTACAAATTGGGGATACCAAAACCAATTTATATATCTGGAAATTGCTTTAACAGAAGACGAAAAATGAAAATCTGAAGGTGATTTGGAATAGCGAAAGGTGCTTTCCAAAACCTAAGCAAAGTATTAAGAAACAGGAAAATTTTGATAAAAACAAAGAAAAGTGTACTGAACTGTTACATAATATCAGTCTTCCGATACGGCAGTGAATGTTTGACAATCTCATCACAGATGAAGAAGAGACTTGAAGCAACACAAATATGGTTCTACAAGAGGATGCTGAGAATACCATGAACTGAATTTGAGCAAGGACGATGTTTTATTTACCCATTTTGCTAAAATGACTTAACTGCATCTCGAATAAAAGTCAAACTTATATATCTACTCCATCCACATACAATTTATTTTTTACAGTCGTAATAACGAAGCTTTAGAGAAAATGCAAGCAAAAAAGACACTTATGCTTAACATTAGGAAGAGAGTTGAAAATTCCAGAACGCATAATGAGAAAAGAGGGCTTGGAAATTTTAGCACTGACAGGATATATTGAAGGCAAGAAAGACAGAGTCAGATAAGCTTAACCGACTTAACGACTGTGTGTAAACGGATGACCGAACAGGGTTTAAGGGAGATAGCAAAAAGACAAAATTTACTAAACGCTACAAATGACAGGAAATTGTGGAGAGCCATGATTGCCAATGTCTTAAGGAGTACGGTACATAGAATAATTTTTGGACAGATAGATTTCTTTTATGCATGTTTCACAGAAGGTGACAGACAAGATTTTATAATATATATTTTTTAATTTATCTAAACTATTACACGATATATGTTCTCCTGTAGGGCAGTGAGTTCTGGACAATTTCCGCAAAAATGAAGTCACTTGAAGCAACAGAAATGCGGATCTACAGAAGGATGCTGAATATACCATGGTCCGATTATGTGAGCGACGACGAATTTTTGGAGAAAATAGAAAGAAAAAAGAAAAGAGGGCTAGGAAAATTAGAAACCCACAGAACAGATTGAAGACAAGAGGTACAAAGGAAAACAATGCCTGATCTACTTAGCGAGCTTGAGTAAATTGGCAACAGAAGAGGGTTTAGGAGAGATAACAAAAAGGCAAAAGTTGCAAAGAGCTACAAAGGACAGGAAATTGTGGAGGGCCATGTTCTCCAACGTTTTAAATCGACACGGTATATGAAAGAAGAAAATGTTATCTTAACTCCACTGAAGAAACATTGATATCAAATCGCATTCATTGTGAGGAATCTGTCTTCATGCATTATCCGTATACGATTGAACTGGAGAAGGGTGTTGCACTGCACGATGGGTGCATTGTTCCCTTCTGAAAATAGCTGAGATATTTCGAAGAGGATGACTGTGCTAATGCGCATAGGACATTGAGAGGCTCGCGGTCATATCACGTTTAATTATCGTTTCTCGTACAATCGGCGAAGATAACTATGACCAGGGAATAATAGATACCTTAAGCTTGGATATGCGGTAGAGTAATGGATAACGGCTTGGAAGTGAACATCGGGAACCACGTTCCAATTACAGTCGTATTCGTTATATTCATCCTGGAAAGAGCATTTAATCTGACTCTATTCTCCTCAGCTGTGGGTTAAATAGTAGAATACGTATAAGTAAATCTCTCCCCAAAACATTCTTAGAATGAAAAAATAAGTTATCTCTATAAGTAACTTGCAAAATCAATCAAACTTTATATATACATTTTAAGACATTTTTATGCTTATGCATTCTTTTTAAAGATACAAATACTTAAGCAAATGCCCTATTTATAATAAACAGTATTAAACAACATCTACCGGCCTGAATGTCCCAGAAATTTTCACAAATATTCATCCTCCGACAGGAATCGAACATGTATCCTATACGGAACCGTCATCTAGCTTGACGTGCCTTTACCGATTTAAGCTACGAAGGGGCGTTCAGTTGGCAAGGCCGAATTTACTGTATTTGAACGTCAATCTTCTATGAATCTCACACGTGCATTCATATCTCGGACATTCAGGCCGGTAAATGTTGTTTAATACTGTTTATTATAAACAGAGCGTTTACTTAAATATTTGTATCTATAAAAAGAATGTATACACATAAAAATGTCTTAAATAATTGTCAGACTTTGTCCATTTCATAATGTGTGACGTCATATATATATATATATATATATATATATATATATATATATATATGTGTGTGTGTGTGTGTGTCAATACCATAATTATATATATATATATATATATATATATGTGTGTATGTGTGTGTCTGTGTTAGCAGAATAATCACCGCACAATCCATCATTGTTTTTATCTATTTATCTTTCTGTCTATCTATCTATCTATCCATCTATCTATCAAAGATAATGCAAATAATGCAAATAATGATAGACTACTCCCATAAATTCCGATATACCATATACACTGGCGTATCATGCGACCTTCGAAGACCTACTTTTAAAATTAATTTGACTACGGTAAATGAATATATAGTTTGGTCAACGGCGTAGCCAGGGTCACTAGTACATACGCTAGTTTAGATCTCATTCATAATGCGACCCCCTTAAATTTAACTTCTTTAAGTTGTATGATGCGCAAGTATATACGGTAATTTTTTTAAGTATGTTCATCTATGTACTGACCACGCTCAACGTTGTTTAACTTTGGTGATCATGCGAGAAAAGGTGTTTTAACAGGATTTAGCCGTAAGCTTATATATAAAAGAATATATATATATATATATATATATATATATATATATATATATATATATGTATGTATATATTCTCAGATAGAATGTATCTGTAGAAGAGACAAAATGAATAAAAAATGACAAGAAGAAAAACAGTTTTTACCAACGTGTTTCCTCCTTTTAGGGACTTTATCAAGTCATTATAGGATTTAATTTGCTGCGCGTGTTTATATACAAAGGCGAGAATATATATATATATTATAAGTTAATAGACTCAAAATATGGTTTTTCGCTACACAGTTCCAACCATGTTTCAAAAATGGAAGCTAGAAACCCCGAATTTAATTTTGTACTTAAATTAAAGACATTAGTTCCATTTCATCCTCAAGCGAATTTTGGAGTAACTTTAAAAATTACTTGGTTTTAAAGACACAGCTAAAACAAAATTCATGTTTCCAAGGTTACAGATAAATCTATTTTGCTAGACTAGGGGTTGTCAGGGTGTTCAATATGTCTATATTTTAATGTATCAGTTATCGTTACGTTTTGGTAGTAGGTAGGGATGTATTTTCAATGAAATCTAACATCCGTTAAAAGCGTGTCGTCTGGATTTTTTTTTTTTTTATTAACGGCTAAAATTCTTACGGCATTTTTTTTCGTTCGTATATTTAAAGATTTTTGGGTGGTGTCTACGTCAGAATACTTTTTATTTAACTACGATTTGAAATATTTTACTTTTTATTTTTAATATACTATATTTCTATCAAGAACAATTAAATGTAATTAGAATCCCTTACAGTTTGTAGAATAATTATCACATCAAGTATATTACTGTTTTTTAAAAATTTTATTCTTGAATATTATTTAAGTAAAATTTCCATTTCTCTGATTTAGTAAACTTTATTTATTTATTTAATTACAATTTAAAAGAAGTTTAGGTTAGAATTCATTTTAATGAACTACAATTTTAATTACAACTTTAAAATATTTTCATTATTAGTTTTGAATCTCACCGGTTGAGATGTTCCTCTTCACCGAAACAAAAATGCAACTTTGTCTTTGTCGTGAGTTATTGTTTTTCGGCCTATGTAAAAAAAATTATAATAAATAACTACTGCTCTATTCCTGGTATATATATGCATGTATTTATACATATATATATATATAATATATATATATATATAAATACGCACAAACATATATATATATATATATATATATATATATATATATATATATGTGTTTGTGTGTATGTGTGTGTGAGCGTGCATGTGTGTGTGAGCGAGAGAGGCGGAGAGATAGAAAAATTGAGAAAGAAGGAAAACGGTAATATGATAAAATTCAGAAAATGTGAACATATACATTCGTATTTTTGTCTCCAAAATTACACAATTAAGATCATGTCTAACCGAGCATTTTAAACTTCTCTCGAAATCGATAGCAGAAAATGAGTCAGTCACTTGGTCAGTATATTATTGCTTGGGGAAAACCATTTCATGCCTTAAGTTCTCAGAGCTTTTGTATTGCTCCTTGTTTATCAATAATGAGCAAACTGAGATAGATAGATAGATAGATAGATAGATAGATAGATAGATAGATAGATAGATAGATAGATAGATAGATAGATAGATGTGAACATACCAAGATAGATAGATAGATAGATGTGAACATACCAAGATAGATAGATAGATAGATAGATAGATAGATAGATAGATAGATAGATAGATAGATAGATAAAATTATTAAGCACCACGTAGCTTCAATATATATCATAGATATTTAACAAAGTCTTACGGTGCGTGCTTCTTTCTCTTTGGTCGCAAAAAAACAATTACTTTCTTCATTTCAAACAGACAGAATTCCAGACCAACCTTGCCCAACGCAAATATATCTTCATCGATATAGCGAATCCCACAGCTACTTTGCTGTTTACCAACTAAATTACGACGCACAGAATTTTTTTCTCTCTTATAAATGGAATCTGTTGAGGCCATATAGAATTGCGTTTACTTTAAATAATAGAGAGACATATCCAGATATACTGGGACGATACAAAGGTTCGCAACTTTTATATAAGCATTTTCAAAGAAAATTATTTAGATATTTGTACAAAGATTTATTCGACCAGATATGTGCCATTTCGTTCCACTACCCTTACCCATATTTGATCAGTTTCATTATTCCATCCTCACTGAATGCAGCAGCATTCTGAGTCATGAAATGGTCTCAGTGGCTCCGACATGCTTCCATATTATTGAAATTCTTCCCTTTCAGAGAGATTGAAATAAAATCTAATTCAAAAGTGCTTGGTCAGGTGAATATGATGCGTGTAGAAATGGTTGCCAACCTTTTTTTAGCACATGGCCCAACTTCGAACTCAGATTTTTTTTTGAAACCCATGAAATTATTATATTGTATAGAGTTAATTTATTATAATTATTATTTATATTATTATTTATTATATTATATTGTTATATTATATTATTATTATATTATTATATTATATTATTATATATTTATTATATTATATTATTATTTATTATAATTATTATATTGTATAGAGTTAATTTATTATAATTATTATTTATATTATTATTTATTATATTATATTATTATATTATATTATTATTATATTATTATATTATATTATATTACTATATATTTATTATATTATATTATTATTTATTATAATTATTATATTGTATAGAGTTAATTTCATTTTACATAGAATATATCCAATTATGAATTTATGTCACCCCGCTGAAATTTGCCATGGCCCATTTTGGCCATAGGTTGGGAAACACTGATACAGTAGCATATCCCTACTCAGCTGTACCATTTTCTGCCGAGTCTGCAAAGAGACGTGGCGTTAGAAGACGACACTGATTCTGATTGGTCACTCTCGAGCGCTTTTCATCGATCCGTGCCTTTAATCGACCCAAACGAGAACAGATCTTGTCTGAATTCAACGTCAAATTTTATGGAAGTAATTTCCAATACTAACACAGCGTCACCTTCTTCAGCCGCAAACCGAATTTTGAAATACTTAACGGTGACTCATCTTGTTTTCCCCAGGATCCTTTTTGCTCTACATTGTTGTAAACAATCCGTTTTCATCATCCGTGAGCTTTCCCTCCGAAATGGATCCCTTTGTAGAATTTTGAGCTTAGAATCGCAGTTGGAAAGGCAGTTCATTAAATGTTTACGTTAAATTGTGAGGTACTCAAACTTTATAGTGAATCGTGTATCCAAATATTTTTAATGCCTTACGACACTATGTGGAGTATATCTGCGATGTCCCATGTAATTTGATCTGGAATATCAATGTTACGATTTACTCATGGCTGTCGGAATATTCTCGATCTTCCAGATCAAAATTTCTACTTCTGAACTTAACGAGCTATTTACAAGAGTGCTCTCAGCTATGGCACCATCTCCATCAACGGCATATATCTTTTGCTGTTTGTGCAGAATTTATTTCCTTTCTGAAAATTAAACGAAAAGGGATCTCATTAGTAAAGTTAAATTGCTGTTTTTAAACAAAAAATTTCCCATAATTTTCTCAAGCAGAAATTTTTTTGAGCAGATAAGATCGTTCGTGAAAAATCATGGGAAATTTGTTGCTTGAAAACAGTAATTTGATTTTCCTAACCAGACGCTTCCTCTGTAGCTAAATGGTATAGCACGTCAGGCTAAATTACGGTTCCGTTACAGGTTCGATTCCTGTCTGAGAATACATATATTCTATGAAATTTCTCGGACATTCAGGCCGTTAAATCTAGTTAATACTGTTTATTATAAACAAAGCATTTACTTAAATATTTGTATCTATAAAAATAACGTATAAACAGTATATATATATTATTATTTTACATTAATCAAGGTAATAAAGCCACTAAGGCGCAAGTGGTTACTCAGTCTACGTTACGGGTATAGGAAAGTGATTGAAGTCAGAATGCCAGATATATTAATGAGATATATAGATGCACCTCCAAAACCTTCGATTACCAAGGATCACTGATCGGACCCAGAAAATTCACCAGTCGTAAGGAACGGACGTTCCCCTGGGGAGGTCCCCGTCCCTTGATTGCCTATTGGAACTTATATCCAACCTATACCAAAGTAGAACTCGTACGTACGATGCATAGCTAAAGATGCTGAGAAAATGATCGGTTCTCCGTGCTGTTCCAGCAAGTGCCTCACTCCTCCTGCTTATCCTCTACATTTATAAGAGCCAGGTCAGGCCGAAAATGGAGTACTGCTGCTATACATTGGCGGGAGCTGGACAATAGAGCCGAAAAGCGTCTTCGGGTCCTTGTAGGCGTCGCATTATTTTCCATACTGTAAACCCTTTCTCCCAGACGAGAGGACGCAAGCCTTTCGCTGCACCATCGCTATTTTCATGGTGACTGTTCAGATGAAGTACACTCCTTTGAACCGCCAGTCCTAAATTTAACGGCTAAGACCTCGCCATGCTACGCACATTGAAGCGATCAGCCCTCAATCCTTTTACATCCCCTGGTTAAATGTAAGTTCCAAGACAAGCAGTTTCTTCTTTTGAACCCCTGCCTAGTGAAACTGACTCCCAAGAGGCCGCTTCCCCGATCACTGCAATCTTAACATGTTCAGTTCGAGGCTTAACCGTTTTCTGCCGCACGTATCTAAATAACCTGTACCTCTTACACAGGAACCCTCTACTTCGAGCGGCCTCAAGGCCCTATACAGGGTGAACACAGCTTAAAAAATGGTATTATAAATTCCAATATCTATCTATATTTCTGAGGTCCGGTTTTATAATTATTCACATTACTTACATTGTTCGGACTGTTGTCCTCATTTTTATTGCCAGATTCATGAAGTTTTAGCTATTGTATACTCTGGCCTTCTTCAGAACCTGTATATATTTCTGAGATAATGTATTGTAAGCATTTACTCTATTTACATTGTTCGGACTGTTGTCCTTATTTTTATTGTTATATTCACGACAAACTAGAATAAGAGGATATTAACATTCAGAAAATGGCTTCGGTCTTCCGACCCTATGTGAATGTATTATTGAAGAAATTACAAAAGATCTGTGGTCCATATAACATCAAGACAAACTTCAAAAGTGTTTTGACACTTTTCCGGCGACACTTCCGAGTAAGACCTCTTCATAGCGGAGAACGTACCGAGGACTGTGTGTACACCACCCCGTGCAGTTGTGGGAAGAAATATAGAGGAGAAACAGGTCGCCCCCTTAAGTCTACGTAAAGCCGTAACACGAAGGGAAATAGAACATTTAGGCGTACCTGACCATATATGGAAGGAAAAGTGGGATCACCGCCCTCTGTGGGATGAGATTGAAGTAATAGACAGAGAAAATCACTGAAAAATAAGAAAACTTAGGGTACCAGCGCATATGCTATGCCACAAAAATCTCCTGAGCCGACGAAGCATAGAAATGAATACATTATGGGAACCAGTAATACGGAGTGTTACAGAAAAGAAATTGCAATATAAGCTCTGGTAAAAATCAAACTATGAGGTATTAGCTATATATGTAACAAAAATTCATTGGATGGTGTCTTCAAGGACACGTGGCCAAGTCGATAAAACGAAAAAAGGCACACCAGAACAATTATAATGAAAATCTTTATAGAAAAGGCACAGAGAAGTTATGTTACGGCGGTGAGAAATTAAAAGAAGCCGAGATGCCAATAACATTGCAGATCCTACTTTGGGTTTTTATTTATTTATTTATTTATTTTTTTTTACGCATCTCTAAATACATAGCAGAAGAACCAAACCAGATATGAAAGCAATATTCAATGCATTCTGGGAAGAAAAAAACTGTCCGATACTACACAGCGAACCAACTTTCCTAGCAGAAGACCTAGCAATCTCAAAAATGTGGCCCATGAGGACATCTATAATTCCAGATGTAGTTGGAGCCCTCCGATTGATTGGAAAAGGTTCAGACAGACTCAATGAAGGGATCCCTGCTAGCCCATGCCTAAAATAAATAGAAAAAATTGTACTCATAAGTAGAGCCCACATCTTTTGAATGGCTTTATGTAGGATGAGTTTGATCTTTTTTTTGGTGGGGGCCTCAAAAAATGCTCAGAGTCAAATGCCATGATGCGATTTGTAACCTTAGATCACTGGTTGGGACCAGGAAATAAATTAGTATACACCAGAAATCAAAGGAAATAATAATAATAATAATAATAATAATAATAATAATAATAATAATAATAGTGAAGAAGCAGAGATATAAGCACGTATCAACAATTTTGATACATAGAAATTTGTCCTTACGTATCTGATCTGTACTCAAATATTTACAATCATCTTTAAATAAGCGCAACACGAGGCCTTTCTTTATTTCCAAGCAACATCTGCGCAATCGGACGAGCAACCATTTATATAAACAGACACGCCCTTTGTTTACGATGTGGGAATCTTTAAAACCTCGTCCGACTCCTATAGATGTTTATCATCAAGAAGGCCTATCGAGTGTTGTCCTGTCAAGTAGCAGCCGTACATTTTATCGATCGTATTTTCTCAACAGCCGATGAAAATCAGACCGACTTATATTCTAAGTGTTTCGTTATAATGATTCTGGATCATGCCGATATCTGTCTGAGTAATTTTTAATGTGCACACCTGTCAGAATATTAGCTGAACACTGAAGTGCCAATTATTTTAATACAGCAACCTAGTAATGCTCCTCCAACTGCCTAAATAAGTGCGGCTATTTAACGTGGCAAGCAATTATCAAGTGCGGAATATACAAAGGGAAGTACATTTTATTTATTAAGAATTCTCGAATACGCAGGCTGATAGACGTTATATTGTTTGATGTAAAGAAAAACAAGAGTATCCAATATAATTACATCTGAAGTAATAAAAATGTCGAATTAAAAAAAATCCATTAAGTCTTTAGAAATTTGCTTTGTTTACGTTTGGAATACGAAACTGCGCAGTACTAACATTCTCAGCTGATATGAAGTGTAAAGACTATACTGAGTCCATTGCTAGGTCAGCTGCTAAAAATAGTTGGTTCACTGTGTTGTGGGAGACCATTTTTCTGTCCAGAATCTATCCTACATATCTAAAGGTTTACCATTCGTCCATGCTTAGAATATTAATACCACATATGGTGCGGTGTTCCTGCTATTTATCTCGAGTTTCTTGACATAATACAAAGAAGAATCAGCAATATTATTGGTCTTGGTCATTTATCTCGGCTTCAATCACTTTCCTACTACCGTAAGGTTGATTCCCTGTGCCATAGCAATAAATACTTTCATGGTAATTGTTCGGATTGTTGTTTTTTATTCCCCTCCCTCCACAGACAATGAATTGAAAATAAGGAGACTAGTTAGGACTTTCATAGAGACCATGAGGTATTATGGTGAATGCAGTAAGAAAGGTAAGTAAGAATGCGTTATTTTGGTGTAAGAAATATTGTGGTATGTTTGGGTCAGTGTCTGTGGCTTGCTAAGTTATCGATAAGACAGAGGAAGACCGTCCATTTTCGCCATTTCCTTGCACCAAATTTCTGTGTATATATCAGAATAAATATCGCTCTTCGCTATGGTACCTAGACTCTATGGATTTAAGCCCATTACTAGACTGGCGATGAGGTCTCATCAATTTACATTTTAAATGGCTAGATGTAACTGTAAATTCTATGCTAACAGCTTATTCTCGCGCACTTCTCGCTTGTGGAAGTTTCTTCCGGGTCCATGCTTTCCAGCCAATTTTAATCTTCAAAAAAATAAATGCAATGTCAATCGTTATCTAGTGTTCTCTTGATTACTTTTTTACCTTCCCGTTCATTATTAATGTTTTTGCTTCTAATTCTTCCAATGCCAGGAACTCCTTGTGTCTTAGTGACTTTCGTGCCTTTCTTAGGGTGAACTCGATTTAAAAAAAAAAGATATAGGCTTTCGAGGAAAAAATATCTTGAAATGTAAAAATCGAGCCTTTTCGTTGTTTTGAGGTAAATCTAACGGAATAAAAAAGCGGCATCCTCTACATTTGCTAAAATTCATATGAACTTTTATTTCATACTAGCAGCATGACCCGGCGTTGCCCGTGCTTGATTCAAAAATCGTACGACTCATACAGCAATCGCTATCACTTGACTTAAATTATTTTTGCCTTTCCTTGCCTTTAAAGGAGTGCCCTTTGCCGTGCTGATGTTGCTACATGCCTTACTTCTTGCCTATCTCACACTGTGAATTTTTTCTTAGCTCTATACTAAACATAAAATCTGTTAAGAAAAAAGAACTAAACAGAATGAACACAAAACGATCAGCTTTAAAAAAGGACTTGTAACTGGAAAAACCGAATGAAAAAAGAATGTTAACAAATACTTTTTCACACCCAACCCACTTCTGCGGAATCAGAATCAATATTGAGTTTAAGCAAGCGAATGAGCCAATTAGAGTAAAGTGCCATACAGATTTAAATTTTTCGTTACACACACACACACACACACATTCTGCCTTTTATAGATAGAGATTATTTTAGCACAAAACAACTTATTAGGAAATTTTAAAGATTGAAAGAGGTAGACAGGGAAATAAAATAGTGCTATCAGTATATATACAGGGTAAGATGGGTAAATTGGCACCATTTTATATGTTTAATTTCGCGCATGCGCGTTGTTTGTTTTTGATTTTATCGACTGCACAGTATAGTAGGATCAGTAAGATATCGTCAGTGAGGAAAAGATCACCATGACGCAAATCGCTCCGCCAGAAATTTGTAAACGGCATGCTGTACTACTTGGCATTCGCGCCGGAGTGTTTGGGTGTCAATTTGAGGATACTGCAGGGGGTTCGGAACGAGTTGGATGAGTCTAATGGTGATTACGAAGGTACGATAGCTCGAAAAATTCTCTCTAATCGTTTTGATAAGAAAAGAACTCCCGAAATCTATACGTCTTGGATATGACGATAAACAACATCCACGTCCTGGGTAAGACGATGAACTACGCCCGACATCAAGGCCTTTAACCCGGAGGTTTTGAGGAGCGTGGAACCACCTCTTAATTATTGGTGTTCCCAGGTTCACCCTGACCTGAGATGGTAGTACAAAACACCAGGAAAGTGTAAAAATAGTTTTTAATACCAGAAATACTTTGTAAAAAAAATTATTACCAGCAATAAAGTTTTTGAAGAAAAAATTATTACCAGCAGTACATTTTTTGAAAAAAAACATATTACCGGCAGTACATTTTTGAAAAAAAATATATTACCAGCAATACATTTTTGAAAAAATATATTACCAGCTATACATTTTTGAAAAAATATATTACCAGCAATACATTTTTGAAAAAATATATTACCAGCAATACATTTTTGAAAAAATATATTACCAGCTATACATTTTTGAAAAAATAATACCAGAAATAGATTTTTGAAGGAAAAATTTTACCAGCAATACATTTTTGGAAAAAAATATTACCTGCAAAAAAACTTCGTCGGCATGAAGTTACCCATAGAGGTTGATATGCCGTAAAACAAACCAAACTAAAACAAATTTGTTGGTGAGGGTCTCACTCAACATGGAGGCAGACATCAAATGACTTGAGGAGGTAGTGCTGCCCCAAGTCAAGAATGTGGCTGCTAGAGGATCCGATATCTGGCAACAGGACTTTGCACTATGCTACTCAAGCGGATGAACCGAGTTATGGCAGCGACCCCATCATCCCTTACATCTGATCAGATTACTCTCCAGACTGCAATCCCCTTAATTATTATGTGTGGAGCAGTTAAGCGAGAGACGAACAAAAACTCCTTGTAAGACCAAAGATCAACTGAAAGCAAGGATTGTGGCAGCATTCACCAACACGAACAACGACCCCGACCAAGAGTTGCGGAAGATTCCGAAGTTGGGAGCCCGTAGTTGAAGTCGGTGGCGATTTTATTGCATAAATTTACTCCTTAGAATTTCAAGATATTTTTGTGTAATTTTGGTAAATATATCCGTTAAAATGAGATATCAGTGTTATTTTCATTATTGCGTAATTGAGACGAAAATTTATCCACTGCATCACACACACACACACATGTATATATATATATATATATATATATATATATATATATGTGTGTGTGTGTGTGTGTGTGCGTGCGTGTGTGTGTGTGTTTAGGCAGCAAATTCTCTTTTAGTCATGTCCGAATGAATTATAGACATTATGTCTGCTAATTTTTAATAATATCCGTTCAACTCACGAATAACCTTCCCTGATTTGATGTTAAAGGATCAGAGAAATGTACTATAGCTGTTTAAATTTCTTTTATTTTCATTTCCCAAGTACTTTCGATCTTCTTCCAATGTTATCTTCAGGGGTGCAAGTAGTACAAAAATGTAGCACTAGAAGCAATTTACCTAAAAAAAAAAAATTAAAGCCAGCACTTAACAGAATCAACTATGGATACTGCACTAATGTTCTGAAATATTTGTAAAGGAACAGTTTTTTCATGCTTTAATCTCGCGCGTGGCCATGACATTATAACATAAAGAAATTTCATAAAGGATAATTTTTTCACGTTCTAACGAATGCTCATCACATTGTCAACCGTTTTGCATTTAAAAACATAATGAAAAAATTACGGTAATGGATAACAACGCATATCTTTGTATAAATATTTGTATTAATGAACAACATATAGTTTTGTACCACTTGCACGCCTTATTAGATATTAACTAATTTCAACTAATAATAAAGTCCCTAAGACGCAAGGGTTTACTGAAAGTGATAGAATATGACAAAAACAAAAACCTTATTAAGAAGAGAGAACAATAAAAGAACGATTGATCCATCATTTAGATCTTTTGAAGATTGGCCGGAAAGCAAGAACACGGAAGACGGTTCAACAAGTGCGAAAGAAGAGACTGTTAGCGTAGAACTTGCGGTTGCATCAAATAATTTCAACAGCAAAATTATGAGACATAGTTTGTTTAATTATTTGCTATTTTATTTTTATTTTTTTATTTTTATTTTTTGTATTTATAACAGTATTATTGGTGGAATTCGTTGCCGAGTATTGGGGTGCTTATCGACATTTCCTTCTATGTGAAATGAGTCCGACTTTAGATCTGAAAAGACGTTCGCAACCACTGTATGGTAGGGTAGAAGAGCTCAGAGGAGGGTGAGCTCTGGTTTCTCATTAGTCTCTCTTCGTCTTTTCGAAGGATGATGTTTTTTTGTTTTTTGTGGGGTTTTTTTGTGGACTGCTCTTCTGCAACTGGTTCTTCTTTCTGCTTCCATTTCCCAATTGACAGGATCGATTTCTGAGCGCAGCAAGGTGTTTTTAGGTGATCCTTGAATCGACAAAGCAGGGCTCTACTTGGTCTTTTACCAGATGCGTGCCTCCGAGAAAAGGATTTGCTTGGGTATGAAAAGAAGTAAAATATTTCAGTATGAATGCCTCGGCTGCAAATTGTTTGAGGCGGTTCATGAGTCGCTACTTCATGGCACACACACTTCAACTGACACCATCCGGTGCGGCAAACCAGGGCTTGACAGGCAGGTTGATGATGAAAGCTTTCATCGGGCTGCCGATTTGACTTGCTTTTTCTTACCTAAAGTTATATTTATCAACTTTACATGTACTAATCTCGTTGATTTTTATCAATTGATAGTTTAGATGTTAATCCTACCAAAAGAGCTGTATAAATGATTTATATATGTATACTAGCAGTAGAGCCCAGCGTTGCCTGGGGATGTTACAGTAAGAGATAGATCAAGTATCGACCATCATAAAGACTGAAAAATAAAATTGACAAAGATTATTGCTTAAGGTTGACGGACACGCATGTCTTAATTAGTTTTTTTTTTGTTTTGTTTTGTTTTATTTTGCTTTTTTTACGATTTGGTCAAACTCAAACTCAAACAAAAACATTGTTTTCAATCGTTATGAGTCTACCGATTGAATAGAATTTTATTATAAACAATTGTCTTGTAAATGGAATTTTGAAAGCATTCTGAATGTAAAAATAAAGAAAAAAGTGTGCAAGACAATAAGAAACACTACCTGCCAAAAAAAAAAGTGAAGTTTTGTTGAAATCGGTTGAAAAATGTAGGAAATCCGATCCCATATATAAACGTACAGACACACACACACAACCTGGGTTTTATAATAAGTATAACTCGATATGAGTTGTCCCCCTTTCATTCTCGCGATGCCTCTTAATCGTGTTTTCAAATTGATTTTGTGCAAAAACAATTGTGTTTTTCCAATTTTTGGCACTGTCAGAACCACCGCAAGGTAATTTTACGTAGTCCTGTGAAGTTTTGTTGAAATCAGTTGAAAAATATAGGAAATCCGATCCAATATATAAACGTACAGACACACACACAACCTGGGTTTTATAATAAGTATGATTAAATAATGACTTCATCTACGAGTATTTTAGGCTTAAATTCCGATATATATTTTTACTTTTTTGTTTCTATCTCTTTCTAAAATGGACAAACTTTTCAATATTTGTGCTTTTTTTTAATTTATGTACTATTTCGTATGTTGTTTTGAAGTCTAATGTTGTTGTTTACCGAACGTTTTATGTGTGTGTGTGTGTATGTGTGTGTGTGTGTGTGTCTGCATATATATACAGGGTGTATCACAAATACTTTTAAAAAAATTTGTGAGCGGTTTCCTCACCCCAAAACAAGGACAAGAGTCCATATAAACATTTCCCCTTTACGACAGCCTGTAGGATATGTTCTTCGTAGTCAGGACTACGAATGGATCACGGTCTACTTCTATCCATAGTTTGTAGTGGCACGGATCATATCTCAGCAACGCGATGATAAACAGCAGCAAAAGTTGGATGACTCGGCTGCCTTCCGTCTTGTAGAGCAATCTGATACAGTCGCGTAGCCTCGTGTCCATTAAAATTCGCGCGGCCGTATATAAGATTTTTACATACGGCCGCACGAATAGTAATGGACGCGAGGTCTGCCTGCTCACGATATGAATATCGCGCGATTATTTAAACGAAACACTTCTCAATTAACTCACTACTACACACGTTAAATGTTGAAGACAGACTAGCTACATATGTACACGAATTACCAATGTAACCTAGTCTACATTGCAACAAAGCGCCATCTGCCGTAAACCTTCTTTAAACATATATATATATGCTTATATGGACTTTTGCCCTTGTTTTGGTCTGAGGAACACGTCACCAAAGTTTGTAAAAGTATTTTTGATATAACCTGTATATGTATATATATATATATATATATATATATATGTGTGTGTGTGTGTGTGTGTGTGTGTGTATATATATATATATATATATATATATATATGTGTGTGTGTGTGTGTGTGTGTGTGTGTGTGTTTCTGTGTGTGTGTGAAACAAAGGCGACTTTCATTCTGTAACCTTAGAAATGCCTCATGATAAACTTTTGAGCCTGATGGCCTCTCATTTCTTTTTCTTCCTTTTTAAGTTCCTGGTAGGCTATTATTCCACCAGGGCACGTTTTGTTTGTCTTCTTAGCGTCTTATAGCAACGGCACTAACCTTGTTAAGATTTTAAGTCGCTTCTCTGTACAGCGTTAATTTAATTCAATCAGAACTAATACATTAAATTATCGAACTTGTTGTGGTCGTAATGGCAATTATCATAGCATTAGAATCAATAAGAAAGAAGGTGAAATTTATTCTATTAATCTGTTTCATGTTTTATTGTCCCAGGCGACCACGAAATTTCTCTGCGGTCATTAATAAATTGGCACTTCACTTCTTGCTACTAATTATTCTTAAACAGAAACCCTTAAAAAATAGCAAATTTATCCTCATGAATATATAACTCGGAGGCTTTTAAATCAATTTTTATTTACATATGTTTCAATTGAGTGCATCTAATAAGATTTAGATAAGAATGAAATAAAATGGAGGAGAAATACGGCTTTTACTATCTCCATCCAGTCACATATCCCGTTCTCACATTAATACACATGCAGGCTAGTCCACCTCGGAATATAAGAAAGATGAAAGCATAAAAAAAAGAAAGAACTATAGGAAAATAAAAAAAAGGCGATAGATTAATGTAAGAAATCGTATGAAGATATCATACAGGCAGATAAAAAACGTATTGATATATGTAGATATATATATAAAAAGTATGAAAAAGAACGAGAATGTCAACGGCGAGTATTGTAGGTCGATTTAAACCTTTTTCGTTTGTTTGTTTTTTTTGTTTTTTGTTTTTTCAAATCAACTTTGGACAAGTCTAGATAGTTGTGACTTAATTTTAGATTCCTCGCTTTAAAATAAATATTAGATTCCTCCCTTTAAACCACTTTTGAGAAAATGCAATCAAATATCGGTATTACAAATGCGTTTAAAAAGCCATTCATTTTGGCAACATTTTATTGAAAAATGTTATTTCAACAGTGAATCAAAAAAGTTTTCTATTTTAAGAAATAAATTTTATATTATACGAAAATTTAATTTAATCAAAATATTTATATAATCATGTCATGAAAATTTTTAGTGTAAGAGCATTTAGAAACAAAGGAAGGTTTTAGTTGACGACAAGGTTTTTGCAAGAATATCTGTCTTGCTTCAAATCTGTAATCAACACTAGAAGCTTCAAATATTAATTTTACTGCTCTTTAAGCACATTGAGAATGTGAAGGAAAATCAGGCAACTCTAATTTTGTGCTATTTATAAGTGATGTTAAATTTCAAATTCTGAAATGTTTTCAGTGGTTGCAGTTTCACAGATTCCATTTTGGCAAAAATTGATTAATTTTGACCAATATTATTAATAGGACCATTGATTTTCATATATTCTACTTGTGATAAATCCTGATAGTCCCTTTCACAGAATTTATCTAGTGGGCCTGTAAAAGCAGCCAAGCTACTTCTTGTATCATCAACATATTTAAAAACAGTTCTGATTGGTAGCTCATTCTGATGTAATGAGCAGCCAATTGTATATAATTTTCAATGGAGCTTCTTCTCCAGAGCAGTTACAAGGCCTGTCTTACATCCTTTACTTGTATTTGTGATGTCCAGAAGAACAGCCTTAAGGCTGTCTATACTATCAAATTCTTCCAAAATACTAAAAGCTTCTTCTATTAGAGAACAACACCAGTGGTATCTATAGTTGGAACTACTCTATAAATCAGGTATTTTCCAGTCTCAGTTCCTGTCTCGTGTGTAGATGTTAAATGGTTTTCTGGGCCCCTTTCTTTTTTAGTTTAATGTCAGCATTTCCTTATAACTTCTTTATACAACGAAATTCCTTTATTAATCTTGGCATCAACCCTTAAACAGATGAGCTTTTTAATATCTTCAGAGAGTCTTTCATATGTCATTATTTTTATTTTAGCCTTTTCTCTATTTTTTACTTATCAATTATAATAGTTTTAAAATCAAATCCTGGGTTTAAAAGTCCCATAGCCTTTAAATCCAAGAGAAAGGTATTAGCAAGAGATTCACCAAGGTTAGAGGAAACATCTCCCCTAGCTTACGTTTTACTTTAGATATTTCAATAAAACGTTTGAAAAAAAATATTACTCTAGGAAATAATAGTAAATTAATGCTACTTTAAAAAAAATTGCCATTAATTTAATATTTTTTATCTTATATTTCTTAAAAGCTTCCTATGTAAATAAAAACAAAACGCTCGCAAAATATAACAGTGTAAAGGCAAATAATCATCCCCGATATTAAAAATTAAATGGGGTTTATTAAAAATAAATAATGAAGTTGGTGTTTTTTGTCTTTTCGTTTTTCTATAAAATAAAACTATCGCTTAATATAAATTATGACTTGTTCATGATATATGAACGGTTTTACTGAATTCATTGTGAAGAAATTTATTACGGAAAGATATAAAACTAAAAAAAAATTGTTTTTAATCGATCTTAACATAAAACGCGATTTGAATAGATCAATATTGCTTTTTTTTTTAACTGTGCGTAAATAATTTATTTTAAAGTAAAATTTATAACACATGTTATTTATTTATATAACAATTTATCATTTCCAGTATTTTAAAGAAATCTTAAACGTCAATTTTAAAATGATTTATATTCACTTTATTTCTTAGCATGGAATAATCTGGCTTGGTTATTTATTTCAATTAACACCGCAACAATCTCCTAGACATTAACTAATTTGATTTTTAATTTCATTTCCTCAAATGGAATCGAAATTTTAACGTTAAATATATTGTGTGTAGTTTTATGATGTGATGCCCCAACTATCTAGACCTGTCCAAGAGTCTGGCTTAAAAATCAGTCTACCCTAATGACGAGTGCGAAGGAAAACCTCGCAAAAAGAAAGTGAAAACGTAAAGAAATAAAAACATATACGAAACAAGGAGGGGGAGGCAAAAATAAGAAAGAGCGTAAAGAGAATATATAGGTAGAAAGGGTAGATATACAATGTGGGTTTAGTTTTTTGGTTTTTTTGGTTTTTTTACCTATTTTTTTGTTGTTTAATGGCATATCAACCAATTATTTAATGCCGAATAAATAAATATTTTGAACTCAGTCGTATGCCTTCAGCTACAGATAAAATATATTGTTGGATATTTTGCAATAAAAGATATTGTTGGTAACTTTTAATATAAAAATGCATTACTGGTATTTTTACTATAAAATGTATTTTTATACTTTCATAGTTTTTTGTTTTTGTTTTTGTCTGTATTTGCCCATGGCTAAGACCACTGCTACCACCACTGGTCATGGTGGACTTGAGAGACAACAGCAATTAAAGAGTGTTTCCACCTTACTTAAAATCTCCAATCTCCAGAGCAGAGGTCTTGCTGCTGGATGTAGTTGATCCTCATACCCAGGATTATACAGTGTAGCGCAGAAATATCAGGAAAAAAATTAATGGATAATTAAAACAGCGTTTTTCATATAACATATTTCAATGAAATGTTATACATAGTTAGGCATATATATAAGCTACAAAAAGGAGCAGGCCTTGGCGACGGCATCTCAGTCCATGTTGGATATGGCGTCCTTGATGGCTGCCTTGAAAGTCTCCTTGGAGCTGTATAGATTCATGTTCTCTTCCGACACAAAATAGTGATGAAGATTGCAGTCTGGCGATGCTTAGAGGATAAGTCGAGCGACCAGTGGTACGGCAAGCAAGTGGCGCCTCTTGCGCACATAAGTTTTATAATTCATGTCTTCCTTGTCAAATCCATTACATCCACTTACGTGCTAATACCCTTGGAAAAGGTATGAATCTTCTTCTTCTACTTCCACCCAACCCAGCTATAGGTAAATAACAAGACAGACCGGATTCTATAGCCTTGGATGGCAACTAGTCTCCCGCAGATAGAAATCCGCCTCGTCAGTCATGTATCGAAAGATACATGATCGCCTACGCGTGTATCACGCATGGCACATGATTTACTGACTGACTTGTCAATACACCCGATTGGTGATTGAACTCGTGCTTTTGCTACGGTTCTTCTTGACACCTTCGGAAACGAACTCAGGCATACTTGTGGTGACAGGACGCTTCTTTTGCATTCTGGCCTGAAATTGTCCTTTTCGTCAGAGGTCCCATATGATATTGCAAGCTCGTAGACTATGGTTTTCAGGGTAAGCCATTCATTGATTTCCTTGGCTTTATGGCCACCGCAAAGGTTCCCCACTACAGCATCTCGACGATCATATTCTGAAGATATGTCGATTACTAAGCAGCTCGTGCGTCAATGACTGCTGCTGAGTTGTAGTACATTCTAATTGCGTTCTCGAAGGCCCTCTACGCTGGGACCTCAATAGTCAGTTGCCAAGTAAAAATTCTGGATTTATCTGTGCCACACTGTATATCGGTAAATAAATGGGGTATACTTGAAAAAAAAAACAATGAAGAAAAACTAAAAAGTCAATGGTCAGGAAAAAATAAAATTCTACAAAAAAAAAAGACGAAATAAATATGCAAACTTGTCAAAATTGGAAACAAAATAAGAAAATGTCAAAAAAAAACCACTTGTGTATATAGAACACAAATGATCAATGTGATTGAGCATTTCGAAGAGGTGTCATGGTTAGCAATTTTATCACACTGGGTATGGCGATAAACTACATCCGATAACAAGGCATCTGATCGCGAGTTAGGACGTTTTGAGGAGTGTGGAACCACCTCTTAACTGCTGTTGTTCCCAGGTCCATCCTGACCCTGGGTGGTAGCATCTATTAGGGTCCCAACTATGGGAAAATATTGAACCCTCATTGTGAAAGTATAAAAATACATTTTTATATAAAAAAATTACCATCGATACATATTTAGAACAAAATTACGAACAATGCATTTTTAAAGGCATGGGCAAATAGTAAACCCCCAAGCAAAACTCTGTGAACGTATAAAAATACATATTTATATATAATAAATTACCAACAATACATATCTATATAAAACAAATCACCAAAAATACACATTTTATAGAAAAATGACCAACAATGCATTTTATTAGTATTTGGAGGCATACAATTGCGTTCAAAATATATAGATTCCGACATTAAATAACACATAGAGGTCGATAGTGATTTTCCAAGCGTAGCTTGGCTGCAGCACCAGGCCGAAAGCAAGGGGCACCCATTGAGGATCGAACTCACTACTCAGTCGTAATTGTTCTAGCGAGACAAGCTTGCTAACAATTACACCACCTCGAGGAACCCTATAATGACTTTCTAAGCATAGCTTATATGTGGCACAAGGGCGAAAGTATTGGCACCCAGTGAGAATCGAACTCACTACTCAGTTGTAATTGTTCTAGAGCGACAAGCTTGCTAACCATTACACCACCTCGAGGTGCCCGCACATAGAGGTCGATGTGTCACTAAAGAAAATTAACCAACAAAATCAACCAGACAGTTATGACTGAATATTGAGTTGGATCTTCAGTGCGTGCCCCATACCTTCGAGCTTGTACCATATTTGACCTACGCTTAAAAAAATATCGAATGATGAATGTTTAAGCCAATGGCGAAAATGAAGATATTCTACAAAAAAAAATAAACGCAAAAAAACATAAAGAAAACAAGCCATAAAAACAAATTAATGTAAAGATTCATTGTTTTAATTCCTGAGGGTAAATGCTTACATCAGTTGATTTCAAATTGTCATTGATCGCTTTCCTCTAGTTCGCCACGCATCAGGTGTGCGACTAATAGTGTATAAATTAAAGATGCACTATTAGAGGAAAATAAAAGCTACAAGGAGACGCGGCACGTAGAGGAAATTATAATGTCATTTATCACATTATACTTTAAACTAGTAATTCCGCTAAAAATGTCACGGTTTTCTTAATTGAATGTTCTGAATTTTAATAATCTCCTTATATGATCTAAGACGATAAGATATCCGTGGAAATTCACATACTGCCTCGTTAAATATTTGAGTTTAATAACTTTAGCAAAATACTACACTAAAATTCGTAAATACGAATGCAAGTCGCTATTTACAGAAGTAAGAGGGTACAACTGAAAAGATTTTTCCATTTCACTGAAGCAAACGCTAGACACATGAAAATATTAATGCCTCCCCTGTATTCTTTACTGTCTTTCTTTCTGCCTTTCTGTCTGTCCGCCTGTCTTTCTGTCTGTCTATCTCTCTCTCTCTCTCTCTCTCTCTCTCTCTCTCTCTATCTCTCTCTCTCTCTCGCCCTCTTTCTCTGTCTCTGTCTCTCAATAAAACCAAACAACACTTTTGATATATTTTCTTCCGTTTTGTGGGCAGGGGACAGGTAAGCTATTACAGGCTTGTCTGCGCAATTGAACAAGAATGGTTAATTGTCAATCTGAGGTAATGGCGGTGAAACCCAGGCACAAACTAAGAACGAAGGAACAAGCATAATTACATAATGATTTTATAGTATAGCATGTCATTATTTAAAGAAGTATGAGGGTACAAATGAAATTATAAAAACTTGATAAGCTTTTTAATTTTACTTAAACGCATAAAAATGGCATTACCTCCATCAATGTTTTTTTTTAGAAGATTTTCGTCCAATTTTTTTTAAGATAAGAAATTATCATTATTAGGTTGGTGCAAAAATAATGACGTGATAATGTCGTTTTTTGACGTTAAAAAATACGTCAAAAAACGACATTATTACGTCATTATTTTTGCCCCAACCTAATATATACAGTGTAACCTGGATATAAGAGAGTTGTCGGGACCGGAGAATAAGTCTCTTATATCTGGGTTTCTCTTATATCCGGGTTTTGTCTATTTTGTTTACATTAACACAGGCTCTAATTTGGGACCAGTGAACATCTCTCTTATATCCGGGTTTCTCTTATATCCGGGTCTTTTATATCCGGGTCTTTTATATCCGGGTTACACTGTACAATGCTGTTCGGACCATGCTGCTAATCTTAATTGTTATATTCACAATGTTTCGATCGCTGTACTCTCTGGTCTTCAGGTGTTTGTCGACACGCTTGGTAACTTTCTCGGAATTTTGAACGGTAACCTTCAGTGAATCCACGGGATTAGATTGTTCTCATCCCGGTTTTGATCGTTTCAGAAGTTATCTCATATTGGTTAATACCTAGCAATCTCCTTCATCTTATTTAACAAATAATGTTTGAACGTAAAACTGTTTGCTGTTGTCTTCTATACGGCTTTCAATTTACCGTAATCTTTTTCTTAAAATAAATGCCATCCAAAACTAAAAAAAAAAGAAGCTTACCCCGCTATTTAACCTATAGCTAGGTGAAGGACAAAAAAGTTTTTATACGGAAGATTAAGTCGAAATTTGAACTCAACCCGCGAAATCCCTTTTTCTCGCCAATATCTGTTTTCTTTTCTTTTTTTTCTTTTTTTTAAATCTGTAGATAACTTAATATTAAGTGGGTGGATTATTTCTATATGCTATGGAATCATGTTGTTAGTCTGTTTGTTTCTTTGTTGCTTAGTTAGCGCCCAGGTTACACCTGTCATTACCTCATATAAATAATCTGCCATTCCTGTTTGGTTGCGAAGACAAACCTGTAATAGCTTGCCTGCCCACTGAGCTTCCAAAAAATCGGAAGAAAAGATATCAATAGCGCAGTTAGGCTTCAGAGAGACAGACAGACAGACACACACACAGGCAGACAGAAAAAAAGAAAGAAAGTTAGAAATAAATCTGCAGTCAGGCTCGTAGTCATTATCTTGATCTGAAATTTTCGTTGTATAATGTTGGATATGCGATTGATATCCATCACTGAATTCAGTACATTGACAAGACTGATTGGTTGATTTTGTTTAGCGGTATATCAACTTCTATAAGTTATTTAATGCCAAAATCCAAATATTTTGAACACAATTTTATCGCTTCAACTAGATATATTTTCTACGCAATTGTATGCCTTCAACTACAGCTAAAATGTATTGTCAATCACTTTGCTATAAAATGGTATTGTTAGTAATTTTACTATAAATATGTATATAGTACATGAGATTCCGGCCTTTGGCTTGGATCGTTCATATTACTTTAATATTAAGCCCAACCCCAGTGGACTTAACCCAGGCGCTACCGCTCCTTCGAGAAGGGACTGAGTTTATTGCTTGGCGTCGCCAGACGGCGCAGTAGTAAATACCTATACATATAAATATGTATTGCTGGTATTTTTACAATAAAAATGTATTTTTATACTTTCATAGTGTTTTGTTTTTGTTTGGGTGGTTGACTATTTGCCTATAGTTGGGACCCTAGCAGGTGCTACCACTCTGGATCAAGTTGGATCTGAGAACAACAGCAAATGAAAACCTCAAAACCTCCAATCTTCCGATCAGAGGTCTTATTGACGGGTGTAGTTTATCGTCAAACACAGCAATAGACAAGAATGAAGATCATGTTGAAATGTAAATATTTTCTGTGAACAATGAATACTTTTTTATTATTGTCTACGGATACATTGATGTAAGTAGATATATTTTGTTAAATATATGTATATATTTAGGTTCTTCTGCACGATATTTTAATCAATAACTGTTATTCTAAAATACAAGCCAGTTCGGTGCAATTTGTTAAGATGGCCGGACTTAAAGTTATCTGTTTATTTATCAATTCGATCAGCAATATGTATAAAACAAGAAAATGCCAGACAGGATATTTTTAAAGAAAAACACCTGAATTGCACTATTTTTTTTTTTTTTTAGAAGTGTGTTTACAATTGTGCAATTCTTGATGATTAACAAACCGTTATTGTGTAACAAAAAATAATAGCTAACAGTTAAATTAGATCTATCTTGGCACAGACTGCTATATAAATAATTACATAAACACTTTTTCTTTAATCTTAAAACTACTGTATTATACAATCTATAGATCAAAAGAAAAGTAATTTTTAAATGTCGTCTACATTTAATATCAATAAAGGATAAATAAACAAATGTACCTTATAGTAATATAATAGGAAAATAAATACAGTAAAGGTAATTTAAAAGATATTATTAATGGTCACTATGGTATTAATAGTAATTTAGTGGTAGAGAAAAGATATTTGAGTAATGGGTGAGTAATGATAAATTTTGGAAGTATATAAAAAAGTGATAACAGTTCACACAAGTTCAGTAAGAGTCTAGATAAGTTTAAATCTACTTCGGTAACAACATTTAGAAATTTAACTCGTTCCTTTCGTTTAAAAGTATATTATTTAACCAACGTCTTTATCGAACGTCTTTATCCAATATGCCATGTGTCCTAGGGCTCATGGCCCGGTGGATAAAAACGTTAGTTAGATCCAGTGACTAGACACAGAGAGTTGCGAGTTCAGTACCAGGCCACACCAGTGGTGAACAATCTTGGAGAGTTGAGTTAAAAGGGAAATAACTGAGACATCTGAAAGAGGCATGGCACGTGGAACTCGAAGAATCTACCCCCCCCCCCACGGACGAAATAAAGAGTTCGGTTTGAAATTCCATTCACTTGAAGAAGCCCGGGGCGTATAACAACCGTAAATTTTGTGAATATGGCAATGAAGATAACAGTCCGAATAACGTAAGTAATATATATATATATATATATATATATATATAAGTCAACATTGAAGTCAACACTCAGAGGCCTCTAAGTGTTGACTTCAATGTTCCATTTATATTTACACACGCTCTGTCGCTGATATTGAGCACTTTATCCCATAAATATAGTACACCTTAAAACTATATTTCCATATATATATATATATATATTCTAGGTGGTGTTCTTTGTACACCCATTACGATATGAATTACTTCAAAAGTCACGGTGTATAGCTTCTTCAACACTCTAATCAGATCCTGGTATTTCTCGAGGTTTTCAGGTTTTTGAAGTTCATTCCTGTATCATATTGAACCGCAAAGTCATTAATTTGAGACTTGCTCTACTGTCAATATTTCAAATAATAAGATCGATTCTTCCTGCTTTAAAGACATCTGTCTTTTTCACATCATGACTCACGAACAGAATTCCGATTGGCTACTTCAGTGTACGACACCAAAATAATAATGATAATAATAATAAATGGACTCCGCGCAGACCTGGTTATAGAGATAGGACCTGTAACAATTTTATGGGACTTTACAAAACACACAGAAAAAACAATCAAAGCTAATCGCCCAGGAACTGAGATCAAAGTTCACAAAAATAGAATGTGCTTTCTTATTAACATGGCAGTCCCTGCAGATTGTAATGTATCAAAAATCTATCAAAATGCAAGGAACTTGAAGTAGAAATCTCAAAAATGTGGCACATGAGAACATCAATAATTCCAGTTGGAGTTGGAGCACTCGGATTGATTGGAAAAGGTTTCGATAGACTCATTGAAGGGATTCCTGATAGTCCATACTTAAAGAAATATCAAAATTTTTACTCACACGTACTGTTCACACATTACGAAGAGCTTTATCTGTGTAAAATGTGTATGATCTTAGTTTCTTTTTCTTTTCTTTTTTTTTTTTTTTGCAAAACTTAGAAAAGCCATTTCTGACCTTAGGTTTCTGGTTGGAACACGGAAGAAAATATCTAAAGAATTATTATTATTATTATTATTATTATTATTATTATTATTATTATTATTATTATTATAGGGTTTTTATTTATTTATTTGTTTTATAAAAATCATCAGTGGAAAATGTCATGATGCCATTTCTGACCTTAGGTCTCTGGTTGGGACCTCGAAGAAAACTGCGTATACAACAGAAATCAAAGGAAATAATAATAATAAAAAACAGAAAAAAAAAGTTTGCGTACTTATTGACATGAGCGTACCAAATGACAAAAAACATCTCTGCAAAAGTTTTGCTAAAAAAAAAGCAAATGAAAAGACCTGAAGATGGAAATAGAAAAAAAAAAGTGGCACTTAAAAACTAAAACTGTTGTGGTTGGAGCTCTGGGACTGATAAAGAAAGGAACACAAGAATAAGTTCACAACATCTCTGGTACGCAATCTCTCCAGGAAATGCAAAATTAATTTTGACAGGCGCAGCCCCTAGACGGTGAAGATAATTTTCCATTTAAGTTTTTTTTTAAATTAATAGCTGTCTTTTTGTTTAATTAGGTGGAAACAACAACAAATCACATCCTTCAATTGTCCTTCGCCATTGGTTATAATCCGACATTCGAAATAAACTATTTTTGCTATTTACTAGTGTTTTGGTATTGTTTGTGACTAGCTGTCTAATGTTACCAATGTTACTAATGTTGTTATACAACGAAAACAACTGCCTAATGTTACATACAACAAACAGGAATCATCTGTAAATGAAAACAATTATAAGAGCTCGCATTCTCAAATGTATACAAATAAAAAAATACACACAACCTGTACCTTGCCTACGTCACAACATTCTTTCCCTACGTCACAACATTCTTTGCCTACATCACAACACACATTTGTTTCTGCCTCTGCTGACGATGACTAAAGAAAATCAAAACACTTGTATCATATTCCTTCCGAAATAAACTTCTAGCAATTTCTGACAGAATGTTCCCCTTGTCTGTGAAAGATGATTCGTAATTTGGAAAATTAAAAAATTAATCGGCACAAAATGTCTGTTGTCTTTTGTTTTAGTGGAAACTAGACCTAGGTCACTGTTTACGACTATAAAACAAATCCAGGTCAAAAATAATTTTTTAATAATAAAAAGAAGAACAATCCCTTCAAATCTGACGTTTATTCATCTGGCTTGATTTTGGAAAGTGGATGTGACCACGATTTTTTTCAAGCACTCATCCGTGTGTCTATGTGTGTGCGTGTGTGGATGTATGTCGTGTCAACCAGACTGTCGTACGAAACACAACTCGAATTTATAAGATTACAAATACAATGATATGTGATATCTTTTACTTCTTATATATCGTGACGTTTTGATGATGAGGCTCCCGTCCATAATAGAGCGGTGTTTCAGTGCTTCGAGTAAGCCTGAGTGTATATTCAGGACAATGCCTTCTTCAGAAGCTAAATGATACGTAGAGGATTTATTTAGAAGAAAGAATTTAACACAAACCATTAAATGAATCGCACTAAATCAGGTAATGATGAAATATTTTTCTATTTTGCCTATCATAGAAGATATATTTCCGGCTCTAAAAGATCAGAAATAATGACACGATACATACGCACAAAAAATAGTTCCTTTTGAGTTCGTACGAACCAGGATGAAAGTATGTACATTTCATATAATTTCAATACTCATGTTTTTCTCCTCCCCTTCAATTGCGTCATGCATTAATTTATTTTTAAATAATAAAGCGTTAAGAAATTATTTAGTCCGTATCGCCTAAAGATAACGAAAGGTCGAAACCAATGTAGTGTGACTGGCTGATCTACTAATTTTTTAATATATATATATATATATATATATATATATATATATATATATATATATATATATATATATATATAAAGAAAAATCGTGAAGTATAACCAGTCACTTTCTGATACATCCAAGCCGATTGGACGGTGTAATTCCCAGATGATCCGTTTAGGAAACTCAGCGGTCGGGATGCCGAAGGTAGCATCAATCAGCTAAGTGAAAAACCTTTTAAGATATATATATATATATATATATATATATATATATATATATATATATATATATATATACATGAAGTAAGTAAATAAGATACACACACACACACACATATATATATATATATATATATATATATAAAATAGAAAATATATATAAAAATAAAGTAATATATAAGTAAATTGCAGATAGCTGCTGAAGAAAGAACGAACAGGTCTGTATACGAAACTCTGGAGTCGGGATGTGGAAGGTAACATTAATCAACTAAGTGAAAAATTATACTCAATTAATACTATATATATATATATATATATATATATATATATATATATATATATATATATATATATATATATTAGGAATTTAAAACAACATATAAAATCGCTACACAATTACAGTCGTGTCTCAATGCATACCATTGCCTCTTGTAAACTGCTGGCGAGTGAAAGATTAATTTGATTTCAAAAGCAAAATACATCCTCTTTTTTCGAAAAAAAGAAAAAATATATATAAAGGTTTGGGGATCTACCCTGATGAACCAATCAAATATTACCTAGGTTCAATCTAATATTACCTAGGTTCAATCTAATATTACCTAGGTTCAATTCGAAATAAGCGAAGAAAAAATTAAAAATTGAAAATTTTGTTTTTAAGAAATGGGTCATAATCGTAAATTATTTGACGACAGGAGCGCGAAATTAAGCTAAGAAATGATACAGATGGTTAAAAATTGTATGCATGTCGGACAATCAACTTATCCAAGAAATAAAAGCGCAGGGGTAGAAAGCTATCTTAAAATAATGCAAATTTTTTATATGCTTTTTGGATTTCCAGCATACATTTTTTTTACGTACAATATATATATATATATATATATATATATATATATATATATATATATATATATATAAAATAATAAGAAAGAACAGTAAGATTTATAATCCGGTGTTTTAGCAGTTATTTTTATTTTCAAAAAATGTGCTCGACAAAAAACAGTAGAGCAAAATATTATAACATATTATAATTATTATATATATAATATTATTATATAATATTATTATAACATTAGTTTATAATATATATATATATATATATATATATATATATATATATATATATATATATATTATTAATATATAATATATTGTTCTTATATTATTATATAATATAGTATATATAATATTATTTTTACATAATATAATATATATAAAAGATATAGGTTGGTGCAAAAATAATGTTTTCTCACATATGTTACTATGTGAGAAAACGACATTATTTTTGCACCAACCTAATAATATATATAATATTATTATTTTATATAATATAATATATTATAGTGATATATATATATATATATATATATATATATATATATATATATATATGTATGTATATATATATATATATATATATATGTATGTATATATATATATATATATATATATATATATATATATATATATATATATATATATATGTATATATATATGGTTGCTGGGTATAAAATATATATGTATAGATAGATTTTTTATAAATGTGTGTGTGTGTTGTTGTTGTTGTTGTGTGTGTGTGTAGCGCTTTTATGAGCCTTGGATGTCGTGTATTTCATTTTCGACTAATAGAACTGATTCAACCTCAAGGTATTCGTCTCTCCACGTTATGGCGAGGTCATGATTAAACCTGGAGCCAAGATTTTATTATTATTATTAATAATAATAATAATAATAATAATATTATACAATTACTTACGGAATCCGATAAACGGATTTCCTGAATTGAACAATTTTGATTGCTTCATGTTGCTCAGTCGAAAAATGATTCTTTAAAAAAAACATTCATTAGTTTTCTCTGAGGTGATTATTCTTTTGCCTTCTTTTATTAATTTTTCCCGCGCACAACAGAAAGAGAAAACAATGTATAAATGGAGAAATGCAAATATTTTTCGTTCAATTCGATTATCGTTGATAGTTGATTTCGGTTGAATTTCTTTATCTTTAATCTGATTTACGAAAAGTTTTCCCTATTAAACCAACTGAACTTTCTCTAAAAATACAAGAACCCAACTAGAAATCTAATCATTTCTTCATAAATATAATTTTCCTAATTATATTATCAATCGGAAATCAATTGAATATAGTTTTTCAAAAGCATTAAAATCATGTCGAAAAGGGAGTGTCATAGAGAACGTAACAGATTTTGATATTTTTTTAATCAAATTTACACCAAGCAAGAGAGTAAAGCCACTAAGACAAAAGGGGTTACTGGGTGTGAAAGAATTAGAAAACAAAAAATATTAAAAAGAAGTAGGAACAATAGAAGAGTAATTAAGAAGACAGTAGATAGCGATTGACATTGTATTTAAATTTTTGAAGATCAGATTTGACCGGAAAGCATGGAGCCGGAGTAGAATTCCACAAGCAAGAAGTGAGAAAAAGAAACTGTTAGCATAGAACTTACGGTTACATCTAGACAATTCAATTGTAAATTGATGAGACCTTGTTGCCAATCTAGTCCTAAGCTTAAATTCATAAAGTCTAGGTACCATAGTGAAGATTTCCTTCGAACAATTATCATGAAAGTATTTATATAAAATAACAATGAGGCAACTTTAATGTGCTGGGAAATTGACTGAAGCCAAGACGCCAGGTAAGGACCAATAATCTTGCTGATTCTCCTTTGGATTTTATCAAGAAACTCTAAATAATCGAACACCGGACTATTTTTCATACCCTATAAAAATTAAGTCATTATCAAGGAACATTTTTATGTTAAAATAACGAAATTATCAATACAGTATCGAGAAATTAACACCATTTCGTTTGTAGGAAAGGGATTGTATTGTGGAAAATAATTCATCATCCACTAGGCCATCTGCAAGATTTTGAACTCTGTCAAAACTGGAAAGCGGGGTCTTGTAAAGACAGAGGATGACTGGAGTTCTCATGTTCTTTCACGAGCATTACAAGAAACTCTATATCTTTAGCGAACGATCGTATCTACGAGTTCTACTTAGAGTTCTAAGTTCTTGAGAAAGGAATTCGTGGAAAGTTCAACCGTTCGTCAGGAGAAAACTCAGGTTTTGCCCGGTGATGGCCAAAACGTTACTAGCTCCGATACGGAGTTTAGTGAATGTCACAAGCTCGCTTCTACCTCACTGAGCTATTAAAGCTAAGTTCAGAAGATAGATCAACTGAAAAGCTCTGAGCATCTCGATCTTTTATGATGGGCGTGATCGAACAACTTCCAATTGCCCAATTGCCACGCAGCACTGTTGATAGATCACGTCGGCCAATCAGCGTAGCCCTATTTTTATAGAGGGATAGACTTTTCGTACACACCCAGGAGAGAAGAGCTGTCCCAGATTTAAGTAGATAAAATTATTTGTAAGATGATACGCTTACGATGAGTTTAAAACAGTTTTTGTAGCATCTACTATTTTTGCTATTCAGAGTCGGGGAGAAGGCATGTAACACGTTTCTATAATTTCTTAGTATGTTTGCTTTCTAGAAAATAAATCTTCACTTCAAACTTCACTCTTTTTTTCTATTATGAACATTTAGTGAACTATTTTTATCGACACCTAGATACTACTGGAACAATGTAACATATATTTGCTTACGTAACACACATTAATATGTTGTTTTATTATGCCTTTTACATGCTTAATGTTTAAAGGCGCAAGTTTTAAAATTACAGGTAAAAGTTCATGTCCCATTCCCTGAGTCAAGGAACCTGTTCTTTTTATTCAAACTGTGTTTGAAAGGCGATGGAAAGATCACAGTAAGAAACCGTCTTTGTCTCTAGGGTAATTTCTATTGAGGTTTCTTCCGGCATAAATAAACTCATAAAAAGTCAACAACAAAAAAAAACAGGTTTGATTGATTTATATAAAAAGAATTATTCAATAAACTCGAACAGCACTGGACTAGTTCTCAGACAAAATAATCATATCGATTTTGCGAGACTTCGCTAGGAGCAAACGAGAGTTTACTTCAGCTCACGCAACTTGCTATGAGAATTATATTCATTGGAAATAGATTTGGAGGGCGTGGTATCAGAGCGAGGAAGAAAATCAATTAAGATCAGTTGCGTAAGATATTAAAAATGTTCGGAAATAAAGAGGGTAGAAAAACTAGAACCAATATATATATATATATATATATACATATATATATATATATATACATATATATATACATATATATATATATACATATATATATATATATATATATATACATATATATATATACATATATATATATATACATATATATATACATATATATATATATATATATATATATATATATATATATATATATATATATATATATATATATGTAGTGTTTATTTAAACAGCAATCCTGCTTTTATACATGTTTCATTAAAGTCGAGAGACAACGTACTGCGATTAATCTTTTTATTTAATTTTTCTAGTTTTCGAACAAGTGTTTTCTGCTCCCGGCACAGGGGGTGTAGAAATTGTTCAAATGTTCTGTAACTTCGAGCGCTTTCAGCTATACTTTTAGTCATTATCAAGGATGATTTTATTTTTACTTTTTAACTGGATGTATGGGTTGTGTAAGTATCTAGAGTTATAAGAATGTTTTATTTTCCGAACACAGCACATTCAGAAGCCACTCCACTAAGAAGGCATGCCAAATTCACAGATGATTTTAATCATTACCCCCCCCAAGCAAGGCAATAAAGACACTAAGAGGCAAGGGGTTTACTGAGTATGAAAGAGTAAGAGAAAAATAAAAACATTAAGGAGAAAAAAAAGCAACAACAAAAGAAAAGGTATTAAGAAGAAAGTATATAACGGTTGATATTGCATTTAAATTTTTGGGAAATCAAAGTTTATTCTCCAGATTACTTTTCTTTATTATACATAAAAATTCGATGCTAATAGTTTATTCTCCCGTACTTCTCACTTGTGGAACTCTCTTCCGGCTTTTTTCTTGCAAGTCGATTCTGATCTTCAAAAATTTAAATGCAATGTCTATCGCTATGTTTCGTCTTCTTAATTCATTTTCGTTTATTGTTTTCTTTCATTAATAGTGTTTGTTTGTTCTCCTGTTCTGTCACCCCTTTCGTCTTACTGACTTTATCTTTTTGCTTGGAGCGATATGATTAAAAAAAAAATTCAGAATGATCTGTAGTCCTGGGTATTAGGGTAAACTATATGCATTAGTGTTGTGGATTCCGGGATGAAATCCTGTCTCCAATGAATGACAAACGCAGGAATGAAATATAGCAAATAAATGTAGTGACGTAATAATACAATTGGTAATACGTTTAGTAGATCCAGAAATGCAGTTCGTAGCAATAATAATATATATACAGTCTGGGAAATTCAGTATCGAAGTAGGACTTCCTTCTGAGTTTACATGCTCGCAACTGTGACTCTTACAAGGCGGTCACCTGACAATCTCACTCTCTCACTGTATCACTCTCTAAGTATTAACCGGCATCAGTACACACTAGGCGAGTGCACTTGTATGGAAAAGTGGTGGACCCCTTAACAATTAGTAAGGCCTCTGATCGGGGGATTGGAGGTTTTTAGGACCGTTTAAATACTGTTGTTCCCAGGTCCACCCTGACCGGGGGTTTTAGCACCTCTTAAGATCCCAGCTATGGGAAAATAGTCAACCCCCAAACACTATAAAGTATAGAAAGTATAAATTTACATTTTTATAGTAAAAATACCAGCTATAGCTTTTTATATAAAAAATTACCAACGATACATATTTATAATAATATTGCCAATGCTACTTATTTATAGTAAAAAATGCCAGCAATACCTTTTTAACTGTCCTGGGTATGACGATAAACTACATCTGCGCCCAGGGTAAGACGATAAACTACGTCCAACAGTAAGGCCTCTGATCAGGAGGTTTTGAGGATCGTCGAACTACCTCTTAATTGCTTGTGTTCCTAGGTCCACTTTGACCCGGGTTGGTAGCACCTGTTAGGGTCCCAACTATGGGCAAATAGTTAACCCCGAAACTGAGGTATAAAGCATTATAAAAGTGTAAAAAGGTTTTAATGCTAGAAATACTTTGTAAAAAAATTACCAGCAATACATATTTTTAAATAATGTTACCAGCTATACAGTTTTGAGGGAAAAATACCAGAAATATATTTTTGACGAAACAAAATATTACCAGGAAAAAGAAGGTGTCGGCATTAAATAAGCCATTGAGGTTAATATGCCGTAAAATAAACCAAACCTTTTTAAAGCAGTATTACCAACTACAAATTTTGTAGCAAAATGACCAACAATACATTTTATCTGCAGTTGAAGCCATAAAACTATGATCAAAATATTTAGATTTCGGCATTAAATAACCCATAGAGTTTGATATGCCGCTGAAGTTGTGTTTGAGTGCATGTGTTAATGAGTTTGCTTGCATATGTATATCTCTGTGCATCTGTATGCACCTATGTGTGTACTAGTATAAAAATGTGATTTTGTGCGTATGCGTATATGCATGTGTGTATATAGGTGATTGTGTTTGAGTCTTTCTGTGTGGGTGTGCACATGATTTTATGATTATGCTTGTGTGTGTGTATACGTGTGTACTTGATTGTACGTGTAGTTTCGTGCGTATGTGTGGGCGTATATGTATGTATATGTGCAGTTGTGTATGTGTATAGTTGTGCTTGTGAGTTTATGTGTATGCATGTGCATATTTTAGTTGTGTGTATGTGTTTATACGTGTGTTTTTACGTGTGCACATGTGATTTAATATATGCGTGTATTTACGTGTGAGAATGTGTGTATATGAGTAAGTGATGCTGTGTATGTGTATAGCTGTGTTTACGCGTAGCTGTGTTTATGTGTATCTGTGTTCGTGTGTATGTTCGGAACACCAGTTGTTAAGTAAATGATCAATATAATTTTCTTTTTTGACATTATCTTTACATAGAACTGAATGTTAAAAGCTTTCCTATCATTAATTAATTATTGATTATCAGCGATAGATTCTATTCTTCTCGTCAACATTTCGTTTTCTGACGGAGAACCACCCATTTTTTCATTACGTCTTTAATCAATACTTTCACTATGTAATGCGTATTGTACACAGAAAACAAATAACCTCCACAACGCGCTATCTCTTTACATGGATGGGCGGTACCCATACTTCAGACTCGTATTTCCACTTCTTATGTGCCGCGTTCCATCAAATGACTTTCACGTTCAACCGTATAAGTAACCTGCTGGACTGCATTGCGGTTCGGATTTTAAACTTTACAATTTAAACGGACGATTTTGAAACAAATGTCTACACGATTCTAAACATAAACAGACATTATACGTGCATATAGATGTATGTTGAAGGATTTTTATTTCGAAAAAAAAAACTGTTTGGGGTAACATTTAATTTGTAAAGACACACAAGAAAGACGACACGAGCCGAGTGTAAAAAAAATAGACGATAAATTTATTAACACACAAAAATGGAAGAGCACTATTTACATTATTCGGACTATTGTCTCCATCTTTGTCACCATGTTTATCACAACTTTTCGGCCCGGCCTTCTTCAGGTGGTTGGAATGTCGAACTGAACCTTTTATTTCGCTCACTGGGGTAGACTGTTCTAGTTCCACGTGCCATGTCTAATGAATATCAGTTATCTCCTGTTAATTCCCCTCTCCAAGTTCTCCACCACCTTAACCAAGTATTGAACTCGCACTCTGATAACTGACATCCATTAGACATGGCACAGGAAACTAGAACAGTCTACCCCAGTGAGTGAAATAAAGGTTTCAGTTCAATATTCCAACCACCTGAAGAAGGCTGGGGCGTACAACGGCCGAAACGTGATAAATATAACGACAAAGATGATGAAAATAGTCCGAATAATGTAAATAGTGTACATAATACCTCATCTCATAAATATAGACAGATAATAAAGAATTTCAAATCTTTCAAATTATAAGGAACCTGTAAATTGAAATAACAAACATTTAAAATCTTAAAAGTATGATTATCCCCGCTGTTGATAGGGGAATTGGATATGATAAAGAAGAGAGTCGACAGTCATGTGAGTGAAATTCCTGGACGCATCAATCCCTTGGAGCTACGAAACAGTATTGCGTAGAATTGCACAGATCATCCGCAAAAATCTCTTGATCTAAACGAAAGGTCCCAGATGCCCTTAGGTAACTCGTTTACACTGTCCTTTTTACTCATAGGCACCGGATAAAAATCAACAAAGAGGGCCAGTCGCTTATGCCATAAATTTGATGAAATTGCTGCGCACATAGTATTAGAATGCCCAGTCCGAATAATGTAAATAGTGTACATAACACCTCATCTCAGAAATATAGACAGACAAAATAAAAGAATTACTCAAATTAAGTGCCTTTTGTGTCAAATGATGGCCAACAATATATATGTAAATATGACCAAGGAAAATCAAGTATGCCACTTTCACAATAAAAATGCCAATGCTGCGTAAGGTCCTCACAGACGGTAAACATAAAAATAAATCCAAAACAGGAAAAGAGTACTTCTCTGAAGAGTTTTCAAAGAATAGGTATAATTTTCAACGCAACGTTGATGATAATAGCGAAGAACAGAAAAATCACACCAGCCGAAGAATTTTCCATGATGTGGTAGCGCCTTTGATGTCTTTTTTCAATTCTCGTCTGCTAGTTGTCAAATTTCTTCTGTGTTGTTTTTGACCGGACTGACCCGTGTTCATGCAGCAGCTGTTCGTCGACTCCTCGAATTCAGTCCCTGGTTCTCTATTTATTCACCCTGATAGGCTCCAGATTCACTTCTCGGAATTTGAAAGGAAACCTTTTGATTGATTTCGAATAAAAAAAAAAAATAAAAAATAAAAAAAAACGCACTTATTTTCCCAATAAAATCGAAATCTACCAAAAATATTTTTGAAATTCAAAACTTTAGGCAAGAGCCCAACACAACGTGTGTTTTCTCTCCGAAAAGCAGACGATACACGCTCAAACAGCTTAAATTTCTTATAATATCCACAAATCCTGTCATTGGTAGCTTTTAATAAATTTAGTTTTTTGTTATATCTCTTAAATCTTGTTCCGACATCCATTTACTCAAACTCACCTGATAGCTTATGCTGTTCTTCCCTCTTGTCTTCAATCTGTCCTGTGAGTATAAGATTTTCCAAGCATTTTTTCTTTAGTTTCCATCTATCCCTTCCTGATGTTAACTATAAGTTTCCTTTTTGTTTCCATTTTTTCTAAAACTTCATCATGTTTTATCTATTTTTACATTTTCATAGTGTTTTGACCCCAGTTTGGGGGTTAACTATTTGCCCATAGTTGAGACCCTAACAGGTCAGGGTGGACCCGGGAACACCAACAATTAAGAGATGGCTCCACGTTCCTCAAAACATTCTGATCAGAGGCCTTGCTGTAAAATTTCTTTAATCATTTCTAAAATAAAACGTTTCAAAGCTTAATCTAACAATTGGACAATTTTTGCTTTTGCGCAATTTAGACAATTTTGCAGTTACATTAGGTGTGTATATATATATATATATATATATATATATATATATATAGAGAGAGAGAGAGAGAGAGAGAAAGAGAGAGAGACAGAGACAGAGAGGCTCTCATCGATTTCGATCTGTGAGGACCTAACAGTTTTGTTCTTAGACCTGTACCACCAAACAACCCCTATATTTGATTATAGTGATGAGGCCATTGGTAGAATCAGCAATATATATAGTGATTTTCTAAACGTAGCTTATATGTGGACAAGTCCGAATGTATTGTGCACCCAGTGAGGATCGAACTCACTACTCAGTTGTAATTGTTCTAGCCAGACAAGCTTGCTATTACACTACGTTGAGATTTCCAAACCAACCAGACTTACGGGGGGGGAAGCTTATAATAAAGAAATGGCTCACAGTGTGGCACGAAGACTTCAAACACCCTTACTCAGGTTTGAATTCAGAGTTGTCCTTCTGTTAGACTGGTTGCCAATCAAGGCGAGAGATCTCAGTCTGCTCTGCTACTTAATCCATACAGGATTTCTCTTTCCGACCCGTTAAAAAATTACACGATCCACACTATAGTATCACAAAGAAATTAATGTCAACAGTCATGGAGTTCGAGAAGTGCTACTAAAGCAAAGTGCCTTCTTTGAATTAACTTAAGTGATTTCGTTTCTTGTCTAGCAGCACATTTTTCTTTCATAGGAACTCTTCATCTCTAGGAAGATTGATACTCTTGTTCATTATGTACCATGTCTCTTTAGGACATAGGCGATCATGTTCCTCCACATCTTCCTGCCCCTTGTAGTATTGTCTTTTTACTATTTCTACCTTGCATCCATCTACTCAAGCTCATCAAATATGCTACCCGCTGTTTGCCTCTGTACTTCTCGCCTTCAATCTGCCCCATGAGTATTAGCTTTTCCAAGCCCTATATCCTCAGTACGCGCTCCATAAATTATTTCTGATGTTAAGTATAAGTTTCTTTTTGTTTCCATTTTCTCTAAAACCTCGCTGTTGTTCACATGTCGAGATTAATTTCACGACTAAAAAGTTCTATTTTCTTTGTGATTTTACACTTGACATCTTCAATCAACATCTGTTCGATCCTCAAGACCCTAAAAAATCCTGGTTTTTATTTAAAGAATATTTGTCATAAGCTTAAGGAAGCATTTCTAGCGGTTTGGTAGCAAATATTGCAAATATCTTCATACAATCACGTTGGTCAAATTGTTAACTACAATTAGCAAAGATTAGTAAACTTGTAGAGACACCACGGAAAAACAGTGCAAGAACTGGTATAGTAATTACATACAAATCGATGGCACAACGCCAATTGTTAGATTGACTAAATAGACTGAGTAACAACGTGGATTAAATGAGAGAATAATTCCGTTTATCGTTACTATCACATTCTGCGCAGTGCGAAAGTATTGCCATACAGCGACAAGAATAGATAGTTTGTTTGGGTTTTATGGCATATCAACCACTGTGGGTTATTTAATGCCAAATCCAGTTTATATGAATTTTAAATGCCTATTTTGTATGGAATAAAAAACGTATAGCTGGCAACATTATTGTTTCAAAAACGCATAGCTGGCAACATTATGATTCCAAAAACGTATAGCTGGCAACATTATTGTTTCAAAAACGTACAGCTGGCAACATTAATTTTACAAAAAACCTATAGCTGGCAACATTATTGTTTCAAAAACACATAGCTGGCAACATTATGATTCCAAAAACGTATAGCTGGCAACATTATTGTTTCAAAAACGTACAGCTGGAAACATTAATTTTACAAAAAACGTATAGCTGGCAACATTATTGTTTCAAAAACGCATAGCTGGCAACATTATGGTTCCAAAAATGGATAGCTGGCAGCATTGTTTCAAAAACGTATAGCTGACAACATTATTTTTCCGAAAACATTATTTGAGGCCTTGCTGTTGGATGTAGTTTAACGTCATACCCAGGACGCGGATGTAAATTTAACGTCATACCCAGGACGTAGAATAGATAGATAGATAGATAGATAGATAGATAGATAGATAGATAGATAGATAGATAGAAATGAAGAGATTCTGATCTTCTTTATGTGCCGTGTCCCCTCAGAACGTAGGTGATGATGGCTCTCCACAACAACCTGGCCCTTTTAGCTCTTAATAAACTGAAGCCCTGTTCCACCATCCATTTACTGAACCTCACTATGTTATGCGTTGTTTTCCTCTGTCCCTCTTGCTCTTTATCTGTTACGTGAGTATATAGCAAAAGAAAAAATGAACAGATAGATAGATAGATAGATAGATAGATAGATAGATAGATAGATAGATAGATATCCACTCTGTATCCACTGCTGAACAAGAAATGCTGCCAAGAGTCGAATCTTACTCTTTTGGTCCACTATTATATAAAGCTGTACGCCTCCCTTACTATGATAATGACTGCCTCGTAAATCGTTATTGATGCATTACATTCTATTATTATTTGCCTTAATATTGTATCTTTGAGTAAGACGAATGTCAAGTGAGAAATTCTAGATTAGGGTATTTTTAGTGGTAAGAACACAACCAGCTTCGTTGCATAGTGTTTAATGGAGAGAAGCGATAGTTGTCGCAGGAAACGATAACTCACACGAGACAACACGAGATTACTGACATTAAGTCATCCTGTAATATGCCATATTCATTGATAGGCATCAAGCATCTTAACTTTTACTACTTGTTATTATTATTTTCTATTTGCTGTGTTCTATCAGAACGTGGACGAGTATGACTCACCACAACTTCTTTTGTATCTTTTAGTAATGTTTGGTTTTTCTCTCCCTCCTTATCCCTGCACTCTCAATCATTTATTCTCTTGGTAAGTTATTCGCCACTTTCTCTGCCCCTCTTGTCTTCAATATTTCGTGTTAATGTCAACTTTTCCAAGCCTTCTTTTCTCATCATGTGTCCAAAGTTTCTGATTCGAAGTATAAGCTGTCCTTTTTGTTTCGAGTTTCCATAAAACTCCGTCGTATTTTCAGTTCTTAATATTCTCAGCCTCCTTCTGTAAACCCAAAGTCCTTTTGTAATCTGTGAGGAGATTGTCTAGCATTTGGTACAATATAGGAAGAATTACACAGCAGTTTAGTAATCGTATCTTTGTTTCTAATGAAATTTTCCTGCTTCCTTATATATTGCTTAGCTTTTGGAAGGCATCTTTTCACTGTTAAAACGAATCTTCGGTTTACGCTATCATATTTTCCGTCCTTTGTTTAAACACAATTTTTTATACTTGATTTGATTTTGGTGTATTTAATTCGTAGTTGGTATCTTGGACTTTTTTGTAGCTGATAACCACATCAGTTGATGCTTATTTCTTTCTTCAGGCTTTTATATTAATACTTTCTGTAGGAATCTCTATCATTTCCCTTCTGTGTCTGCTAAGGTTTCAAAATAGATATGAGTTTATTTAAAACTCGTTTCTTTGCAAATGCTTCTTTTTATTGCTTAAGGATTCCATCCATTTTTGTTTAGTAAGTAATTTTCAGTAGAAAATTGCTTTTAAGTTAAAGAAATTCAGCAGCTCTGACCTAAGTGCCCCACACAAATTCCTATCATTGTTCGTTATCGTCTGCTAATAAAATATGACCGAATAACTAGTTTGGATTCCCGAATGTAAGGATTTTAACGAGTAACGCCTTTGGCAGCAAACGATTAGGACAAATTGATTTCAAAATTCGCTTTGCTTGTGCACATATTCCATTAGACCACAGAACATTTCCATAAATATTATTTGCACCCACAATAAGTATTGCATTATAATTTCTTGGAGATTGTTGGTGACAGGGAAGCAGGAAACTCGAAGAGAGTTTTACATTCATCAAGTGCGATGAATAAATTATTAAAATAGAACTTACAGTTGCATCTAACTCCTTCAACAGTAAAATAGTGAGACCTACTTGGCAATCTAGTCGTACGCTTAGATTTAGGCAGTCGATTCACCAAAGAGAAAAGATCAGAACAACTGCCATGAAAAATATATGTAGAAAAGACAGAGCGAAGACCATCATGGCGGTGAGAAAGTGATTTTTAATCATGTTGCCACAAAGAAGCTGTTAATATTACTCAGACGCAAGGAAGACGCTCTTACCGCAGTTCTGAATTCAATCCTTTTTTTTCTATCAGACTGGAAATCCGTTAAGACTACAAAGTTTCGTCTACACTGGTTTTTAACGATTAATTGGCGGCAGAAGAGATGAAATTTCCTAAAGACTTTTCTGAAAAGATTAACACAACAGGCGGTACCAGTATTTGAACTCCATTCGTCGATTCTAGTTCACGTGCTAATACCAGTAACGCTAACCGCATCCCCTCTCTTTTCATTAGAAACAAAAGGTAAGTAATGAAAATTTTAATCTGATTCTAGCGAAGCCTAACTATATATGCATTATTCAAATTAATGTCAGTTATTTATAAGAATTCGCCTGTTCCACGAAAGGTTAAGATTGACTGAGAAAAAAGTGTAAATTGGAATTCTAATTGGATCAATGCAATTGTTATTTGAATTTTTATTGAGTAGAAATATCGTGTGTAGAATTCTACGTCTGCAGGCGACTCGATCTTTTATTTTTAACTCAATGACTATATCCATACTAAACTTTTTGCGCAGTGTTTCTCTTATTTTTATTCTATGCCTCTTCAGGACGTAGGTGATCATTGTCTACACAAGTTTTGTTTCTTTTTAATATCTTCGAATTGCAATGACTTTTTTGGAGAAGATAATGTAATCCATTTCCGTTGACTTCGCCACAGTTTTGAATTCAAAGTTTACTTTCTCTTAGACTGAGTATCACTCAAAGCTAGAGACAAGATTACTCTGCTATTTATTTAGGTGGAAATCATACTTTTCGGAAAATACGTTTGGGCGCGGAATATGAAACTTCTAGATAATTCTCTTTCCAGTGTATTCATTCGTTACATTAGAAAATGTAAATAATGTAAATTCACATTTTAATCGGCTTCCAAAGGAAACAATCTGATTACTGGTTGTTGAAATTCATAGTTTTTTGTACAAATCCAGCTGTTCCAAGAAGAGGTAAGATTTAATGTGAAAGATTTGCTAATTAGAATTATAATTGGATAAAAAATCGAATTTTTTTTTTTTTTTTTGGATAGAACTGTCGACGATATAATTCTAAATCCAGAGGCGTTTGAGATTTTTATTTTTAAATCATTGATTTTAAATCCATTTAATTATTTTGTTTAATGGCATGTAGACTCCTCATGGGTCATTTAATGCTTAAATTTAATTTTCTTTGGTTCTTTGAATTAATAAAAATTGAATACATGGTAGATGTAACTCATCTTTTGTACATATACATGTTTGTGGGGACATAATTACTAGAGGCGGTGATATGTGTGTTTTATGTTGTAGCTTTGTTGAAGTTATATTTTGGAATACAGTTTGATTTCTTTAAGAAATTATAGGATATTAAAAGGATTAATATCATGAAAGAGTTCTTTCATATTGGTTGTTTTGTTCATTTTGTTTAGCGTCATATTTGAAATTCGTCATGCCGAATTCCAAATATTTTGTACAACATTTTCATGGCTTCAACTGAACTAGATAAAAGCTACTGTTGGTAATTTTAATAGAAATAAGTATCGTTGCTGATCTTTTATATAAATATGTATTGCTGGTATTTTTACTATAAATATGTATTTTTATACTTTCATAGTGTTTCGTTTTTGTTTAAGGTTTCAATATTTGACCATAGCTTGGACCCTAACAGTTGCTACCACCCCGGATCAGGGTGGACCTGGTGACACCAGCAATTAAGAAGCCTTGCTGCTGAATTCAGTTTATTGTCATACCCAGTAACTCATTTAATTTATGCTCGGCCTAAACTTTTTCTCTTTCTTTGTCCTAATGCATTGTTCCAATCAGTACATAAATTGTCTTGGAATTCCATGACGTATTTGGAAAAAGCTTTAGTTCTTTAAGTCAACAAAGCACACAAAAAAATCTTTTTGATAATGGCTAACGATGGCCGGAAATACCATTGGCCAATATATAATTTCAATACCTACCAGCAACCCAAAAAATGATCAGAAATATAATATAAATTTTTAAAAATCCTTGACAAAGAATATTTGTTTGTCTTTCACCAAACTTGTATAAATAATATATTGCTGCTAAAATACGCTGAATATATATATATGTATATATTAGGTGAGCCAGAAAGTCCTGATTCCTTTTAGAAACGGAAAGAAAACAACATAATCTTATGGGGCAATACTAACATTTATTCTTCAAAATAATGTCTATCATCATCGACGATCTTCTGCCAGCGATCAGCCAGCATCTGAATCTGTCCCAGATAACAATCCGCTATCTTTGAATAAAAATACTGTAAATATGCTTCCTTCACTTCATGAAAAGTACTTAATCGCAGGTCGCGTAGGAAGTGTTCCATTGAGCGGTATAGTCCATAGTCATTCGGAGCAGCATCGGGACTAAATGCTGGATGTGGAAGAATGTCAACACCATCCATCTGTTTGAACTTCTCCTTAATCAAACTGGTAGTATGTGGCCTCGCATAGTTTTGTTCTGAAACAAAGCCCGACTCAATTGACCAAAGCAGGATTCTCCTTCTTCAGTGTGTCGTACACGCGGTCTAGCTGCTGGCAATACAGTTTGGCGTTAATGGCGCCACCAGGTGGAACAAGCTCTAAATGAAGTACACCTTGGAAATTCTACTCCTGTTCAAAAGAACGGATAGGTATATGAACCGGGTGATAAGCGAACCTATCTGTCGCTACCGAAGGAAAAACTGTGTATCAAATTTCAAAGTTCAGGTCTGAGACATTAGAATTATAGAGCTGAAATGAACTTTAGAAAGAACCGGAAAATCAATCCTAAACATGAAACAAAAGTGATGAACATCTACGCCTGTTCAAAAGACAGATGAGGAGTGTGAAACGGGCGATATATTTGTCTGTGCGTATTCCTGTTTCTGTCAATGTGTGTGCGTGCGTATCTGTTATGGAGTGGTTTCACAATGGAGGCTTGTATTTGTACTAAGTCGATCCTGAAATAGGTTCGACGTACAAAACGTTAGGAACTTGATATAATAGGTTATGACGCAGAGAAATCTAGTTGTGGTCGCTGATACTTTAGTATCCGACTAACGGTCGTTCGGCATCGACTGACTAACCCACTGAGCCACTCCCTCCGTTACTCTTACTACTCCTACTTATTATAGGTGGGAGAGTCTATTAACAATAGAATAGGTGTGTTCCACTATAACATCCACACTAAAACTTTACTCCGTAAGAGTAAACAGTTTTCTTTATTTATTTTTTACAGGAAATATGAAGAAAAAACAACACCAAAAACATTCATTTTTTTTTTTAATTATTATTATTATTTTTAGCAACATCGTAGCGTATCTACTACGTTTTATGATCCACTTTTAAATGATCAGTTGCCTTTCTTTTTTCTTCTGGATCGACGTACCTCAGGTAAAATTGTTGCGGGCGTTGTTAGATCAAACCTATTGAAAAATCACCTCCATCGGCGTTTCTTTCACAGGACCGCTGTCAACCACGTCTGAAAAACGTCGTCTGATCTGGTTACTGCACGTGAATTTTTCGCCTTTCACCAAGTACATCATATTGCCAATCCGCTTTTCTATTTTTTGATACCTCCATAGAGTTACCAAAAACAACCTTCCGCTTTGCGCTTCTTATGGATGGGGTCACAGTTTCTGTAGGTTCTTCCTGAGGTTCTATTTGTTTAGCCTCTAGCTTCCTTTTTGTTGATCTTGTGCTTCTTAACGTTTTCTGTGGTGACTTCAGTTGACTTAAATCATTTAAGAATACTGCATGTCCTTGGTTACGGGTAACTCACTTCCCAGTTTTTTCTCGGTGTCGGCTCCATTTTACTTTTTGGAGCTTTTTTTTCACGTATATCGTCGGTGTTGCCCATTCAACTTTTTTAAATACACCGGTCTTCTCTAATCTGTCCAATTCTTTATCTATCTGTTCAATTGAAGCAAACAGCACATTCCTTTTCTTTTTGAATACCGCCTGAGCGTTTTGTTTTGACTTTAATTTTGCCTCCATCTTGGTACACGTTCCCAAACCTGGAGAAAAAACAGTAGGAAATGTTTCCTTAAGTTTCCTTACTAATTTTTGGGCCCCTGAGTTTAAACTTTCAACTTTGTAACAGAAAGAATTTATCGGTAGATCCCATAATTGAAATTCTGTCATCCAATTCGTACCAAGTTCGTAGTATTTTCTATGACAAATAGTTTAGCTTTTCGCGTTTTTTTATTTAACGTGACGTTTGTAACAAATTCTCCAATAAATTGTATTTTTCTCCCGTCACTGACCTCGCGATTTTATTTGTCTTCATTAAAGTTGGTTTCCCCAACTTCCACGTATGCATACTTTTGATATATAGGTCGGAACCAGTGTCGAGTTGCATTTTTATTTTTTTTATTACTTATTTCGACGGTAACAAATTTTCTGGTTATTCCATAGTTCACCTCGTCGGACTTTAATTTTCTTATTTTATTGTCTTTATTTTTTGACCTGCAGTGCGAGCTTTTATGGGCCACACTTTTACAGTTGAAACATTTTTTATTCCTAAAATTGCAATATCTGTACCAGTGAAGTTCACCGCAAACAAAATATGGCTTCGGGAGTTTTTGTTTATTTTTCTCTGGCATTTCACTTTTTGTTTGATAATCCGCAATTTTAGAATTCTTTTTGGTAGACTGACTTTCTTTTTTGTAGCGTATTTTTCTTACATGCGAAACGCCGGACTGTTCTATCTTTTTCGAATCTTTCTTTACGCTAACATATCTTGTGCAGTCTTCTGCCAACTTCTGTATTGAAATCCTTGGTTCGTTTTCTAATTTTTCAACTCTGCGTCTCTTTCCGATACCTGCCCCTGAACAAACACTAAGCACTTAAAATTGTCAGCGCTTAACTCTGCTAGCTTGAATTCTTCGCAATGCTTGTTCACATTGGCTGCGTACGTTATATAGTCTTGTTCGTCATCTTTCATCAGATTCAAACATTTCCACCTCTTGTGAAACAAAGATGTCTTTTTACTAAATAACTCACTTAATATATTTACCGCCTCGGTAAATATCAACTCGCTAGTTTTTTGGGTAAAATGTAGTTTACCAATTTGTTATGCTCAGCAATTCCTAACTTGCTTAAAAGAAGCCTAACATTCTTTCCTTCAGACCACGAATGGCAGTCCTCGATATACACGTCCGTATATTTTTTATAATACTCCTCAAAAGTTATCTCTTCATCTGGACTGTACGTGAATATTTCAATAGAATTCCATATTGTATTCTCTGGGAAAGAATCATTTTGTAGATTTTTCTCTTTCCTCTTCTCAGTTATTTCCAGATTTTTGTTTTGAAACTCCTTATGCTTCCTGTTCCATTTCTTGTTGAAACTGTATTTGTCTATTAAAAGTTTCCTCCTGTAGTTGCATCTGGAATGTCTTCTGTTGCTCTAATATTGTCATCTGTTGTTCCGTCTGTTTCATTAATTAACCTATCTAATATATATATATATATATATAGCCAAAATCAAATATAGAAATTATTGAAGTCGTCTACATCAGATAAAAGTCATCAGCATTAATAAAAAAAAAATGTCGTCCCCGATGTTGCATTCTCCAATAACGACATCACCTAAGTTCTACGCCCATTATAGAAACACCTGTAGGAACAAACTTTCAGTATTCTATTAAATGTAAATATAACTTTGCCCTAAATGCTCTAATCACGGCTATTACCATTTTCACACAATACACGAATTACACAGCCATTATAAAGGGTTTTGGAAATTGCATACATCAAGAAGGACTCTTTTTGCGAAGGATAATTCACGATTTGGTGAGGAAAATGTATAATCTGAATAAAGAAAAAAATGTACATACGCTTTAATAAAAAGCTTTAATATATATATATATATATATATATATATATATATATATATATATATTAAAATAATAATAAATTTCTTTTTTTTAAATTTTATACTTAATAAATATATATATATAAATTTCTTTTTTTAATTCATATTTAATATATATATATATATATATATATACATATATATATATGTGTGTGTGTGTGTGTGTGTGTGTGCGGTTCTCAACGGATTCTCATCAAGTTCCTATCCTACGAACGCAGGTGTTCCTCAAGGCTCCATCCTAGGCCCCACTCTATTCCTTATCTACATAAATGACCTTCCTGACGCCATAACTTCCCAAGTTGGCATCTACGCGGAAGACAACACAATTTATTCCTGCCGCAAAAACAAATCTAGTCTCACTGACAAAACTCACCTGGCCGTGCGTCTCGAAAAGGACCTCCAATTGATTGTGAACTGGGGCAATAATTGGCTGGTCAACTTCAACGCTTCTAAGACAAATCTGCTCTCTATTAATCACCACAGAGGTCCTTCCCTTCCCTCCATTAGAATGTCTGACGCTCAACTTCTCGAGAGCAACTCTCTGCGGCTTCTCAGTCTCACGTTGACTGCTGACCTGAGATGGAATAAATACATTGAGTCAATTGCTTCGTCCACCGCAAGGAAAGTTGGCTCCCTGAGCCGCGCCAGGAAGTTTTTCTCCCCGGAGTCGATCCTCCAGATCTACAAATCAACAATTCGCCCTTGCATGGAGTATTGCTGCCATATATGGTCTGGTGCCCCTTCTGTTTGCCTCGGGGTTCTTGATAGGCTCCAGAGGCAGATATGCAATGTAGTTGGACCTGCTCTGTCGTCTCGTCTACAGTCATTTTCTCACAAATACTTTCTGTTCTACAAATACTTCCATGGAAATTGCTCCGAGGAGCTGCATTCGCTGGTTCCCAGACGTCATGAGTTCAAGCGCCATACGAGGCTGGCATCCCGCTCTCACCCCTTCACTGTCGAAACTCCTAAATGTAGCCGTCTCTTCTACTCCAATAGCTTCATGTCTCGCACCTCTCGCCTGTGGAACTCTCTTCCCTATTCCTGTTTCTCTGTGAGCTATAATCTCCAGCTATTCAAGTGTAATGTCAATCGACATCTCCAGTTGCCTTGATCTATCCACTAACCTCATCTTTTCTTCTATCACTCCTATCTGATCTTGCTCTAAATTTTCTGTAACCCCTTGCGCCTTGTGCCTCCCAGCTTGCTTGGGGTGAAATGCTTAAATATATATATATATATATATATATGTATGTATATATATTATAATCGGTATTACCCCATGCAAGACAGTAAAGCCGCTAAGACACAATGGGTTACAGGATGTGGGTGAATTAAGAACAGAAACATTAATAATCAGCGGAAAGTGAAAAGAGTAATCAAAAGGACAGTAGATAACGACTGACATTGCATTTAAATTTTTGCAGATTAAAGTTGGTTGAAAAACAAAAAATCGGAAAGGAGTTTCACAAGTTAATTACCATGAAAATATTTATAGAAAAGACAGAGGGAAACAACTTTATGGCGATGGGAATGTAACTGAGGCCGAGCCGCCAGAATTGGACCAATAATATTGCTGAATCTTCTTATATATGTAACAATTTTTAGTGAATGTAACTGACAAAGTCTATCTTATAGTTTATTGCATTTTATCCAATTTACGATTAATTTGAAATTTTAGGGTTATTGAGAGCTACAAAGGACAGGAGGAAATAGAGAGACATGATCGTCTATGTCCTGAAGGGACACGGCACATAAAAGAAGAATATATATATATATATATATATATATATATATATACCAAGATGATGAGACAAAGTTAACAAAATTATTAACAAAGAGTTTAGACAAAAGCACCCATGATCTTTGGCTTCCTCAAGTTAGAATGAGAAACCTATGTCAAGAGAAAAGTCTTCGGATCCCTGAGGTTAAGTGGGTGCCATAAATCAAATTAAAATACCTTACTTTATCACACCTAATTTCCAGACTCAAGAAATTGTCTGTCCGTCCGTCCGTTTGTTGTTTTTTTTTTTCTTTTTTTCTCTATAATGTGTGTGTGTTTGTGTGGAGAGTCTTCTGTCCTTGTTTTGATGTGAGGAACCCACTCCCAAAGTTTGTAAAAGTATTTTGATATCCCTATATATATATATATATATATATATATATATATATATATATATATATATATATATATATATATATATATATATATTCCCCATAATTGACTCAATATATAAATTTAACAAAACGAAAATTATATATATATTATATATTCCCCATAATTGACTCAATATATATATTTAACAAAACGAAAATTATATATATATATATATATATATATATATATATATATATATATATACACACACACACATCTATATATATACACATACATATATATATATATATATATATATATATATATATTGAGTCAATTGTGGGGGAAATATATTTTCTCTAATTGACAGATTAATTTCGGTGTGTCGGGACTGGAGTTACAAAATAACTGTTTACAGTTCATCTCTATTTATTAAGTATTTCGACCTATTGACTGACATCTGTCAATGTCAAGAATTAAAGATAGATAGCCAGGTCAACCTATGATTTCGACCGGCACTACAGAACGGCGTCTTGGGCACCTCGAGGCGGTATAATGTTTAGCAAGCTTGTCTCGCTAGAACAATTACGACTGAGTAGTGAGTTCATTACTTTCCCGATACTTTCGACCTTATACTACATCTAAGCTACACTTGGAAAATCACTACACAACGGCGACTTTACAGATTCCTTCACTATACTTTTCTGTTGAAGAGGGTGGCTAGACACCGAGTATGACTAAAAATACAATCTGTCAAAGGGCGCGTGGCACCTTTCATGGGATCAGTAGCTATGTAGCAGGTATGTTTTCATACCTGGTAAGCCCGCTGAGAGTGTTCAACCACTCGGCGTCAGTAAGGTTGGCAACCAGGAGAAAGAAAACTGTGATTGGGTAATCTGTTTTTTAAGCTCTGCGCTAAATATGTAATAAAAATTTGCCGAATAGTTATATTTAGGTTTAAATGTATATGCTTAATTCGAAAATAACAAAGAAATTTTGATAAAATCTACCGCTTTGAAGTTATCGACAATAGAATTCATTCGCGTTGCGGCAGCTATTACTGGCGTTGTTTGCAGATATTTGCTGCGGAATAACTTTTTTTTTATTGCGCACGCAATGAATTCTTAGTTGCTCAGTAATTCTGTAAAGTAAGAACCGCAAAAAAGGATGTTAACAATGTAATCTTCCGCGCAAACCTGCTCAGCAGTGAATGCATGTAAACAACCCCAGTAATGTCTGTCCGAACCTTTATTGTCGATAACACCTAAACGGTAAATTTTATCGAAATTTCTTTGTTATTTTCGAATTAAGGATGTAAATTTACACGTATATATAATATTCGTAATTTTTTATTACATATTTCAAAACAAATTACCCCTCTGATTTAACACCTACGTCATTTTTTTTTTTTTTTTTTTTTTGGTACATGCTGCCCTTGCTTAGAGGGTAGAGAGAGTGATTGAGATAATGAAACATTATTCTTTAAAATTTAATGCACTGGCATTGGCTGATTACGTAAATCACAATTGAAAATACTTGGTTATACACAGCAACGAGGTGGGATATGATATATATATATATATATATATATATATATATATATATATATATATATATATATATATTAGATTAGATTATGTTTTGAACCATTGTATTTTAGAAATGATTAAATATATCTTACTGGAATTCTCGAAGGTTTTTATAACTCTATTAGACTCTGCTTTAAGCAATAAGAACGTATTTAGCTCTAAGTTGAAATGATGATTCCTCTTGCTGTTGTGACACCTTGATCCAGTTTTCCTCTCTACTGTTTCCTCTTTTTAAAAATTATTCACCGTTCTCTCGATGATTTTTGAATAGACTGAAATTAGAAGCCAGAGTGTGAATGTTGGTACCATTTGTTTCAATAAAAACTGAAAAACCCTTTCAGTTATTCAGCAATAAATATAACAGGTGAAAATTGTTTTGTACCACACCCAGTCTTCCCAACTGAGCAATTGTGAGAGGAAAAAATCGTTTGGGCCCTCAGTAATGGTACCAACATTCATACTCTGGCTTCCGTCTTCAAAGTCCATTTAAGATCCATCAAGAGAACGGTTAAAAAAGAGGGAACAGTAGAGAGGAAAATTGGATGAAGATATCCCAGCTGGACGGGGGATCATCTTTTCAACTTAGAGCAAAAGGGATCAGTTAGAAAAATCCAACTCAAATCATAAGACGTTTGGCACGTGAGAGAGGAGTTTCAGCTATGACAGTCCAAAGAGCAGGGGAAAAAAGTCTTGAAAATGAAATCGCACATGAAATCTGTGAGGCACCTTGTTACACCGGACAGAAAATTAGAAGCTTGGAGAGGTCGAAGATTATCTTAAATAAGTCGAAAAATGATTCTGGAATAATATATATATTATATATTTGAACTTAATTTCCATCTTCCATGAGCTTTCGATCCTCAGCTATGATTAATTGATCAGAACCATGTCATTTTCGTTTGTGATCGATTTCATCACGACTTTTCTGTTAAGTTTAGAGAGTAATTATACATTCTTATTGTTCAATGTCCAGTATAAAACTCTCAGAGAATTCCAGTAAGATGTTTTTAATCATTTCTAATGTCTGTTGCTGCCATTGATTTCAGATCTTACGGGTCATGACCCATTTATGAAAAATAATTTCTTAATTGTTCCTTCTTCCCTTAGTTTAAATTTAACGTAGACCATATTCGATTGGTTGATCTGAGTAAAGCCCACAAAACCTTATAACCACCTCCCCTTTTTTCTTTTTTTCTTAAAAAGAGGCCTTGATAGAAATTATTAGGAGCATTTGAGGTAATCATAATTAAGTAATTCATCGAGTCTAGAAAAAACCTCAACAGAATGCAGAAAGCACCGGACATGTTTTTATGAGTGCAGTATTTTTTAAATCAAAATTTGATTTTAAAAATACTACACATAAAAAAAGAAAATAACTCACTCAGAAGGAAAATTATGGAGAGTGCCGCCATAGTAAACTACCCAAATATTATCTACGCCGAGGTTTTTTCCCTATTTCACCTTTCTTAACAAAATTAATGCTCTTACAAACAAATATACACAACAGATTCATAAAATCAAAAGAAAATGGTTGAATACATCAACACAGTTATAATGACAATATTCTCCGCACGTGACAATTACTGACGTTATTTTTCAGTTAAAAATAATAGCGTTTCTCTACATTCCAGTTGCTAGGTACATTGTGCTTTTGTTTTTATTAGTTACTTTGTTCATTTAATTTCATTTTCGTATTTTGCTTTGATAAAGTCCACATTGGACGAAACGCGTCAGCAATTACCAGTTTTCCTATTGTCATTTTTATTCATAAATATATATATATATATATATATATATATATATGTGTGTGTGTGTGTGTGTGTGTGTGTGTGTGCGTGTCTGTGTGTGTTCGTCCGCGTGTCTGTACATATATATATATATATATATATATATATATATATATATATATATATATAGATAGATAGATAGATAGATAGATAGATAGAAAGAGAGAGAGAGAATGTTAGAAATTTGAAGAAGGCTTGATAAAAAAAAACAAATATCTTTTGATAGCAGATGTGGAGAGATGGAGTAAATGTGTAATAGGTGAATAGACAATGATACATCTATAAATAGTTTGATTGATTAATAGATTCAAACAACAAAATGGAATTAAAAAGAATATATGCTGCACATTAACCTTCTTGATAATCATGATCAACTTTCTTGTCCATTACCAAAGAAGACGTGCCGCGAATGCTACTTTGCCGCCCCATTTACTTTCGGCCAATACCACGCGTGCCTTAACTAACGAACTACCGATTTCTCGCTGTGGAGCAGAGTTCACCAAGCTTGTCCCAAAACAATTTCTTTTTTCAATGTCATATGCTTGAAAATATCTGAGTATTCATTGTGTTGATGTGCGAAGTGTCACGATTAATAGCCACTGAAAGTAAAGTCGGCGTGCCGAGTTCAAATCGCTGTCATTCATGTTTCTTTCACTTCGTACTAATTACCTTGGAAAATGAATTCTGTGTTAGATTAAATTGCAAAGGAAGGAAACTGGGCTTGAATTAGTAATAAGCTTGGGTGAACTTAAAAAAAACATCTTGAATGAACACAGACCTAGACTGGAAGCGCTTAAGACCTTTTTTAAGGTTAACCTTTATTTTACCTCCATAATCTCGCAAATTGCAATTATTAGCTGCTCTTCTTACGCTCATTCAGTAACCCTCTACCTTGAGTGACTCTTGAGGCTTATATTGGGTGAACATTAGTAAAATAAATGTAGTGTTATTAGAAAACTGATGAGGAACGGACAGTAGTCTTCTTGGCTTGTTTTTTTTTTTAAATATTTTAAATTTTATTATTTAAAAATTTTAAATTTTTAAACAATTTTAATTTTTTTAAACAGTTTAAACTTTTAATCAATTTTATTAATTTTTATTCATTTAAATTTTTAAACAATTTGAAATGTTATTATTTAAAAATTTTCAATCACCATTAATCTATAAAACTATTTAAGATTACCAACCGAGCAAATAACGATTTACCACAGACTGTTAAATGTTATTTTTTGCAAGAATAAGCAAAGATTAATATTTTTTTTTATTTACCAAGCTTACTAGGCAAGCAAATCCCGAGTTTCCACAAGCTAGCATATGTTATTTTTCGCGGATAAAGCAAATTTTAATAATCTTTTATTTTTACTATGAGTAATCTGACACAAGTGTTCACTTGTAGTTTGACACTATGAAACCGCTCAATTGGTTATAACGGCCAAGAAGCGAAGTTAACTCTAAAACATTTTATTAGGTTGGTGCAAAAATAATGACGTAATAATGTCGTTTTTTGACGTATTTTTTAACGTCAAAAAACGGCATTATTACGTCATTATTTTTGCACCGACCTAATATGAAGGCCTGGGGCAAGTTTTACGATTAATAGCTACGAAATTTCGTTCACTGTGTCATCCTAGACAATTTTCCTCCCTAGAATATTACATATGTATAAGTCTGTCATTCGTCCATGCTTTGAATTTTGCTGCCACATATGGTCAGGTGCTCCTGCTATATATTTAGAGATTCTTCATAAAATCCAAAGGAGAATCAGCAATATTATTGGTCCTGACCTGGCATTCAGTCACTTTCCCACCGCTGTAAAGTTGTTTCGCTGTGTCTTTTCTCTAAATGCTTTCATGGTAAATATTGTGATGAACTCTTCTCTATGGTAGCTGAACTTTTTAATTTAAGTGCAATACCAGATTGACATCGACGTCTCATGAATTTATAGCTGAATTAGCTAGATGAGACCGTAAGTTCTATGCTAACAGTTTCTTTTCTTGCACTTCTCGATTATGGAAATCTCTTCCGGCTTCATGCTTTCCAACCAACTTTAATCTGTAAAAATATAAATGCAATGTCCATGGTTATCTACTGTCCTCCTGATTATTGTTCTCACTTTTTAGTAATGTTTCTTATTCCTAATGCTTTCACACTCAGTAATCATTTGTGTCTTCATCATCATTTGACCGTAGTCGGTATCATCGAGCCAATTCGGACGATCCTTTCTTTAGCTGTATAATATGTGCAACGCCAGGGTTTCATACAGTTTTGAATTCAGAGTTACTTTCTCCGAGACCCGTTGCCACCCAGCGTTACTTTCTCTTAGGCCGGTTGCCACTATAGGATCCAGGCTGTCTTGCTGTTTACCAATATCTGGGAGGAGAGAAAGAGGATTCATACCTTTTCCAAAGTGTATTAGCAGGTAAGTGGCTGTAATGAATCCGACTGGAATTCGAACTCGGCTCCCGATTTCTCAAACCGAGCCGCTATTTATTAACCCATCGTGTCTTCTCTGGGTCTTATTAGTGTCATAGTGGCTTTACTGACTTGATTGGGGTAAATTCGATTAAAAAACACCAGAACTAACCCTCGCCATTAAAGTCGAAATGCAACAATTTCAAAGCAATCAAACACTCTATAAATATGAAAAAAGGAAATAAAATAAATAAATGAATCCTTTCGGCATGAAGTGCCATTCAGTCGGAATATAGGGAAATCCGGTCATAGGTATTTTCCGGAACTGCGGTCAGGCCACATTCTATATAAGGGGAAATTAAATTTGCAGTTACGGTCAGAGTCACGGTTAGGGCAAAAAAGATGCAGCGTCTATATCATGTCATAAGGGATGTATTCATAGATTGAATGAGAAGGGGGAGAAGCCACTGATAGCCTATCCTATGTTTGTGGGGTCGACCTATACGGTAGAAATAGCCCTAACTCAGAATTTTTAGCTAAAAAAAATCTTGAGGTCGACTTGTACGCCAGGTCGACTTTTTCTCTAAAAATTACGATATGTCATTATTTTCTCTTCGTATTATATGTGCCATCCATTTGAATTGTTTCCGCTAATGAAAGTCCTCATGTGGTTTCTGTTATTTGGTACAGTTTTTTTTTATTATGTAGCACCATTCCACGATGTTCGAAGAAGGATTCGCTTAGTGCTACAGCCTTCATTTGTCCGAAGCTATTTAACCATTTAATTTCTAATTAAAAAAAAGATAGTTGTATATTGCTGAGAGTTTAGACATATAATTAGATATATTTTTGTTAATGAGTAACTTTCTGGTCATTACTGTACGTTTACTATTTACAGTTTCTTTAGCAAGTAAGTGAAAAGAATACACAATTGAAAGACCTTTTGCAATTATTAAATAATTTATCGTTTGGGCATATAACAGTCGAAACAATTCCACTTCAGTAGAGAAATATAAAATGTTTACTCTAATTTCTTGAGCGATTAATGCCGTTGTTGGCAAACAATCTGGTGCCTAAATTATCGAACCGACTTTGCCAAAAGTCTGATAGATTCCTCGGGGTCAATCCTGTTGTTCATTCAGGAATCAACAGGAGAATGGACAGGTGAAAGAATTCTCTTTAAGGTAATTTGGTTCATTTCTGTCCAAATTCTTGATGAGCGGTTCGCGAAAGTTTACTTGGATGATTCGTGCGGGTTTAACATAAAATCTAATCTAAACCGAGGCCTATAAAGAGAGATCATATACCCGGGCGTGTTTTTGAATTAGTCATTTCCTAACCACAGTTTCGTATTCCTAGATTCAAACTAACACATAATTTTGTTTAGTCTCGAAACGCGTAGGGTTTCAGGATATGAAACGTATGGTGAACAGAAGTAATAGTAAGGCAAGTAAATCCGATTGTTAGGGTAGTTATAACTATTTACTCGTTAGATTTACAATAAAATATTTTTTGCCTATTCACTATAATTATATTGTATATTTCGGCAGATAATTTTCTTTTATACATAATTTATTGATTGCGATGGACAAGGAAAATTTTATAAGATTTTCTGAGGCGTGGGGTTAATGTAATTACAGTTTCCCTTCTATGGAGACTAAGAGTGTGTAGAACCTGTCAGTAGTTATTATTTTCCCAAGCGCTTTCGGTCAATCCATTTGTCAAGGGGTTAGTTAGAAGATTTTCCTGAATTTATGCTCTAAGTTTTATTGCATAGATGCAGTAGTAATTCTCACCCGTGCTGGATGGATGTACGATTTGGGGTATTTGATAAAACAGCCAACAATTTTTTTGTTCTCAAATAGGGTAAAATTGAGAATTAGCTTAAATAGATTTGTAAAAAGTGTTTTAAAAAATATCTTTAGATGTCTTGAACAATAAGATGTTCTTAGAATAACAGTTTTATATAGAAGGATCTTTCTTATGTATATTAATTGATTAATTGATTCGTTTCCTACGGCTTATCAACTGTTTGCGGGTTATTTAAAGCCAGAAAATAGTTTTTACATTCGAAGAAATTTTTATTTTGTAAATAATAATGGTTTAGTGATACAAGTTTTACCAATTAATCCATAACTGGAGGGGAGAAGATGTGGATTCATGGCTTTCCCAACGGGTATTGGAAATTGGCTTAACGATTAACACTTAAGTGGTCATCCGTCTATATACTGAACAAGCACAGCGTTACTTTTCTCATGCAAATATAATTTGTATATATCTATACAATATATTGTACTGTCAGATAATTTTGGTCGTTTTATCCATTTATTTCATTCCTATTATTCAACAATTTTAATAAATCGGCTAATGGGGCAAAACGATAAGCGAAAGTTCTAATGGAATAAGAATATTCCTATATTATTAGAAAAACAAATGAACTTATCTGACAACTCAATATATAGGTATATCTTACACACACACACACACACACACACATATATATATATATATATATATATATATATATATATATATATATATACATTATCTGTCATAATAATATGTTTAAATAATGATCTGCTGCCCTAATATACTATATAAATATATATATATATATATATATATACATGATCTGCTGCCCCAATACAACATATATATATATATATATATATATATATATATATATATATATATATATATATATATATATATATATATATTCATTATCTGTCATATTTAATGATATATGTTTAAATAATGATCTGCTGCCCCAATACAATATATATATGTATATATATATATATATATATATATATATATATATATATATATATATATATATACATGATCTGCTGCCCCAATACAATATATATATAAATATATATATATATATATATATATATATATATATATATATATATATATATATTCATTATCTGTCATATTTAATAATATATGTTTAAATAATGATCTCCTGCCCCAATACACTATATATATATATATATATATATATATATATATATATATATATATATATATATATATACATATATATATAAATATATATATGATCTGCTGCCCCAATACAACATATATATATATATATATATATATATATATATATATATATATATATATATATATATATATATAATGGACTCTCCCGTCGGTTTCAACGTATGAGGATCTGACAGCTTACTTAATTCAGTGATGAAATTTTGTGCGATAATCTTAAGTGGCATTTAAGAACCACTGGTGATTTACAAAGGAGGCCCCATATGGAGCAAATGTCATCACCCTTCTACCCGCTCCAATTATATACATACATATATATATATATATATATATATATATATATATATATATATATATATATATATAATGTATTGGGGCAGCAGATCATTATTTAATCATATATTATTAAATGTAACAGACAATGAATGTCTGTTATGTCTGACCATGAACCGTTCTAGTGTTCTAATATTTTCTTTAAATTCTGGTGAAACAAAGACAAGAATTGTCCAACATTTCGATATTTTTTATTAATCTGGTCCTAAGCTTTCGGCTCACAAGAGCTATCCTCAGAGTGGTTATACAGACATGAAACAAAGATATCCACCGTCAAAGCTGATATTTTGTTATTTTGATGTAGACTATTGCTATGCGACGATAACGATCGCGGAATAGCAAACGCAGTTAGTATATTCAAGATGCGGTTCTATGAAGTCATACCACGCGATAAACCGAAGTATTAAACCAAAACCAATGTCTAGATACAATGATACAATGTAATGTGTTGTGACGAGTTTCAAATGTAATATTGTTGAATGTGGGTTGCTTCGTTTTAATGTAGATGGCCTCCAATATCTGAAGATTCTTTTTACTCTGTGTGTAAGAGGGAGAGAGAGAGAGAGAGTATTATTGTGTTATCAATAATACTGTGTATTTGTGAATATTATTGTGTTATCGATAATACACTACATTAAATTCGACCTTGTGTCACATCTGACTATTTTATATTTCCTTAACTTTTGTCCTTTCATCAGTCCCCCTCTTTATTCTCAGTCTTCTCGTTCATGTTCACTCCCTGTAACTCCCTGCGTACTCCTGACATTTCCACTCCTGCTTAGGGTGAAATGATTAAAAACAAAGAAAAAAGATCTCCTGTTATCACAATGTGGGATATTTAATAACAAAAGCGATAAAACAGAAACAGAAACAGAAACAAAAAAAGAAACTAAATTAAATCGACTAGGCTATAGACTCAAATACATATTTGACAAAAATTAAATTATAAATTTTCACCGTACCTCCTTTTTCATGGGCACGTGTAATCACATTAACGTAAGCATTATTTTAGTCTGATGAAGTCCTAAAGGAAGAAACGTGAGTTGCAATTTTTTTTTCCGCTTTGTTATTAAGCTTACTAATATATATATATATATATATATATGGTAAGGTAATGAAGGGTTTGATAATCCGTGTGGATAATTTTAAAGAGGATGTAATGGAGAGAGCTCAATGTAACAACAGAGCAAATATTAATTGAATAATTAAGAAAGAGTCAACCTTATGGTTCCATGATGATAATTCATTTCCCCAGAAAATATATTTTTCGTGGTTCATCAGAGATGTGACCTGATGAACCAGGAAAAATATATTTTCCCGGGAAATAAATTATAATCATGGAACCATAAGGTTGTCTCTTTCTTCATTATTTAATTAATTTATATATATATATATATATATATATATATGTGTGTGTGTGTGTGTGTGTGTGTGTGTGTGTGTGTGTGTGTGTGTGTGTGTGTGTGTGTGTAAATATATAGAAAATAAAAAATAACACGTTAGGTAAATAATACGAAGTTCTTTAGTATTTTTTGTTTTTATTTTTAAAAAAAAACAGTGCTCAACACAAAAGTACAGCCTAAATAATAATTATTTTTTTAAAATATGATTCCTTCGCTACATAAGAGTTCTCATGTTTCAAAAACAGGAGCTAAAAACTTCAATATAGTTATTAAAATTGAATTGAATTAAAGTATCAAGCTCTGTTTCATCCACAAAGGATTTTTGGATGAAACAGAGCAGGAAAGGAAGTTTTTTCTCGTCAGAGTCCATCTTACACATCTACAAATCTATCATTCGTCCATGCATTGAATACTGTTGCCATATTTGGTCTGGCACCCCTGCTGTTTATCTCGAGGTTCTCAACAAAATCCAAAGAAGAATCTGCAATGTAATCGATCCTGATTTGACATTTCGACTCCAGTCGCTTTCTCCCAGACGTGATGCTGTTTCCCTGTCTTTTCTACAACTATTTTCATGGCAACTGTTCTAACGAGCTATCTTCCAAGATGCTCCGACTAAATGAATTTAAGCGTGCTACTAGGACCCACCCTTTTACTGATGAAACTGCTAAATGCAACTGCTACTTCTACTCCAGCAGTTTCTTTTCTCGCACTTCCTGCCTGTGGAACTCTTTTTCATTTACTTACTTCCCTGATAACTAGAATCTTCAATAATTTATATGCAAAGTCAATCGCCCTCTTCCGTTGCCTTCATCCCCGTTCTTCTTTTACCCTTCTGTTATGGGATCTTACCCATAATAATAATAATGGACTATTCCATACTTAAAAAATACTGCGCCTCAGGAGTAGGCAAGGAATCAGTAGTTCAAGTCAAGTCAAGAGTCGAGTCAGGGGCAGTCCGAAACAGAGTCGCGTTCATACAATTACTGCAAGACATTGGAATAGTGATACTAGTCGAGACTACATTGTTCTCTCTACTAAGCCTGATTGTTCATACTAACACTTCTACTTCTCTGTATATATTCCTGTTTGTAATATATCTGTGTTATTCCATACCTGTGTTCGAGTTCTTCTTTATTGGTTCTACCTTGGACTATCACCGTGATACAAGGAACCGGACCATAACACTAACACTGTCTACTTCTCTGTATATATTCCTGTTTGTAATATATCTGTGTTATTCCATACCTGTGTTCGAGTTCTTCTTTATTGGTTCTACCTTGGACTATCACCGTGGTACAAGGAACCGGACCATAACACCTTCCTATACACAATTTCCCCCTCACTTTCACTCTCTGTAACCCCCTGCGTGTTAGTAGCACTTCCGCTTTGCTTAGGGTGAAATAATTTTTAAAAAATAAATAAATAATCCAATCTTAATAATAAAATTAATATTTTTAATTATTTTTTAAAATTTTTGTCTTGCTAATACCTCCGACAAGTGTCAAACCAAGATTGAAGTATTACTGCCATATCTGGACTCGGTCTCACAGACTTCACAGATTTTCAAAGCGACAACGTCTCTTTTTTTGGGTGATGAATTATTTTCCAATCTACAACGCCTGTTCTGCAGAAAAAAAAGAAACATCGCTAGCCTATCGTTAATCTATCGCTATTATTATGGCGTATTTTCTAACTAGTTACCTTCGTTATTTCCACCAGCTAAAACCTTCACAGCTATGACATGTCATGTTCACAATGGAAAATAATTCCCATTCCTTTGTAGGCAATAAGTTCCACTTTGACAGCTTCTTCCCCAGAACTGTAACTTTGTTGAACTATCACCCGAGAGATGCTTTACTGACCACTACAATCTTAACCGATCTCTGTCCTAAATAACCACATAATATGCACTGCCTTCTTCTTACTTTCTTACAACAATCAGTACCTCTCTACCTTCAGTGTCCTTTGGTCATTTTTGCATTGGGAACTAAAGAAAAAAAACAGCGGTGTTTTAATAATTTAATGGTAAAATGAAAAACAAATCCTACGTTACGCGTTTCGTCCTTCGACAGGACTACATAATGGCTTTCTTGATGGAATCTTATATATACAGTTAAAGGAAGAGGAATAACAAATGCCAATTAAAGGTATACATCGGGAAAAAAAAAACTCTGAAGAATTAGGGATGCTAATTTTAAAATTTAAAGCTTTAAATTCAAAAGTGAGGTGACCCAGCCTCTTCAGCGCTTCTTTCGATGCAGAATTATATTCAACGTTTTTTGTTTTTTTTATTGTGTTCTCTTCTATCTTTACATGTTATTCTGTAAGTCTCTATCTCGAGTGGCTCTTGGGTCGTGTACAAGGTCAACATTATCGTAAAAATATATCATATTTCCCGCATTCCCGACGTTCATAATACTTCCTGTATTATATTGAAAGAGTATGATTATATTGAAATCTTCAAGAAGTTTCGGTTCAGTCAGCAGAAAAAGCAAACTGATTCCAATATCGTAATTCTAAAAAGAACTTTAAAGTCGTCGCTACTGTAATATTGACCAACGATCGACTAAATGTTGCCTGATCAATTAATCGAAATTTGCATTGGTTTTTGGTTTCAATCATAAGCAAGCATACATAAAGTATTTTATTTATGTATTACTAGCGTGTCTCGATAGACAAAAAGCGGCTTCGATGTTGTTTGATTGATGTTCACAGGGTCAGACGAGAGGGTCTAGTTTTGCAGAAATGCGGAAAATGGTGAAAGCTATTCATAACACATCTGAACTTGGGATATATATATATATATATATATATATATATATATATATATATATATACACGTGGATATTGAAGTCAGCAAACGCTGTCCAGCCATAACAGATTTTCAAAGGAACGAATTATTTGTGAATATTTGGCATATTTTCTAAAAAGTTACATTCCTTACACAATCGATACACAATCGTCAGGTCATATGCGTTGTGTAGCGTATCAGACAGAGCCTGACGATTGCGTTTAAGCATGAAACAGACTGTCTCCGCTGGGTATCGAAGACAATGTCCACTTTTATATTTACATACGCTCCATCCATGATATGGAACACTTTAACCCATTTAATATAGCATGTCTTAAATCTATATTTTACCATGCATATATATATATATATATATATATATATATATATATATATATATATATATATATATATATATATATATATATAAAAGTGAACATAGAAGTCAACACTTAGAGCCAACAGTCTGTTTCATGCTAGATGAAATCGTCAGGCGTGGCGATTGCATCTAGAATGAAACAGACTGTAGCTTCTAAGTGTTCACTTCTATGTTCACTTTTATATTAACACACGCTCTATCTCTGATATTGAGCATTTTATCCCATAAATATAGCACATCTTAAGACTATATTTCTTTATATATATATATATATATATATATATATGTACCCAAGTATAGGATTGGTGTATACGGAATAAATTCCAATGACCAAAAAATACTATTCTTAAAAGAGTGCTCAATACAGAGTAGAGCAAATATAATTATTTATTCAAAAATTATAACATAAATGTTATAAAATCACTATAAAAATAGTCATTTTGTTACAACACTTCCGGTGTCGTATCAAGTGATGATGTTGAACATTCAACACCATCACTTGATAAGACAATAATTTTCGAATAAATAATTATATATATATATATATATATATATATATATATATATATAGTCATCCACAGACAGACTGTTTCGCAGCTCATCAGTGTGGCTAGACATCCGGTTGCCTCTAGATCGGATCGAAACCCGACTGAATTGGTATCAGCAGGAGATTCTACCACTAAGCCGTCGGCGCACGGCAGGGAAGCAGGTGGATTTTTAGCGTATTTATTTATAGAAACACGCCCAGTGACTGACAGTGACTCGATTCGCTATGCGAAGAGTCTCGCTATATATAAGCTATAATAGTCACTGTTTACAAACCCAAACCTACTAGAGAGCTCAACTGAAATTAATATTTATTTCAGGAGCCTATATATATATATATATATATATATATATATATATATATATATATATATATATATATATATATAGAGAGAGAGAGAGAGAGAGAGAGAGAGAGAGAGAGAAAGAGAGAGAGGCACAGTGGATAGCGGTTCGGACTGAGAAATCGGAGAGCCGAGTTCCAATTAGTCGAATCCATTACATTCACTTTCGTGCTGATACCCTTGGGAAAGGTATTAATCCTTTTCTTTTTCCCTCCAGCTGTGAGTAAATAACAGGACAGACTGGGTTCTATAGCCTTGGATATTAACGAGTCTAGGAGAAGGACAACTCTAAATTCAAAAATTAATTTGTGGACCTTGTCGCACGTAGTTCACCAGGTCTCTGTATTCGGCCCTTCAAAAAGTGTGGTTGGTTCTGCACAAAGCCTTCACAACTATAATCAAATCATATGTGCTGGTGTCTAGCTGTTGGTTCCTAGAAACTCAGCTGCTTGGCCCACATACGATGAATACGAAGGGAGAGTCCACCATACATATATATATGTGTGTGTGTGTGCGTGTGTGTGTGTGTGTGTGTATTGTGTATTTAGTCAGCAATACTTCTTTCATGCAGGCTTCATTAAATAAGACAGACAAGGTGCTTTATGTTTTTTATATAATTTCTCATAAGATCTTGTAATTTTTTTCTTTTCAGTAGATAAATTATACAAAAACTGTCCAAAGGTTTTATTTTTCCGAGTGCTTTCGGCTATACATTTAGCCATATTAATGGATGGAATATATTTACTGTTAACTGGAAATGGATTGTACGATGTACGTATTTAGTATTATAGAATGTTTTATTTTCAAAACAGAGTCATGATATTACGACTATCTTCATAGTTGATATTATTGAATGTTTTTTTTTTATTAATAAAGATTCCATTACTTTTAGCATTTTTTACATGTAGACCATGCTATTATATTTGTATTGTCAACAAGTAAGGTGCAAATAGGTCCGGTAGGTTTCCATGAATATTTAAGAGAGACCTAATTGAGCTATGATCAGAAAGATGTATATTGGAAGCATTATTAATAATAAAAAAAACAACATTCAATTATATATATATATATATATATATATATATATATATATATATATATATAATGAACTCTCCCGTCGGTTTCGTCGTATGAGGATCTGGCAACTTAACCAATTGTTTCAGTTATGGAAGTTTGTGCGATAATCTTAAGTGGCACTTAAGACCTGCTAGTGGTTTACAAATGAGGAAACATATGGAGCAAGAATGAGGACTGTGAGATGAGATCACTGTTAGATTGTCTGACATTTTAGATCTTGCTCTCGCTTCTTGAAGATGATTCAGACAAACAGATTGAAAACTACTGAGCCCACTAAAAACACGTTGATCTCCATTCTACCCCTGCCAAGGCTAAGCGCTCAAGGGCGTTATGTGGCATATCGACAGCTGACAAGTTGCTCTTCAGCTTGTCTTCGTATCTTAGCCATGGGGGTCCTATATATATATATATATATATATATATATATATATATATATATATATATATATATATAGGTTGGAGCGTCAAATATCTTATCTACATGGAATGTGTGCGCGTAATGTAAAATTTTATTTTAAATTTTAACGGTATAAAATTAGATGATTAAACAACAATATTGGTTTGTTTGTTTTTAACAACCGCTAATTTGGGCCAAATTTATCTAATTTCATTGTGTCGCTATTAACCGTTATTCAGTTATTTTTAATAAGTTGACATCAATGTAACATGAAATCAACTAGGCGGGAAATAGAACTCGAGCATCGTCAGTCTTTTAAGTTGGGAGCCATGAAAATAAGCATTGGAAATCCTTTTCTAACCTGAACTCAAACCTCAACCAAGTCGCTCAGTGAGTCAATCAGACTCACCGGCTAATCAGTTGAACTCTCCGCCTTCGACCGGGGAGGAACCCGACAGCGGGTACGCCGAAGGACGGATTCTATTTCGGGGAGGTAAACCGACCCTGAACCCGTTTATACGGGTTCAATGGGCATATTATTGGCCGAGCCCACGGGCACGGAAATATCACGTTAAACCGGCCTTGTGCAACATGATGCCCACGTGGGGCGGGGGGTGACTAAATACCCTCAAAGCTCAACCACTGCTTACTCAGTTTAATTTAGTGTGGGACCAGACTACTATAGTAGAGTTCTGTGTGGTTTTGCGTCACTAGGGGCCCCATTTTATGTGTATTCATTGTGTTATAGCTAGTCTGGTTAAACGGAAGTTGTGAACACAGTGAGATTTGAACTTTGTTAGTGAATTGACTTGCAAGACGAAATTACAAACTATACTTATTTATATATATATATATATATATATATATATATATATATATATATATATATATATATATATATATATATTGCAATTATTATTATTATTATTATCATCATATCTCATTTGATTTCATTTGTATACTCATTTAAGGTCAGAAATGGCTTTATGACATTTACCACTGACAACCACTGAAAATAAAAACTAAGATCACACAGGCTTTACATGGATAAAGCTCTTCGTAATGTGTGAGCTGTACTTGTGAGAACATTTTTTGTATTTCTTTAAGGCATCAGCTACCCGGAATTCCTTCAATGAGTCTATCGCAATGTTTCCAATAAATCTGTGAGCCCCAGCTCCAATTGGAATTATTGATGTTCTCATGTGCCAGCTTTATGAGATTTCCATTTCATGATACTTGTATTTTGATACTTTTTTGAAGATCTTCAAAGATACATTACAGTCTGCAGAAACTGCCATGTCAATAAGAAAGCACATTCTGTTCTTGTGTTCTTTGATCACGAAGTATCGGCGATTAGCTTTGATTGTTCTTTTCTGTGTGTATTTAAAAGTCACATAAACTTGTTACGGGGACTATCTCTGTAACCGGGTCTGGTGGCTGTTCATACCAATTCCTTGCAGTTTTCTTTACGTAAAAGTTGCAGATTTCCCTATGCAGATATTTGTTCACTCTATCATGCCGGGTTGACAGTACCGTGCACCCTGAGTGACAGTACTGTGGACCCTGATACAAGATAGTCAACTGGGTGAACACACTTTTTCATTATCTGTGCTTGGGTTATTATTATTATTATTATTATTATTATTATTATTATTATTACTACTATTACTACTACTAATACTAATGTGACTAAAACAAACGTTGTTTTAATAGACACCTGTGTTTGAGTAGATGTCTATTTTTTAGTCTATATTACGTTTACCGGTCTGTACACACGAGAAAAATTAATAACTTAAATGTGCTCTTCGGCAGGGTTTGAATCTGCGTCCGCCTTTGTAGGAGAAACCACCGTATGGCCTAAAACACACGGATCAAATGGAGGCTTCTCCTACAAAGTATGACGCAAGTTATAATACTTCCGAAAAGCATATTTTCTTTATTAAATTTCCTCAAGTACGCAGATCGTTAGACGTAATACACATTTTCTATATCTGAATTTCTGGGATGAGTAGTAGTTATCATTATTGGCAATGTTTATATTCAGATTATTGTCCTTATCTTAGTTGCTGTGATCACAATGTTTCGACCGTTGTGCTATCCGGCCTTCTTCAGGTGTATACCCATCTAGTGTTTTCGTTCTCCTTCGTTGTGAAACAAGAACAGTCTACACCCCGTAGATTAAATAAAGTGTTCAGAATTCCCTATAGAGTGATATAAATCTGGGGAAGGTCGGTGGGCATAACGACCGAAATGTTGTTATAACAACAAAAAAGACGAAGATAATAGTCCAAATATAAATTAATAAAAAAATAGGCGTCTATGCAAATATGGGTGTTCACTAAAATTAACGTTTGAAATAATATAAAACGTCTGATTAAAAATACGAATTTATTAATTCTTTACATAGTTATATATATATATATATATATATATATATATATATATATATAGAGAGAGAGAGAGAGAGAGAGAGAGAGAGAGAGAGAGGGAGGGAGAGAGAGAAAGAAAGAGAGATAGATAATTTTCTAGATGAATAATGTGAAACTTATTGTTTATTTGAAAACTCGTAATTGATGTCGCAAAGATGTAAACAAAATAAGTAGTTTTTTTTTTCAACCCAACAACAATGATGTCTGTCTATTGCTATATAAACATGCATCTGTTGTCGCTAGGCTGTATAAATACTCACTCATTGAGGTTAGGTTTATTTGTTTAATCGCTTAGTTTTTCATGCAAGTTCATCAGTCATGACACTTGCTCTTTCAGTCGACATAAAGACCGAAACAGCGACAAACACCAGCCGCCACTTTATTTTTGCCTTAAGAAAACAAATATTAACTTCATTTACTCTTTCACATAAATAGTTATAGACGCAACATAAGGGATAAAACTTAAAGAGAAATCAATGTACCGAAAAGAAAGATTCATTGGGTTTTTTTTTAAAGACAACACCCTTTTTTTCTCTTACTGATACTTCAAAATTAATAATTGTTAACAAGACGAAACAGGACTGTATTTGAATGTGTAGGGGTCACCAGTCCGTAGGGGTGACCTGACTAATTTATATTAACGCAAAATACCACAAAATATGAAACAAGATGAATAACATTCAACAGGAACGCATTTTATTGCAATATTATACAAAGTTGTTTGATGAAATGACTCAGTGAATTTATACTGAGTTGCAGAATTTATATTGATGTTTGAAAGCGATATAGAATCTATAATCAATAAATCTGTTTAAATTAAACAATTTGTAGCATTATCTATTTTGAAAGTTCGATGTTTAAATATAACAGTTACTTACCATTAACTGTTAATTCGAATTGGTTACGGCTTTCAAAGAAAAGTGTTTTTCTGCTAATGAAAATCTCATTGTTAGAAGTTGATAAGTTTCTGTGTCCTTGTTGAACGAGTGAATGTTCGTAGATGTTCGTAAATGTGCGATGTTCGTACATACGTGTGTGCGTGTGTATGTTTCATGGCGTTTTCCTCAAAAGGAGGAAACGCGATTTTTCCACTGAGCTCAATCTTGTATGTGAGAGAAGGTAAGAGAAAATGGTGAAGATTTGTTCAAGTTTTTATAATTAATGTGAATCACACCATAGGCTCCAAATTTCTTGGCGCAATTTGTGTTTTAACTCGGGTCGGAAACGAAGTTGATTCGATTCGGACATAGTTCAGAACAGGCGAAATTTATTTTTTTATATTTGTTAACCAATCAGAAATCAGACTTAAATAGATACTCCCGTGATCCAATTTTTGCACAAAATTCGCTGTCGAAAGTAACTATTACATAGAAAATGCAAGGAAATCTTTTTCGACCAATAGTATTCGTTATTATTAAATAGATATACCTGTTATCCAATTTTGCCCAAAATTTGCCGTCGAAAGAAACTATTACATAGAAAATGCAGTGAAATCTTTTTCGACCAATAGTATTCCTTAATTGAAAATTAATAATAATAATATAATACAATCAAATACAAGCAGAATGCTAAAAATGTATGTCTAAATGAAGTATTTAAAACACGATAATACTTAATCTAGTAGCTGTCTTCAAACTACATAATCTAATTCATATCCTCCTCGCGTTACTTTAAACTGACGCTTTCATTTTTCCCATTTATCCTGTCCAGTTTGTTTAAAGTATGTATTTTTAAATTCCAAATAGAAACATGGAACGTTTCCAACACACTTCAGCGAAACTTTGACTTTCAAAAATAACGGATGAGGTACCAGGAGGTGCTTGAACATAAATGACTAAATGTCCTCACTTGTTTACCAATTAAAGCTTTGTTTAAATATGGTTTTAAACTTTGGATTAGTTAGTATTTCGCCTTATTTCCAAGTATTCAAATTTTCCCTTTTAAATGGTAAAGAACGTTTTTTTTATTTTTATTTTCTTATATACTCAAATAAGTGGTTGTGTCTAACAACGCAAAAGGTATCTTTATTCTGTATTTTCTTTCGTCTTAAGATTTTCGCCAGCAGTTTATGTACACTAACGTAACAAAAGTCATGAGCCGTCCTGGGTATCACGATAAACTAAATCTGCGTCCTGGGTAGAACGATAAACTACATCCTTGTCCTGGGTAGTACGATGAACCGCATCCGACAGCGGGGCCTCTGACCGGGAGGTTTTTAGGAGCATGGAACCGCTCCTTGATTGCTGGTATTCCCTGGTTCATTCTGGTCCGGTGTGGTGGAACCTGTTGAGGTTCCAGCTATGGGAAAATGGTTGGCCGCCGGGCTGGAGTCGGGGTACTGTGGAAATGTAAAAATAGGTTTTAGTACCAGCAATACATTTTTGTTAAAAAGCAAAAGAAAAATTATTACCAGCAATATATTTTTGAAGGAAAAATATCACCAGCACTAAAAATCTTGTTGGCATTAAATAACCCATTGAGGTTGATATACCGTAAAACAAACCAAACCAAAAAGTCATGAGGTAGCAGTATGTAAAGGTAATGGTAGATAATGCACTGTTGGTTTGAGGAGTATTCTAGTGACTGCACAATGATGCTAGATAAATGCACAGACCTACGTGTGTTACATCCGCTGAATCAGTGTGAACTCCGGCTAGTCTTCTCCTGACTAAACTTGAATTATCAATTAGAGTATAATAGCGATTACCAGACGTATGTGATATTCCATATCTGAAATTATGGAAAATTTGATATCATCAGGTCTACAGTGAAACGTGTGTACGAGAAATACCTTATAAAATGCAGTGATCAACCACAAGCTCTTAACGATCGAAACTATGGACACCTGACTAAAATCGTTTGCGTTAACACAGACATCTGGTTCAAATCATGTTCATATTCAATGCAAGAGATATCAAGAGTTCTTTGTCTTCCACGGGATATAGTAGAAAATTATAGAAAAGGGTACCCGTGTTAACGCCACGACGTCTAACATAGTGTCTAACATAAGTTTATGATGCTGTTAATTGGGTCCTGGAATATTGGGAAAAATGGAGTAATCCGATTAGTCATGGTTCCAGTTGTGTCGAGCTCATAGTAGGGTTCGAAAAAAACAATTTGCAAACTGCTGGTGTTTCTTTAATAGCTGATTTCCACAAACACGCCCCTGATTGGTAACATTGAAAAGCTCAGACGACATTTACTGTTCATGGAATCTAACAGCGACGGGATGTTCTTGAATGATAATGCACTGTTGGTTTGAGGAGTATTCTAGTGACTTCTGACAAATGGTGCCTGCACGAGGAGTATTCTAGTGACTTCTAACAAATGGTGCCTGCATGAGGAGTATTCTAGTGACTTCTGACAAATTGTGCCTACATGAGGAGTATTCTAGTGACTTCTTACAAATGGTGCATACGTGAGGAGTATTCTAGTGACTTCTGACAAATGGTGCCTACATGAGGAGTATTCTAGTGACTTCTGACAAATGGTGTACATAAGGAGTATTCTAGTGTCTTCTGACAAATGGTGCCTACATGAGGAGCATTCTAGTGTCTTCTGACAAATGGTGCCTACATGAGGAGTATTCTAGTGACTTCTGAAAAATGGTGCATACACACATCACGTTCACCCAACAGAAACACAGTCGAGAATTTATGGTGTTTTCTTAAGTGTGGCTTAGATGTGACACAAGGAACCTCAGTCGTAATTGTTCTAGCGAGAGAAGCTTGCTAATCCTTACACTACGTCGAGGTACCCAAAGATTTTCTAAATGTTGCTTAGATGTGGCACAAGGCCGAAAAGTGTGGAGTACTCAGGTAGGATCGAACTCGCTGCTCAGCCGTAACTGACCTAGCGAGACAAGTTTGCTAACCATTAAACCACATTGAAATGCTCTAAATGATTTTCTAAGCATTGCTTAGATGTGGCACAAGGCGGAAAGCGGGCAGCACCCATTGAGAATCGAGCTCACTACTTCAGTCGGTGTCCATAATCGAGTATTTAGGTGGGGTGCTGGAGAGGTCTATTCGCACGCGAGACCTAGCACCTACAAATATCAGAGAGCTCTCGAAAAGGTGTGACTCAACGTCTCTCCAGAGGTAATCCGACTTCCTGCTGCACTACCATGACTTCTGGGATGGCAGTGTATATTCTCCTCCACATTTGCTGTAAAAGAGAAAAACCATCAAAGTTATTAGGTTACTTCCACAGAACACACACAGTAAAAATTATGCTACCAGCTTGATTGAAGACAGTGGCGATTTGATTTTAAACACAATTATGTTTGGGATATCAAAATGCCAACTTGTAATGTTCATGTTCTGCTCAAGGCTAATTGATTGATTCTCCCTAGATTATAAGCTAAATACTATTGACAATTGTATCTACGGTATATTCTGTCTCGAAATCTGAAATTGCTGCTTATTGATCACAGACAAGTTGATCTTTACTTAAATCTTATTTCTAATATATCACATAACACACCAATCAATACAAGCGTCTCTACTCAGGATAATATTTGAACAAAGACATCGATTTTATATATATATATAATTGAATTGAAAAATTCTTGAAAAAATTCGATAGATTTAAGTAGCATCACTAAGATCTCAGTTCTGTTCAAAAGTAGAATCACACGAACGTCAAATTCAAATTTACACATGACCATTAATTAACCAATCAGCGAGGTTGTCTCAAACGTAATTCAAGCTTTGAAAAAGCAGACAACCATTTCTTGTCGTATGCCCAAAATATGAGTCTCCCATCCAGAAAATGATGAACAATCTTTTCTCTCCTAAAAGTAGATATTAAAAATTATGAAATATAATATATATTAAACAATAAAACATCTCAATTTAATAAATATAACTTTTAACTTCCTGTGATCCAAGATTTTCTAATAAATAGCGTAACGTAAATTAATAGATTAGTTTTTCAGTATAACTTAGAGATGTAAATAATACTGATTATTCAAATATCTGCATACTCAAATTAACTTATTGAGTATTAAATTGTGTAAATTGTTCTCGCTTTAAGGTATTTTCATAAACCAGTTTGCATTAATACAGAAAATACCCAAGCGACACATAAGCAAAAGTGTAGCCGTATTTGCGCTGATACTTAACTGACAAACCTGCCGCTGCTAAATTTACACCACACAAACATAATCTACATAGAAAATTCTCTAATTTGCAATAGTCCGTCCGTCTGTCCATCATACTTTCTAAATTAGCCATACATTGACCGATCGAAACAAAATTTTCGGGAGAAGTGTAAATAGGCAAGAGAGTACAAAGTACAGATAGTTTTACCAAAGTGAGTAGCTTAATACAACAGATTTTCATTAATTTCTTTGAAAAATTAAAGTTTTATTATTTAACATATAAAATACGAAAAAAAAAACAATTTAATGATTAAAATAACAGGTAGTTATTTAATAAAAGTGCATATTGTTTTTTATATATCTTTTCTTTAAGTTTTTATATATATACAAGAATCCAGTTTCCAGCTTACCCTGCGTTGGAATTTGGCTCCAGAAAGCGGTATTTACACATAGCCAGTTGTATTTTGCATGTTCAAGAGTACGAAACGCTAAGAATTTATTATCCGTTGTTAAAAAGGAAAATACGATTTTTTCTTAAAATATAATGTTTACCAGGAAGTCCTATAAAATTAAATTAAATTAATAGAAATTTTTAAAACGTTAAGTAGGGTTTTTGTTAAAGTATTTTTCCAGGCAATTTTCCTCTGACTTCATGCTAGAATAACAGTCGACGGCCCTGAAATGGTTCTGTTTATCCAAATTCACGTACATATATATATATATATATATATATATATATATATATATATATATATATATATATATATCTGATCTCCATATTATATATATATATATATATATATATATATATATATATATAATATGGAGATCAGATGATTAAGCTACCTTGGTTTCAATATTTAAGTATCTTAAGAATCTACTGATCTCCTTTATTTATATATATATATATATATATATATATATATATATATATATATATATAGTACAGGTAATAAATCCGTGGTATATAATACAAGTGGATCCTAGTAATATAAAATATTAAAACTAATCTACAAAAAGAGCACAAAGTATTATTACAGAGCAAATAATTAAAACGTAATAAAATCCAAAATCACCTCATATGGGGAATAAGCTTATTTCACCTTCTTATTCAACCTTGTATAGGCTGAGTTCGTGTTGTAATTAGAAATTTAAATGTGAAAGCTAAAAGCAAAAACCATCGAAAAACAAATACAGAATTTATCTATTTCAGTGTTTCAGTCAGACGAAAGACACAAGACATTGTTTTATATATATATATATATATATATATATATATATATATATATATGTGTGTGTGTGTGTGTGTAATTAGGAGATCAGACGGTACTTTCAGAATCTACTGGTCTCCTAATTTTTTGTGCTTAAAAGCTCTACGTGTCAATTTTTCATCTTTTATTATATGTGTATTGAGCACTTTTAATACTACTGTTTCCTGGTCTAATTCAACTATGACCATTAACTTTTGTATTTATATATATATATATATATATATATGTGTGTGTGTGTGTGTGTGTGTGTGTGTGTGTGTGTATGTATGTATGTATGTATGTATATTTATATGTATAAAGGTAGAACAGGTATTAAAAATAATATTTATGTTAATAATAAATACATATATTTCTTCCACACTGTTCCGTACAACTCTGTACAAGTAGGGAACAAATGCATAAATGTATATTTATTAGTTCATAATTTCTACGTATGGAAATGTATACATGACATAATCCTTAAAAATTTTTAAACAATTATCTAATTAATAAAAAACTTTAAACAGTTATCTAATTAAGAAAGTAGGAAATAAAAAATAGATATTACATAATTGCTGAATAAAAATGTTAATATTTAAAAAGTACTAGTTAAAAACGAAAAACCGCGTCCGCTTACATTGCAAAAATTGTCAATTTTGATCATCCATAGTAATCTGTCACAATCGATTTCTTTGATAAATTCAGACACATCGTTAAGAAACGTTTGGATACAAGTTTTTATGCTATAAGTCTATAAGTCCAATCTATATAATTTCTGTCTGAAAGACACCAGAATATGTTACTTACTGTAAGTAATAAATGTAATGCTTTAGCTTTCAATTAATATATTGAGACAAAATTAACATATTGAAACAAAACTTTGTTTTTGTTGATTTATGAACCTTTTTTAATCGTGAGATGCTGCTTTTTTACGTGACCTAATAGAGGAACCTAATCTATATATATATATATATATATATATATATATATGAACATAGAAGTCAACACTTAGAGGCGACAGTCTGTTTCATGCTATATGCAATCGACATAATAGACTTCCCACAATGCACCACTGACCCGTATATATATAAATAGCCGAGAAAAATAACAGCACATGTGGCCTGACGATTGCATATAGCATGAAACAGACTGTCGCCTCTAAGTGTTGACTTCTATGTTCACTTTTATATTTACACACGCTCTATCTCTGATATTGAGCACTTTATCCCATAAATATAGCACACCTTAAGACTATATTTCTTCATATATATATATATATATATATATATATATATATATATATATATATATATATGTATAAGCAGCAAAAGGTCTAGTTTCTGTAAAGTCTCAAAGGAAATTTGTGTTCGTTCAATTAATATATCTGCATTTGCCTTCTCATATATAAAATAGACGCCATTAAAAATTTCCTTATGTCGTGTCACGAGAATCCATCTTATCGCCCGCTTTTCTTTAAAGAACTTAATATCGGGAGACAAACGCCTGCTGATATCGGGTTTCCAAACCACCTTAAAGATTACCATATTCGACTTTTTCTTTCTCAGGTAACCAATATCCACACAAAATACACAGGAAAAACAATAATATTAACATTTTCTTAAAAAAAAATCAAGTGCATATTAAGATGGAAGCAAGCAAGATGGAATCTTCACTTAGGAACATCATAAAGAAATACAAACAAGAAAATTAAATTATTTATTACAAAAATTTAGAATATTCCAGAGAACCAAAATTATTTACGAATTTATATGACGCTTAACCCTTTGAACCTTGACAACCGCTATTCCGGTGGTAGAGAAAAATGGTTTAATGCCCAGACACCGGCTGAACAGTTAAAATTGTTCAGAAACACAGAGCTCAAAGGGTTAAGAAACTATTAGGTTGGTGCAAAAATAATGACGTAATAATGTCGTTTTTTGACGTATTTTTAACGTCAAAAAACGACATTAATACGTCATTATTTTTGCACCAACCTAATATGTTCCTAAACAATCCAAATTCGTAAATAATTATATTTGATATGCTACAACATGTTTAACAAGAAAACTCACGTTATATCTCTCACCATGGCTCAATTAAGTCTCATTTAAATACACATGGAAACCTATCAAACTTTATCCATAACATACTCGTTGATAATACAAATATAATAGCATCATTCACATGTACAAAAAGGCTAAAAATAATGGAAGCATTAAAAAAGAAAAAAGCCAAAACTCAATAATATCAACTATGAACACGGTCACAACGTGCTGTCCATGTTTGGAAAATAAAACATTCCTATAACTCTAGTTACATAAATAAAATAATGCATGAATTCAGTTAAAAATCAAATAAAAATCGTCCTTAATAATCGTTAAAAGTAAAGCTGAAAGTGCTTGGAAAGCATTTGGTCGATTTTTATATAATTTATGTCCTTAAAAGAAAAATATTATACAAACACTTGAGACAAATACTTTAAAAATCCAGTCACCACAAATTGTCAGCCATTGTCAACGAAACTTGCATATATATATATATATATATATATATATATATATAGATAGATAGATAGATAGATATAGATATATATGTGTGTGTGTGTGTGTGTGTGTATGTGCGTGTGTGTGTGTGTGTCAAATTGGTATGTATATAAATATAAATATATATATATGCAATTTATTATATACATTATTCATATATTATATATGCGCGGTACCTATTGGAAAGCGCTCAATATCAGTGATAGAGCTAACATATTTAGTTGAAATTTATCTGACGATCACAAAAGCGTGAAACTCAGGGTCACAAACTTACCTCCATACAATTATATATATATATATATATATATATATATATATATATATATATATATATATGTTTGTCCTTAAACGCAAAACATTATACAAGCACTTGAGAAATTATATTAAAAAAATCAATCACTACAACTTGTCTTTCATTGTCAACGAAACTTGCATATATATATATATATATATATATATATATATATGTTTGTTTGTGTGTGTGTGTGTGTGTTGAAAGCCACCGAAAGGAGTAAATAATTAAAAAATTTCATCAGTATTTTTTATTATTTAATTTTACTTTAATTCAGAACATTTTTCCTCTTTTCCAGGTAGAATTTGAACATAAATCTTACAATATGCTCATAAGTTTTTATCAAATATTTATTGTTGCTTGGTACGTGTGCGTCTACAGGCACGTATTATGATTTCTGCTGATTTTCGACGTAGGCTCGTATAATATCGGTTTTCTCAAGTACCTCGTTAGATTGAAGAAACATCAAAACCTAATGAAAAAATAAGTAAAAGAAAGAAATTTTGTTATTTTTTAAACAAAATGCATATATTAAATGTTCTTATCTAAATACATCCAATATATATATATATATATATATATATATATATATATATATATATATATATATATTATGAAATTGATTAAGTCCGAAAATTATTTAATATATTTTCTGTTTATAAGTTATTTTAATGCATACAACTTGTTTAAGTAAATGCACTACTCTTTTAAATAAACAGTAATAATTACATTTAAGGGCTGTATATGCGAGATGTTTCGTAGAAATATGCGTTCTCCGACAGGGTTCGAATCTGTGTCCTCTACGGAACTATAACACTCGCCTACAGAGAAGCGGCTGGTTAGCAAAGTTACTGTTACAACAAAATTAGCAAAGCGGCTGGTTAGCAAAGTTACTGTTACAACAGATTTTCAAAGATCTTTCCCGAACGATCATATCTGTCCACGAAATGTACCTTAACGTAAACATTGACAACATACACGAAATTTCTCGTAAAATTAAAATAGCGTATAAACAAGAAATATATATATATATATATATATATATATATATTTGCTCTACTCTGTATTGAGCACTCTTTTAAGAATAGTAATTGTTGGTTATTGGAATTTATACTTCATTCTACATTCAACATCATCACTTGATAAAACACCAGAGGTGTTGAAACAAAATGGCTATTTTTGTAGTGGTTTTAAAACATATTTATGTTATAATTTTTAAATAAATAATTATACATATATATATATATATATAAGGCCGTCCAATGATGCAATTTATGAATGATTATAGACAATCGAGAGTCATTATTAGATATATAGATAGATAGATAGATAGATAGATAGATAGCAAATATATCGAGCTATAATAAAAATGTCATTCAATCACTTTGATTGAATTGATAGCCAACTTTACAAATCCTGAAGAAAGAAATTAAAATAAGTAGACAGCATGAAGCTTATTGGCTGATTGATTCAAAAAGTTGCTAAGTGTTAGAGACATAGGTCTTTGTGTTGGCCATTAAAATCCCAGCACAAAATATTCCAATAATACCTCAGAAATAGATCGATAGATAGGAACAAAAGAAAGAAAAAAAGAAAGAAACTGCAATAGATAGATAGATAGATAGATAGATAGAGAATGAATATACAGGGATAGATAGAGAGATATCATGCGTGTGAGTGAGTGTACAGAATTAACGCTATTATATTTGATTATATATGTGTGTCGTTATTAAAAGTATTTTTTTCTTTTGAGATTTTTATAAAGATCAAAATAAATATGTTCTAGCAACGGAAGTAATAAGAAAATAGCAAAGATGAAAATGTGGAATGCAATTTCTCCATTTCTAAGGGTTATAACTTTGCGACATTGATATCTGTAGTGTTTGATTTTTTTTATTCTTATCAATCGATATCTCATCTTCAGTCAAATTGAAAGCCAAAGAAATGATTTTTATGAAACACTCAAAAAATTATAAGAATTTATAAAAAAAAAAAACGTAATAAAAAATTTATATATAAAAATATGAAATGCCGAAAATTTTCATCGCACCCTATATATATATATATATATATATATATATATATATATATATATATAGGGTGCGATGGGTAAATTTCATTTTTTTTAATTTCGCGCACGCTCGTTGTTTGTTTTTGATTTTGTCGACTGGTCAGTTGGGCACCAACAATTCACCCGCCAGAAATTTGGAAACAGCGGTTACCAATGTGCCTCATACTAACATCGAAATGAGTTGCCTTGGATAGAAATAAATGGCGATATTTGTGCCAGAGTGTTACCAAAATGTTCGGCTACTAGAGGAAAAACAACGACGACAATCGTCATCAAATGTCCCGAGATTCTCGGGGTTGCAGAATATGTGAACTTGTATGCAGGTCACTAGCGGAACTAAAGTGTCACATACGATAAAAAGATAAAAACTGAATGAGGTTGACATATATATATATATATATATATATATATATATATATATATATATATATATATAGAGAGAGAGAGAGGGGGGGATTTTCCAAGCGTAGCTTAGATATATATATATATATATATATATATATATATATATATATATATATATAATGAAAAACAGACCACTTTAAGGTACCATTACAATAATTTATTTCACCAAAATAGGGGGGTAGTTACTCCTCCTACCCCAATGTAAAGCACGCTTAAGAGATATATGAAATTAACCCCTCCCTATACTCTACCTTGTCTCCTTAACTACCCCCCTCACCTCCCCACTGTTAAATTACAAAAATTACACTACCCATCAATTTTCAATATCATTTTTCCTTTCATTTCGTTGTTGGAAGTGTTACCTGATGATCCGGAGTCCTTTAAAAGGATTTTGGTGAAATAAATTATTGTAATGGTACCTTAAAGTTGTCTGCTTTTCATCAAATATTAGCTCTGGATTCACATTGAGCTCTCAGGATTTCATCCTCCTTGGAATTACCCATACAGTTTACCAAGTTCTTCGAAATAAAATAAATAAAAAAATAAATCAGACGTCCCTATTTAAAAATAAATCAGACATCCCTATCGAAATATTTCTGGCACTTAAAAGAGACCAATAAAACACCTACAGTAAAATGGAAATTAATAAGAAAAGTTAAAATATGTAGATCATTAAATGACCCATGTCCTTTGAACATACATGAGAAACTCTATATTACTAAGTTTATGAAAAATAAAAATTTACTTAATCAAAGAAATGAAATAGCTGTTCTTTACTGAAATTTTCAAAAAATTTCCTTAAATAATATTTAAATATAATTTTCTAAAATGGGAGCTGGTAATATACATACTTATATTTGATATGCAATAATAATTTTAAATAATTTAATAATGACAATATTTTTTAAATAATTTAAGTAATTATATTATATTTATTTGCTTTAAAAAGAAATATAGTTTATTACTAATTAAAAGTAAACATAATATTTTTAAATTCTAGTTCAATATAACGTATTCTGACACAAACACCCCTTTTAGAAAGAATCTTCATCTATACAAGTACGAATTTAACAGAAAAAAATACCGGAAAACTTTTTCTCGTTGATAAAAAAAAAAAAAACGACATGCGTTGAACGGATGTCAAAATTTGTTGAAAAATGCACCCCTACCCTAACTAAACTTAACCTATTTTCGAACGTAACTCAGAATTGATACAATAATAGTTAATAAAAATGAGCACGCTACCGCCCCTGTCTAAATGATTGGATTTCTCTGTATCCTTGGAAACAAAAAATTATGAATTGTATGTGCGTTTAAAATTCAGTAAATTGAAAAGTAAGTTATTCCAAAATTCGCTTGAGGATGAAACAGAACTAATGCTTTTAATTTAATTATATAATTAAATTTGAAGTTTTTAGCTTCAGTTGTTAATACTTACTTTCTTTTAATAAATTAATTTCGTTTTTGGCTTGAAAAACTCCACATTGGACGAAACGCGTCGGCTAATAATACAGTTTTCCTATTGACTTTTACCTTTATTTATATATATATATAAGTAAATAAATAAACAAACCAATCCCAAATAAAGATAATCAATTAAAAACTGTTCCCGCCAAAATAATACTTAGAATGAACTACAACAATCAACCCCAAAACTGAACAAATAGTTTTAATTAAATTCCCAAACCAAAACAAAACTGTTAAATAAGTGATATAAACAAATTTTTACTACGTTAATAAATAAATAAATAAATAAAATAAGAAACAAAAATAAAAACAAGCAATATAATTTGACCTAAATAGATAAACAAACGACTTCCGGTGAAATAACCGCCATAATAGAATACCCACAATGCACCACTAACCCGTATATATATAAATAGCCGAGAAAAATAACAGCACACGTGGCTTGACGATTGCATATAGCATGAAACAGACTGTCGCCTCTAAGTGTTGACTTCTATGTTCACTTTTATATTTACACACGCTCTATCTCTGATATTGAGCACTTTATTCCATAAATATAGCACACCTTAAGACTATATTTCTTTATATATATATATATATATATATATATATATATATATATATATATATATATATATATATATATTGTTGTTACCATTATTATTATTAACGTTATATTTAGTATTTACATGTACTTGAATAAAGAGTGAAATTAATGTCAACTGGCCTAGTGTTGGACAAGTCTTACTATAGATGCACCCCGACAGGTACGGACATTTTCTTTTGTGTTGCTTCTGGATCACTAAGGAAATTGACAATTTCACTCTCCATGTTTTTTTCTGATATTTTCCTGATGATTGGACTCAATGTACGTCCGCCAATCTGAACCAACACTTGAAAGGCCAACAAAAAATATTTGTCAAAGTCTGGCGCTGGCGAATTAATTCGGGGAACACGGTAGCAAATATATCGAGCGATAATAAATAAAAACACGATGCAATCACGTTGATTGAATTGTGGGGCAATGTAAAGATCACTGAATCGTACCAACCGTACTTAAGACCTAAAGAAAAAAATTAAAATAAGTAGACAGCATGAAGCCTATTAACCGATTGACTCAAAAGGTTGCTAAGTGCTAGATGCGCGAGCTTTTCTTCTGGTCATTAAAATCACAGCGCGAAATATTCCAAACTACCATAGAAATAGATAAAATAAAGAAAAACAGAAAAATTTATATATTAGGTTGGTGCAAAAATAATCACGTAATAATGTCGTTTTTTGACGTTAAAAATACATCAAAAAACGACATTATTGCGTCATTATTTTTGCACCAACCTAATATATATATATATATATATATATATATATATATATATATATATACAGAGAAAGAGGGACAGAAGGAGAAATAGGAAAAAGTGGAAACAAACCAATTTTCTGCTTCTTACACGTCTCATAAACACGAAAGAGCCTATCGATACAATGCTCGCGAGTTATAATGATTACTGGAAAGTGTTAATGACCGTGCGGTGTTGATTTCTATGTCCACACACTGAATATCTACGAAAGTTCCCTACCCGATATATAGTGCTTTTCCTCGATATATATCGTAAATTTTACATTTGAAACAATATATATATATATATATATATATATATATATATATATATATATATATATATATATATATATATATAACTTAGAGGCGACAGGCTGTTTCATGCTAGACGCAATCGTCAGGCTGCCTGACGATTGCGTCTAGCATGAAACAGCCTGTTGCCTTTAAGTGTTGAGTTCAATATAGCACACCTTAAGAATATATTTCTTCATATATATATATATATATATATATATATATATATATATAATGTGTATTGGGAAAGCAACCTTCATTTTAAACATGTTTTGTTGAATATGACAGATAGGGAAACTTAATTAATTTTTTAGTTTTTCCACCACTCTTACATTTTTCCGAACATACACACACACACACGCTCACACGCACTCTCACAAACACACGCACACACACACACACACACACACATATATATATATATATATATATATATATATATATATATATATATATATATATTCAAACTGGTTTGGTTAAATAATTTAAATATACTATGTTTATTTTCGTTTTAAACCTTTCGAGTCCACGAATCAACTTATTGGTTTCATTAAGAAAAATACCAAAATTTTCTCTCAAATAATTTTTATTTTACCAGGTACATTCGGTGACATTTGAGACCATCTTTAGGGGATTAAATTGTCTGTGTATGTATCTACGTACTTCTGTAAATTCAAAACATTTTTACTGTCCGTTATATATATATATATATATATATATATATATATATATATATATATATATATATATATATATATATATATATATACGTTTGTGTGTTTGTTTGTTTATTTGTTTGGGTTTTATGGCATATCAACCACTGTGGGTTATTTAATGCCAAATCCAGTTTATATGAATTTTAAATGCCTATTTTGTATGGAATAAAAAACGTATAGCTGGCAACATTGTTCTTTACAAAAAAAACTTATAGCTGGCAACATTATTGTTTCAAAAACTTCCAGCTGGCAACATTATTGTTTTAAAAACTTACACCTGGCAACATTATTGTTTCAAAAAACGCATAGCTGGCAACATTGTTTCAACAACGTATAGCTGGCAACATTATTTTTAACAGAAACGTATAGCTGAAAACATTATTTTTAACAAAAAACGTATAGCTGGCAACATTATTGTTTCAAAAACGCACAGCTGTCAACATTATTGTTTCAAAAACGCATTGCTGGCAACATTATTGTTTCAAAAACGCAATGCTAGCAACATTATTGTTTCAAAAACGCAAAGCTGGCAACATTATTTTTCCGAAAACATTATCTGAGGCCTTGCTGTTGGATGTAGTTTATCGCCATATCCAGGACGCGGATGTAGTTTATCGTCATACCGAGGACGTACGTGTGTCTGTATGTGTGTGTGTGTATACTGCTGAAGATTTCCTAACTTAGTATCAAATATAAAGAATATATATATGTCTGTGTGTGAACTTGTACGTGAACGTGTCTGTGCGTGAGTATTTGTTAGGTTGATGCAGAAATTTCCAGCATTGTTTTAACAATCTCTGTTGTTCATATACATTCAATACATTTTTTTCAGTCTTCCGATAGTTTTAGACAGCTTGACACCATCTCTCAGCTAAAGTTCGTATTTCATTTTGATATCTTGAACTAGTCGAGGAATGGTTCAACATTCCGAACTAGTTGTAACCTTTGTGCAGTCTGGGACTTTTGCATGATGCCAAGCTAAGCGCCAGTCTGACGGTGACAGACTTTTATTTTACGTAATAGTACCAGGAATTTCTTCTTCCTAACTCTGACCATTTATGGAAGCGTATTTACAACTCGAGCACAAGCTTCGTTATGCAACCGTGACACCCGCCCAATATTTTTTGTCTCTTCCAATACATACGTCTCACTGTTGTACAGTTGAACGAGCCAGATGCAACCAGCGCTACTATCCTAACAGTCTTGGACTTCTCACCTGTGGAACTCTCTTCCCGAAGTCTTGCTTCCCTGCCATCTACAATCTTCAAAATCCTATATTCTGATATTCCTAAGTCCTGTTTCTTTATTTTTTTCTTTCCTCACTTCTCCTCGCTAAAGTCTACTCATCCTCTTTCACTCCTTCTCGCCCCCCCCCCTAGTGGCGTTATCTTCTCGATTGGGGTTAAAATGACTAAAAAGAAAAACTGATGTAATTTAGCCTTGAAATCTGAAACAACACCCAGTTTTCACGGTAGAAGAAAGAGTATTTATTCATACGGCCAGACGAACGGAATATGCCGCAAGGTCGTGTTTAAAGAGGGGATATCACGTGTATATGGGATTACTAACAAAAATAGTTCACTCTCCTACGCCTCTTCAATCTTCTGACATCAAATCCATCAGGGATAATCCCGTCCTTTCATGGCTTTAAATAACCTGCAAAGGTTTGATAAGCCGTAGAACATTGATCAATAAAAGACAATAAATTTCATTAAGGCTTAAAAAAAGACCTTGGAATATCTTTTAAATAAGATCTTGGAATAATACAATTTTCATTCACTTAGTCTATATAATTTTAATATAGATTTCATATATGTAGTTACATATACTTAGTTTATAGTTAAGTAAAAATGTCACTAAGTCTTAAATAAAACGTTGGAATAAAATTTTCATTGACTTAGTCTAGACAATCCATCTTCTGGGCTGAGCAATAAAATCATAAGAATTTTTTTTTTCATAAAATATCAGATTTTATTGAATATTTCGGAAATTATTCAATAATAAATATAATTATTTATTGAAGCTTTTAAAAAATAGTAGATGATTTTTTAGTATTGAATTAAACTGTACATTCGCTTCGAAATTGAAATGGACATCTCTGCGGTTAGGACTCTCCCCTGAGTAACAAGAAAAGAATGCAGCCCTTTGAAGACGTTTTTATGACTCCTATGTTTAAGGATGCATTCGTGGTGTGATATTCATGACGTTTCGGTCGTTGTACACTCCAGCCTTCTTCAGGTAAAATATGTTGGAATTTCGAACCGGACCCTTTATTTAGTCCACGGGGGTCGATTTTTCTAATTCCGCGTGACATGCATTTTTTTGCCTATCTCAGTTTCAGTTAATCCATTTTAGTAACTGAACTCTCCAAGTTTTTGCTCTGAACTCCCATCTCTTTGGGTCAAGACAATTTTTGTATTACTCACTGGGACATGTGTTTATGGGGACATCAGTGGGTAAATTTTGGGGACTTATAAATCATTTTTTACTAAAGCTCAGACTGAGACATTAGATTTAAAACTCCCAAAAAACAGTCACTGATCTCCCCAAGGACATATGGTCTGGTTGATAACAGCGTTGGTTGAGTAATCCAAAAATGTGACTTGACCCAAAGAGTTTTGAGCCCAATACAAAAAAGAAAAAAAACCAACACTCAGTAATATGAACTATGAACACAGCCACTATGTGCTGACCATGTTTGGCAAAAAATAATATTCCATCACTCTAGATACATATATAGAAATCTACACATTCAGTTAAAAATCTTCTGTATATATTTTCACGACAACTTTTCCGACGAGCTACTTTCGCTGGTTCCCAGACTGCATGAATTTAAGCGAGCTACCAGGCTGGCATCTCGGTCCCACCCTTTCACTGTCGAAGCGGTTAAGTGTAACCGACTCTTCTACGCAAGTTGCTTCTTCTCTCACACTTCCTGTCTGTGGAACGCCCTTCCTCTTGTTTGCTTCCCTGATAACTATAATCTTCAAATATTCAAGTGTAATATCAATCGACATATTCTGATACCTTGATCTTGTTCCTCATCCTTCTGTGTATCCTTTCCTCAAACACACCTCTTTACTCTTGTTCTCAATTCTCTGTAACCCCTTAGGTACTAGTGGTACTCCTGCTTTGCTTGGGGTGAATTGCTTAAAAAAATAAAATAAATAAAATTCCTTGGCAATGGCTAATTGAATAGCCGAAAGCGTTTTCATATATAGAATATTCTAACAGTTTTTCCAGATTTTATGTCCAGAAAAGAAAACACTTATACGAAAACAAGAAAATTCGAATAAAAAGTTTAATCGCAGTACCTTGACAGTTGTTTTTAATGAATGAGTTACTAAACGAAATTAACTGAAACTTAGATATCCCAAAAAAGAACTAAATAAAGGTTTCAAAATTCCAATGTCTATCACCTTGAAGAAGGCCGGAACGTACAACGACTGAAACGTCGTGAATATGGCAATAAAGATGTGACAACTGTTTGAACGATGTAAATAGTGTAAAAACATTAAAAATTGACAAGGTTGTCCATATCACCGGAGCCGACGTTAAAAACATGAGCGTAATGTTACCTCCTCAATCATATTTCTTTCCTAATTATTATTTATATTTTTACCACTAAAACTAAACAGCATCTCTGATAGATATTTTCTTCCGATTTGCTTCGCAATCTAAACTGAATGGTCCATTATTTATCTGAGGTAGTGGCAAGGTGTAACGAGCGTGCTAACATTAACGGCTGAGCAAGCAGATTTCTAATATGATCCTCCTCTTCTGTGTGATGTATCCCTTCAAGACATAGGCGACCATGGCTTTCTATAACATCCAATCCAATGTGGCTCTTAACTTTTCTCCCTTTGTTAAGACTCCCCCTTCTCGTTCCGCCAGCTATTCGCACAAGCTCGTCAGGTAAGTGGCTCGCTGCCTTCTCCTATCACTCTTGCCCTCGTGAGGGTTAAGTTTTCCAAGCTGTCCTTCCTCATTGTGTATTCAAGGAATATCAGCTGTTTTTTTTCCAGAATCTCAATAGAAGTGTACTTTCTGTTGCTGTTTTCTTTTTCCGATTTCGTTGTTGATTACTCGCCCTGCTCGTAATACTCAGTATCCTTCTGTAGAACCAAATCTCTGTCACCTTTATTTTTTATCTCATCTGTGTGGAGACTGTTCAGCTTTCACTGTCATATAAAAGGATGGATAGCGTATAGCAATCCAGCACTCTTTTATTTGTTTCTATCGAATTTTTCCCGTTTATCATGACCTTGCTTAGCTTTTGAAATGCTTGTTTCTCGAGCCCAATGCTTGTTTCTCGAGCCCAATGCTTGTTTCTCGAGCCCAATGCTTGTTTCTCGAGCCCAGTGCTTGTTCGGATCTCGATGTCGCATTTTCGGTTCTCTTTTAAAACACTTGTCATATAGTTAACTTCGGCACTTGTTTGATTTTGACATCTTCAATGTATGACTCGTATACTGAGCTTTATCTCTTGCTAATTGCCCTACATCCTGTTGGCGGTAGTCCTTTTTCCAGCTTTCTTCTACCTCCCTGTCTAGGCGGTCCTGCAGTTTTCTTTTCAAGACAATTACCAACACAGTGTCATCTGCGTAGGATTACACCCGCTGAAAAAAAATCCTGGTAGGATTTCCAGTTCCTTTAAAATAGCATATTTTCGAAATTTGTAAACAGCTAGTTTGATTCTCAGCTTTACTCGTGTACTGAGTTCTATCCCTACTAAATACCTTCACAACACCAGCCTTGCGCCAAAGTAATCTAGAGTTAGTAGATAACTATAATACATTCACAATTTTATCTTTCGTTCCTGCTTACTTTATTGATTTGAATCAATTTTTTTTTTTTAGTTCTTGATTATAGACAAAAGGAGATTTTGCCCATTCGGTCAATCTTTTGTAAAGATGCTTTCAAAGGAAAATGGGGAGAATAGTTTTTTTGATTAAATCCAGTCTACAACATCCTCAGGACTGTCATCCGGATGAAAGATGAAATAAGGCTGACATTAAAGGAAAAAAAAAAGAAACGGAAATTCTACAAAATACTACTTGCAGTACTTCCGCTTTCGGCAATTCTGTAAACACTTACATTTTCCCACTTCCTGAAAGAAAAAGAATTCCATGTTTTGCGCAGATTGTCAGATATACAACTACTGAGCAAGAACATTTGGACAAATACACATCTGATCACTCATTTTATCTGCGTATTTCCCTCGGGGCAATACTCTTTGAGTTCGATCCAGGAGGTGGGCGAGGGGTCGAGCTGGGAAGTAATACTTTTGTTCGAGCAAATTGTGGGAATTAATTCGTAATTTTCGTGATCAATCCGTGAAGTTGTTGTATCGCGAACCGAGGTGTAGTTTTCTGGTTCGAACCGTGGAGCAGCTGTTTTGTTCGAGCCGGGTATCAACTGTTTAGTTCGAACCGGGGAGCAGCGGTTTTGTTCGAGGCACGGAGCAGCATTTTTTTCGAGCCGTGGAGCAGCAGTTTTGATCAAATCGGGGATTGGCTGCGTTGTTCTGTCCGAGGATCAACTGTTTGTTTTATTTTTTTATTTTTATTTTTTTTTTTTTTTTCGAGCAGTGGGTCAGCTGTTTTGTTCGAGCCGTGGGGTAACTGTTTTGTACGATCTGGGGAGCAGTTGATATATTCGAACCGGGGAGCATCTTTTTTTTTTTTTTTTTTTTTTTGAACCGTGGAGCAGCTGTTTTATTCGAATCCGGGAACACCTGTTTTGTTTGATCCATGGATCAGCTGTTTGATCCATGGATCAGCTGTTTTCTCCAAGACGCGTATCAGCTGTTATGTTCGATCCGGGTATCTGCTGTTTTTTTTTTTCGAGCCGTGGATTAGATGTTTTGTTTGAACTGGGGAGCAGCTGTTTTTTTCGAGCTGGGGAGCAGCTGTTTTTTTTCCAGCAGTGGCTCAGCTGTTTTGTCCGAACTGGGGATCTGCTATTTTGTTCGAGCCGAGGAGCAGTAGTCTTTTTGTTTTTTGTTTTTTTCTCGAGCCGTGGAGAAGCTGTTTTGTTCAAACTGAGGAACAGTTGTTTTGTTCGAGCCAGGGATCAGATATTTTATTTGAGCCGGGGAGCATCTGTTTTGTTCGACGGGGAGAGCAGCAGTTTTATTTGTTTTTAATTATGATGAAAACGCCTGATTTCCTGGAATGTATAATCATGTCTTCTTGGTTTTCCAGAACGGCCTTCTGTTTTCTTTTTACCTTATCTGTTTGCAAGATCGCAACTAGTTCGTTTTACAATTCCGATTGCATTACGAGGACACCTCGCTGTGTCTCGCTTTCAAATTGTTTATTTCTTTTACTGTGTAATTTACTGTTAGAGCCATAGCGAGGTACCTGCCTTCCCAAATTACTTTCTCTTATATCCTTAGTCTACTTTAAATAGCAGGATTCGTAAAAATTCCAAATAAATAATTTATTAGAAAGCTGTGGACCTTTTACGGTTTTTTAATTTAATAAGTTAGTTCCACAATCCAAGCCACCTAATTGCATCGTTAAATGTTTGGGCTTAAAAATTTTATCAAAATATTGCCATGAAAATCATGAGAGGGAATGCACGTAACTATTTAAATGAATAACAAGGTACAAAATTATATGATCCAAAATTCATAAGACTCCCTCATCTCAACGAAACAGGAATTAAACACTGAGACCCTTATTGCCTCAACTTTCTTTCTTTCTTCTTATGTATGCTTTCTTTTTCAAACTAAAACCAAACAATCTCTCTCTGACATATCGTTTTCTTCCATTTTTAAAATCTAACCGCAGTTGTCCATTTTTTTACCTGTGATAATGTCAGGAGTATAATGCTCTATTTCATAACGATCTAATTTTATTATTTTCTTAATGAAATATTCATTTTTTTTCTCAAAATGAAACTCTAACAGTGTAGTAATTGCGTGCGGTTCATACGCCTCCCCGGTCTTTTGTACAAGATTAGAGGTTTATCCTTTGCTTCCTGTTTAGGACTGGGTTTCCGGTTTCTTCTAAAGTCTACTTCCACTCTATACCTAGAACTTTACTTTTTCTTGTCTCAATAGGAGTAGATAGATTTGCCTATGATCCAGTTCACTTCCCCCCCCCCCGATTTTTTTTGTCCTAGACTTTTAATAGTCGAGCCGATATAATTTTCTTTCTTGACAGAGGATTTTCCTCACACTTTACATTTAACACAAAGTCTATCCCCATCCTATCTGTGGTGCAGAGCTTTGTGAATAATCATTCATTTTATGTTAGTTTCAAACCTTGTTTATTATCGTTCAGATAAATTCTTGTGGTTTGTACTTCAATTATCCTGAGCGGATCCTAGTTACTGGGTTGGCGAAAAAATCCGTTTACTTATTAAGTAGAAAATCTACTTAATAAGCCGAACGAACTTATTTTATCTTCATATCTTCATACTCCCTAAAACGCTCATAAAACATCCCACAGTAACCTTGTATGGCTCTTGGGTCTTGTATTGGGTGAATATTAGCACAAAAAATCCTTGTCTCAGTGGCATTATCGCCTTCCTTGTGTCGAAACGATTAAAAAGTAATAGAACTCGAGCCTAACAGCGTAATCAATGAGCCAAGTTTCGGCTGAGGGAACTCTCAAGCCGAGATTAGGCATACTCCTTGCATGACGTCGGACATACATGCAATCTTCTGCAATATTTGAATTAGTTTCGAGGAAATTTTACGGTTTTTTCGCCTGACGCTTACCTGATTATGGAGCATTCTGAAGAGGAAGGTTTACATTAGCGGAGGGCTATTTGTCTGTAAGTATGAATTTTGGAATTCTATTCTGTAATCCGTGCAGTCTGTTTCAAATGAAAAAAAAGCAACTGCTCACAAAATCAATGGATGGAAGTCTTCTAAAACTAGTTTCAAAACGTGGAGCATACATTTCACATTAATCTTGTCTTTACGGCTGACGTCAGTACAGTGACAGAATTTTCAGTTTCTTTTCCTTCAAAATATTTGTCTTTGTAACTGCAAACGGAACGGATATAATTTAAAAAAAGAAGATAAGAAGGGGAAACAACTACGGTAGTTTAATACAAATGAAGATTCGACCATGTCTCTCACACCACTCCTCGCTACCCTCTCTGTTAAAAAACATAAACTTAATACTACCCGTCAAAAGTGTAAATTTTCATTTCATTTTTCGTTTCACCATTTGGAAGTGATGTCTGAAGATCCAGAATACTTTAAAAGGTCTCTAAACTATTACAATGGAGCCTTAAAGTGGTCTGTTTTTCTTTAAATATATATATATATATATATATATATATATAAACGCGGTTGAAATTAGAACGAGAATGATGTGTTTTTAGAAGCTCCGGAAAAGATAACTTTTTTTTTCTTTAAAAACGTAAATATTAAATATTGTTATTTTTACTACTATTTTAACGTGAATATGAATATTTTTTCTTCTTCTTCTTCTTCTTATTATTATTATTATTTTTATTATTATTATTATTATTATTATTATTATTATTATTATTTAATTTATCTGATTCTCATTTAATGATCCTGATTGATCATTCAACTAGTTTTCTTATCTTTATTATTCATACATTACTTAAAAAGACTAGGATATTAGTTGTAGATATTTCGAAAAGAAAATTATTTCTTAGAAAAACTACGTTATTTTTTTCTAAGAAGTTTTAGATAACGCTAAGTATTTTCGACGAGTTCAGTGAATAAATAATTGAATATACAGATGGACTAACAAATGAATGAACGAATGAATAAAGCTTGTGGGTATATATATATATATATATATATATATATATATATATATATATATATATATATATATATATATATTAATTTTATGCAAAAAATAAGTTATAATAATGTATTTATTTAAAATTACTCCGATAAATAATATCACTGATTTCTTTAATAAGTAGTATTTATTTGCAGTTTTGTGTTTCAATTTTTCTTATTATCTTAAAAAATAATAAGCCTTATTATGTTTTTTTCTAATTTCACAGCAGTAATATATTATCCTTCCTATAAATTCAAAACTTTATTAACCTAATGTTAACTTTTTGTTTTTCCATTAAATATTTCTTGACAATTGATTTCGTTAAAAGGACTGGAGATGGTAGCAGCAACAATAATATTTTTAACCGATTAACAGAAGCATTAGCAACTTTTAAATCTTTTGTTGGGGAGTGATTTCTCTGTTGAGACATATTTGTACTAAATTGGTCCTAAAATAGATTCGACGTACAAACCGTTAGGAACTTGATATAATAGGTATTACGCAGAGTAATCTTCTTGTGGTCGCTGAATACTTTAGTATTCGACTAACTGTCGACTACTGTCGTCCGACATCGACTAGTATTTAGTCACCACCCCTACGACGGTATAATGTGGTAAAAGGCCGGTTTAACGTGGGATCTCCGAGCCCGTGGGCTCGGCCAAAATATACACTTTGAACCCGTATATACGGGTTCAGTGTCGGCTTACCTCCCCGAACGAGACTCTGCCCTTCGGCGTAGCCTCGTTCGGGTTCTCCACCGCCTGAAGGCAGAGAGTTCAACCGTCCAGCCGGTCGTCCGACATCGACTAGTATTTAGTCACCCCCCTACGAGGGTATCATGTGGCACAAGGCCGGTTTAACGTGGGATCTCCGAGCCCGTGGGATCTCCGAACCCGTGGGATCTCCGAGCCCGTGGGCTCGGCTAAAAATATACCCTTTGAACCCGTACAAATGGGTTCAGGGTAGGTTTACCTCCCCGAACGAAACTCTGCCCTTCGGCATAGCCTCGTTCGGTTTCCTCCCCGCTCGAAGGCAGAGAGTTCAACCGTTCAGCCGGTCGTCCGACATTGACTAGTATTTAGTCACCCCCCCACGAGGATATCATGTGGCACAAGGCCGGTTTAACGTGGGATCTCCGAGCCAGTGGGATCTCCGAGCCCGTGGGCTCGGCCAAAAATATACCCTTTGAACCCATATAAACGGGTTCAGGGTCGGTTTACCTCCCCGAACGAGATTCCGCCCTTCGGCGTAGCCTCGTTCGGGTTCCTCCCCGCCCGAAGGCAGAGAGTTCAACCGTTCAGTCGGTCGTCCGACATCGACTAGTATTTAGTCACCCCCCCACAAGGGTATCATGTGGCACAAGGCCGGTTTAATGTGGGATCTCCGAGCCCGTGGGCTCGGCCAAAAATATGCCCTTTGAACCCGTATAAACGGGTTCAGGGTCGGTTTACCTCCCCGAACGAGATTCCACCCTTCGGCGTAGCCTCGTTCGAGTTCCTCCCCGCCCGAAGGCAGAGAGTTCAACCGTTCAGCCGGTCGTCCGACATCGACTAGTATTTAGTCACCCCCCCACAAGGGTATCATGTGGCACAAGGCCGGTTTAACGTGGGATATCCGAGCCCGTGGGCTCAGCCAAAAATATGCCCTTTGAACCCGTATAAACGGGTTCAGGGTCAGGTTTACCTCCCCGAAAGAGAATCCGCCCTTCGGCGTAGCCTCGTTCGGGTTCCTCCCCGCCCGAAGGCAGAGAGTTCAACCGTTCAGTCGGTCGTCCGACATCGACTAGTATTTAGTCACCCCCCCACAAGGGTATCATGTGGCACAAGGCCGGTTTAATGTGGGATCTCCGAGCCCGTGGGCTCGGCCAAAAATATGCCCTTTGAACCCGTATAAACGGGTTCAGGGTCGGTTTACCTCCCCGAACGAGATTCCACCCTTCGGCGTAGCCTCGTTCGAGTTCCTCCCCGCCCGAAGGCAGAGAGTTCAACCGTTCAGCCGGTCGTCCGACATCGACTGACCGTCGTTCCTCTTACTACCCCTACTTATATTAGGTGGGAGAGTCTATTAAATATAGAATAGGTGTGTTTCACCATAACATCTTTAACCGATTAAGAATAGTAGTAGCAACAATGATATTTTTAACCGATTAACGGGAGCAGTAGCAACAATGATATTTTTAACCGATTAAGAGGAGAAGTAGCAACAATGATATTTTTAACCGATTAACGGGAGCAGTAGCAACAATGATATTTTTAACCGATTGACGGGAGCAGTAGCAACAATGATATTTTTAACCGATTAATGGGAGCAGTAGCAACAAAAAAACAATATGTAAATAAATATAAAAACAACCATCAGGTTTTGTTTTCAAAATCTATAAATCTATTCTATATAATCTATTATTTTAACATAATAGTCTATATTATATAATTATATATGATATAATTATATATTATATAATATATACATTGTACTATATATATTATATAATTATATCATAATGTATAATATATAAATATATAATGTATTATTTAAACATAATACTCTATATTATAGAATTGTATATCATATAATATATATATATATTATATATTATAGAATTATATATTATATAATAATATAATATATAATGTATTATTTAAGAATAATACTCTATATTATAAAATTATATATCATATAATATATATATATATTATATATTATATAATAATATATAAATATATAATGTATTACTTAAACATAATACACTATATTATATAATTATATATTATATAATATATATATATATATTGTATTATATATATTATATAATTAAATATTATATAATAATATATAATGTATAAATATATAATATACATGTATTATTTAAATATGATAATCTATATTATATAATTATATATTATATAATTATATATTACATGATATATATATATTACGATTAGATACTATATAATATATATATTATATATATCATATAATTATATATTATGTAATATGATTTTATATATAAATATATAATATATAATGTATTATTTAAACATAATACTCTAGTAAAATGCTTTGAATGTCTTTTTACAACTTTTTACTTTTTGAATTCTAATCGCGTCTCAAGAGATATGAGGGTCTACTAACAACTTTGCTTGGCAACCCATCTAAGTGAACAAAACTCCGAACAACAATAAACTCATAGATTTAATCGTGCCGAGGAGTGAATGGCAGCTGTGTTAAGAGGTAACCAAAGATCTCCTACAGGCATTGGAATCCTGTCTCTAAAAGACCGTTACCCAATATGCCGCTCAACTTTGGGTGGACTTTGGATCCGTGTGTCACTAATGGAAACAATATGAAATGTAAAATTCAATCCGAAATGTCCAGTATGGCTCTTCCAGTGGATAAACAGGGAATGCATCCCTTAGGAGGGAACCTCCCCGGGGTCGAAAAATCTGCCATCGGAACAAACTCCTACACAAATAATGAAACCTAGCTACAACCGGGATAATCCGAATGACGGCTCTGCGAATTCTACAACTAGATTTCCAACCATTCATTTGGGTACCCCAGGGTGGTGTAATGGTTAGAAAGCTTGTCTATACAACCATTCATTTAAAGAAAAAAAGGTAAAATGGTCTGAGGAATACAAACTCGTTATGAGTGCATTCTATGAAGCGATGCACAAATCTCAGAAAGACATCACTCACCAAAACATATGACATTTGGCGAGAAAAGTTTGGGCAAGCAATTAGAAAGTACATTGACGAAAATAAACTAGCCAATGTCAAAAGGAACATCATGAGAAATAGCCGATTGGCAGATGCTGAAATTAAAGAAATAAAACGAACTTTAACCAGGATAGGTGAATCAAAAGAAGACGAAAGGGAACCAGACATCGACATAAAAAGTACTAACATCACACGGGTAATGAAGAAACTGGTTTTGGAATTTTGGGGTACTAGTGAGCCAGCCAAAATGAGCTGACTCATTTTATAGTTTACCAATGGAAGGGTTAACCAATCAGAAGACTCAAAATATTCAATGCGACGTGTATAAAGGCGGCCATGTTTTTTCCCCCGAATACTCACGGCCAGCCTTTGATATCGAAGACTGAAGAATTACGGAACAGCTGCTGCTGGTATTGACGATATAGTCAGATCCAGTAGAGTCTCTGACTCGCGAGTGTTAATCTTTAACGTTGGTTCATTGAACAGATTACGTACTTCGCTGTATTCTATATTCATAGACTATGGTGAACTTGGTCAACATTAAACTATACATTGCAGTACTCAAATTAATTCTGGATGAAGTAGACCCACATTTAAGTCTTAACGAATCAATATATTGATTAGCAATAGGAGCAACTAAAAGAAATAAACCTCAAAGTAAAAATTGCTGTCTCCCAGATATGAGGATTCAAATTGGAAAATGAAAATAGAGAAAGAAATTGAACTTAGAAGTGAATTATCAGTATTCGATGAACTGGCAAGAGTAACAAATGTATAGACTAGAAAAGGCAGAAGAGTCAAAAGAAAATACAAAATTAGGAATGAAAATGAAGTCGTATCAGCTAAAGAAAAATTAAAGCAAACAAGACAACTGAACGCTCAAAGAATCAGATGTTATGAAAAAAAAAATCGATTCTACAGATAGAACAAGATCAGTACAGCCGAGGCGAGGAAATTTTACAGAGAAATAGGCAAACAAAAAATTGAAGCGACAACTCCACTCAGTTCCAAACAATGAAAGAGGTTATACATTTCTAGGGAAAATATGGGCTTGCCCTAAAGAACACAACAAAGAAGTAGATTGGATTACGCAAGAGGATGTTGAATGTTCACTGAAAAAGCACAAAACTGGAAATTTCCAAGAATAGATAAAATTCCCAATTTTTGGCTCTTTTATCTAAACACAGCACACAAAAAAATAGCCAAAGAACTTCAAGAAATGGCCAATGATCCTACTGTCTGCCATTCCTCCATACTTAGAATATTACTGACATATATAATCTTATTCTCCTGCTATATATTTAGAAATACTTGATAAAATCCAAAGAATCTGCAATGTTATTTTCCTGACCTAGCATCTCGACTTCAATCATTTTCCCCACTTTGTAATGTAGCTTTCCTGTGCATTTTCTCCAAATACTTTCGGGGTAATTGCTCTGGGGGACTCTTCCCTATGGTCCTTAAACTCTATAAATTTAAGCGCATTACTAGACTGGTGGCAAGATTTCACCATTTTACTTTTGAAATAGCTAGATGTAACCGTAAGTTCTATGCCAACAGTATCTTCTCTCGTGCTTCTCGCTTGTGGAATTCACTTCCGGTTTATTGCTTTCCAATCCGAAATGTAATGTCAACCGTTATCTTATGTCTTCTTAATGTATGTTCTTTCATTGTTCTCGCTCCTTAATAATGTTTTTCATATATTATTTCACACTCAGTAACCCCATGCGTGTTAGCATCTCTGTTGCCTTGCTTGGGGTGAATTGATTTTTTTAAAAATAGGCTCAAAAGTGTAACTGTCAATATACTTTTATTTTTTCGAATACAAAATTATAAAAAGTCGTACGAACCCGCCATGAACACTATCTGTCGAAACCATCTGTCATTTGAATATGGTAATTATAATAGTTATATTAGCTGTTGCTTTATGAGGAAATATTTGGCCTTCATTGACTGAGCAGCTAGAACTGCTCTCGGTTGAAATTGATAAAATCTTTCTCTCAAAACAGTTCCTGTAGATCATATAGCTCTTTCTAGTGTTAGAAGGGGTTTCTTTTTAACCTTTTGTTTGAAGTAGTTTGGGATGCCAAAATCTTCATTGTGTCATTATTTTCTCTTCGAGTTACAAATGCTATCTATTTTAGTTGTTGCTGCTGCAAAAGTCTCCAAAAATGTCCTTCGGGATTGTGGCATAGTCGATATAAGGGTCGGTTACTCCTGCATGTGTTATTCTCATCTATTGTTTGTGAGTTCAATCAGTGGTTCAGCAGGAACGAACAGTAATTGGATTCACAAGAACAAAATAACAAAATAAACATATATATCAAAACAATGAACACTCGATGATCGCCAGTGTGTACTTACCCTAAATGTTGTGTCTATAACATGTATACTAATCAATGTGGGAACAATATGTTAAGAAGATTTTTTAAAATTAAAATGATACAAAATAAATTTTTAATTGCTTACGTTTTGGATAAAATCTAGGAATCTGCTGATAAAGTAAATTATTATTGAAAGAAAGGATATAAAAAACTTCAATATTTGTAATCGATTTTGAAATATTGATTGATCATAATCTATGCATCAAAGCGTTGTTTCAGGTTTGAAAATAAAATATCTTTGGCGATGAACATTTTAAAAATAATTTTAGTAAGGTATAAGGCTACAGGCGCCAGTTGCAGTTTCACTCTTGGCGGGAGCCTAAGATATGCTGACTGCAGAGAGCTAAGGCAAACCTACAAAAAAGGATACTTTACCGTGTGGGTGCTAACAGACTCGACTATAAACGAATGATTTTTACCTAGAGACCCAAGTATAAATAAACGCCAATTAATTACTTATCGGTCTAAGTATGAATAAACGACCAATATTTATCTATAGACCCAAGTATAAACAACCAATATTTACCTATAAACCCAATTATAAAGTACTAATATTTACACATGGGCTCAAGTATAAATAACAAGTATTTACCTATGGACTCACGTATAAATGAACAATACCCAAGTAGAAACGACCAATATTGGTATCGAAACGAAAATATAAATTACCGATAATTACCTTTAGACTCTAATATAAACGACAAATAATTACCTATGGAGTCAAGTATAAACGATCACTATTTACCCCTAGATTTTTTTAAAGCATTTCACCTCAAGCAAGGCGGGAGTGCCACTAGCACACAAGGGGTTACAGAAAGCGGGAGCAAGAATAAAGAGGCGTGATAGAGGAAAAGATGAAGAGAAGGACGGGGAGTAGATCAGTGCATCTGGAGATGTCGATTGACATTACATTTGAATAGTTGGAGATTATAGCTATCAGGGAAGCAAGTAATTGGAAGGGAGTTCCACAGACGGGAAGTGCGAGACATGAAGCTATTGAAGTAGAAGAGACGGGTATATTTAACCGTTTCGACAGTGAAAGGGTGGGACTGAGATGCCAACCTACTAGGACGTTTATATTCATGCAAATTGGGAACCAGCGAAAGTAGCTCGTCGGAGCAGTTACCGTGAAGGTATTTGTAGATTTAACTAGGACCAACCAGTATTTACTAATATAGTCAAATATAAACGAACAGTTTTTACCTATAGACATAAGCATAAATGACATGTAGACTTTGCTATAATAAAAACTGATTCTGACAAAATAAACCTGCCAGGATTGATATATCGTAAAATTTGCCGTAGTAACGAATACTACGGATTGAACGCACTACAGAACTACTGGTCCGTAAGATTAGGTTTCTGGCGCTAGCTATTTGGAATGGAATTATTATGTTTAGTAGAGCACCAGGTAAAATAATGCGAACATAGTAAAGAAACCAATTTATGTCGTAATGAGCTGCCAAACAGCTAGCTAAATATTGTTCCACAGTTAGTCTTGGAGAATCTAAAACTCACAGATCATACTGGATACAATAAGAAATGATTTTTTTTTTTATGAATGGATAATAGAACAGGTTCCGAGGGAGGTGGTAAATGTAAAAAAAAAGATTTCTTAGGACAACAAAAGAAAGGAAGTTTTGAAGATCCATGATCGCCTACATCTTGAGCTACTAAAACATCAATATCTTTGCCATCCAATAATGGCGTCCCAACTTTCCAGGAACCGGTTTTATAAAGGTAATATTCAGGAATCTATTCTGCTTATTTCCTTTTTAATCTTAGAATGGAAACATAATTTAATAGAAAACATTTATTTATTTTGATATTTCCATGTTGAAATTCTGTTCTCATCATATTTCTGTTCAGAAGTATGATGTTTTTTTTTTACTCTAGTGTCATCAGCTGTGTTAGGGTTTCTTAGCCACATTCGACCTGAATCGCTGCAGTTCCAAGGATCCAATGAAAAACCTATCAAATTTATGGCTAAAAGATTTGCCTCATTTTTAACTTCGAAACGATTTCTTTTTTTAGAATAAATTATATTCATCACAGAAAACCTTCTTTCAGCCTCCGCAAAACTTACACCAGTGGTATTAATTATATTTTTAGCTATTGTATATCGGCTATCTGAGGAGGCACGGATTGAGTAATCGGAGAGCCGAGTTCGAATTCCAGTCAAATCCATAACATTCACTTACGTGCTAATACCCTTGGATAGATATGCAGCGTATTATTCTCCCCCAGCTATGGATAAATTAGCAGAACAAACCGGGTTCTATAACCTTGAATATCAACTGGTCTACCGCAGAAAGAAATGGCAACCTACTGCGTGGAAAAAATCTGCCTCATCAGTCATGTATGGAAAGATACATGATCGCTTAAGCGCGTATCACTCATGGCACATAACTGACTGATATATCGGTTATAAATATAAAAGATTATTTTCGGATAATTCAACAACCGGTTCGCTAAGCTTTTATCATTTTAAGAATCGTTTTGCCCGAACCGGTATGATGCCGCCATTGGAGCCATCCATGTGGAGACATTACTTGCTTGTACCCATAATTTATCTGTCTTCTTATGACATAGGTGACGATGGCTCTTCACATTTTCCTATCGCTTGTAGCTCTTAGCAATGTTTGTCCCTTGCCAAACCACCTACTCCACGTTTCGCCATCCATTCACAGTAGCTCGTCAAGTAGATAGACAACTGCCTTATCCTGGGCCTTTTGCCTTCGATATGTCATGAACCTACGTCTCCCTGAGCTCTGACCTTCACTATAGTTTTATCACTTTTCTGGTATTTGACAGAGGATGATCACTTAGGGAAAAGATTCAGCTGGTATCATATAATCAAGTAATATCTGTTGTGTATAAGAGGGAAAATAAGCACAGACATTTCTTCTTCCTCTATGTGCTGTATGGCTTCAGGATATTAACGATTATGGATATCCACAATTTCCTTTGTACCTCTTAATAAATTTTGTCTTTTTGAAATCTCTCCTAAATCTTGTTCTGTCATCCATTTACTCAAGCTCGCTAGGTAAGTTGGGCGTTTCTTTCCGCCGTCCCTCTTGCCTCCAGTCTGTCTTGTGTGTATCAAATTTTCTAAGCCTTTTGTCCTCATTATGTGTCCTAGAAATGTTCACTGTCTCTATCTGATGTTAGGTCTAACTTTCCTTTTTGTGTCCATTTCTCTAAAATTTCATCGTAGCTCCCATTTTCGGTCAAAATGGTATTTCCGATATTCTTCTGTTTCAAGTCTTTCTTCATCTCTGAAGAGATTGTCCAGCATTATGAGTCCGCAAAAACTTATGAGTATAAGAAAAAAAAATTGAATGCTTACCATCCCTTCTTGTCTACGTTTTTCCATGCATTCCCACAAGCAAATTAAACCGGTTACTCGCTATTACTCTCTGCCACGCCTGCATCCAATATGTCCTTCGAATGTTAATTTTTTCCAAGCTCTTTTCCTCGAAATATGTTCGAAATTTTCAACCGTCTCTTTCTGATTTTAAATGTAAGTCAGACATAAATTGTATTAGCTTACATGAAAACACAATCTCAAACAAGTATCAATAAATTCTTCCCTGTCATTCATCACTGTATTGCTTGCTCCCGATAGAGAATCCATGTTTGTGCAGAAAATCAATATTTTATGGTTGGTTATCAATGTTATACAATGCAGACAGGGTAAAACAATAGGATCATTGTGTCGTGATAGATATCTTTCCAACCAAAATCTATCTTATACGTTTACAGATCTACGTTTCATCTATACTGTCACATCTGGTCTAGTGCTTCTGCTATATATTATGTTTGCAACTAAGTTCCCGCCGTTTTTTTTTTTAAGTTTAAGTATTCCAAAAGGTTTAATAAAAAAAACAACTAATTAATCAACAATGTACTCTTCCTTATTGTTTACTAGTTCTTCCCAACGTTCAACAAGATTTTCAATACCTCGTTGGTAGAAATCACCCTCTTTCGACTCGAAAAATTCATCCAACCAAGCTCTCAATTCTACATCATTATTGAACGAAACTCCGCGCATAGCATTTAAAAGAGATCGAAAGATGTGGAAATCCGTTGGTGCCAAATCGGGAGAGTATGGCGGGGGTGGCAGTACTTCCCAGCTATGCGTTTGAATGGCTTCCTTGGTCATATTGGCGATATGAGGGCGGGTGTCGTCGTGCAGCAAAAGAACTCCATGCTGCCGATTAAGTATTTTTCTCTTGAATAGGCGTATTGAGTCGTTCCATCTGTTGAACATAGAGTTCCGCTTTGACCATTTGGTTCCGTTCAAGCAATTCGTAATGGATAATCCCTTCCCAGTCTTACCATACGCACAACATCGTTTTATGTGAATGAAGATCTTGTTTCACGCGCGGTGTCACTTCTTCACCGGGCCTAAGCCATTCCTTGTTCTGCTTCATATTGATATACAGGCACCATTTTTCGTCGCCAGTAACGGTTCGGTAAAGAAATCGTTGCTTGTGTCTATGAACTGAGCGGTGACGAGCAAGTAAACCAGCGGAGATTGTGGCTCGTTGAATTCTGTTGTTGTCACTTAAAGCATGCAAAACACATGCGCCACACTTCTAAATGTTTCCCATCGAGTGAAGATGCTTCCCTATAGCAGTGTGTGAGAATTCTGTTTTCTCTGCCAATTCCCTTGTCGTTTGACGAGAATTTTCGTGCAAATATTGGTTTAATCGCTCTTCATCGAACTCAACTGGACGGCGAGGACGAGGTGCGTCTTTGAAGTCAAAATTTCCATTTTTTGAACTTGGCATACCAATAATGAGCAGTTCTTTCAAATGGCACCCTCTCCATACACAGTACAAATGTCGCGAGCATCTTTTGCAGCCTTAGAACCTTGATTAAACGCAAAAAAGGAGGTTTCCAAAATGCTCATTTTTCGTATCTTGTCATTCTGAAAATAAACAGAAATTAACTTAAATTAATTCGGAAAAAAATAGATTACAAAATTATTCCAAAATAGAATTCTCGAAAAACTAGATTCCAAAATTTAAATACACAATAGATTCCAAAATTAAAAATAAAAAGGTGGGAACTTATTTGCCAACCCAATAGTTAGAGATTCTTAATAAAATTCAAAGAAGAATCAGCAAAGTTATTAATCTTGAGATGGCATCTCAGCTTCAGTCACGTTTCCACCGCCGTAATGCAGCTTCCCCAATCCTTTTCTATAAATATTTTCATGCTAATTGTTGTAGAGTAGGACCCAGCGTATGTCCTTCTCTTCCCTACTACCGTGGCTATGAAATATAATAGTCCTGCGTATGACAATAAACTACATTCGACAGCAAGACCTCTGATCGGGATGTAGGAAATTTTGAGGAGTATGGAACCACCTCATAATTACTGTTGTTTCTAGCTCCACACTGACCCGGGTGGTAGCACCTGTTAGGGTCCCAGTTATGGGCAAATAGTGAACCTTCAAACAAAAATTAGATACTATTAAATCATAAAAATATATTTTGATACTAAGAATATCAGCAATACATTTTTATATTAAAAATTACTAAAAGTATATATTTATAATAAAATTAACAACAATACAGTTTTAAAACAAAATGACCAGCAATAGATTTTATATTAGAATTACCATCAATACATTTTATCTCTAGCGGAATGCATACAATAACGTTTAAAATAGATTTAGTTAAAGTAGAAAGAGGCTTAAAACAAAGATGTGTCTTCTGGTCGGATTTATTCAACTTATACTGCGAAGCAATTCTGAGGGAATTAGAAGTCCTGCCAGGATTCATTGTTGTCGGCCGCAGTCTTAAAAATGTAAGATATGCAGATGGCACATAGATGACAGCAGACCCGGAAAGGAAACGACAAAAATCCTACAGGAGGTAGCAAAGGAAATCGAGAAGAAAGGACTAAGCATAAAGAAGACAGAATGCAAAAGCAACCAACCGACCTACTTATAAATATGGCAAGTAGCCACATTAGAGGAGGATTTGAGTAGTATTTGATTTACTCAAATATTTCCGTTCTATGTATGAGTATTTACATATCGCGACAGCTACTAGGGAGATGTGATTAAATATACTTTAATGTTTAAAATAATTATTCATTATTGTTATTGTTTAGATAATAAGCATTATAACATAGCACATATAGCTATATTGGGAGAAAAGGAATTTTCGACAACGTACGCATTTTTACGTATTTATGGTTATTTTTTTAACTTTTATCAGAAACGGCATTCTTGTAGATGTAGTTATGAATAATATTATACATTAATTACTAATTTGTTTTAATTAATAACTACGTGCTCAGTTGTTGATATTAATATTAGGTTGGTGCAAAAATAATGACGTAATAATGTCGTTTTTTGACGTTAAAAAATACGTCAAAAAACGACATTATTACGTCATAATATAACAAATAGTAGTACAAAACATAGGAAAAACAGAAAAGAAAAATCATTTGGTACACCCGCCCCCGATCAACCAAATTGTTAGCAATAAGCTAGGACAAAAATTCTTAGCTTTAATCGAAAAATATTTTCCTACTAACAGCAAACTTTGCAAGATCTTTAATAAAAACACCCTAAAATTAAGATATAGCCGTACTGAAAATCTAGCAAGAATTATAAAAAAACATAATAATAAAATAAAAAAACGCACATGCCAAAATCAAATAAAGATCCTAAATTAACATTAGACAAAAATAATGAAAAATTATGTGATTGTAGAAACCTCTGAATAAAGGATGCCGCATTGAATCTATGGTATAACAATGCACCATCTCATTCATTGAAATCCAAATATTGAAAAGATATATATAGGATCCACAAAGAATGAATTTAAAATAAGGTGGAGACTACACAAAATCTCCTTTAATAATATTAGAAACAGAAATCAGACATCCCTATCTAAATATTTTTGGAATTAAAAAAAAAAACAAATAAAACACAAAAAGTACAATGGAAAATAATAAATAGAACAAGAACTTTTAAAAAAAACAAATTAGACGCAAAAAGTAAAATGGAAAATAATAGAACTTGTAAGATCTGGGATGACCCATGCTATTTATGCCTACATTAAAAACTACACATTATTAAGGTTCTAAAAAACGAAAATTTATTAAATCAAAGAAATGAGATAATGGTTTTTTGCAGATACCATCAAATGTTCGCCTTAAAAAATTAGAATTTTATAAATGGATAGAGAAAATAATAATAAAAATAATAATAATAAAAATTTCCAAATCTATTAACAATTTCAATTAAAACAATAAGTTTAAAAACACAACCCAATCTTAAAGACCCTTTAAGAAATCATCGAAAACAAATATAAACATCAAAAAATACCGGAACTACAACATCAATCAGTTAAAGTTTTAGTATAAAATAATTAAAAAAAACAACAGAACTACATCAATCAGAGTTTTAGCAGGGAGTCGGATAAGGTTAGCCATTGTAGCAAGACAAAAAAAAAAAACAACCCATTACACCACTCCAAAAACTTGGCATATAACAAACACCTCTACTTCAATCAAAGCGGTGAGCCCTTGATAATGAAAAACAAACACTAGATCACACCTTCATGTCAAAACTATTAATGAGTAAAACATTCCGTAGCATAGTTATTCCAAACATATCCTGAGGATAAGACATCCATCCAGTAGTTAGGGTTTAATATTGAAATTAAACCTGAATACTGCTGACCAGTTTCGAAACATAGTAATTTTTGTGTCCTGATGGAATCATATTTTTTTAAAAAAAATGTAATTATAATCTAGGCTCTACTTCTGTATCGAGCACTGTTTTTAAAAATAAAAACAAAACTACTAACAAAACTTCGGATCATCAATCTAACAATTCTTTCCTATTATATCAACACACACACACACATATATATATATATATATATATATATATATATATATATATATATATATATATATATATATAATTATTTGCGACACAGAAATGACTATTTCGAAACTGGTCAGCAGTATTCAGATTTAATTTCAATATGAATCTTCCAAACATAGCCAGAAGATGAGGCTGCCACCCGGTAGTTAGGGTTTAATATTGAAATTAAACCTGAATACTGCTGACCAGTTTCGAAACATAGTAATTTTTGTGTCCTGATGGAATCATATTTAAAATATATATATAATTATAATCTAGGCTCTACTTCTGTATCGAGCACTGTTTTTAAAAATAAAAACAAAACTACTAACAAAACTTCGAATCATCAATCTAACATTTCTTTCCTATTATATCAACACACACACACATACACACATCTTCAGGTCATACACACACAGACACACATACAAACATATATATATATATATATATATATATATATAAATGTTCTATATATTTTACATATGACCGGTGGTTATTGGAAAGCGCTCAATATCAGTGATAGAGCTAACATATTTATTTGAATGGATATGAGTTTGCGACCTTTGGTTCCACGCTTATGCGACCCTTAAACAAACTCATATATATATATATCGCCGGAGTATTTTTCGTAAGGTAAACGGTGTAAAGTGGTTTGTAAAAATATTTTAAAATGTGAAATAATTTTGATGAAGGTCCTTAATACGAAATAAGTTAATATGAGTGTGTGAAAATTTGATAATTACAATCCTCCGGTCGAATTATACTAAATAGCCTTAATTTACGTTACTCTATTTATGAAAAAAATAATCAAAAAAAGAGAAAGTTAAAAGTTAAATTAATTAAACTCAGAAATTTTATTGATTAATAAATATATTTCTCAATTTTTAACATAGATATTTAGAGGGTAACAGATTGTTAATCATTTTCTGGCTGTGATCCTTCTTTTTTTTTTAACCAAACGACCAAAAATTGTATCTGAGTTTTCAAACCTTGAATGGCATTCGAGACAACGTCGCTAATTGATTAATAAATGCCAATGTTGGGAATTTGAATTTGAAGTTTGCGTGAGCCTATTTTTGCAAAAAGATTGTGTTGATTTTATGTGATCTTACTTTTGCACAAATTTTAGTGATGCTACTTAAATTTACTGAATGTTTTTCTATAATTTTTAACTGAGTTCTTCATATATTTTATGTCTTCGTCGTTTATAGATACGAAGTTATAATTTTCGTGCCTAAAATAATGTGTTGCCCGGAAATTCACGTCCAAGATTTCAACAACGCAACTATTACTCGTATATAGCAGCATAACCTGAAATACGAACCCCATCGGTTTTCACGGCCTATAATCGTTACGTCCCATCCAAGGTACCTTAATAAGATGGAGGAATATTTGTATCAAATTTCTGACCAATTCTTTCCTCTGCTGATTTCATTTAAAATAACTCAATTTTTTTTTCCGTTATTTTTCTTTAATCTGTCTTTTTATTTCGATTATTTGAAATTCTGAGTTTGTTTTTTTTTTTTTTTTAATCTATAAAGCCGATCTTCTTTCACGCTAAGAAATACTTTAAGCCTATTTCTGTTCTCAAAATCAGCATCTTTTTTCGTTCTTTAGAACCCATTTCCTTCTTTTGTTTGATCATTTTTGTGTTATGTGCAAAAAAATAAGTAAAAACAGAATAAATAAATAAATTGCATATAAAGTTCTTATTGCTTGTTCCAAAAAATGCAATGAGTAAATATATTAGGTTGGTGCAAAAATAATGACGTAATAATATCGTTTTTTGACGTTAAAAAATACGTCAAAAAACGACATTATTACGTCATTATTTTTGCACCAACCTAATACTAAATAAAGGAAAAATAAAGGAAAAACAAAGGAAATTGTAATATAATTTACAGACCCCAGTTGTTTACTAATGACCATGAAATAACCATCTGCGATCAGAAGAAATATATATTTTAATAATGTGCCTTCATAATTCTCTATATATTCCTTTTCTTTATTACATGTTAACTGGCATAATTGGGAAAGATTTTGGAGTGGTTTCTCGTTGTCTTCTCCAAAGTTTGAAATTCTCCTAGACTACCACGCAAGGCTAGAGAGCTAAGTCTACTCTGCTATTTAATAATAGTTGAAGAAGGAGAGAAATATTTGAGATGACAGACATATAAGTAAAAAAAAAAAAATGAGAATTATATCCAACTGACACCCAAGTGTATGACGGGTTTCTCAAATGGAGCATTTGGCCCATTATGTTTTCATTTCAAATATACTGAATTCTATTTTATTAGAAAAAACAGATTATCATTATTAATTCCTGGAAGACATTTAAATTAAATATCACGAGAGATTTCACAAATATTTTTAGCGTTTACCTTTCTTTAAACCCCAGATAATTTATCATATTTTTCTCATAATAAATTTTATCGGATATATATTACAGCAAGTATTTATTTATTCGATCGAGCTATCTCGGTCGTTCATGAGGCTATCACGCCAACAATCACGGTCCTGCATCAAGGTAAGAAAGTCATTAAGGTAGCATTTTGTGTCATAGCATAGCTGACCAATGTAGGCAGTTGCTCGTCTTGCTCCATGGCTGGTTGTCCAGAGCACTAGATCATTTAATTTCTGGGTGTTAGATTGATCTCATTCCGCTGAGGGATATTTTGTCTAGTTATTATTTAATTTTGCTTAGTTACTGCTCGCCATTTTTTCCACTGGTTCTAAGTACGCACTGCCAGACCCAGGGATTGAACTCACAATATGAAACAATTCTTCTTTAATCGAGTTAGCTGGGACATTCATGAGTCTATCACGCCAACCACCACAGTGCTGCATCAAGGTTGGAAGGTCATTAGGGTGGCATTCTGTGTCGTAATATAGCTGGTCAATGTAGGTGTGTGCTGAGTGACCAGTCCGTCTTGTGCTATGGCTAGGTATCCAGAAAAGTAGATCACTCGCATGTTCTTCTTTTGCTCGCCAGCAAATCGGATTCTGCATTCGCGTAAGATTGTAAAAATATCAGAGATAGATCCATAGAGCTGTGATTTAGTTAGATGTTGTCTCCAAGAGATGTTGTGTATAGCACTCAGCATTCCCATGTAGGTTCCATCTAGCTTATACTGTAGGGTTTCAGTTAATATCCAGCTAGTGACGCCATACATTATCACCCCCCTTAACAGTGGCCCGAAAAAATCTCCGTTTGAGTTTGTCTGGTAGATCAGATTTCCATATTATTTTATTCAAGACAGACCAGGCTTAATCTACGCGAACTCTCAGTAAAAATTTATTTCACATCCTTCGTATATAAAATATTCAATAGATATTGTTGATTCACCTGAGGCAGTTTGTATTGAGCCTTCCTGTTTCAGAGGAACATAAAGTCTAGCATTGTTGGCAGCATTTTCTAGATTATGTAAGAGAACTGTGGTATTGGTAAGGGTGACTGCAGTGATAGAGAGGTAATCTGCATAGTCAATATCTGTCAACGTTTTTGCAGGATATCGACTTGAGAGTCTTGGTGATAAACTAAAACTTTTTTCTGCAATAAAAACAGGCAAAACGCTGAACGTTCCTTTTTGTGAGAACTTAATAAAGTTAACAAACTTCATGCATATCCAGATTCATGACGCTAACATGCGATATGCTAAGACGTCAGTTTTATTTACAATAATTAGTTCTCTCACATCGTGACTTCTATTCATTGTAATTATATTATCAAATATTTGATTTTTATTTTATTTTTGTTCCACTAAATTTTTTATTAATTCTTTTATTTCTTTTTTTTTTTCTTTCAGGTTGAAATTTCAGGAGACACTGCCATCAAGACTACATAGATCACCGGAGAAGGACTCATGAATTATTCTGTAAAAATGAAATGTCATGCTATAAATCATAAAAGCAATACTTGGAAGTGGAAATATGATGAGTAAATTTGCTTTCCATGAAAAAAAAACCTTTATGAGAGGAAATATAATCTGAAACAAAATTAGTTTTATATCTCAACGGATTTAGCGTCGGCTTAAAAAAAAAAAATGAATTAATAAAACAATGATATATAAAAAGATAAAATCGCATTTTTATCGACTGGGTGGAAGTAAGGTTATCCGAAAAATTAACAACGACTTGAAAATGAAAGAAAAAAAATCTATGTTGAAATACTAAAGAAAAAAAAATCCTCTCGTACGCTTATTAAATATGATTGTGGTTTTTATTTAGGTGAGTTGATACTCATATGATTTTAAAAAAAAGGTGTGAAATGTGATTAAGCAATTGAGACTACATTCTAATGCGAAATAACCAACTTTTATATCTGAATAACTCACAATATTAAAATCGTGAAATAGAGTTCGAACAAAGGAAAAATGTGAAAAATACAATGTCTACGTCACTTCATAAAGTAAGCGAATTAAGAATATATCTATCAAAGATTAACAATTATAGATACGAGGAAGTTGGTGGGAAAATAAGAAAGTATACTTTAACTCCCCAAAATATATAATCTTTCACACACTCTCTCTTTCATTTACTTTCTCTCTCTCTTTCTCTCTCCCTCACCATCTCCTCTCTCTCCCTCTCTCTTTCTCTCCCTCTCTCTCTATATATATACTTTGAATAATAGGTTTGAATAATATATATATATAATTTGTATAATAAATGTGAATTATATATATATCGAATAACATATGTATTATTACAAAATCACTCGCCCTTTTCTTTATCAATTGAAGTAAATAAATATTACTAAGTAGTTAAAGAAAGTTTATATATATATATATATATATATATATATATATATATATATATATATATATACGTATATTATATCTATATTCTCATATATTATATATGTGCATTTTCTATATATACTTGCATATATTCATCTATATATATGTATATGCATTTATGTATGTTTATATATGTATATAAACTTTAACTGGATTTTAAAATAAATGAGCCCCAATATAAGAATAATTAGAAAATCATTTTTTCTATTTGATATGTAAACAGTTTGAGAAAAAACCCACGCAAATTATCCTTGTACCGAAAATGTTTTCCTGATCAACTTCCCTAAAAAAAAAAAAAAAAAACGAACATGGAACCCCTAAATATGACAATGCTTCCATTGTTGAAGAATATCTCCGGTGTACAGAGCCATGACAACTACAGTTGGTTACTGACCCCGTCTCTGAATGCGTTAGACAATATGTCGGCAACAGCTGTGAATCCAGGGGCGGGTTCGGAGCCAGCTTCCAATGAAGAGGCGCTTCATATGACTCGATTCATCGTACAAAAAATCTGTGTACCCATCGTCGTCTTTTTGGGTGTGGTCAGTAATACCCTTAACATCGTCGTTCTGACCCACAGATCAATGAACACATCGACTAACGTTTACTTGACGGTACTGGCGCTATTCGACACACTGTACCTCATCTTTAGCATGACTCTGAGCCTCAAGCATTTCCCTTCCGTGAACGAAATGTCGAGCTACAAATACTGGACGCTCTATGCACGCGTTTTAACCGACATGTGCAGTAATGTTGGCGTCTGGCAAACGATCACTTTTACTGTTGAACGATATATTGGAGTGTGTCATCCGATTAGAGGTCATGTAATCTGCACGCCACAGAGAGCAAGAATTATTACGGTCATTGTGTCGACTATAGCCGTGGCGGTTACAATACCCGAATTTTTTGAAAGAATCGTCATAGAGGAGACGAATTCTAATAATCAGACGGTGGTTCGAATCATCTATTCTGAAGTAGGGAGCTCCCCTTCCTATCAGACGGGTTACCATTGGTTTCTTACTATTTCGTTCACATTTATACCGCTCGGCTCACTTGTGTTTTTCAACGGGTTGCTTATCCGAGCGGTTGTCAAGGCTAATAAGATTCGCCGTTTAATGTCGAAAGCACCGCTTCGCAAAACAGCCGACAAATCAGGCAACGAACAACAAAAGATAACGTTAATGCTAATTAGCGTTGCCATTGTCTTCCTTCTGTGCCAGTTTCCAGGCGCGATCCTTCTTCTGTGTCATTCTTACATCCCCGAGAGCAGAGTCACTCCGACGCTGAAAAACGATTTCCGAATCGCCGGCAACTTCACGAACCTTCTCAACCAGATCAACTGCTCAGTCAATTTCTTTCTTTATTCCTTAATCAGCACCAAATTCAGACGAACTTTCATGCAGGTATTCTGCTGCGGGCGCTGGACTGTTGTCCGTCAGTCGAACCTTAGCCGCACGGAGACGTGCAATCTATATCGCTCTAATCGTCGGTCGTCTAGCGGAGTCACGTGGTGTCCGACACGATCTAACGCCGTCTCACAGACCGGCCGGAATGCCGTGCGCGCATTCCCTTACAATGACGTGGAAAACGGAAGTCCGACGAGACTTCCCGTCTATGTTGATCTCGAAGAATACGCGCCGTTTCCTGTTTCAGATAAAAAATATCCAGACAGGAAAGATTGTAAATTATGAATGAACATGCTTGTTTTAACATATATATATATATATATATATATATATATATATATATATATATATATATATATATATATGATTAAATGAGGAACAAGTTGTAAAAACTTTATAAATTTAATATGTTTCGCTGTTTATTTAACCACATTATTCCACTTTTCCACCCACAAAAATTCTGATGATGTTAAATAAATATCGAAACCTGTTAAATTTATAAACGGCTTCCTTTTTGTTGCTTAATTATTTTGTCGTATTTAATTCATATCTTCAACTAAAGAAATACTGATGTTTCACTTGAACGAACTACTTACACAAAGGAGAATGTTTTTGGTGATTTTCTCAGCGTAGCTTAGATCTGTCACAAGGCCGAAAGTACGGTAGGCTCCCAGTAACGATGGAACTCACTATTCAGTCTTAGCTGATTTAGCGAGACAAGCTTGCTGACCATTACACCGCGTCGAAGTGCCCCTGAGGGTGAATTTTTATGAGCGAGAAGAGTTGTGAAGCTATTCAAAAGGATAGCCATATCAAAAAAAAAAAAAAAATAGAAACCAGTTTCTTTAATTTGAAATATACAAACCACAAACTTTAATCTAAGATTATCCCAAAAAAATATCACTGAAAATATTTTAACAAAAAAAGAATGAACAGCTCAAGGGAGATAATCTTAAATTAAATCTGTTTCACCATAAACGACCCAAAATGAATATATATTACGGCAGTCTGTCTATATTTCTAAGATGAGGTATTGTAATTATTTACATTTTTTTACATTGTTCGGACTGTTGTCCTCATCGTTATTGCCATGTTCAAGACGTTTCGGTCGTTATACTCGTCGGCCTTCTCCAGATGATTGTTATTTCGAACTGAACCATTTATTTCATCAACCCGGGTAGATTATTCTCTTTCCATGGTATCATGCCTCTTCTGGGTGTCTCAGTTATCTCCCTTTAAATGAAATCGGATGGAAATACCTTTGTCAGGCGCCGCCCAACTGAAGAATTCCATCCTAATTTAGGAACCAGTAATACGAAGTGCTAGAGAAAAGCAATAATAACAAAAAAAAATATGAGCTCAAAAAAAAAAGTGTTTACTGAGAATTTAAGTTTATAAGTTCCAAAATTTCATACACTGACATCCTTAAAGACGCATAGCCCAGTCGATAAAAAGCGTTGGTTGGATCCAGTGACTTAACCCCGAAAGTTGTGATTTCAATACATTGCTATTGCTGTGTTGAACAAAAGAATGCGGAGAGTGGAGTAAAAGGGAGATAACTGGGACATTCGAACTTGAATCTAGAGCAATCTACCCCGATGGAATAAATAAAGGATTCAGTTCGGAATGTCGTGAATATGGCAATAAAGATCAGGGCAACAGTTCGAACAATGTAAATAATATTAGGGCCGGTTGATTTTTACTCTTTTTGTAAAATCAATATTGCACTCGATGTGAAAGCTGGGTTTTGATCTGATAAATACTGGCACCAAACATCAGATCTGTAGCTTTTACCTATTATTGATTATTTAATTTGACTTCAAAATTTTACTATTTCCAGAATAAATCTAAATAAAGTTGATATTTTTATATCAGATACGTTAAATGGAAAATATATTCAAACCAGAATTTTAATTATGAATCGTCACAAGCAAAATATGCAGTTTTTTTTTTTTTTTTACTGTTCGTTATGTAAAAACTGTGTAAAAAATTATATACAGTGTAACCCGGATATAAGAGACCCGGATATAAGAGAAACCCGGATATAAGATAGATTGTATCTGGTCCCAAATTAAAGCCTGTGTTAATGTATATATAATAGACCAAACCCTGATATAAGAGACTCCTCCGGTCCCGACAACTCTCTTATATCCGGGTTACACTGTATTACAAAAAAAATGCTACTCAATGAATAAGATTCGTCAGATCTTTTGTTAGATAATTATTAATAAAAACATAAAATAAATAAAAGCATATCTAACACCAAAATACTGCTGGGTTAAATTATAAGACAAAATGTTTTAATTTTGCATTGATTATTGAAAATCACACTAAAACTACAACACTGTAGAACATATTACATCATAATATATCTAAATTGTTCAGTATAATTTCCCTTTGAAGCAAATGAAGGTCTTATTTGACGAAATGATTTAGAAATAATGTCCTTTTGCCATGCATCTTGTCCATATAAAATTTGTAAAGCTTCAGTAAACCATAAATTTTATAAGGCTATGATTAAAAGGCCTTCACGGATCACCAGAATTAAATTCTAACGATTTTGAATCTAAACTTAAACTTTAAACTCATTTCCTCAAAAAAAAAAAAAAAAAACGGTGACGATTTGGAAAAATATATATTTTGTGTTATTATTTAATACATAAAAGTTCAACTTACAAATTGAGTGCAATACCACGCTTCTAAAATCGACCTGCCTTAATGTATATACGCCTATAGGGATTATTTCTGTCGTGCTGTCCAATGGAATTCATTATAAAGATCTCTTTGCAGGACTTCGTTCATGAATTTGTATGAACTTAATATTGTTTTCACCCAACAACCAAATAAACTTACAGTTTTCTCCCTTATTATTTTATATCTCTAAGGCATCATTACAGTATGTAGATTGATTTATATATTTTGATTGTATGTATTTATTGAATAATAATTTGGTATTTGAAAAATTCATTTAATTTTCGACGCCGTTTCACTCAGGGTGTTATTTACATTTCTTTTGTTCGTTCTAAAAGAAACGAAAAAACCAACTGTCGTTGAATAAAACAGCCATTTTTGCATATTACGTGGGATCTAACAGTTAAACGAAAAGTTTGCGCAAGAAATCTGAGAAAAAAATGTTTGCTGTATAAAAAGATGTAATGCTTACGCAAACTAGCCTCCATTAAGTAGCGACTTTTCATTGTTTCAGCCGATGTTTTGTTTGTTTAATGTTGTTTTAAAACGTGTAAAATTATTTTTGGCACCAATGCTTTCAACATTCTTGTATTAATTGTGAATTTTCTTGCTAATAGAAAAGAAATATTCTAAAAGAATTACGCTCAATATATATATATATATATATATATATATATATATATATATATATATATAACCCCTCCACACCCACACATATATATATATATTGCGAAATGATATCCGATAATACATATATATATATATATATATATATATATAACACCCCCCACACGCACACACATATATATATATACATATATATATTGCGAAATGATATGCGATAATACATATATATATATATAACCCAATCACACACACAAACACACACACACACACACACACACATATATATATATATATATATATATATATATATATATATATATATATATATATATTCATTAAGACAGGATTTGTTAAATAATTTAGACATGTTCGGTCTACTGATTCTCGATAGGATTCTTTCCTATTCGTGGATAAGCTTTTTTGAGCGGTTATTAACAGACGAGTGGAAAATATTGTGTTGGCTTATATTGTTTATCCCAAGTACTTTCGACATAGCATAATGTCATCTTAAGGTTATTGTTAATTATAGTGTAAGAATTTAAGTGTTCATGGTTGTGAAGGACAAAAATTGTTGTGGTCATCCGAAAATTACTATTTTTATATGTGGAGTCAGGAACGCTATGTCATGGCTTGGGTGATGCGGACACCGTTTAAGGGGAGATAACTAGGAATGCTGTGGAAAAATTACAGATTTGAGCTAGATAAATGCAAAACTAATAATAATAAGCGTTAACATTTAAAGGCTATTGTACACATTTTAAAATGTATGTGGAGTATATATATATAATTTTCTCTAGTGGACCAATTACCCTAAGACCGGCTCACAAATATATACAGATAGATAGATAGATAGATAGATAGATAGATAGATAGATAGATAGATAGATAATTAATTAATTATGTGTGTATATGTATCTGTGTGTATGCCAAACAGTTTGGATATGTCATTTTTAAGTTCATTTTTCGACCAATCAGTGTCTTCAAAGAACTTTATGACAATAAATTGCACAATAGCGACAGGAACGAGATTCACGAGACAAGCAGGTGGACGCTTGATTCTACTTCATTTGAAACGTCAAAGAAATTTAATTTTAACTTCAAGTAAGTTGAATTTCTATTGAATATTTTAAATTCCTTAATTTTCATGATCTACATATGACCGCTTTTTTCAATTATGAACTGCAATATGCTAGTCTTTGTTCATCCTAGGGGATTCTTAGAGCATAACATCTTTAATACACAAACACATACACACACACACAATATATATATATATATATATATATATATATATATATATATATATATATATATTGTAATCATTTTCGTTTTTAAAAATATGATTCCCTCGCGACAGAGAAAATTTCCATATTTCAAAACATGAAATTAAATTTATTAATTTAATTATAAGAATTAAACTTAGAATCCATAGTCTCGTTCCATTGTCAAGTGATGCTAGGAATAACTTTCTAAGAAATTTACTCAATTTTTAAGTACAGACAGTATTAATATTACGAGTTGTTAAAGTTAAGGAAAAACTTCTATATACTATGTGTTGATATATAAAATTATACAAAATTTTATATCGTTTTATCATATATAGAGAAAAATATGACAAACTCGAAAGCTTTTTTTTGTGACGCATTTCATCCGTTAGGATTTTATCGGGCTGAGCTTGGTTGATGCAGGTAGTTTCACAATTTTTGAAAGAATATTTTTCAGAGATATTTTTTTTCTCAATCTAGCCGAAAACATCTGTATTCTTTTTCTTTACCACTCTCTCGGTATCACCCACATCCCCGGCCATTCTATCATTTGACAAGTATCCCCTATGTCAAAATTGTGATCTGTTTTGTTACATTGAACAACCAATGCGTTTTGTGTGCTGTTATTTAAAATGCGCCCCCCCCTGTGTTCATATAGTCTCTTGTTTAAACTTCTTGAGACCTTTTCAATGCAACTTGGTTGATTTTGTGTTGTCACAGTCACACAAAGCTAAAAGTATGGGGCACCTAGTGAGGTTTAACCTAACTACTCAGTCGTAATTTTTCTAGCGAAACAACCTTGCTAATCATTAGACCACGTCGAGGCGCACAAGGGATTTTCTAAGCGTATTTTAGACGTGTCACGAGGCCGAACGTATGGAGCACCGGTGAGGATTGAACTCAATACTCAGTCGTAATTAATCTAGCAAGACAAGCTTGTTAACCACTATACAACTTCGAAATGCTCGTATTGTTTAAGTTGGTGAATGCTGCCATAATCTGAGCCTTCAATTC
>OZ010580.1:76112076-76127076 GCA_963932145.1 Acanthosepion lycidas | reverse complement strand
ACACTGAAATAAACATTTCCTGATCCAAATCAGAATACAAAAAGAATCAGAAAACAAAAATATGAGGCTTGATAAAAAAATAAAAATTTCAATTAATCCCCACTGATATATTTATAATAACCCACTGATATATTTATAATAACCAGAAGTATGAAAGAAAAAGTGTAAACACAAAAATTGCGCCTGAGGATTGCGTGGAACTCCGAGATGTGCAACGTAAGGTATTATGTATAATATATGAAATAGCTCTGTTATTTAACATTGAGCACTATTTTTCTTATACTATAGGGCATATGTATATATGTATTTTATTCGAACGCTTGCTCGTGTATTTTATATATATATATATATATATATATATATATATATATCTGCGTGTGTGTGTGTGTGTGTATGTATGTATGCCATTCGCAGACAGTATTGTTTCGCTGTATCACAGCTCCTCAGTGCGACTAGGCACCCGAATGCTTCAAGCCAGGATCGAAACCCAACTGATTTTGGTGTCAGTCAGTGCTTCTACAATTGAGCTATCTTCACTCGGTAGTGTTACACAGGTAGATCTCGCGTTTTGTTTTTACGAATGTAAACAAATGCGAATCAGCCAAAGTGCTTTCATTCATTTTACTGAAGAGCTTTGCATTAGCGCAGGTGGCTGTTGTTTGTAGAATCAGCTTATCACTCAACAGTGTTCAATTGAAATATATTTTCAAGAACTATATATATATGTGTGTATATATATATATATATATATATATATATATATATATATATATATAACACGAGGTTTCGTTAGAAAATATCGTGACCGTTGCTACAAACGTGACTTATGTTTACCTTTTGTTTATCATTTTCCTCAAGTGTAATCCGGACCTATGAATAGCAGTCTGTTAATTCTTTCTGACATTTGTCATGTTTTTGTTTTTATTTGGTATATTATAATATCGTTAATGCTACTAGTATTTACCAATATAGTATATATTGACATACGAGATGTGATCAAAAAGTATCAGGACTATTTCTATGGTAACGGTGTTAACGCACACAATGTGAACCTGCTTGGCACAGATTGACCTTGAAATCTATCGCGCATGCGCACTAAGTTCTAACGTACTCGCTCACTTCCGTTGTTTATAGCAGTGCTTAGAAAGAAAGTTTGTAGACTGTGGTCGTCTCACAGAGGCTCCATCACTCACCATGGCTTCTGCAGCAGCTTTTGACAAAGGGCAACATTCCCCTGGTCCGACAAAAAAACATATTCCTCAGAGCCCGGACCTTTTTTGGCGTCCTCCTCTTCAAATATCAAATCCCCCTTGAAAGGAACAAGATTTCAAGACGTCGAAGTAATGCAATGCCATCTCTAATGGATGTCAGTTATCGGTTATTTACATCCATTAGACATGGCACGTGGAACTAGAACAGTCTACCCCAGCAAACAAAATAAAGGGTTCATTTCGACATTCCAACCACATGAAGAAGGCCGAAGCTTACAACGACTGAAACGTTGTGATAAATATGGCAACAAAAATGAGGACAATAGTCAGAATAATGTAAATAGTGTGAAAGAATTAGATTCATGCCTTTTACTCATTTCGGAAATCGTCTGAAAAAAACAATTGTTGAGCTTACAAATTACAAATTGACTTCAAAAATTTAATATAAATATAAAGTTGATATTTTTATATATCAGATACAGTGTATGGAAAATATATTTTATTCTAATTATGAATCAACACAAGCAAAATAACCATTTTTTACCGTATTCGATAAGTAAAAACTGCAAAAAATGATAAAAGATTACAAAAAAGGCTACTCATGAATAAGATTTGTTATTTCTTTCATTAGATCATAATTAATAAAATCCAAAATAGATAAAAGTGTATATAACACCATAATACTACTGGGCATAAATTAGAAGAGAAAAATGTTTTAAATTTGCTTTGTTTATTGAAAATAAAAAACTACTGCACTGTACAATATATTACATCATATTATAGTTAAATTGTTCATTATAATTTCCCTTTGAAGTAAATGAAGGTCTTATTTGATGGCACAATGAATTAGTAATAATGTGCTTATGTCATGCATCTTGTCCATATACAATTTGTAAAGATTCACTAATTTATATAAATTTAATGAAATGAAATTCCAACGCTAAGATTTTCAAACTAAACTTAATCTTTAAATCCATCTCCTCCAAAAAATCGTAACGATTTGGAAGAAAATATTTTGCATCATTATTAATCATGTCAAGTTCCAACATTAAAATTGAGTGCAACATCACAGTTCCAAAAATCGACCTGCTCTAATGTAAAACGTTTCTATCAAGAACTCATTGCACAAAGTCAATCTTATGGAAAATTACTGACAAAACTAAGATCTAGCTCTTTTATCCAGAAGGAAAGCAGTGCAAAATGGCAAGAGAGACTTCGAACAGAATCGTGTCGTGCATGTGAAACTCAAGAGAGATGTTCTTCGGGATTTTGATATTAATTTCCCTGAGAGTGTTGGCATATAATTCTCTCAACCGTGTAATGAATATGGTAGAATTTGACGAAGTAGGACAGGCCTCAAAAGTCATCAAAGACGCTACATAGAGAAGCCATTCACTAAACGTTATCCAGAATTTCTACTTGCGGAAAACATATGAAAGTTTACTAGTACATTAATATAACAAATATTGCAGACAAGAGGCACCCAAAGTTGCCACACCTGTGCAAGATTAAAATACCATATACACACTGCCATATTTCAGGATAAGTCATAACATAATTTACCTCCTAGAATGCACACTATGCCAGAAACAATATGTAGAAAATCTGAATGGCCCTTTCACTACAAAATTAATAATTATCGCAATCGAATTAAGTCGACTCCCCATGAAAAATTATTACCTGTAGAACAACATTTCCGCCTGGAAAAACACGATTTCAAAACCCATGCCAAATTCACTATAATTGAGAGAATAGAAAAGTTCAGAGCAGATAAAATTAGAAAGATTTTAGAGTTCCATGAAAATAAGTGGATACAACGTCTAAAAACACACTATCCAGCCGGGCTAAACCATAAATTTAACAATATAGATAGTACTAATATATAACTTTACAAATCAAAACCTACCCACATTTCTCACCTACACAAGACAGACATGATTACGGAGGTGTTGAGGCCTCACACTTATGCACACACCCACACGAATATACACACTTACACACATCATACTCACTCACTCCCTAATGAGCCAAATGATAACACACACCCACAGCAATAAACACGCTTACACAAAACCAAATAACACACACGCACAAACACTAAACAGAGACACATCCCCTCTCCAGGACCAATAAAACTGTCAAAATGACCAAGTGAATTCAGAGAAGCATAGATCTATCCAGCTCTTATCTCAAATAACAACTTAAAAGAGACTGTTTGACCAACACAAGGAATGTTAAAAGATTCATGTTAAAAAGATAAAAATTAAAAAAACAAATGAAAACTAGACAAAAGTTCATTTTCTCCATCAAGACATTCATTTCTGTAGTTCACTGCTACCAGCAAGCAGAAATATTTCTTCTCCTGATGAGGGCCATTTTGGCCGAAACTAGTCGAGGAATCTAAATGGAATAATAATAAAAAAAAAACGAAAGAATATTAATCTACAACCCAGTGTGTCTGAAGTTTTTAATTTTTAATATTTTTTTATTGTTCAAAATATATACTGTTTATACGTTATTTTCATAGATACAAATATTTAAGTAGCTGCTCTGTTTATAATAAGCAGTATTAACTACATTTACCGTACTGAATGTCCGAGAGACTCCATAGAAAATAAATGTCCTCCGACAGGAATCGAACCTGCACCCTACACGGAACCGTCATATAGCCTGACGTGCTATATCATTTAGCTACAGAGGAAGCGTCTGGTTAGCAAAGTCAAATTACTGTTTTTAAACAACAAATCTCCTATGATCAGGTTATATAACGGTTCCGTGTAGGATACAGGTTCGATTCCTGTCAGAATATTTTTCTATGAAATTTCTTGGATATTCAGGCCGGTAAATGTAGTTAATAATGCTTGTTATAAACATATCATTTACTTAAATATTTTCATAACGTATAAACAGAAAATATGTTAAAATAATTGTCGGGCTTTGTACATTTCATAACATGTATGTATGTATGTATGTATTTCTGTATGTATGTCTATATGTATGCATGTATGTATGTATGCTTAATTCACTGGGCGAGATGAACCTCTAGTGTTTGTTAAGTAATCCGTCTGTGGAGGAGGTCCCGAAAGTAGTTGATATCGATCCCTAGAGATCGATTGGACTGTCTAGGAGGTCAATAAGTATGTCAGTCAAAAGTGAGTCGATAAATTCCTGGAGGTCAAAAAGGGTGTGGATGAATGTATCGCGGAGACCTGCGAGTAAAACTCACCAATTTCTAACCAGATATCAATTTCGACTGTTTATTAAACACCACCCTTCCATTAATGTTGTTTATTAGTATTTACATTATGTTTCCCCGTTATTATTATTATTATTATTATTATTATTATTATTATTATTATTATTATTATTATTATTCGAACAAACAACGTCTAGTATCGGTAATGAAATAGAAAATGAAAAAAGAATACAAAAATGTAAAGCTAAAATAATATTATCGAGAAACAATATTTTTTTAATCATTTCTCTCCAAGGAAAGCGATAATGTCCTGAAGACACAAAGATTGAAACAGAATGAGAAGACATTAATGAGGAGAAAGTACAATAAAAGAACAGGTTTCAGCATGACAGAGGAAGGCGATTATCGTTGAATTTAAATTACAGAAGATAGTAAGTGTTAAATCAAGCAAGGAACCTAAGAGACTTCCACAGGCTAGACGTGCGTGAAAAGGAAATATCAGAAAAGAATATACGGTTGCATCTGGCTATTTAAACAGTAAAACAATGAGATCTACTGTCCAATCTAGTCGTACGTTTATATTTATACAGTCGACGCACCAAGGTGGGAAACTCATCAGAACAGTTGCCATGAAAATATTTTTTATAGAAAAACTGAGGGAAGCTGCGTCACGGTGTTTGGAAAGGGACTGAAGACGAGATGTCAGATGCCAGGATCGTTTACATTACAAAGCTCTTATTTGCCTTTTATAGAGAATCTCAAGATATATAGTCGATGCATAAGACCAGATATGACAGTAATATTCAATGACCGAACGAATGGTAGATCTCTAATGAAACAAAAAAACAAATGAAATTCTATCATTAAATAAAAAGTAATTATGATTGATATTTATTTTACATTCTTGAAGATTCAATGAGTGGAACAAGGATTTCATGTTGGTGTCAATGGATGAAAATTCTAGTGACATTTGATAATGGACTGCAATTTTGACTGCATTTAATGATGTACAATATGTCTTTATGTAAGGTGGCCGTTGTCCAGATAATAGGATTTCTTCTCTGCAGGTGTGTTCCTTGCTCACGCATTGGTCGTTAAATGAATAATCACGCGAGAATCGAGAAATGAAATGACTAAATATAGCCGGTAAAAGGCATTCATATTTCTTCCGGTATAAACAACTAATAAGTGCAATAGAGTTTTCTTTGACAACACAGAATGGAAATGACAATGTCATCAAGTAATCCTTGTCGTGAAGCGGTTCTGGGCTTTTTTTATTTTAGCCAATAAAGCCACTAAGACGCAAGGGATTACTAAGTATAAAAGAATAAGTGAAAAGGAAAAACATTATTAAGGTGAGAAAACAATACTAGAACAAGAATTAAGAAGACAGAAGAAAACGGTTGACATTGAATTTAAAATTTTCTAGATCAAAGTTGATAGGAAAGCAAGAGGACGGATGAGAATTTTCACAATTGAGAAGTGCGAGAGAGGAAATTGTTAATCTAGCCATTATAACTGCAAAATGATGAGACCTAGTTACCAATCTAGTACTGCACTTAAATTCGTAAAGTCGAGATACGAAATAAAGTTTACTAGAACAATTACAATGAAAATGTTTATACAAAAGCCTTAGGGAAGCTATACTACGGCTGTAGTAAATATAATAAAATATTACATATATATATATATATATATATATATATATTGCCATCCACAGACAAACTGTTGCACAGATTATTAGTGTGGCTAGACATCCGATTGCCCCAACCAAGCCGGGGGCGAAACCCGACTGATTTGGTATCAGATTCTACCCCTAATTCGTTGGCGCAAGCCAGGGATGAAGGTGAATTTAGACGTATTTCTTTTTAGACAAACACCCCAGTTACTGGAGAACTCGATGCGTCTTAACGAAGAGTCTTGCATCAGTAGCAGTGATATATATTTAAAGTATGATATAAAATATGATATGCAATAATATATTGTTAAAGGAAGCTGAAAAAAGCCGCACCTAAAAGGTATAAACAATAAAATGTGCTCAGCACAAGATTCCACAATCGGAAATTTAGAGCAAAAATATTTTCAAAAGCACTAAAATAGAATCTACGTTACTACCCGGATTTCAACCGCAAGGTCTCCTCGTGTAAGTAGAAGAATGTCGGGTAATAAGGTACATTGTATTTTAGTACTTTTGAATATATATATATATATATATAGTGATACAGGTTTAGAGGATCGGGCTTGTGAAAAAGAGTGAGAGCTTATGAGATCTCACGTATGCTCAAGCCAATGAATATTATTGCAGCATTCTCTTATAGTGGCAAGAAGAGACAATATCGTCAATTGGCTAAAGGATAGATGCCGAATTCATCATCGTCACTCTGGGAACTTAGTAAATCAGAAAACAAAAATAATTACCCGTTTAAGATATAAATCTCTCAGCTTAATTTTCTACAGACCGATTTGTGAAAACCTTGTTAAGTAATTCGACTGCTGAATCTACGCGTATATCATAAGCAATTAACAGATCTAAAGTCTTTTGTGGCCGACTGCCTTAGAACGGTTGTTAGCACACCAGTTTCACCAGTAATTATTAGGTTGGTGCAAAAATAATCACGTAATAATGTCGTTTTATGACGTATTTTTTAACGTCAAAAAATGACATTATTACGTCATTATTTTTGCACCAACCTAATATAAAGGAAATTGACGAGTATTATTAGGTTGGTGCAAAAATAATGTCGTTTTCTCACATATGTTACTATATATTTACCTAATATTTTGTGGGTTTTCTTTCAAATAAATTAAACACAGATATCCATAGAGAAAAACAAGTAACTATGCGGAGCAGATAGCCATAGTCAAATGCAAAATAAGTAACAGAACTGTCCTGCAAACAGAATTGATAAAGTTTGCAATAAGCAATAAAAAGACAAAGAAATAGGCAAAAAAATTCTATAAAGCAAGCAAAAATTATGCAAGGAAAATTAACAATAATAAGGCAAAGAAATATGGTAAAAAGTTAACAAAGTAAAAATTGTTATCAACACATAAAATCAAGTTCGGACAAGCAAACGTAGCGTTCTGATTTTAAGACAAGGCAGATCGGGACTATGTCAGGTCAAACCGAGAACCGTTCTATTTTATTGACTAGGAAAAAATACCAAAAACAAAATTAGCATGCATTTGTCTGCTTCTTCCTATAAACGGGAAGGGGAAAAGTGTTTTGCAGTAATTCTTAATCAAGAGTGAAATCAACAAACGATGTATTTAACAGCCAAATGTCAATCTTTATAGATTAAAAAATAAACAAAAGCATCAAGTTTAGAAAAGGAGATAAGGAAATTGAACATAGAATAAGCTCCCATCAAAATGGCTGACGCCCAACTCCACGAGAGCGCCTCTCTGCGCCTGCTTCGTTTCACGCTTTCCATTGAGCTGAGGTAGAACAACTACATTGAATCAATAGCTTCATCTACCGCAAGGAAAGTGGTTCTTTTTTAAACCAGAAGGCTTTTCTCGCCTGAGCCCATCCTTCAAAACTACAAATCAACCAACCGTTTTTGCATTGAATATCACTGCTATATATGGTCTGGTGACCCCGCTGTTCATTTCAAGGTCATCGACAAAATCCAGACAGGGATATGCAATATGATAAGTCCTGATCTGGCATCTCGTCTACTGTCACTCTCTCACAGATATGCTGTGGTTTCACTCTGTCTTTTCTACAAGTATTTTCATGACAACTCTGACGAGCTATTTCACTGGTCCCCAAACTGCATGAATTTAAGCGTGCTACTAGATTGGTATCTCTTTCCCACCCTTTTACTGTCGAAACAGTTAAATGTAGCCGTCTATTCTACTCCAACAGCTTCTTATCTCACACTTCCTGTCTGTGGAACTCCTTCCCTTTTACTTGATTCCCTGCCTTTAAATATTCAAATGTAATGTCAATCGACATCTTCTAATGCATTGATCCTGATCTCCGTCCTTCTCTGTATCCTTTCTTCAAACACCTTCTTTACTTCTGCTCTCACTTTCTGTAATCCCTTGCGTGTTAATGACACTCCCGCCTTGCCTGGGGTGATATGCTTTAAAAAATGGAGGTAAGAATATTGAACATAGAATAGGCTGTGTTATGTGTAATTTCACCCAACACCGCAAATTGACACAAAACCAAAACATTAACCTAAAAACTCGAACCATGTCCTTAAATAGCCTCGTCAAATCGGGACTTACATGTGGATGTCATGTCTGGCGCCAAACATGTTCAGAAATATCTAAATTGCCAAATGTATACAGCAGTTTTCTCTTATAGGTGTTTAAAGGTGGCTACGAACGAATGACACTTGTAGGTTGTACCGAGAGACATCTTTCTTCGTGGTCTGAGGTTACAAAATCACAATGTACAGAAACCGCATCAATTAAGGACTTACAACGGCAGCAAAATGGATAGCAGATATAGCACGAAGAGAAAATAATGAGATAATCAAGATGTTGACACTCCACACTCAATCAAACACAAGATTAGGGAAGAAGTCACCACCATTACCGGAAAGAGCGATAACATTTAATTAGAACTTAGACACCTATTTTCCTAGAAAACTGTTTTAATAGGTTTTATAAATTTTAAACTACTGTAGCATTGACAAGGAATTAAAAGGCCCGTTCGCTAGCACAGATTTGCTTTTCAGTTTCCTGACCGTAACTACTTGTCCATATCTTCTAGGATTTGTTTTTTCAATTGTCTGGCTTTAACCAGTTGGTTAAGTGCCCTAAGATTTATCTTTTTAGTAGCCTGGCCTTACCCAGTTGGATATTTTCTCTGGGATTTGTCTGATAGTTGCTGGCATTTACCTGTTGGGCATGTCCCTTAGTATTTGCTTGTTAGTTGCTTAACCAGTTGAGCATATCCTCTAGGATTTTTCAGTTGCCTGTCCTTAACCAGTTGGGCATGTCCTCTAGGATTTGTTTGTCTGTTGCCTGACCATAACCAATTGGGAATGCCTATTAGGATTTACTTGTCAGTTGCCTGACCATAAGTACTTGGGGAACACCCCTTAGAATTTTTTGTCAATTGTTGGACCATAAACAGTTGGGTATGCCCTCCAGCATTTGCTTGTCAGTTGCCTGACCTTAACCAACTGGGCATGTCTTTTAGGATTTGCTTGTCAGTTGTCTGAGCATAAACACTTGGGCACATCCCTTAGAATTTTCTTGTCGATTGTTGGACCATAAATAGTTGGATATGTCCTCCCAAATTTGTTTGTCAGTTGGTTGCCTGACCTTAACCAATCGGGTATGTACTCCAGGATTTGTTTGTCAGTTGCCTAGCCTTAACCATTTGCGCAAGACTTCTAGGATTTGCTTTTTCAGTTGCCAGACTTTAATTAGTCGGGCATGTCCTCTAGGAAAATTAATATTAATAATTCCTCTGAAAATTAATATCAGTCAATTAGAGGCTCGGATTTAGGAATCGTAGAGCCGAGTTCGAATTACATTACATTCCCTTGAGAACGTTATGAATCCTCTTCTCTGCCCCCCAAAGCTATGGGTAGGTGGCAGGACAGACCGGGCTTTATAGCGTTGGATAGCAACTGGTCTACGGCAGAAAGAAATGGCAATCTACTGCTGGGAAAAAATCTGCTTCGTCAGTCATGTATCGAAAGATACATGATCGCCTAAGCATGTATCACGCACGGCAAATAACTGATGCCATGCGTGTACCGAACAACCCAAGAAAACTGACCAAGTCATCTCTGGATGCGGTCGATTGGTACTAAAAGTGAGTTTGCATCAGAACGAAAGGAACTTTTACTTTCATTTTAACAGCAACTATATTATTATTATTATTATTATTATTATTATTATTATTATTTGTGTATGCTAGATTTCCTGTTTGTATCCTGTAGAGCCGGGTCCAAACTATGGTCCTTAGGCCCTATAGGAGAATTGTCATTTTAATTGTTAGCACTTTTCTTAGTACATGTGATGGTCCTAGTAGGGCGATTTTCTGGGCAACTTGTATTTTAATGTTACCTAAGATGCTGTTAGTAAAATTGTCCATTCCTTTTCTCACGAGGCCCAGTGCTCCGATTACTATTGGTACAGTCTCAGTCTTCATTCTCCACATCCTGTTAATCTCGATCTCTAGGTCCTTGTATTTGGACAATTTCTCGATAATTTTCATGAAAGTGTTTCTCTCAGATGGTAGAGCTATGTCAGTTAGCATACACTTCCTGAATTTCTTGTTTTTTATTATAAATATCAGGTCTGTTGGTTTTTATTTCCCTGTCAGTTTGAATTAGTATGTCCCAGAGGATAGTTACATTGTTATTTTTGGTAATTGTGTCTGGTTGGTGCTCATTCCATTACTCAGTGGTTTCGATTTTATGCTTCTTGCAATTCTTCCAGTGCACATATGTAACCACCCCCTTATGTATGTGGGTATATTCATTTTTTGCTAGTTCTGGACATCCTGATAATATGGTCGACAGTTTCATCATATTTTCCGCAGATACTTTATTATTATTATTATTATTATTATTATTATTATTATTATTATTATTATTATTATTATTATTTCCTTTTATTTTTGTTGCATACACATATCCTGTTGGGTTTGAATCAGAGACTTAATGTCAGAAATGGCTTCATGACATTTTCCACTGATCAATTTTGTAAAGAAAAGCAAAAAGCCTAAGATCACATAGATTTTACTTAGATAAAACGATTTGTAATGTGTGAGCTGTACTTGTGAGTACAATGTTTTGTATTTCTTTACGGAATGGGTTCCTTTCAGTGAGTCTATCTGATCCTGTTCCAATCAATCCGAGGACTCTAACTACTACTGGAATTATTGATGTCCTCATGTACCACATGTTTCAAATTTCCATTTCAAGATCCTTTTATTTTGAGAGTTCAAATGTAGCTTATAATCTGCAACGTCCACCATGTCAATAAGAAAACACAAAGATATTTTCTCTTTTAATAAATCATTGATATAATGCTCCTCTTACTTTACGCATTAACAGACTTTTATAAGTTCCATCAATGCGAACGTGGAATAGACTGAATGGAGCGAGTAAAAGAAGAAAGTGAACTGCGATGAGACTAGCAGTCAGTATCCTTTTTCGTTTATTTGACATGGACGGCGCTTAACTGATTTCATCACGGAAAACCATCAGTAATAGTGAGGCTGTTTCTTCATTTCCGGTTCAGGATGTTTTCATAGCGACTGTAGAATATAAAAACGATCCGAGCGCTGCGAAAAGAAGAAGCAACAAATCTAACGATGAACTTGTCTGAAAATAGTATATTATTATTTCCGTTCATGGTGTTAGTAACGTCAATAAAGCTATTTTTCAACCATCTAAATATAAAAAATAAAAGAAAGAGACTGCTCTGTCTACCTTTGTCTTCCTATTACGGCAACGTATCTGAATACAAAAAAGAACTTCCGGTTCCACATATCTTTTTCGATGCCATGATGGAATATATTCTTTTTGTTAACATACAAACTTGTATAGTTACTGCCGCGAGTCTAATGCAAAATGACTGATTCATTATGCTTAATGGCCGAAAAGGCTACTACGTTAGTTGAAAAATCTTTCTTTTTTTTCATTGATTATTTTCAAGTCGGCGGTTTGCTTTGCTTTCTGAGCACTGCTGATCGAAATATGACCTTTGCCTGACAAAAGGTATCGTTCTAGTGTGAGAATATCTTTTCTGTATCAGCAGGGAAGCCATTTTGAGAACCAATATTGCCTATTTACATTTAGTAATTATTTTTTCAGCAAGTTTTCCACATGAATATTATCAACGCACGTAAAACTTTCACATTAAATTTCAGTTCATATTGATCTAGACCTTTGTTCTAATATTCTGTCTGTCTAGCTAGATAGCTATCTATCTATCTCAGTCCGTTAATTTCTAGCTCATTCATTTCATATGCATCTATCTCAGTCTCACAATATTTATATATATATATATATATATATATATATATATAGATAGATAGATAGATAGATAGATAATTTTTCAGGGGATATAAACACACACAAATATATATATATATATATATATATATATATATGTATATATATATATATATATATATATATATATATATATATATATATATATATATATTAGGTTGGTGCAAAAATAATGACGTAATAATGTCGTTTTTTGACCTATTTTTAACGTCAAAAACGACATTATTGCGTCATTATTTTTGCACCAACCTAATATATATATATATATATATATATATATATATATATATATATATATATATAAGTTTAATTAAAAATGACTGACAAGGTACGAAGATTAAAATTTTTATTTAATTAAATAAAAAGCTTAATTTTAGTATCGTGTCAGTCTTTTATAAAAGAGGATTTTTGCCCAAATGCACAATTATATATATATATATATATATACAAATACATTTATATATATATATATATATATTCATATATATATATATATATATATATATATATATATATATATATATATATATATATATATATATATATACATATACATTTATATATATATATATATATATATGAATATGTATGATGATTTACGATATATTAAATATATATGAATTAGGATCAAATATACATCAGGGTCCGACCGAATGATAGGATAAGGAACAAAAAATCTCTTTATGTTTGTCCTTTATTTGATTTATAAACATTTCCTATTTGTTCGTTATCCTATAATATATACATATATGTATTTTAACACGTTTTTTTATGTTTATACGTTCTTTTTATAGAATAAAAATATTTGTCGGACACACACAGACACACTCATATATATATATATATATATATATATATATATATATATATATATATATATATATATATATATATATATGACATTAAATATTTTATATTACATGTTAATATCAGTCTATTCATCTTATTCTGTTCATGTTATTTTTATCGTTCCATCTACCTCACTCTGCCAATCCAATGATTATCTCAGTCATTTGATATGTATCCATCTATTATATATATATATATATATGTTACTATGTGAGAAAACGCCATTATTTTTGCACCAACCTAATATATATATATATATATATATATATATATATATATATATATATATATATATATATATATATATATATATATATATATATATCCAATATAAAATTAGAACAAATATACTATAATTGCACTGTACGTAACATTTAATTTAAAAGAGTTCTCAATACGGAAATATTAAAACAGGTTAAAAATCGCTACATAATGCCAATAATGTTTCGACATTATTAATGTGTCTCCTCGGTCGATGTTAAAGTGTAAAATTTCTTCCAACAACCAAATATTTTTCCGTTTTTCAGTAGTTAAGGAATATAAAGAATGTCCACAATTTTTATTGTCCCAAGAGCATTCGGCCACTTGAAAATGTATATAGAAGTGACCGAAATCTCTTTGGACAATAAAAATTATGGACAATTTTATATTCCTTAATTTCTAGAAAACGGGAAAATATTAAGATACTAGAAAAAACTAATAAAAATTAATTCAGTTTTTCTTGTCAGCCGTATTCAATGAAAGATATTTGAAAGAAAGGTTAATGTCAAAATAAACATTAATATATATATATATATATATATATATATGTATATATATTAGGTTGGTGCAAAAATAATGTCGTTTTCTCACATAGTAACTTATGTGAGAAAACGACATTGTTTTTACACCAACCTAATATATATATATATATATATATATATATATATATATATGAGAATTCTCTTCTTCTCCCCCCACCCCGACCTCAACTATGGGTAAATGGCAGGACAGACCGGATTCTTTAGGCTTGAATGGCAACTGGTCTACCGAAAAAATAAGTGGCAACATACTGCAGAAAAAATCTGCCTCATCAGTCATGTATTACTCATGGCACATAGCTGATTGAATCACTTCTTTAGACGACTTTTTGCATACTTTTCTTTCTTTTTTTTTTTTTTCTTTTTTTTTTTTTCTTTTTTTTAAGCGTTTCACCCCAAGCAAGGCGGGAAGCCACTAGGACGCAAGGGGTTACAGAAAATTTGGAGCAAGATCAGATACGAGTGATAGAAGAAACGTTGAGGAGAAGGGTAATGGATAGATCAAGGCAACTGGAGATGTCGATTGACATTACATAGTTGCAGAGCTATCTTAAGGCACCTTTTGGAGTTGTTATATTGGGAGTTCTCAGGTTAGGCTATTTCTTAATATCAACAGATATATTTTTACTATTTCCCATGTGCACATTAGAAATCTTGATAGACAACCATATATGCCGTCCATCAGCATGGCTGATTCTTACCTCCAGGAGAGCAACTAACTACTCTTTTTGGTCTTATGTTTTCTATTGACATGAACTGAAGCGATTATATTAAATCAGCTACTAAGAAGGTTATTTCACTGTACCGTGTGAGACAATTTTTCGTTTCTATATCGGATTGAGGAATCGGAGAGCCGAGTTCGAATTCCAGTCGAATCCACTACATTCGCTTACGTGCTAATACCGTTGGAAAAGTTATCAACCCTCTTCTCCCTCCAGCTATGGGTA
>OZ010580.1:76092076-76107076 GCA_963932145.1 Acanthosepion lycidas | reverse complement strand
AATCGCAAAGAATGTACCTAAACTCAACATACAATTGGTTACTACTACATTCAAAGCAATAAATGACTTAATCAATACTAAACAAAACATTAAACTAAAACCTAAAGAAATTTACTGAATTGCCTGCAAAAATTATCAGAAAAATACATAGGAAAAATCCCAAGGAATCTAAATAAAAGATTATATGAACACAAAAGGGACATTTTATAAAATATTACGTCAAATGCGTTGGTTGCCCACCATAACGACACTGGTTACAATTTTAACATAAAAATGCTACATTGATCAAAGGAGAAAATAATTTACTGCGACGTAAATGTCTAAAGTGTGCATCTATCCTGAGGTCATTTACAATATATTTGCGGCCTGGCTCTTAGAACATTTCACCATACCTGACAGAAATTCTAATATCACAGTGTGGAACACCTACTTACAAAAGTGACTGAAAGAAAAAAGAAAAAAGACTCTAAATAAATTCGGCTAGATAAAAAAAAAAATTCTAAAATTCTTAGCACCCTTCTGTCGTGTGCATCCGTAGTCCTTATTTCTATTAAATCCTGAAGGAAAAAAACGTATCACAAGCAAAGTTTTTCCACTTTGTCATACAATTTCCCCATATATATATATATATATATATATATATATATATATATATATTGATTGCACTGCTAATTCTGTTCTTTTATTCACCTATGTATAATATTGCAAATAAATATTAGCAAAAGATTTTCAGTTCCTTTTTAATTTTACACGAGTTATGTTTCTCTTACATTTGTTACATTGTCTTAATTCAAATTGAAAATGATTTGTTTCTTGAATTATCAGTTTCTTTGCGCAAACCCTGATCTTGGTAAAATGATGTTATAATTTTGTTCGTTCATCTCTTCAGAAATTCGTAATTCCGTTACGTGATTCCATTACCTCATATAAATAATGGACCATTCCATTTTGATTGCAAGGAAAGACGAGAGAAAAGATATATCAGAGACGCTATATTTGATTTAATGAGAAAAAAAAAGCATCCAAAATAAAAAAGAAAGAACAAAATAAAGAAATAAGGAATGAATGAATGGATGAAAGTAAAAATGGTCGGCTCCTTAATACAGTTCCAAAAATAACATGACACCTCCTTCCATGCCATCGGCACGGGTAAGATTAGCGTTATGCTTTACAAGAGTCAGGTTAAACCAAAAATTGGAGTATTGCTGCTACCTAACCATTTCTCTCCATCCTTGACAGACTTCAAAAGTGATTACGCAAGATTAGGTTGAGGTTTAGTGTTAGGATTAGATCTATACTTTACAAGACTTAGATTAAACATAAAATGGAGTATTACTGACGTATTTAGACTAGAACTGACCGACTCTCTTTTACAATCTTGACAGCGTTAAAAAGCGTTTACACAACCTTTTGTTTAATCATTTTTCATCCGACAACCCGCCTCACTAAATTGTAAGCCTTTCTTTATTCAATTTCCATGGAGAATGTTCTAACGAGTTACATTACTGTGTCCTCACTAGTTCAGAAATTTATAGCTAAAATCCTCCATGTCATGTACAATAGAGTGAACCAAATTTCGTTCGTATCCCATTGTTAAGAAGGAATTTCCATCCGGGTAACTTCTTCCCAAGAGCTGCTGCTTAGTATAACAGACCTTCGAGGGGATGCTTCTCCGACTATTACAATCTTAACCTCTACAAGTCCAAGATCAAATGTTAGCTATCCTACATATTCACATAAGCTACAATTCTTAATCCATAAAACAACACCATTCAGTAAACTTGTAGCTCCTGTATTTTGTACTGGATAAACAATAGCAGAAAGAAAGAAAGAAAGAAAGAAAGAAAGAAAGAAAGAAAGAAAGAGGCGATAAGGGAGGTGATTAGACTTTCGTTCGTTTAACGTTTAACATCTGCTCTAATGAAATGAAAAACTGTGTGGATTTTTAATCTTCCCATTTGTACACGCTTACTTCGTTAAATAATAACCTGCATTCATACTTAAGAATGTTATTGCAATATTTTCTTAAATTTGTTAAGCTCAAATCTGTAACAATGCAGTCAGGGGATGTCAATATTCTATAGTCGTAGAACTCGCAAGGATATTATGTAATCAGCAACTTAAAAAATAACATTCATTAGAAAATTTTAATCTTATCCTTTCTCTTGATCTAGATGTTTTAAGGTATAAAATTCGTTCGAAACTCTTGTTTTAGATAATAAAAAAAGAAACTCTTACAGAGATACATGTCTCATATACCAATCGGCTCGAGTCATTTTCAGATTGTAAATCTGAAGAAAGCAGTAGATATGGTCGGCTGAATCGTCATGTAACACGAATGGCAACACAATTAAAGAATTCAGTCACACAAAAAAAAAACTTTTTTAGAGAGTATCAAGCTGCCTTGAACATCTTATGTTTTGTCGGGATTATCTCACCGACGAGTTAGGTGGGGACAGGAAAGATGGTTTCAAGGCTTGCAACGAAAAGTCTAATGTTGCTTACAAGCGAAGTCTTCGTTGTAACGGTAACAAAAATCAAATGACTAGTAACACTCGGCACTCTCCTCTGCGTAACAAGTGATCTCTACAAAGGATCTGTAGAGAAAAAGAACTGGACTTGCGACTGAAATTAGCACCTTTTAAACGCTCATGGTCTCGTTCAACGTGATTCAAGGTCTCGTTCAACGTCATACGACGAGACCAGAGCGTCTATAAAAATCGTCAATCCTTTGGCCCTGGTTCGGCCCGGGAGAAAAATTACTATTTTAGACGACGACGACGACGCCACCAGAGCACATACTTCCCCCTCCCGACCTACCCTCGGTGAGTACAATAACATGTTCTTTTTTTAGTCACCACAGTTTTTCTTTTGTAACAATTTCACTCCAATCAAGGTGATAAAGCCACTAAGATCCAAGGGGGTCACCGGGAGAGAAAGAAAAGTAATGCGCTTAAATTCATGAAATCGTGGCACTAAAGATTAAAGCTACAATACAGTGGGGGGAATGTGATTGATGCCGAGATGCCAGATCGAGGCCGGTAGTATCGCTGATTCCATTTGGGATTTTGCGCAGAATCTCAAGATAGATAGCAGAAGCATCAGCCAGGATATGTTAACAATATCCAATGCACGAATAAATGGAAGAGAGTTCACATTTATTCTTTATTCTGTGCTCTACCTGAACAAATAGAATACGCCTACGAACCAACACACAGTCCGATTATAATTATATTTTTATTGAGTTACTGAATAATAGGGAGTTTGGAAAGTAATTACGTTTTACTAGAAATTATATAAAAACAAATGTATGTTTATTTCAATATTATTTATCCAATATGAAATCGCCTTCATTTTCAATTACTCCATCTAAAATGGAAATGCAACTTTTTAATGCCCCCGTTTAAAGAAATATGGGTAGTTTCGATAGTTTTCAACTTATTTCTTTCCGAATTTTCGGTCACTTATGAAACATTCCAGTGATTGAAATAAATAAAAATCTGTTGGTTTGATTTGGTTTGGTTTGTTTTAAGGTATATCAACCTCAATGGGTTATTTAATGTCGACAATTTTTATTGCTGGCAATATTTTTTTCTATCTAGCTAGCTAGCTATCTATCTATTTCAGTATATACTAGTTTGGTTTGGTTTGTTTTACGGCATATCAACCTCCTCAATGGGTTATTTAATGCCGACATTTTTTATTGCTGGTAATATTTTTTCCTGAAATGGATTGCTGGTAATATTTTTCCTGAAATGGATTGCTGGTAATATTTTTTATCTATCTATCTATCTATCTATCTATCTATCTATCTATCTATCTCAGTATATACTGGTTTAGTTTAGTTTGTTTTACGGTATATCAACCTCAATGGGTTATTTAATGCCGACATTTTTTATTGCTGGTAATATTTTTCCCGTCAAAAATCTGTTTCTGGGAATATTTCTTCTTTTAAAAATGTATTGCTAGTAATAATTTTTTTACAAAGTATTTCTGGTATTAAACCCTATTTTTACATTTTCATAGTGTTTTGACCCCAGTTTGGGGGTTAACTATTTACCCATAGATGGGACCCTAACAGGTGCTACCATCCTGGGTTAGGGTGGACCTGGGAACACCAACAATTAAGAGAAGGTTCAACGCTCCTCAAAACCTCCTGGTCAGAGGCCTTGTTGTTGGACGTACTTTATCGTCTTACCCAGGACGCGGATGCAGTTTATAGTCATACACAGGACGGGAAAATCTTTTGGTGTTAAATCAGGTGATTATAAGAGATATGGAAGAACCTACCCCCCTCCCACACACACACGCACATACCTAACGATCATGATTTTTTCTTAGGTTTGTTTTTTAGAATCTGCCCTGGCATTGTCATGCTGAAGTATAACACATTTTACTGTTTACCAAAATACGACACTTTTGACGTAATACTTCATTAGCCTGGTCAAGTTACTTAAAATTTATGTCTGCAATGATGGTCCTTCCATGTTCCAGTAGTTCGTAATAGATAACGCCCTTAATATCCCCAAAAACTCAAATCAAAGATTTCTGATGTCGCAGTCCCAGTTTTGATGTTGGCACTGATTTCTTATTTTGGCGATGATTATCTAAACACTGGAGATTTGAGTTCTAGGACAGTTACGTACTGGACATTTGCGTCTCAGACAAGTGCATACCAGACAACTGCATCCGTGGACATTTGCGTTCCTAGACAAATACGTACTACTGATAATTTGTTTGAAGCTTTGAAAGGCAATTCCATAAATTTTGAAAAACAAAAGTAGGTAGTAATCATAATTTTTTTAAAAAAGGTATAAAATAAAAAAATTAAAACTTTATTTTTGTTTAAAATGCAATGACAGATTAACAGTGTTGCAAGATCGCTCTACACATCGCCAGTATATTTTTGTTTCATCGGCGTTTTTCTTATAATAGCGGTAGCTGCAATTTTTCTCGTCCACAAATATTTTTCCACCAGTGTTTGATTTTCGGAACTTAGCCATGGGTTCCAAATAAAAATCTCTATAAAAGTCAGCATGTGTGTGTGTGTGTGTGTGTGTGTGTGTGTGTGTGTGTGTGTGTGTGTGTGTGTGTGTAACGAATGCACGGCCGCAATTTTCGACGGATTTGCACCAAAATTTACATTCCCATACTCCAAGCGAGTGGGAAGGCCAAGACTGACCTTGCATTTCCCAACTCCCATCGATAGTGGAAATAATCGATTTTTTTCATGCTTCTATAGCAGTTTTCATGTAGTTTGCAGCCATTTTCTACTGGCCAGAGTGAGAGCCTATAGCTGGCTGCCACGAATAGGCAAGAAGATTCTATTGGCCAGCGTGAGACCCAACAGCTGACTGATACGGCTATTAATTAGCATGCTAGCATGCAAAAAACTCGATAGCTGCATTCGTCGGGAAAAATTTAAATTTGCATGGCACTTTACTCCAATTGGCTCATTCGCTTGCTTAAACTCAACGTTGATGCTGATTCCGCAGAACTGGGTTGGGTGTGAAAAAGTATTTGTTGTCAACATTCTTTTTCATTCGGTTTTTCCAGTTACGAGTCCTTTTTTAAAGCTGATCGTTTTGTGTTGATTTTGTTTAGTTCTTTTTTCGTAACAGAATTAATGTTTAGTATAGAGCTTAGAAAAAATTCGCAGTGTGAGATAGGCAAGAAGTAAGGCATGTAGCAACATCAGCACGGCAAAGGGCACTTCTTTAAAGGCAAGGAAGGGAAAAAATATTTTAAGTCAAGTGATAACGATTGCTGTATGACTCGTACGATTTTTGAATCAAGCATGGGCAACGCCGGGCCATGATGCTAGTATAATCTATAACATCCAAAATCTATTAGAATGTTTGTGGCATGCACTGAGGTGAACTGAAACTGCTAGCTTAATTTTCTCTTGTTTTCAAAAAGAAATTTGTCTCTTTTTTTATGGTAACTACCTTTTTGCTTCTTTAGAGTAATTAAAGGCATTGGTCTGCAAATTTCTATGTTTAACAACTCTTTTTAAAAAAACATGGTAGCTTCAAAAAATTATCAGAGGTACGCAAATACCTAGGGACGCAACTGTCTGGCACGCAATTGTTCATCCACCGGAGGTTTTGTTGAGTGTAATGCGCGATTCAAAGCTGGTAGCTGTCGGTTTTAGTTGATGAACCTTCAGGTTGAATTGTAAGCAGAAAAACGTGAAAAAAAAGTGCTCCGCTGATCACATTGAACGTCTCCAACCAGGCGTACAGGTCGATGCACTGGCCCTCGCTTCGTCGTAGATTTTGAGATCAGAGTCGTCCTTCTCGTCTATTGGTTACCAACCAATGCTATAGATATTGCATTCTGCTATTTAATCTTAGTGTACACTTTAGGTCAAATATTTAGATTCAAAGTTTTGTAGCTTCTTTGATTTAACTTAATTCCTACTAAGCTAGAATGCTGAAACTATTTAAACTATTAGTCTATGGTATCCATTTTTAAGGGTTTTTTTTATAGTTTTCGTATTGGCACTGATTTCTCATATTGTGATAAATGTCTTTTAGGTTTTCTACTGACATTCAAAACGTATTTTCCATCTGTAACAAAGCAATCCAAAATTATAAAAGAGTGCCATCCCGGCTTAAAAGACATTGGTCAAATGAAAGAACATAAAGGACCCTTATTGCTTCTTTACATGTTTCCCATATTCGCTTAAGACATTCATCTGTGACACTATTGGATCCAGTTCAATAGTCTATTTCAAAAGTTCTTCATTCAAAGTGACTCGACTTCCAGTGAGATATTTGTGGCATGTATCGCAATCGCCATTTTTAAACCTTTTAAAACCAGAGCTGACATTTACAATCTTTTTTTTTTATTTTATTTATTTATTTATTTATTTTTGGCATTCGTATGCGCTGCACAAATGATTCAAATGCCTCAGTTGCAGAGTTGCCCTTTCAAAATGTATAAAATGGCGATTATACTGCTTCCTAAATTCTATCATTTTCCATGGGATTAAAAAATCTTAAATTCACAATAGACTCATTCTAGACGCAGTTTCCAATCATTCACTTTTTAGTACCGCCTTAGCCGTTTGTTTCATAATTCGCAGTAGTAAAAATAAATAATTACATTTCGAATAAACATAATGTATTAATTTGTTAGAAAGTAACGCCGAATTTTGAAGCCGGAGTAAAAAAAAAAAGTGCTTAAATGTATTAGGTTGGTGCAAAAATAATGTCGGTTTTTGGCGTTAAAAATACGTCAAAAACCGACATTATTTTTGTAGCAACCTAATATTAAATTCTAAATAATTTCTCAATAACACAATTGTCTGTTTTATGAATGAAGCCAAAAATGAAGCTATTAGCTTGGTGCAAAAATAATGACGTAATAATGTCGTTTTTTGACGTTAAATAATACGTCCAAAAACGACATTATTAAGTCATTATTTTTGCATCAACCTAATAATAATCATATATTACATTCTTAAAAAAAATGTTGGAAAACATGGACCTTTATGTCCACGAACGGTTTTTTATCCATTGAAACTGCTATTATTTTAACTGCCTTTCATCCCCGGCATCATCCTGGATTAATATATTCAAACAGTATTAAAATCAGTCACAACAAGAACCCTGAACAACTATACATTTGAACCCTGAACAACTATACCTTTTTACCATAGAGTTACAAGCTTATAAAACTTTAAGTTTTAGACGCCAAGAAACTTTGAATACAGTTTCTGCGTCTTCTTTGCAACGGAATGTCTTTTGGCTTAAAAAATGTCAAGATGTTTGAAAAAGCGATATTCTGTGAGCAAATGATCAACGGAATTTATTAGAAGTATCAAAGTCTCATATCCCAAGTCGGTGAGCCTATGCAGATGCTTGAAAAAGCGGTATTTTGTGAGCAAATGATCAACGGATTATATTAGAAGTAGCAAAGTCTCATATCCCAAATCGGTGAACTTCTGCAGTGTCATCCGGGCAACACAAGATAGTTCGAAATTTAAATGCTGACACTCATTATCTGATACATTTCTCTAACACTTTGATACGGGTTTTGTTCGATTAGTGTTTTCAGATCTTGATTATCAATTGCATATAGATGTCCTCGACCACGTTGATCTTCAAGACTCTTACCCCCACTGCGGAACTTTAGAAACCAGCGCCATACTGTCTGGTCATAAGAGGACCCTTCACCATATGCTCTGTTAATGTTGGTAGCAGATTGAGAAGCTTGAACACATGCAAAAAAACGTAAACACATCTCTTGTTGTTTCATGTTCAAGGTGAGGAGTATATATTTAAATTCTGAGAGATTGGTATAAAATTAACAAAGAGGACACTTTAATCATTATATAAGAATAATATAGTAAGTAATATGTTTTTTTCTGTAACTATTATAATAATATATTAGAACACAATAGGTTTATTCTAAAATCGGACATTATTTTTCGAACATCTTACGCGAAAAAATTATAATAAAGTTTTTATACTGTCATGCACCGAATGGCCCAGTAGCCATTCAAAAGGGTTAATGAATGCGATTGTTGTACGGACATAAACAGAGGGACGAATACGTACATATTATAATGATATGTAGGAGAGATAACGGTTGATCATAGATTTGCAAAGGGAAAGATTGTAATAATCAGAGAAACATCTTTTTGGGAGTCTGTTTTATAAAGTAGCAGTTTTGGCAAGAAGCTTTCCAACTACAACTTCTTATTTATGGAATACGAAAGGAATGAGAATGATTCGCCGATGTGTATCGAAGATGTGAATGTAAACTGAAGAAACAAAGGAATATAGATCGTCTGGACATTGGGGCCCTGACCTGGCAACTCAGCTTTAGTCCCTTTCCTACTGCTGTAATGTAGCTTCCCTATGCCTTTTCTATAAATACTTTCATGGTAACCATTCTATTGAACTTTCTACTTTGGTACATCAAATTGTAAATATGGGGACTAGTTAGTACTTTCATAGAGACAAAGAGGCATTACGGTGGTTGTAGTAAGAAAGGTACGTATGAATGTGTTGTTTTGGTGTCAGGAATATTGTTTTCAACGATTGGGTCAGTATTTGCGGCTAGCTAAGTTATAGTTAAGACAGAAGAAGACCGTCCTTTCCCCAATCCCCTTTTCGGCCTTGTGCCACATTTCTGTAGATAACAGAATAAATATTACTTTCTACTTTGGTACCTAGACTTTATGAATTGAAGTGCAGTACTAGATTGGCAACAGTCTTATCATTTTACATATGAAATGGCGAGATGAAACCGTAAGTTCTAAGCTAACAGTTTCTTTTCTTGCTTTTGGAACCTTCTTCCGTTTTCTTGCTTCACGGTCAGCTTTGATCTTCAAAAATTTAAATGTAATGCAAATCGTTATATTGACTTGTTCTTTTACTGTTTTCTCTTCTTCCTAGTATTTTTTCATGTTCTTTAAAATCTCTTGCGTCTTAGGGGATTTATTGCCTTGCTTGGAGTGACATGATTATAAAAAATGCGACGAAAATATCGGTAGAATAAAGAAAGGTTTGTGACGTTTTGTCAGTGGGCTAAGCGTAGATAATAATACATCACCCACAATGAATCGCTTTTGAAATCTGTCATGGCCAAGTGACGAGTGAACACTAGCAGCACATATCTGGCAGCAACTGGGCATTTCGATGTGGTATAATCCTTTGCAGGCTTGTCTCGTTGGAGAAATTACAGCTGAGTGTGAGTAGTGTGTTCGATCCTCACTCGGTGCTCCACACTTTCGATTTTTGGCCCACATCTATGCTACTCTGAGAAAATCATTTGGACACTTCAACGCGGTCTAATGGTTAGCAAGATCGTCTCGCTAGATCAATTACTACTGACTAATGAGATTAATTCTCACTTGGTGTCCCTAAATTTCGGCCTTTGTGCAGCATATGAGCTACACTTGAAAAATTACCACATATGTCAGCAATGTTGCATTTTTGGTCTGAGCTGACTTTTACAACGATAAACCATTAAATTAGAGATAGAACATTGTGTGATTAAAAAGGGTTTTAAAGTAACACGAATTTCTGTACCTTGAAACTAATGTATAGAGACAGGAACTTAAGGCCTCCCCACCACACACATATATACAGATGTAGAATTTAACTGTTTTTTTCTTGAATTTGAGGGTGTCCAAGGGTTACCGCTTTGAATTTCTGGCAACTAATTTAGAGTATTTTTAAATATTGTCATGGTGAACTATAACACCTTTGTTGTTTACCAAAATAGGACAGATTTTCTTTTTATTAAGCAATGAAACATTTGTATTTAAATTTACTGTGAATAACTGAGAAAATTGAGAAACTCCAAGACGACATCGATAAATGATGGAAGTTATTATATCAAATTCAATAAGTATTGCTTTAGTCAAGTGCTGAACAGTTTATTATCAGTAACTGTTCAATTTGATAAACGGTAAATTATGTAATTTACGTATATTTATTGCTAGTCTTATTAGTACTATTATGCTATATATATATATATATATATATATATATATATATATATATATATATATATATATATATATATATATATATATATATATATATCTTTGTCATGTTGAATTGATATTGTTAATTATATTTTCTGAATATGTCCTGAAGATGGTTTATTAGACCGAAACGTCCGACGTTGACATTATATTAACATTAAAACAGCATAATTGCATATAAGGATTTTTGTTTGTTTTTTCCGTATATTTTTCTTCATATATATATATATATATATATATATATATATATATATATATATATATATATATATAATCAAAATGATTGAATTTCCTGTAACCTTAGCAACTAATATCAAGAAGGTATGTGCTTATAAACTAAGTAAATTTCAAAATAAGTTATTCCAAAAATCGCTTGAAAATGAAACAGTACTGGGGATTATGATTTAATTCTATAACTAAATTTAAAGTTTCAGTTTCTGTTTTTGAAACGTGGTAATTCCTGTGTAGCGATGGGACCATATTTCTAAATTAGTAAATTTATAATGTAATAATAATTATATATATATATATATGTGTGTGTGTGTGTGCGTGTGTGTGTGTAAAAATTTCTCAGAATTTAACTTGTAGAAAAAGACAATACGTATAAAGGAAAGAAGACAATAGGAAAACTGTGTAGTCTTAGTCGACGCGTTTCGTCCAGTGTGTACTTTTTCAGAGTAAAAAAAAAAAAAAAAAAAAAAAAACGGAAATGAATTCATTGAAACAAAGTATCTATAAATAACAAAATTGCTAACGTCATTTTGTTTGTTGTCCGAATCGCGTCGGCTAAGACTACACAGTTTTCCTATTGTCTTTTTCCTTATATATATATATATATATATATATATATATATATATATATATATATATATATATATATATATATATATATATATATCCTAAAGAACGATACTGAGTCCTGTGTATTATGATAAACTATATCCGACAGTAAGGCCTCAAATCAGGAGATTGAATGTTTTGAGGAACGGAGAACCACCTTTTAATTGCTGTTGTTCACCCCTGATCAGAGGTGATAGCAACTGTTAGGATCCCAGCTATCGGTAAATAGTCAACCCCGAAACACTATGAAAGTATAAAAATACGTTTTTTATAGTAAAATTACCAACAGTACATTTTTAATGCAGTATTACGAACAATAAATGCTATAACAAAATGAGCAACAATATATTTTATCTGTAGTTGAAGCCATAAAACTCTGTTCAAATTATTTCGATTTCGACATTAAATAACCCATACAGGCTGACATGCCGCTAAATAAAATCGATTAAAAAAAAAAACAACGACACTGTACAATCTCTACTTTAAATTTCTCGCAAAGCTATCGTCAGTCTCTTTCGTGTGGTGTCATTGGTTAAGATTATTGCTCTGTCCTAATCGATTTGGTTTAGAGATTGAGTACTTTTGATTATTGCGTAGGTAGATGTTTGGTTTTTCTTTTTTGTTTCTTTCCTTTTTTAACCGTTCTTTTTTATACATGTATCTACATCCATAAACTCGCAACATGATGCATAATTATGTTTCACTGAGAATATTTATTTTTTAACAAAATACATAATCATTTTCTTTTGGCAATACACTTCATTCAGTGAGGAATATCAGGACTTAACGTTAATTTAAGATTTCAGATCAAAATTCAGTTAGTATGTGCATATCAGGTTATCCTCGTTCGACAAGGCATGCAATATCTGTAACGTTTTATCCATGTGATATCTGTAACGTTTTACATTGTTGGAGTTATTTCTCTTAAACTGGCGCCACTAGAGTGCAGTTTTGTTTTTGTTTTTGTTTTTTTTTTTTTGGTGGGGGACGAGTGACAATGGTGTACTTTAAACAGAAAGTTAAAAGGCCGACTTCGTAAAAGAACAGAGTATAATAATAACAACTGGAAAAAGGTATCTAAATATTGACTTGTGAGAACTTCCTCATAATTCTGACGGCATTTTATATATGACGTCATATTTTAAAGCATGGCTAAATTATTATGAATATAAAATTCTACTGAACATGATGTGTATGCCCGATCGCTTACTCCTCTTAAGTAATAAAATAGTCCACAATTAATTACTTCATAATTAATTACTTCATATAATCGTTATATATCTAAAGGTCCACATGTAAAAACGAAAAAAAAATAAGCGCTTAAAATATCAATTTAATACATGACGCCATTTTTAAAATTAGTATTAAGAGAAAATTATAATCGACAGTTGGTGATTGTTTTTTTTATTGCTATTAAGTAAGAAACTGTTACTCGGTTAATTACTATATATTAATATGATTAGAAGAAAACACATTTAATGACTAACACGTAATAGAATCTTTGAATCATGGTAAGGACTTAATATCAATTTCATATATGCAGCTATTTTTACGGTAGTGACAAAGTAGCGTGCTCACATATGTGTGTGTGTGTGATAAAATATAGTTTTATTGTATGCAATAATTATGGGTTAAATTTTCAATATCAAGGATAAAGTTTATATAAATCTAAAAGTGGACAGTGACGTCAATACCCAGTAGCGACAGTTTGTTTCATGATTATACGCAATCGTATGGCCAAATGATTACGTATAAGTCGGTACCTACACCTTTTGGCATGCATTTTCCATACCTAATGAATTTTTAAAAATGAAAAATCATTCTTGAAGATTTCATTTTAGCTTCAATTGAAAGCTAAAAGATTAAATTTTATAATTTCCAGCAAGAAAAATATTTTGGTGTATTTCAGATAGAAATTATATTGATTGGAATGTCAAATTCAATTTCGATTTTTTTTAATTTTCTTAAAAGCAGCCATTTTCTTGATTTAAAAAAAAATAACAAACAAACATATTTATCGATTTTAAAACTCTTCTAATATATATATATATATATATATATGTATATATATATATATATATATATATATATATATATATATATATATATATATATATATATATATTTCTGACACGTTATTTGAGTAAAATTAGAAAATTTAAAGTCAAATTAATCTGACTTGAATAAATATTACTTACTTATAGCATTAAAAAGCAATATACAACCATTTTTATTGATCAGCTGTTATCTGAAGCGATGATTGATGGGCGATTGAGTGACGAATCTATGACAGCTAGTATGTCTGACTAGAATTGACATAAAATTTATAGAAATTTAAGTGAAAACATTTTGAGGGGGTGTTAACTACCTAGTAATTTTTTAAAATGAACATATTTCCGCAATTATCTAATAATTTATTGACTTTTATTTAACCTTCGAATATACAAAAAAAAATTAAAATACTATATTTTTAAATATATTTCTCTGTAAAGAGACAAAAATCTTAGATCACGTGACCTTTTCATAATAATGTCATATTTAGCCTTCCATAGATGAAAAAAATGGAACAAATTAAGTAAAAAAAATATTTTAAAAATAGAATAGTGTAACTACGTTTATTAATCTTTTCAATTTTCCATTCGTAAATTTCGTTTCCACATAATTACTATATCACTTCCAGGAAATAGTCCAATACAGAATTTTACACGATTTTAAACTACTATATATTATTATAATTAAAACTTTAAAAAAAAAATGAAAAATTCTTGTATGAATTAACTATTCATCTAAAAAATTTATTTCTTCAGACAATAGAATTTTAATATAATTTATTTACAAAAAACAATTAAAAGCTTTTCTAATTAAATAATATCATAGTTTTATTGCATTCATTATTTTTAAAATCAGAGCAGATTTTCAGTTAGAATTGTGAAAGTTTGAAAAAAATTAGGCGATTTACATTCTCCAAGGAGTTAAAATTCAGGAAATAGCAATTTTTTTTTGTTTTTTATTTTTTTGCAAAATTTCATGAAATTAAGTAAGTTGAGTGGAACATATGTAAAAAAATATTTTTAAACCAAAATTTTCTAATGAAATTTCAAAAATAATTCCATTCAACTCCTGAAAATTTCATTAAAATCGGACAATTATTTGATTTTTACAAGAATTTCCAAATCAATGTGTTTTCAACAGAAAAAAGCAAAAAAAGTCAATGTAATTATTAGGTTGGTGCAAAAATAATATCGTTTTTTGACGTAAACGTCAAAAAACGATATTATTTTTGCACCAACCTAATATAATGTTACCCCGATGACATAAACAAAACAAGATTTTACCCAAAATTTCGAACGTCTTAGAAAGGATTAAAAAATTTCAAAAAATAATCAAAAGACTTTAAGCTTTTATCTTAATACTAACATAAACATTTTCACGATAAAACTTTATTTTTATTATGGGTGGCCTTTTTCAATACGCTATGCAGATTTCTGCGAAAAAGCATAAGCTTGAAACAAACTGTCGCCACTGGGTGTTGACTTCAATCTCTACATATATATATATATATATATAGAGAGAGAGAGAGAGGGAGAGAGTTCAAAACTTTTTATATCATTTGACATGTAAACATTTGAGTAGCTACTTATCCTAGGAAAATT
>OZ010580.1:75784576-76087076 GCA_963932145.1 Acanthosepion lycidas | reverse complement strand
AATGTTCTCTTCTCCGATGAAACGAAAGTTGAGCTAAATTCAAAGGACAAGCGATCTAAAATCCGAAGAAGAAGCTTTGAAGCTCTTTGAATTTAGCAGTAAGTGCTGTCAAGCATCTGTTCAGTATAATGTTCTGAGGATGCTTTTCTTTTCATGGAACTGGTTTTTTAAAACCTATTGAAAAGACTCTCAGGAGCGAGCAGTAAAAGAGAATTTTAGAGTCTTGTCTGCAACCTTCTGCTGGATAATGCCCCCTGTCACAAATCAAAATTGATGAAGGAATAATTTGATGAGAATCAGGTGAGTGCTATGACATGGGCGCCCCAATCTCCTGACTTCAACCCCATAGAAAACTTATGGAGCATTATGAAGTACACGTTCTCGAGAAAGCAGTTGAGCAACATGCTCCATAAGTTTTCTATGGGGTTGAGGTCAGAAGATTGGGGCGGCCATATCATAACAATCACCTGCTTCTCATCAAAGTATTCCTTCATCAATTTTGATTTGTGACAGGGAGCATTATCCTGCATAAAAATGAGCTTGGTGGGCTCGATTTGCACCCGTTCAGCAGAAGGGAGCAGACAAGACTCTAAAATTCTCTTGTACTGCTCGCTCCTGAGGGTCATTTCAATAGGTTTTAAGAAACCATTTCCATGAAAAGAAAAGTATCCCCAGAACATTATACTAAACGGATGCTTGACAGTACTTACTGCTAACTTCAAAGAGATTTCAAAGCTTCTTCGGATTTTAGATCGCTTATCGTTTGAATTTAGCTCAACTTTCGTTTCATCGGAGAAGAGAACATTTAGTAAAAAAAATCAGGCGAGTCACTATTTATCGAACAGCACTGTATGTCCTAACACCGGATATCGTAGTGTGATTCGCTGTCTCACTAAAGTAAGATCAATTAATATTTTAAGAATACTAGAAGTATTGCACTCGTTATAAACTTGTCGTTATGTCGTATACATGATATCTATTGAGAAAGAGTGTACATAGGACTAGTGTGACCTTACTAATTATCTAAAAGACATCTATCTGTCTTGAGTCACCTAAGGAGGTGTTTAGTACAAACACGTCGGAAAGCTTACATTTCCTAGTAAGATTATCACGTTTCTCATTGGGGTTTCTAACAAAGTTCTCCTCTCCTATACTAAGCTAAGCAAATTAAGATTTTTCTCGTATGGTATACGAGAATCCTATAGGCTAGTCTTCGGTCAAAAATAATTAAGTTTTGCTATTTTAAGGTATTTTAAAGAATATATAACAATTACAAACTGACGCTGGCCTGGTATGAAATGTTTCTGTTGAACGACAACTAGCAAACCCCCGTGGAACTCCCTTACGTTTAATTCCCTGATAACTGCAATCTTCAAAATTTTAAATGCAACATCAATTGCCATCTTCTGTTTTCTTGAATCCAGTTCATATTTTTTTCCTTTCCTAAATACTCCCTATTTTCAGTCTTCTTCATCACTTTCACTCCCTGTAACCCCCTGCGTACTAGTGGCATTTATATACCATATACTATTTTGCTTGGGGTGAAATGATTAAAAAATGTACAATTCTTCTAATAGTATTTATTCCTGAATTAACAGAAAATGTTGCACAAGGCCAAAAGGAGGATGGAGAAATGTTGGCTTTCAAACTGTCTTATTTTTAAAGCTAGCTAGCCACAATCAGTGATCCAAACGAATTACAATATTCCTTACACCAAAACAACAGATTCTTACTTACCATTGTTACTATAATCACCATAATACTTCAGAGTCTCAGTGAAGTTCTACCTATGTTCAATTCTGTCTGGGGCGTGGGGCGTGGTGAATAAAAATAGTAACTCCAGTGTCTATTTACAATGAATAAACTTTTATATACAACAAACTAAACAAAATAGTGTTAGTAACAACCTCCACCACGAATAATTGTGGTAGAAAAAACAGTTAAATGGACGAAATTAATATGGGACGACAAAGTGGCTAGAATGCTAAGTGACGTGATCTAATGTCTAATAAGTGTGGTAATTTACTGTATAACATAATAAAGTGAGTAAATGATATTGTCGTTGAATTTACTCGCTTTTTTCTATTAGACATTAAATTACATCACTTAGCATCCACCATAATTCACGTAGATTTTTCAGTTAAACGGATGAACAATTATGAACGTCTCTCAAATTTAAAAATTTTGAAAAACTAAAAACATTTTTATTTTTATTTATAACGCGTTGGCTAAGACAAGTTTTCGTTTCGTCTTTTTTTATATTTTTCTTTTACAGATATATTCTAGTTAACTAATTAACTCTGAATTGATTCAGCATCGGTCGCACGGTCTTCTTTCAGATAAGCAATATGGCTTTCGCTTCTCTAGGTTAACTACTGATGCATATTGCTGATAAATATTTTGCTGAAAGAGTCTATCAAGCTCTAGACGAGAATAATGAAGGCATTTGACAGGATTCGGCATACTGGCATTCTTCAAAATTTGAAAGATTTCTGAAATAATTTTTAAACTGAGTCAGTCTTTATCAAATCACGAAATCAGTTCACAACTAAATATCTGTTCTAATGACTCAACTATTTACTATTGTCTTAATAGTAATTATGATCAGTTCGAGAATGTCAATTTTCTTTCAAAAATGATCAACTATCTATTGTTAAATAGGGCAAGGAGTGGCATGTTAATCTTAACATTTCAAAAACGATACTGCTCTCTTTTATTCATCTGAGAGAACCCTTTTTACCTTCCATCAGCATGGCTGATGCTAACCTCCAGGAGAATGACATTACTACTCAGATTAACGTTTTCAACTGACATGAAGTGGAAAGAGTATATTGAATCAATTGCAGCTAAGAAAGATATTTATAAGTCCTTACTTTGAATATTGCTGCCACATATGGTTTAGTTCCTCAGCTATATATTTAGAGATTTTCTATAAAACCCAAAGAAGAATCTGAAATGTTATTGACCTGTCGTCTGGGCTTCAGTCACAACACCTAACGTAGCTTCCCTGTGTCTTATCTATGAATACTTTCATGGTAATTGTTTTGATGAACTTTCCGCTAGGGTACCTAGACTTTATGAATGTAAGCGCAGTACTAGGTTGGCAGTAAGGTCCCATCATTTTAGTTGAAATGGCTAGTTGTAAACGTAAGTTCTATCCTCACAGTTTCTGCTATCCTACTACTCGCTTGTGGAACTGTTTTTCCGGTTTCTAGTTTCCCAGTCAAATTTAATTTAAATGCAATGTCAATCGTTATCTCCTGTTTTCTTGATTCTTATTCTTTTATTCTCTATTCTCCTTAATAGTAGTTTTTTTCTCATAATCTCGAACAATCAGTAATCTATTACGTCCAAGTGGCTTTATTGCCTTGCTTGTGGGTGAAAATATCTAAAGATATCTAAAATTTCTATAAGCACACACACACACACACACACACACACACACACACATATATATATATATATATATATATATATATATATATATATCGCTCGAAGGCGATTCCGTGACCCATCAGATTCATAGGGGCACCACATGTGGTGCATCCGCAGAAGAAATGTTGTTTCTTCAAAGATAGCCTGACGGAGCCCAGCCCTTTCCAGGTTTCAGAATTTCCTTCTTCTAGAGAAAAAAGTGTTTCTTTTGCCATACACATACACACTCACATACACACACACACAAATATATATAATATATAATATATATATATATAGTATAGAATTATAATTATATAAGTAGCACCTACTACCGGCAATCGAACCCGAACCGTTACGATACCACACAAGCCTTATGCCACTGGATCAACGGGCCTCATTGACGAAGAATAAAGTAGTCAACATAGACTAAATTCCCGCGGTGATACACATCCAAGTATGCATAGTCAGTACTATAGAGGCTTGTTGAGTCAATAGGATGTCTAACTACACTGATGAGCTTTGAAACAGCGAAACTGTCTGTGGATGACAAAATATATGCATAGGCTCTATCTTTGATATTGACCACTTTATCCCATAAATATAACACACCATAAAACTATATTTCTTCATATATATATGTGTGTGTGTATATATATATATATATATATATATATATATATATATATATATACATCCGACTAAAATGTTTGGCTAATATCGCTATCTATATCTCTAGCATGTTACCCATATTTTCCCCTGCCTTATTGTGCATTTCACAGTCACTACTCTAAAAAAAGAAAGAAAATCCTTTTCTTTCAGTGTTTTCCTTCTCTATGGAAACTGGTTGCTGCTGTAATAAAGTTTCTTGTTTCTATTTCCTTTGGGCGGTACGTCGTATCTTCATTTTAGATCCATACTTCAGAGAGATAAATAACTCAAAAATAATTATTATTAAAGTTTGTTATTGCTTTATTCTATTTTTTGTTTGTTTTTTTGTTTGTTTTTGTTTTTGTTTTTTTGTTTTTTGTTTTTTTGGCTTTTTTGCTTGAATTACGTTTTGAACTAACTTCATCCGTAGCTCCTCGGATTGTTCCATTTCGTTAATATGTTACGCTGACTTTTGTTTTCGTTCCTATCTTTCCTGTTTAAACCACGTACTTTCCCCATTACTCGGCCTGCTATCTGTCATTAAAATGTACTTTGCAGTCATGTTTCATTGCTACGATTGTTCGTGAGGAATTATCAATTATCGCTGGAGAAACGATAAATTACCACTGCGGACTGGATGTTGTCATAAATTTGTAGCTTCCGTTGTAATAAATTAAATTCCACTGTGGCATTAATAAAATGGAACAATGTCTTTTACGAAGCCTGAAAATTTTCATTTTTTGTTATTGTTTCATTATTTTCTTTAAAGTTTCTCTCATATTTTGCGTTGTTCCCAATCACTGTTGGAATGACTGCAAAACCATCCCCCCCACCTCAAATTTAGAGACAAAACATACAGATGCATGCTGGGATGTATTTCTAGCCAGTAAGATAGGCAACTTCCCGATCTCATCCGACTTAGTCCTGTTCTTTATCTTGAAGTCAGAACGCTGCAATCTGTATCTGTTTTGTGTTTTAAAATTTAATCTAATTTAAAGTTAATTTTAATTTGTGAACCGTTTCGCTTCATTAATATTACTTTGCTTACTTTTGTCTTGAATATATTGTTTGCTTATTATTAAATTTTGCTGTTCTTTTCTTGCTTTTTTTATTGTAAACTTTGCGAATTCTGCTTGTTGAGCATTTCTACTAATTACATTTAACCATGGCCAATTACATTTTGGATATTGTTTTTCCCTTATGAACAAAGCAATTGTTATAATCTTTTAGAAAACACGCCGTTCAGATATCTGCTTTTGTGTCAACAGGTTGTGTAGTCAGGGCATCTCATTGAATCTCAGTTCAAACTTTATTCATTAACCTATTTTATATCTTGTTTATATTATTATAATGAAGTTAGATTCATTATCTGTCCTTCTAAATAGGTTTTGTGTACGAGCGTTTAATTTCTGGAATTGCCCTTTGAAATAAAGAAAACCGTTGTTTACTTTGTTACTATTGGGTGCTGTTAAGAACATTCTCTTGATCAACAAGAAAAAGGCTTATGGCCATATCACGTTGAAACAACGGCTCCTTTTCCGTACAATCATCAAAGTTAAGCAACGACTAGTCTTGTTTATAGATAGATGGGTAAACGCTTGGGAATATCTTCTGCTGTAATTTTGGAAGTGTGGGTGATGTCATGGATAATAAAACGTCTAGTAATTGTTAATCGGAAAGCCGAGTTCTAATTCCATTTGGGTTCGTTATATTCACTTACGCGCAAATACTCCTGGGAAAGGTATAAATCCACTTCTTCCCCTAGTTATGGGTTAAATAGTAAGACTTTTATCACTAAATCATTATTATCTATAAAAAAAAAATCTTACAGTGTAAATTTATTTTCTGACTTTGAATACCCTGCAAAAATACCATCGGTAGAAAATGAATCAATCACTCAACCAACAAGAAAATATTTGACTTTGCAAGCATGAACAGTAAAGCTGCTAAGGAGAGGAACGCAACTAAACTACAACTTTTATGTAAACATCGTATGGGAAACAGTATAAGTTTATTGAAGCAGTACATGAAAATTGATTTCTCAAATGTTCATTTGAATGATAAACATTAGACAGTTCAGATGGCTGAGATTAGAAGCTGTATCTTTCATGCAACTATTCAAACAACATAATTTAAAAGACAATACGTTGATGTGGAACAATTTTTGTGGGGCTATTTAAAAAATAATAAGCATTAAAAAAAATATAGATTCCTTCAAAGCTAATAATGGGATTAGAGTAAATGCGGAGATATTGTAATTTTTCGGACAAGTGTAATTTTTTTTTAATTTTACAGGTCACAATGAAGAATATTTTAGCTAAAGAGAATATGCATACATTACAATGTTCATTCACATTATGCAATGCATACCATTGTCATCCTTGACAAAAATAAATAACTAAACTGAATTAAAGGAATGGCTCGCAGGCTCCCCAAATATCTAACAGAAAATATTAAAAGAGTTGTATACGAGAACGAGAGAAAATATTCTATCAAAGAAAATCTCTACGAGACAATAAAATGGCTGCAAGTAATTTTATAGTCAAAAGAAAAAAGAATTCACAATATCAACGAATAAAAGACAGAAGGATCTAAAATGTCATCGTAAGAATATTACGCACTAAGATCATGAAATGATTTATTCGAAGATATGGAACGTGGTATTAAAGAAATAAGCTTCTGTAGACTACATCCTTTACATTTGATCGATAAAGAAAAAAATTATGTTGCTGTTTGGTCTGAAACGAGTTATTATTAATATTTTAAATAAGCTTGTATATTAAAAACTTTTATTCCCAAGATACATTGCCCATGAACATTGATGTAATGAATATGCATACACCTGGATTCTCCCCTCACAGTAATATGATTGGCTGGCGTCAGCCATAAATACAGACTGATGTGGAGGTACAAGAGGACGTCTATTGCCTACGCCTATTGCCTACCACTACGACGAGAACCAGTCCATTACAGTTACCTGCTAGATTGTCCTACCCGGTTACAGTAGTCCAAAACCACTTTGCTACTTCGAACAAATATATCCCTTTCCGGGACATATCAAACATTTTATCAAACAATATATCAAATTACAAATTACTTTTGGTTGTTCCATTATCTCTTCAAGGTTTTCGCAAATTATATTCTTTCCTTTTTATATCTTTTTTTGCGACCCATAATATTAACCATTTCATTATAAAGAAACATTCGGCATACACTGACAGTATTGATGTCTATAAACAAATGGTAATGTTAATATTAGCGGTTTCCTTATAAGGAATAAGTAGACATTCGGAATTCACTGACCGAGCATCTTGATTATTCATGACATGTAGAATCTGTGATTAAAAATGTGATTACCGGAATGCTATTAAATCCTTCTTCAGATAAAACAGCTGGGTATAAGATTAGAAGATATTAATTTAAGATGCAAAGTTGTGTTTTGATCAAAAGAGAGATAAGGATAAAATACACCTTTTAAATCCCTGCCGGATTACGAATTTGACAAGATTAACGTAGTCAATGTTAATTCAATAAAACGCCTTTGGTCGCCAATAGAATCTGGGCAGTATGTTAAAAAGATATGTTTGCTATGTTCAGTTTCTTTTTAGAATTAAATGATGGAAAAGTAGTGTAGTGTGGCTGTGGTCCTATGCAACACATGTAGGGAATAGGACTCGCCACTCTCACTCTCTCTCCCACTTTCTCTCTCTCTCCCTCACTATATCTCTCTCCCTATCTACTCCTTCCCCTCTCTCTCTCTTACGTAGTATTTATTCAGTGTCTGAAGTATTTTGCAATTAATTGGAGAATTTTAAAACAGATGTATCCCATAATGTGGGATACATCGAAACGACTAAGAAACTCACTTACTCACTTGTCAATCCTTTCATGAAATATTTATCTTCATAGAGATTCCTCGGGCACAGGGGAACTAAAGCTACGATTTCAAGTGAAGTCCATCTTGATTATTCATGATATATAGAATCTGTGATTAAAAATGTGATTACCGGAATGCTATTAAATCCTTCTTCAGATAAAACAGCTTGGTATAGGATTATAAAATATTAATTAAAGATGCAAAGTTGGGTTTTGATCAAAGAGAGATAGGGATAAAATACACCTTTTAAATCCCTGCCGGATTACGAATTTGACAAAATCGGCGTAGTTAATGTTAATTCGATAAAACTTCTTTGGTCTCCAATCGATTCTGGTCAGTATATTAAAAAGATATGTTTGCTATTTTCAGTTTCTTTTTAGAATTAAATGATGGAAAACATGTCAATATTTTTTAATATCGTTTATTGATCCGATCTTTAAAAATTAAAACAAATCCACGACTGAATCGGGCTGAAATCTTCAGCTTCAATGTCTTTTTATAACTACATTAATTGTAATAGATTATATTGAGATTTATAGTTTAAAAATTGATTGAAAATAATCTGACAATTTCAAAATGAATAATTGGCATTATGTTGACATAAAATACACCTTTTAAATCCCTACCGGATTACGAATTTGACAAGATCAACGTAGTCAATGTTAATTCAATAAAACGCCTTTGGTCGCCAATAGAATCTGGTCAGTATGTTTAAAAAAATATGTTTAAGATGTTTAGTTTCTTTTTAGAATTCTTTCTTTCTGTGTATTTTTATAAAATCTTTCTCTTAAATATCCTTCTTCAGGAAAACAGATTCCTAAAGTCCAGTAGCTGCCATTGCTCTTTCCAGATTTTCCTTCTTAACCTTCTATTTGAAATAGTGTGGAATGTCAACACCTTGATTATGTCATTATTCTCTTCGAGTCATATGTGCTGATGGTTAGTCCTTTCTTCTCGCTTTCTTCTATCACCCTGTCTAGGATGTCCTTCTCGTTATCTAATATTGTTATGATTACACCATAAATGGTAATGTTATCGCTCTTTCTAGTATTAACGGGTGTTTTTCCTAATCTTTTATTTGAAGTAGTGTCCACACGAATGTCAATACTTTGATTTATGTCGTTATTTTCTCTTCGAGTTACACGTGTTCTCCATTTTAGCTATAGCTTCTGTAGACCACATCATTTATATTTGATCGATAAAGAAAAAAGAGTATGTTGCTGTTTGGTGTGGAATAAGTTATTAATATTTTAAATAAGGATGCATACCAAAAACATTTATTCCCAAGATACGTTACCCATGAACATTTTATCAAACAATATACTAAATTTCAAATTACTTTTGGTTGTTTTATTATTTCTTTAATTTCGCAATTTATACGCCAATAACTACACAATATCTTCTTTTCCTTTTATATCTTTTCTGCGACCCGTAATATTAGCCGTTTTTCTTGTAAGGAAACATTCGTTATACATTGATCGAGCAGCCAGTGTTACGTTCGAATAAAATATATGAAATCTTACTAGGTTTTTCAAGTCCAGTAGCTGTTATCGCTTTTTCCAGTATTGATGGAAGATTTTTTCCTAAACTTTGATTTGAAGGGGTGTGGAACGTCAACATCATATGTTATTATCTTCTATTCGATTTACATGTGCTATCCATTTTAGTTGTTGCTACTGTTGGTAGTCCTCAAGTGATGAGGTTTCTACTATTTAGTACAGTTCATCTATCACAGTACAAATACTCCTCACTTAACGACTTACCTTTTTTTAACCACCCGGGCTTACGACCAGATATAAAATCTTATAAAATAAAATAAAAATTTTAAAATTGAAACTCTGTATGGTAAACTCCGATTAAGATAGAGATAACGCTTAAATATTCTCCAATCGAGGTCAGGATACTCATAGAGTTTCTCAGCTTCATTTCCTGTGTGCTTGTGTTGAAAAAATGCTCTGGTTACGTGGAAGAATGGGTCAAGCAACGCGAAGATCGATAAGAGTGGTGAACTGTTGAATGATATGGAATATTCCTTAAGCATATAAAGCGAATTGAGAACAATCAATCCCTATGGATTGGCTAAAGGGTACGGATCAAAATTCCAGCGATACGTGAAGAAGGCTGGAGGGTAAAATCGTTGTGAAAATAACAATCAAGATAAACATATTGGTATGAATAACAATGCAAACTCAGCCCAGATTGAGAAAACTTCGAAATAAAGTTTTATCGAATTCAAACCTTTATTTAGAAATTATTTTTTATTTTGGAAGGTACCTAACGATTTCATTCTATCTAATATGGTATATTGAAATGATAGAATTGTCTTTTTTCATGGAAAACACCAAATTCATGAGGATTTCGGGGGAATTATAATGATGCTTCCGTACATGAAAAATCATATTTTACATTCCAATTAACCTTAGAAAATCATAAATTATTTTCTTGATTTTAACTCAAACTAACAATCACTAATTATTAATGTTGAAACTTGACTAATGCATGGAATAATAATGCAACACAAAATGTACTTAGAACAAAATGTATCAAAATAAGAAAGTGTACACAATATTTACATATAGTCTTTTGTATATTCCTGGGAAGACCGTTCCTGGAGAATGTGTTGACTGAGTCGCAGTCGGGCAGAGTCTCTGGTTGAATCTCTGTATTTATCTATCCACCCACGAGGATAAAATGTGGCACAAGGCCGGTTTAATGTGGGTATCAGCGAGGCCGTAGGCTCGGCCAAAAATATAGCCTTTTTGAACCCGCTTAGACGGGTTCAAGGCCTGTCTACCTCCCCGGACGAAACCTAGCCCTTCGGCAAAGCCTCGTCCGGCTTCCTCTATGCTAAAGCATAGAGTTCGACAGTCGATCTCTGGTTGAATCTCTGTATTTATCTATCCACCCACGAGGATAAAATGTGGCACAAGTCCGGTTTAATGTGGGTATCAGCGAGCCCGTGGGCTCGGCCAAAAATATAGCCTTTTTGAACACGCCTAGACGGGTTCAAGGCCTGTCTACCTCCCCGGACGAAACCTTGCCCTTCGGCAAAGCTTCGTCCGAGTTCTTCTATGCTAAACCATAGAGTTCGACAGTCGATCTCTGGTTGAAGCTCTGTATTTATCTATCCACCCACGAGGATAAAATGTGGCATAAGTCCGGTTTAATGTGGGTATCTCCGAGCCCGTAGGCTCGGCCAAAAATATAGCCTTTTTGAACACGCCTAGACGGGTTCAAGGCCTGTCTACCTCCCCGGACGAAACCTAGCCCTTCGGCAAAGCCTCGTCCGGCTTCCTCTATGCTAAACCATAGAGTTCGACAGTCGATCTCTGGTTGAATCTCTTGATTCCTCCCCGGTACCAACTATATTTATATGGTCGGTACTCCACTATGCAAATTAGGTGGATCCTACCACAACAATTAATAAGTAATTCAAGCAGAAATAACTAACACATTTTCAGAACTTGACCGATGGGAAGACGGACAAGAATTTAATGATTACAATATTTGAAGTATCTATGGAGATTGAAAGCAAAATAAGATATTGCTCAGAATCGATGCTCGATATTTCATCGTTACATAAGCATAATGGCTATAACTCTACACATCCTTTAAATAACAAACTGAATGAGAATTTAATCAATGAAGATGTCCTCAATAAGACTTATATACCAATTCTTAGGGAAATTTAACATCCTTGAATGAGAATTTATGGTTCGGTCTGTAGCTTCACATTCTGTACAGTAGTTCATCAGTTGAGAATTACATGTGATATAAATAGATCTGTACGTTCAAGAAGTCTGGATATGACAAAAGTTAGCTGAGAATTTGGACATATTTTCCGTGACAAGAATTCCAAATATTTTCATATGTCCTTGTTGTTGACTTCCAAAAAAACCTCTGACAGGTCCTTCAGGCCACACCCATCACTTCAACCAATCAATTCCTCTGAATAATGCAGTGTGCCATGTAAAGTTTGGTTAATCTTCACCCATGAAAAGTTGTCATACAAGTTTAGGGAAGTTAATTAAATTTCACTAAGTTAACCTTAGGATTAATGTTGATTTCAATTTTTGAAGATTATGTGTGACAGGGAAGAACGACATAAGAAGGGATTGCTACAGACGAGAAAATAAATTTTTCGAATAGAACACATAGTTGAATCTAGCTAGTTCACCAGCAAAACGGTGAAACCTCGTTCCCAAACTAGTCGTAAGCTTACATTTATACAGACGGAGCGCCAGGGAAAAAAAGGTCAACAGAGCAGTTGCCATAAAAGATATTTGTATAAAAAAACAGAGGGAAGCCACGTGGCCAATCTAGTAGCACGCTTACATTCATGTAGACAGCTCACCAAGGAAAAAAGCTAATCAGAACAGTTGCCATAAAAGATAGTTGTAGAAAAAGACAGAGGGAAGCGACGTTGCCAATCTAGTAGCACGCTTACATTCATGTAGACGGGGCACCAAGGAAAAAATCTCATCAGGGCAGTTGCCATAAAAGGTATTTGTAGAAAAAGACAGAGGGAAGCCACGTTGCCAATCTAATAGCACGCTTACATTCATGTAGACGGTGCACCAGGGCAAAAAAGCTCATCAGAGCAGTTGCCATAAAAGGTATTTGTAGAAAAAGACAGAAGGAAGCCACGTTGCCAATCTAGTAGCATGCTTACATTCATGTAGGCGGGGCACCAGGGAAAAAAGCTCATCAGAGCAGTTGCCATAAAAGGTATTTGTAGAAAAAGACAGAGGGAAGCCACGTTGCCAATCTAGTAGCACGCTTACTTTCATGTAGACGTGGCACCAGGAAAAAAGCTCATCAGAGCAGTTGCCATAAAAGGTATTTGTAGAAAAAGAGAGAGGGAAGCCACGTTGCCAATCTAATAGCACGCTTACATTCATGTAGACGGTGCACCAGGGGAAAAAGCTCATCAGAGCAGTTGCCATAAAAGGTATTTGTAGAAAAAGACAGAGGGAAGCCACGTTGCCAATCTAGTAGCACGCTTACTTTCATGTAAACGTGGCACCAGGGAAAAAAGCTCATCAGAGCAGTTGCCATAAAAGGTATTTGTAGAAAAAGACAGAAGGAAGCCACGTTGCCAATCTAGTAGCATGCTTACATTCATGTAGGCGGGGCACCAGGGAAAAAAGCGCATCAGAGCAGTTGCCATAAAAGGTATTTGTAGAAAAAGACAGAAGGAAGCCACGTTGCCAATCTAGTAGCACGCTTACTTTCATGTAGACGTGGCACCAGGGAAAAAAGCTCATCAGAGCAGTTGCCATAAAAGGTATTTGTAGAAAAAGACAGAAGGAAGCCACGTTGCCAATCTAGTAGCATGCTTACATTCATGTAGGCGGGGCACCAGGGAAAAAAGCGCATCAGAGCAGTTGCCATAAAAGGTATTTGTAGAAAAAGACAGAGGGAAGCCACGTTGCCAATCTAGTAGCACGCTTACTTTCATGTAGACGTGGCACCAGGGAAAAAAGCTCATCAGAGCAGTTGCCATAAAAGGTATTTGTAGAAAAAGACAGAAGGAAGCCACGTTGCCAATCTAGTAGCATGCTTACATTCATGTAGGCGGGGCACCAGGGAAAAAAGCGCATCAGAGCAGTTGCCATAAAAGGTATTTGTAGAAAAAGGCAGAAGGAAGCCACGTTGCCAATCTAGTAGCACGCTTACATTCATGTAGACGGGGCACCAGGGAAAAAAGCTCATAAGAGCAGTTGCCATAAAATGTATTTGTAGAAAAAGACAGAGGGAAGCCACGTTGCCAATCTAGTAGCACGCTTACTTTCATGTAGACGTGGCACCAGGAAAAAAGCTCATCAGAGCAGTTGCCATAAAAGGTATTTGTAGAAAAAGACAGACGGAAGCCACGTTGCCAATCTAGTAGCACGCTTACTTTCATGTAGACGGGGCACCAAGGAAAAAATCTCATCAGGGCAGTTGCGATAAAAGGTATTTGTAGAAAAAGAAAGTGGGAAGCCACGTTGCCAATCTAGTAGCACGCTTACTTTCATGTAGACGTGGCACCAGGGAAAAAAGCTCATCAGAGCAGTTGCCATAAAAGGTATTTGTAGAAAAAGACAGAAGGAAGCCACGTTGCCAATCTAGTAGCACGCTTACATTCATGTAGAAATGGCACCAGGGAAAAAAGCTCATCAGAGCAGTTGCCATAAAAGGTATTTGTAGAAAAAGACAGAGGGTAGCTACGTTGCCAATCTAGTGGCACGCTTACATAGACGGGACAGCAGGAAAAAAAGCTCATCTGAGAAGTTGCCATAAAAGATATTTGTAGAAAAAGACAGTAGGAAGCCACGTTGCCAATCTAGTAGCACGCTTACATTCATGTAGAAATGGCACCAGGGAAAAAAGCTCATCAGAGCAGTTGCCATAATAGGTATTTGTAGAAAAAGACAGAGGGAAGCCACGTTGCCAATCTAGTAGCACGCTTACATTCATGTAGACATGGCACCAGGGAAAAAAGCTCATCAGAGCAGTGGCCATAAAATGTATTTGTAGAAAAAGACAGAGGGTAGCTACGTTGCCAATCTAGTAGCACGCTTACATTCATGTAGACGGGACAGCAGGAAAAAAAGCTCATCAGAGAAGTTGCCATAAAAGATATTTGTAGAAAAAGACAGAGGGAAGCCACGTTGCCAATCTAGTATCACGCTTACATTCATGTAGACCTGGCACCAGGGAAAAAAGCTCATCAGAGCAGTTGCCATAAAAGGTATTTGTAGAAAAAGACAGAGGGAAGCCACGTTGCCAATCTAGTAGCACGCTTACATTCATGTAGACCTGGCACCAGTGAATAAATCTCATCAGAGCAGTAGACATAAAAGGTATTTGTAGAAAAAGACAGAGGGAAGCCACGTTGCCAATCTAGTAGCACCCTTACATTCATGTAGACGTGGCACCAGGGAAAAAAGCTCATCAGAGCAGTTGCCATAAAAGATATTTGTAGAAAAAGACAGAGGGAAGCCAAGTTGCCAATCTAGTAGCACGCTTACATTCATGTAGACAGGGCACCATGGAAAAAAGCTCATCAGAGCAGTTGCCTTAAAAGGTATTTGTAGAAAAAGGCAGAGGGAAGCCACGTTGCCACTATAGTAGCACGCTTACATTCATGTAGACGGGGCAGCATGGAAAAAAGCACATCAGAGCAGTTGCCATAAAAGGTATTTGTAGAAAAAGACAGAGGGTAGCTACGTTGCCAATCTAGTAGCACGCTTACATTCATGTAGACAGGGCACCAGGGAAAATCTCATCAGAGCAGTTGCCATAAAAGGTATTTGTAGAAAAAGACAGAAGGAAGCCACGTTGCCAATCTAGTAGCACGCTTACATTCATGTAGACGGGGCAGCAGGAAAAAAATCTCATCAGAGCAGTTGCCATAAAAGATATTTGTAGAAAAAGACTGAGGGAAGCCACGTTGCCAATCTAGTAGCACGCTTACATTCATGTAGACGGGGCAACAGGAAAAAAAGCTCATCAGAGCAGTTGCCATAAAAGATATTTGTAGAAAAAGACAGAGGGAAGCCACGTTGCCAATCTAGTAGCACGCTTACATCCATGTAGACGGGGCAGCAGGAAAAAATCTCATCAGTGCAGTTGCCATAAAAGATATTTGTAGAAAAAGACAGAGGGTAGCTACGTTGCCAATCTAGTAGCACGCTTACATTCATGTAGACAGGGCACCATGGAAAAAAGCTCATCAGAGCAGTTGCCATAAAAGGTATTTGTAGAAAAAGACAGAGGGTAGCCACGTTGCCAATCTAGTAGCACGCTTACATTCATGTAGACGGGGCAGCAGGAAAAAAAGCTGATCAGAGCAGTTGCCATAAAAGGTATTTGTAGAAAAAGACAGAGGGAAGCCACGTTGCCAATCTAGTAGCACGCTTACATTCATGTAGACGGGGCAGCAGGAAAAAAAGCTCATCAGTGCAGTTGCCATAAAAGGTATTCGTAGAAAAAGACAGAGGGAAGCCACATTGCCAATCTAGTAGCACGCTTACATTCATGTAGACGTGGCACCAGGGAACAAAGCTCATCAGAGCAGTTGCCATAAAAGGTATTTGTAGAAAAAGACAGAGGGAACCAACATTGCCACTCTAGTAGCACGCTTACATTCATGTAGACAGGGCACCAGGGAAAAAAGCTCATCAGAGCAGTTGCTATAAAAGGTATTTGTAGAAAAAGACAGAAGGAAGCCACGTTGCCAATCTAGTAGCACGTTTACATTCACATAGACGGGGCAGCAGGGAAAAAAGCTCATCAGAGCAGTTGCCATAAAATGTATTTGTAGAAAAAGACAGAGGGAAGCCACGTTGCCAATCTAGTAGCACGCTTACATTCATGTAGACGGGGCAGCATGGAAAAAAGCTCATCAGAGCATTTGCCATAAAAGGTATTTGTAGAAAAAGACAGAGGGAAGCCACGTTGCCAATCTAGTAGCACGCTTACATTCACGTAGACTGGGCACCAGGGGAAAAAGCTCATCAGAGCTGTTGCCATAAAAGATATTTGTAGAAAAAGACTGAGGGACGTCACTCTGCGTCGGTGGGAAAGTCGAGATGACATGTCAGGATCCATTACATTACAGATCTTTCATTGACTTTCGTCAAAATATTTTACGTATTCAACGGAGGAGGGGCGTATTCAACATTTGATAATTTTGCAGCAGTATGTGCTGAAAGTTTTTTGTAGTTTTGATCAACATTTCTTTTCACTGTTATTCGAAAGGAATTGTAAATGTATGACTAACACTTAAGTAAATTAATAGCAATAATAATATTTATCATGAATTTATTGCAGAAGATATCGAGTTTTAAGAAAACATTGTTGACAATTATGTATTTAGTTACATAACAAATTAATAAAAATAATATATATCTTGATGCTATGTTCGATTGTTGTTAGGTATTTTTCATTTTCTCTTTTGTTATTGGCAGCATTTTAAAATACTTTGGTTGGAATGCTAAGTTTCCTAAGTTAAATAAGCTGGAACTATTTCATTTATATTTTGTTACCTCTCTAGATTTGTTGTTTTTAGATCGCTTTTTCTACTCATCTTGATGAGCAATAGCGAAATTCGGAAATTTAGAATGATCTTATTTCATTCCAAAAATAAAGCCGGTGAATAGGAATCTTTTAAATTAATATACGATCAAAAATATAATGATTTGAGCAAAGAAACCTTAATGATTCCTCCATAATTATGTAACAATATTCTTCAGACAAATCTATTGTTTATGTTACTGTTAAGTGTCCACCACTTTTTATACAAGTGGATTCGCCCGGTGTGTACTTGTACTGCTGCCGGTGAATACCCGAGAGTGAGAAAGTGAGAGAGTAAGAGTGTGAGGTAACCACTTTGTAGGAGTCACAGTTGCGAGTACGTAGACTCAGAAGGAAGTCCTACTTCGATACTGAATTTCCCAGACTGTATATATATTATTATTGCTACTAACCGCATTTCTGGATCTACTAACCGTATTACCAATTGTATTATTTCGTCAATACATTTATTTGCTATATTTCATTCCTGCGTTTGTCATTCATTTGAGACCGGATTTCATCTCGGAATCCACAACAGTTACCTCATCTCATTGCATGGTTACGTACTATAAACCTAAATTAAGCTTGAAATATTGTGTAATCGGTGTTAATTTTTTGTAAAATACTTGGATATGATATATTGAATAATTTGCAGTGAAAAATCAATTTTCGATTTTTTGTTGAATACGCCAGTTTTCCGTCGAATGCGTTATATAGTCGGAGCCCCAGACTAGTTACACTCTCAATATTCAATGCACGGGTGAATATCAGATTTTATAAATGTGCAAAACCGCTTCTGACGAAAAAAAAATGTCTGGCACAGTACACTGAACCAACTTTTCTAGGAGTGTGTTCAGTGAAGCATATTCTGTTTTCAGTTTCCTTATTTGCAATATTAAATTTATGTTAGATTCTACTTTTCTAGAATTAAAGTGTAGATATGAATGATTATACTATTATAGAGTGCCAAGTAAAAAAGCGATAAATTAAGAATGACATGAGACAACCGTTCAGAATTGGTCACGACGGATGTGACTGAAAAATTCAGGAAGAATTTCAGAACATTTCAATAATCCCCACGTTGGGTGTCCTTCTTTGAAACTTGGCGCTGAAAATCAGGGATTTGTTTAGCCATACGAGAAGGGCAAAGCGAAAGACGAAAGTTGTCTGCAAATAACCTTTAAATGACGAGTCACAAGATCAAGCAGCAATTAATTAATCATGAAAGAACCAATCAAAGTTAAGTGATTACACGAGAGTCCAATGATTATTAAAGGCCATGAATATTCAAGAAATATATTCAAGGGCTATTATTCCTAACAGATAAAAATGATAATAATTTAGCCGTTTTATTACTGGACACCATGCATTTATTTCCAATGTGGAACAATACACGTCATGCGTAATAAAACCAGTTGGTCAATGACAATTATATTGTGACTTACCCAATAAAATCTGACATAGTAGCATGATCACCATCCGTCCTATGACCGGGTGTGGTCGTAGGGGCGTTGCGCAGCTGGGTATCTGGCCAATTCCTTCCACTTACCGGTATTGAAAACCGAAGAGGTATTCATTCATTCGTAGCGTGTCTTGAGCAATTAGAACTGGCGCAGCGCATCCGTCTTCAGCTCAAACTACAGCTGACGTAGTCACGGATACATGACCGTTGACTTCAGTCTAAGACATACTCTTCTATGTCATCATGTTACTGGCTGCATATATAGATGTAGAGTCCAATCTACCCAATTTTTCTCGATGGCTGTTGACTCATCAAGAAGGTTCATCCGCCTTTTAACAGATTTTGTTTTTGATCCTGCTAAATATCTAGCCACCCGCTTCTACCCATTAACTATGTTACGCGTTGCCTTCTCCTGTCCCTCTTTTCGTCTATCCGCCCTGTGTGCATTAGACTTTCCAAGCCCTCCTGCTTCATTACGTGTCCGAAAAATTTCAACTGCCTCTTCCTGGTGTTATGTATAAGTTTCCTCTCTGTTTCCATTTTCTCCAAAAGCTCGTCGTTACTCACATGTTCCGTCTATACTATCCTCAGCATCCTTCTGTAGAACCATATCTCTGTCGCTTTGAATCTCTTCTTCCTCTTTGAGGCGATTGTCCAGCATTCGCTGCCATACAAGAGGACATACGTAACAGTTCACAACTCTTTTGTTTGTTTCCAACGAAACTTTCATGTTTCTTAATACTCTGTTTAGCTTTTGGAATACGTCTTCCGGTAAGCCTTTTCAAATACTTGTTCTGTCAAACTTTCGATCCGTTAAAACCAGATTATGTGGATTTTATTGCTGGATCCAAAGATCGAAATCTCGACCACATTAAAAAATGTTAGTTAGTCTATACCAGTGCTTCTCAGCATTTTTAAGCAATGGCACACCTAGGAGCAAATTAAAATATCACGGCACACTTAGCAACATTTTTAAAGAGTATACATTTAAATGTTATGAAATAAAACCATAGATTTAAAAGATATATATATATATATATATATATATATATATATATATATATATATATATATACACAGAAATATGAACTTACTTTATTTCTATGTTTCTATTCAACTATTTGTGCAGCTTATTTATTTGTGTCTGGCGTTTTTTCGCGATTTCTTCAATGTTTGGTCAAATGTACGATAAGCAGACTTTCATTGCTTCTTCAGTTGAGTGTAGTCTTTCTAGCTTTTTTTACTTTATTCAGGGTTGAGAAGTTTAATTTACCTAAATAAAAATTAGAAATTTTCAGTAAAACTGATAAAGCTTTTTTAGCTAATGTGGGATTAAGCGTTTAATACTTATTCATTTATTCAAATACTAACGCTGTGCCATTGCTACTTACACACTACTGTCACGGTGGTTGAGAATAACTAGTCTATAAGATTTACGTCGTAATCGAGATTTCGTTCTCTGGATCTGGCAATAGAATTAATTTGTGGTTTTGTGGAACGAGAAGAAACCTCATTACTATTACTAAAAACTAAGCTATTATCACGTAAATTGTTGTATCGTGAAGCCTTAGACTGAATGTTTTTTTTCGTTTCTTAATGAAATGTTTTTAAATTGACATCCATTTTTCTCATGAGAATTCCCTTCTCCGTGCATTAAGTTCACGGATGGAAATTCTAAGAAAGTTATCGAATACGGTGAAAATCTGAAAAAAGGTTAGATCTGCTGAAATATTGTAGGTGTGAAAAACAATTCGAATAAGTTACTCTATGGTTTGGTCTACGGCAAATCAAGCTCACTGGGTAAATTAATGCCGACAAGATTTTTATTGCTGGTAATATTTTTTTCAAAAGTATTTCTGGTAATATTTTTTTCAAAAATGTATTGCTGGTAAACTTTTATTTTTTCAAAAATATATTGCTGTTAATATTTTTTCCAAAAAAGTCTGGTAATAATTTTTTCTTCAAAAATTTATTATTGATAATAATTTTTTATAAAAAAATATTACTGGTATTAAAACCTATTTTTACACTTTCATGATGTTCTGACCTCAGTTTGGAGGTTAACTATTTGTCCATAGCTGGGACCCTAACAGGTGCTACCACCTCGGGTCTGGGTGAACTTGGGAACACCAGCAATTAAGAGGTGATTCAACGCTCTTCAAAAGCTCCCGATCAGAGGCCTTGCTGCCGGATGTAGTTTGTCTTCTTACCCAGGACGCAGTGTTGTTTATCGCCAGTAAATCAGTCTATAAAATTATAATTCTTCATGGTAGAGAGACAACTGTCACCATTTTAATCCCAAATGCCTCATCTCTCTGCGTTTTGCAATAACAAATAAAATTCTGGGTGGCATTCTGCTATGTTTTGCGATAATCAGTTACATCATTCTTTCGAGTATTAATTTTAAATTTAGCCTGTTTCTACGGCGCCTTTGATCATTATCAATGACGGCCGATAGATACAAGGTAACTGTATAACAATTTTGTCTCATTCGTCCAACAAAGTGTTTACTCAAAGCAGGAAAGTCTTGTATTTGAAGATAGCTTCGTTTAATATTGTTTATAACTAACATGAGGAATAGTTGGCTTTTATTCATCGTTTTATTTGTAGGACAATAAATTACTGTGTTTGAAAATACTCCTGGTACTACTAGTACTACTAGCATTAATAACACCAATACAAGCAAATCAAATAATAATCTATATTGGAAAACGTCAACCAATTCAAACTTCGAGGTGGGGACATTTTTTCGCAAATAGAATAAATTCCTCAACGTCGCAGCTCTAAAAAATAAAGTTGGAGACGCAGCAATAATAATAATAATATATCGACGTTGCTCAAGAACCTGAATTCTTCAGCATATATACTTAAATATCCTGCCGATAATTGCCGGGGTACTGCTAATTCAAATTTATGTTTGTTTCGCTGATCTCATAATGAAGAGGAATAAGAAAAAAAATAGTAGGACATCAAAACTTTAATCAAGCAAAGAAGACTTAGTGGGTTAATTTGACGGTCATGCCGATAATCGCTGGTACACTGTGATCAGTCCTAAAGAACATGGGAAAGAGACGGGAAAATATTCTCATAGCCACCGAATGCTAGTCAACGCTTCACCTGATGTCAGTGGCTGCCATCAAAATTTAAACACATGGTCAAACCAGACGTACTCAGGGTGTTTCTACGTGAGAAAAACCTTATTACGGATAGATTTGTAAGCAAACAACCAAGAGTAGATAAACTGAGAATCTCTTGCCAAGTATATAGAATCCACATTCGGAGAAACCTCTCAAAGCCACACGCACTCTGGACGACAGTAGCGAACGAATCTGGAATTGAATAAAACGTAATGTTACATACGTGTGGTTAAGTCTCATGTTTCATTAAAATGTTCTACGATAACGTTACAATAGGGCAAGTCGATTTTGGAACAGTGGTATTACACTCAATTTGAAAGATTTAATTGGTACAATAAATAATTAGAAAATATTTTTTCCAGATGGTTACCATTTTTTGAGGAGACGAGTTTAAATATTAAGTTTAGGTTCAAAATCGAATCGTTGGAATTTCAATCCGGTGATCAGTTAAAATCTTATAGCACAGCTTTATAAAATTCATAATTTACTTAAGCTTTACAAATTGTGTATGAACAAAAAAAATATTGCATATTTTGCTTGAGGTGATTCATAATTAAAATTCTAGTTTGAATATATTTTCCATTCAATGTATGTAATATAAAAAATACCAACTTTATTTGGATTTATTCTTGAAAATGTTTCATTTTGAAGTCGGTTTGTAAGGAAAGACCTTCAGAAATTAGATATTTCTGTACATTTTTCAGACGATTTTGATGTAATGGAATAACCAGACACCCCCATGAATGATTATACTATAGGTAGTAAGTACCTATAAAGTCGACCGTTTACGAGAGACACGGTAAGAAGTGTAAGAGCGAGACTACTCAAGCACGTCCGACCTTCCAATTAGTGGCACTCACTAATAGATTGACCTCTGTGTATAACTACCGCATTTCATATTGTGCTTGTTGTATACAATAAACATTTCTTCTAATATCCACGTGGTGTTATGTGTTTATTCCCTTTGCACGGAATATAAAAGATTTTTAAAACGAAATGCTCAAAACTTGGTAAAAACTATGAATGTAATTGCTGGTTTCAGCTTTTAAATCGCGTGCTATGTTGATTTTCTAAAATAAGTGTAAAATCAATTTTCCCTAAGTTTACGATAAAATATGAAAATATACTTAACATACATAGAGGCAATTCTGGACCATTCCTAATCTGAACAAAGTTAAAAATTTACATCAGAAATTGAGAAAGTTAATCAAACTTATAATAAGAGAAAAGAAAGCATCCGTCGAATAAAAGAACAGAGCTCATAAGCAAAATTGAGGGGAAATGATGCAAGAACATCCTGGTTTCGTTAAAAAAATCACTGGAACGAGGAATATAATCTTTATTATCAGAATATAGATTTGGCGAGTAGCGCAGCTTTGTTTACAAGAATAACGAATGTTGAAATTATGACTCCCTGTGTAAGCATACACTGTGACCCACGTTCTACTTTTCACCGGCTGAACAAATTGCTAAACGTAATTTTTTATTGCAAAATGCTGAGAGAACAGACTCTTGGGAGTAAAACGGTGCCAATTTTCTGTCTGGAATTTTAAAAACTGATTTATTCGAGCTGGTATCCACATATTAGTTATTACGCAGGCATATTTTAAATAGTTTCCATTTTCCGTTGGTGCGCGCAAAAACTGAGAAACGCTCTATGTAAGTTCACAAGGAAGCGAGAACTGAAAATCACGTCACGACGAGAACTGAAAACACGAATACAGTTTTCATTATACTGGTTATTTATTCATAGATTGACCTGGCGGATGGAGAGAAGTGACACTTGAAATAATTTTGCAACAGATTAACGGACTAGATCTTCTCTCCGGACAGCAAGAACACTTATATAACTGTGGTGAACAGCCCCGTAGAAGCAAGCAAGCCAGAGTGGCTTGCATTTGGTGTATAGGAAAATAAGGGTCTTACCTTAACGTGCGGCACGTGACATCAGCAAGTTTGCTTCATGAAAATGGCATTACTCTCTGGCCATTCTATTAGGTTGGTGCAAAAAAAATATCGTTTTTTGACGTATTTTTTAACGTCAAAAAACGATATTATTTTTGCACCAACCTAATAGTAGTATGTGCAATGATGAGGGGTTTTTCTACAGTTTGGCATGCTTCCATCAATAGCAAGTCGTGTGCTGATTGGTAAAACTTGAGGAGGCAATTTGCCTGTGTAACCGAGAATAACAGCGAATAACGCTGATTGGCTAGGAAACCGCGGTGTTGGCCTGATAAAAGAGTGCTGGAGCCGTGAAAAAGGGGAGAGAAACGTTGGCTATACGTAGTGACGTGTGAAGAAAGCGAGGACGGTGAATTGAACCAGCGATATTGTGATTTGTACAAGTGACGTTGCAGCAATACAGACTTATATAAGCTACAATAACCTTTAACTTTATACTGTGCATCTTGAATTATCGTTCAGCTCCTGAGTAATAAAGATCAGCTTCTTACTATTAAACTACTAGAACAACTTTTAAGATTAAAAGAAGATTGTGCAGCAGTAAAATCAATGATTAATAGGAACTGATATTCCATTGCTGTAACCTTTAACAGAGATATCATAGGAACTAGAATTCAACCACCCAACATTCTTATTTGAAGTAGTCATAAATCAGTTTACAAATAGTAATGGCAATACTAAGTTTAGCTGTCTCCATACAAGAAACCCGTCCTGGATAAGCATTCTGCGTAAGACGATAAACTACATCCGCGTCCTGGGTAGGACGATAAATTATATCCAACACCAAAGACTCTAATCAGGAGGTTTTGAGAGGCGTAGAATCACTTCTTAATTGCTGGTGTTTCCAGAACCCCCTGACCTGGTGTGGTAGAACCCGTCAGGGTCCCAGCTATGGGCAAATAGTTAACCCACAAAAAGGGACAAAACACAACGAAAAGTATAAAAATAAGTTTTAATACCAACAATACTTTTTGGAAAAAATATTTCCAGCAATATATTTTTGGAAAACAAAATACATTTTCAGCAATAAAAATCTTGTGGGCATTAAATGCCCCATTGAGTTGTTGATATGCCGTAAAACAAAACAAAAACATACAAGAAAGTTTCTCTATTCTTTGCAGTACTGTCGGTTGAAATACACAAAATATTTATTTTAAAAAATGGTGAGGTAGGAAGAAAAATGATTTCCCAAGTTTACTGTTATAGATCTTTCAAGTATACTGGAGAATTTCCTTCCTGGCCTATATTTTTAGAGAAATCCAACATCTTGTTTATATTGTTACTTCTCCTTCTAATTACACCTTACTCCTTGTGGTGCACATTTTACTTGTTGTTGCTACTTGAAAGTATTCAATTAATGTGGCTTTGTTGTTTGATAAAGCTATTTGTGATTTTATAGCGCTAGCCTTGGTGATCTGGTGAAGCTCCGGTACCTCTGCTAGAAAAATTTAAGAAATACGAACATTATCAAATTTCAGTCTCTTTCCAACAGCTGTACCTTAGCTTCCTTCTATCTTTTCTATAAATATCTCCATGATAATTGTTGTAACCTAGTGAAGGTTACTGAATACAAATTATCACACGAAGGTTGGTAATGAACGATAATACTTAGGACAAGAACAACACATATACGATTCGCCAGCGGCGCGTAGTAGTAGTCAACTGCTAGATGGGAGTCATGTGAATTCCACAATGAATCTCTAACTGCAGGATATCTACTAAACCCCCACGCGGTCAGATGTCCTACAAGGCCGACTTTAATGTGGGGTATCCAAGCCCATAGGATAAGCCAAAAATTCTCCGCACACACTGTATAAAATGGGGTCGGGTAGTTGTTTCCCGAGACGAGACTCTGCCCTTCAACATAGCCTCGTCTGGGGATCCTCACTACTCGGAGGCAGAGTGTTTGACCAGCACAGCTGGAGACGAATCTCCAACTGCATGATATCTACTAACCGCCCCACGTGATTAGATGTGGCACAATGCCAAATTTAATGTGGCGTATCCGAGCCCGTAGGCTCGGCCAAAAATTCCCCGTAGACCGCGAATAAAATGTGGTCGGGTAGCTGTTTCTCAAGACGAGATTCTGCCCTCCGACAAAGCCTCTCTGGGGATCCTCTCTGCCCAAAGGCAGAGAGTTTGACAAGCACAGCTGCAGACTAACATACAGAATTTACTATTGTATTTATGTGAATGGGGACATACCCATTATCGTCCGTAGGTATGCTACAACAGTAATTGTTCGGTTGATATTTCTTCTTTCGTACCTCTTCCTCACGAATTTAAGCCCGGTACTAGATCGGCAGCTAGATCTCATGACTTCATTATTGATATTACTCAGTGGAACCGTAAGTTCTCTGCTATGTTTTTCTCCCGCAGTCCCGCTTGGGGAACTCTCTTCCGCCATCTTGCTTTCCTGTCAAATTCGCTCTTCAAAAATTTAAATGCAATCTCAGTCCTTATCTTCTGTCTCCTTGAAACTGTTCTTTTATTGTCCTCTGTTTCTTTCATTCTCAGTAACGTCGCGTCTTATTGGCTTGGAGCAAAATGATTTCAGAAAAAGTATTGTCTTCTTTAAGGCCTACAGATCTCATTCACTTGCAGCCATTTATAATTATTAATCTGAGAAAATGGTTGTATATACCCTGGCGTGCAAATATTTAGGGACAACTATATGAAATGATTATAAGCCTTTATTATTTTTTAAGAATTTAGATTTTTACACCATGCTTTTATCCGTAGTATCCGTGGATTTTTAGTGTTGGAAAATTAATTATTCCATTTTCGTAGGTGAGTAACAGAAGAAACACCGTTTTAAGCAGCTTAAAACTGGAAAAGGCTATGCAATCATGATAAAATCTGGATAATATACAAATATCTTAGTGTGAAATGTTCCATCTAATTTTCATAGGTGTAAGTGTTTTTGCATGTCATTGTAATGAAACAGTAAATTGCTTTTTTATACTAAAATCGTGGTCAAAACAAACAAAGATAAAGGTTGTGACTTTGAAGAGGAAGATGACTCAGCGAGATAGCCAGACGGCCGTTAATTTCTAAGATTACCAAAACAAGCTTGATACTACTGGAAGTGTTTTAAGTGCAGAGAAAACTGAGAGATAACATAAAAGTTAGTCGAATAGAGATGAAAGAAAAATTGTAAGAATCTCAGTAGGCAATCCAAAATTTAAAAAAAGAAAGGTGAAGGGTGAATGTAATCTGAACAGCGAAGTTTCAGTTGATACAGTCCACAGAGTATTACAAAAAAAGAACCACTTGAATGCGCGTAGAACTGGAACATCATTATTAACTAAAACCAAGGGGAAAAATCGAGGTAGCCAAAGGAACATCTAATATGGACCACTTATGGTGGAGTAATGGATAGCGGCTCAGTTTAAGGAATCTGAGAGCCGAGTTCGAATTTCAGTCGAATCCATTACGTCTACTTATGTGCTAATACCCTTGGGAAAGGTATGAATCCTCTTCTTCTCCCTCCAGCTACGGGTAAATAGCAAGATAGACTTTGATAGCAACTGGTCTACAGCAGAAAGAAATGACAACCTACTCAGTGAAAAAAATCCGCCTCATCAGTCATGTATCTTTCGATATATAATCGCTTAAGCGTGTATCACACAGGGCACATAACTGACTGATGTGCTAATACTCTTGGGAAAGGTATGAATCCTCTTACACCCCCCCCCCCGCTAGCTATGGGTAAATAGCAGGACAGACAAGGTTCTATAGACTTGAATGGCAACTAGTCTACCGCAGAAAGAAATGGCAACCTACTTCGGGGAAAAAATCTGCCTCGTCAGTCATGTATCTTTCGATACATGGGCGCCTAAGTGTGTATCACGCATGGCTCATAACTGACTGACGTGCTAATAATCTTGGGAAAGGTATGATCCTCCTTTTCTAGAAACTATGGGTAAATAGCAGGACAGACAGGGTTCTATGGATGTAAACTGGTCTACCGCAGAAAGAAATGGCAAACTACAGCGGGAAAAAAATCTGCCTCGTCAATCATGTATCGAAAGATACATGATTGCCTAAGCTTGTATTACGCATGGCATATAACTGACTGACTGACTGAATAGTGAAAAAAAAGGTAATTTTTAGTAATGAATACAGAATAGGGTTAAGTTCTCAGGGAAAAGTAAATGTAAGAAAACAGTGCGAAAGAGAAACAATGAAAGATATACTACAAAAGCGCTAAAATTTGGTGCTGGACACGTAATGGAATTGCCTCAAAGATGATGGTAGAAGAAAATTGGTAAATGTTGATGGAAACCTAAACACCGAAAACTATTAGTTTTCTGCTGTTTAATTTTCTGCGAGACTACGAAGATGGAGAACTTCGGTATGACGATGTTCTTTTGACGCACATCACATACAACAAAAAGATTTCTTGTGGCTGAAAGTTTTCAACTTTTGGAAGTCTGCCAACACAATCTATATCTATAATTCTCAAAATATATGTGTGTGTGTATGTGTGATTTGATGTTGTTTATGCGTCTCTACAGTTTTCATCCGATTTCAATGATTTTTTTTTTGTTTGATAGATAATTCTTCAGTGTCGTTTTTGAGTCCAAATTAGCTGGAAAAAAATTACAACCTTGATGGTGAAAAATTGAAAAGGCTGAATTTTTACATTTTGCGCAAAAATCAAAGGCAAAATATAATGTCTGTTAAAAAACATCGTACAATCAATTTAAAGAGTTGAAATCTAACACAAAAGATTATTAGAATTATAAAAAAAATATTATAAATAAAAATTATGGTATATTATTATTATGGTCCATGAAAGAGGTTCCTTCCTTGCAAGATTGAGAACGCAAAAACGGCCCTTTTCAGTCCTCCCTCCCCATTCAAATTGTTACACCCCCCCATTTACGGATTGTGTCTCAGCTGCACCCAATTGTTGTTACTAATATTGATTTTCGGATCGGCTGACTTTAAACTTAAACTGCTCCAATTGAACGGCAAAAATTCCCTGTAATGAAACACCCGGGCGAAGACGGGTAATACTGCTAGTGTCCTCATATAATTGAACCATTGTGTTGGGAACTGAAGAAACACGTGCTCGAAAAAAAACCGCAGTCTTTAAGAACTTTGGGATTACTTACCAGAAGAACGCGAAAATATGGACCATATTCCATTCATTGTCTCATCTAATTGAGTTAGTTATTTGAGCCAGTCGGTAATACTAATTCAATCAATTATGTGCCATGCGTGATACCCACTTAGACGATCATGTATCTTTCGATATATGACTGATGAGGCCGATTTTTTTCCTGCAGTAGGTTGCCATTTCTTTCTCCGATAGACCAGTTACCATCCAAGGATATAAAACCCAGTCTTTCCTGCTATTTACCCATAGCCGGTGGTGGAGAAGACGAGAATTCATACCTTTCCCAAGGGTATTAGCCCGTAAGTGAATGCAATGCATTCGACTGGAATTCAAACTCGACTCTCCGATTTCTCAATCCGAGCCGATATTCATTACTCCACTGTGCCTACTAATTACTAATTCAATACTTTTGTAGTTTCTGTAATAATAAAGGTAACTTTTAGCAAAAAGAAAATTCTCATGAAAAGAGCTGAAAAGTGAAAATTTCGTTTGTGGTCCAATATTTTTGTATGGCCTTTATTACAGCTTCTCTATGCTTAAGATGCTCTATTATGCATCATTAGCGGAATTTTGAAAGAACAAGCAAGAAATATGGGAGTAGAATGTGAACGGCTATTTTAGAAACCATTAACAGGGATATCATGAAAGAATAACTCGCAATATTTTCACTCGCTACACAAGTCAGTTTACAAAATATTTCTACAAAAGCATCACAAAAGAGATGTGGGTAAATATTGTAAAACAAGTGTTACTATTCTTGTCAACGTAATCTCCAATTCCTACCATCCTCTCTTCCACTGATCTCAATCCTCATTCATCAAATCCCATTTGAACTTTAACCCTCTGCCTTGAGTGTTCCCCCAGACTTGTATTGAGCTAAAATTAGAAAAGAAATCGACCGAAAAGAAAATTCTTCTGTATTCTAAAAACAGATACAAATCAACTTCATTATTGAATGGATGCTTGTAAAATCTGAATAACTTCATATCACACACAGTGGGCTAGCAAACGGACGTTTAGGATTTTTGGAACATTTCCCAAGCAACCTAGACTATTTCTAGTCTGAACCTTGACAGTTTCAGAACTGGTTTAATTTTGTCCGAACTCCAAGTATTTGTGAAGAGTGAGGTTCGTATCAAGTTAATCAAAACTCGCACGTTTAATAATTTATTTTCAATCTATCACTTCTGGATATTTGGATTTTTTCTGTCTTTTTCTGCTAGGAAAGTCATTCGAATTCTGTTGAAATAAATGTTAAAAGTGACATATCGGTTCAATTTGATACTCTTTTTCAAAAGTAACAAATATCAAATAGATTTGGGAACCTTCAAACCCGTTCCGAGATATTCAAACTGTTGAGTGTATACAACGGCTACCTCAGATCGATGAAGGAAAAGGCTTTGAGCGAATAAAGCCTGATGTCTTGTCAAAGATCATACTTCTTTGAACGTTGGGGACTGACTCTACTGAACTGTACCAAGTAACAGAAACCATATCACTTAAGAACTACAAAGAGCATTAACTATTAAAGCGGATAGCCCTTGCAAGAAATGGTTAAGAAACGAAAGTGTTTACGTCCAAATCTTTGAGATAAGAAATTATCATGTTCACCTTGTTATTAACATAACCTTTGCACCCAAACCATTTATCCATTTCATAGGGGTTGATTGTTCTCAATTCGCTTTCTATGCTTAAGAAATATTCCATATCATTCAATAGTTCATCACTCTTATCGACCTTCGCGTTGTTTGACCCAATCATCCGCTTAACAAAAGCATGTGATTTTTTCAGCACAATTACACGGGAATTGAATCTAAGGAATTTTATGTGTGTCCTAGCTCCGGTTGAAGAATATTTAAGAGTTCTCTCTATCTTACACTTCGCCTACCATAAAGAGTCTGCTATTTTTTTAAATTTTTATTTTATTTTATGATTTTTTTATAGCTGGTCGTAAGCCCGGGATGGTTCAAAAGGTAAGTCGTAAAGTGAGGAATAGCTATACTGCGATAAATGAACTGTACCAAATAACAAAATCAAAATCATTGGAGAACTACGAACAGCAGCTACAACTAAAATGAATGACACACATAACCCGAATAGAAAATAATCTCTATCTATATTAGGCAGGATGTGTGTGTGTGTGTTTTAACGAATGCAAGGCTGCAATTTTCGACGGATTTGCACCAAAATTTACATGCACATGCTCTAAGTTAGCGGGAAGGCCAAGACCGACTTGCATTTCCCAACTCCCAACGATAGTGGAAATAAACGATTTTGTCATGCTTCTACGGCAGTTTTCATGTACTTTACGACCATTTTCTACTGGCCAGACTGAGAACCAATAGCTGGCTACCACGAATAGGCAGGTAGATTCTATTGACCAGCGTGAGAGCCAACAGCTGACTGACACGAATGTTAACTAGCATGTTAGCACGCAAAAAAACTCGATAGCTGCATTCGTCACAAGTGGGAAAAATTTAAATCTGCATGGCACTTTACTCCAATTGGCTCATTCACTTGCTTAAACTCAACGTTGATTCTGATTCCACAGAACTGGGTTGGGTGTGAAAAAGTATTTATTGTTAACATTCTTTTTTCATTCAGTTTTTCCAGTTACGAGACCTTTTTTAAAGCTGATCGTTTTGTGTTAATTTTGTTTAGTTCTTTTTTCGTAACAGATTTCCTGTTTAGTATAGAGCTTCGAAAATATTCGCAGTGTGAGATAGGCAAGAAGTAAGGCATGTAGCAACATCAGCACGGCAAAGGACACTCCTTTAAAGACAAGGAAGGGCAAAAATATTTTAAGTCAAGTGATAGCGATTGCTGTATGAGTCGTACGATTTTTGAATCAAGCACGGGCAACGCCGGGCCATACTGCCAGTGACAGAATAAAGATGTTAATATTTCACAGCACTTCAAATAAAAGGTCAGGAATGAAAAACTCCATTATTACTAGAAAGAACAATAACAGCTACTGGACTTGAGAAACCTGTTTTTCTTAAAGATTGTTTTAAGAGGAAGATATTATATACTTCAACCGAAAGCCATGCTGGCCGTTTGGTCAACGAATGCCAAATGTTTCCTTGTAGATGCGCAGGTAATGACATCATTACTATTACAAAACAAAGTTCAATGAAATTAACATAGTTCTTTGCTATATTTTACCTAAGTTTGGTTTCTGATGGCCCAATTTCGAATAATACCAACAAAAAATGCTGGGTATAAAAGATTTTCTCTTTTTTCCATGAGTTTCCAAATATTAAACAATTTAAATATGTAAAATGTAAGTAAATCGTTGTCGGGAAGATATTTAAGACTCACTCAGTCCCTTTCACACATTACATTGATCAAGACTCCTTTAGGTACGGCATGCCAGGCTCCAAATTGCATTTATCAGAAAACCATGATCTAGAGGGATGCAGGGCTGCAACCACTTTCGTTACTGAAACCCCTCTCAAAAGAAGTCTTCTCTGTCGACTGCACATCTGCAGAGGAGTGACCCCCACCCTCGATGCGTCCTGGGTATGATACATCCGACAGCACGGCCTTTGATCAGGAGGTTTTGAGGAGTGTGGAACTTCTTCTTAATTGCTGGTGTTCCCAGGTCTACTCTGTCCCGGGGTGGTAGCACCTGTTAGGGTCTCAGATATGGACAACTGGTTGCCCCCTAACTGGAGTCAGAGCACTATTAAAGTGTAAAAATAAGTTTTAATACCATCAATACATTTTGGGGAAAAAATTACCAGCAACACATTTTTTAAAAAAAATACCAGCAATACATTTTTGGAAAAAAATATTGGTTAATTTGCACTGTAACATCCACGATCAGTTCGCATTAAAAATTTATGTGTAATTGTACATGCACCATTCGAATCTGGCTTGATAAATTTGATAAAATTCACCGTTTTGGAGTTATTGATAGTAAAATTTTGAATTCAGTCGCGTCATTGGCGGCAGCCATTACTGTCCTTGTTTGCATACATTCGCTGCGAAAGCTAAACGCGGAAGACTACGGAAACCTAGACGCGGAACTGATCTTTCTTGTCTAAATTTCTCTCAATTTCCGCGCACGTGAACTATTTACGTAGAAACGCTCAGTATGCGCAATGATACCTACACTGATAGCTATTCTGCAGCGAATGTATGCAAACAACACCAGTAATGGCTGCCCACGACGCAAATGAATCCGAACCTTCACCTGTCGATAAATACAAAACGGTAGTTATTATCAAATTTATCAAGCCATATGCGAATGGAGTATGTACAATTACATATGAATGTAAGTATTCGGGAAATTTTTAATGCGGACTGAGCGCAGGTGTTACACTGCTAATTAACCCAAATATTACCAGCAATAAAAATCTTGTCGGCATTAAATAACCCAAAACAAACCAAACCAAATGCAAACTTTAAGTTCTTTTCGGGAATGTTTTCTTTTCACTGACGAACAGAGTTTCTCGGTCGAAACCCCATTTTTTAACGAGAAATGTGAAAGTTTTGTTCTAATCTTCCTAAGTATGCATAAGATTAATACAGTTCCATAAATGAGATGAAAATCCTTCAGCAATGGGAAATAAAAATGACAAAAGTCTATTTAAGTCTATAGTGCTAGTTCGCTGTGTCACAGGTGCCTGTTACGAGCAAGCTCACGTTCAACGGAGAAGTTAATCTTTCTTCCGCTGAATGTACGAGCGATTTTCTATTTTCTTCACTACTGTTAACGCGATCAGGCTGCATAATACAAAATAGGCTAAAACAGATAAATCTTGAGCAAATCAATACAAACAGATGAATCTATTTAAAATTAGGTAAATGTTGTGATGTTCAAACTGCTATCTTCTACCGCATCGCTTGTCGGGTTTCTGACAAGAAAGATCTCAGCAGAGCCATCTTTTTAGCTGACCTTATACACTTAACCCGAGGCAAATTTACAATATTCTGCTGGAAGACCGACATTTCATGGCTTCATTAGGTTTAAAGAGTCTAGGATGAGTAGAATAGAATAGAGTAAAATGGTATAGAGTAGAGCAGAATAGATTTTCAGTAGAATAGAATAAAATAGAATGGAATAAACAAAACTAAACTAGAATAAAAGGGAGTGAAATCGAATAGGGTGGACTAGAATAAAGTAGAACAGAATAGAGTAGGATAGAATAGAGTAGAATAGAATAAGGTAGAATAGAATAGTGTAGAATAGAATAAAGCAGATTTAAATAGTGTAGAATAGAATAGAGCAGATTGGAATAGAGTAGATTAAACTAAACTAGAATATAATAGAGGAGAACGGACTAGAATAGAATTGGTTCGTCTAGAATAGAGTAGAAGAGAAGAGATTTCAGTAAAATAGATTATGCAGGATAGAATAGAGTTGAGTAGAATAGAATAAAAAAGAATACGCTAGAATAGACATTATCAAGGAAAATGAAATGATTTTATTTGGAAACAAGTATGTATAAATATAAGTAAAATATGTTCTTCTTCTTCTATGTGCCGTGTCTCCTCAGGTCGTAGGCGATCATGGCTCTCCACAATTTCCTGTCCTTTGTAACTCTTAATAAGTTCTGTCTTTTTTTTTTGTTTGTTTATCCCAAACCTTTCCCCATCCATTTACATCCATCTAAGTAGTTTCCGCGTTGTTTTCCTCTGTCTCTCTTGCTTTCAATCTGTCCTGTGAGTATCAGAGTTTCCAAGCCCTCTTTCCTCATGATGTCGCATAGATGTGGCATATATATATTTCAACTTCATGATAGATTTTCAATCTTTTTAAATTCAAGATAACTGAAATTCAAGATAATTTCTCCTTTTGTATTTATTGTTTATTTACTGATATATTTTTATTGGTATCTGAATTTTATACACACTCACGCACACACACACACACACACACACACACACACACACACACATATACATATATATATATAACGACTTGCTCCCCACCAATATATATATATATATATATATATATATATATATATATATATATATATATGCAATGAATCTGATCATGCCAAAAAATATTTTTATTTCTTATGCTTAGTTTATTTGATATTGTAAAATTCTTGAACCAGACTTTTTTTTTAAACTGACATTTATAAATTTAAACTTTATTACTTAATTATGATACAAAACAAATAAGTTTATAAATCTTACATCAGGATTTTATTAAAAAGTTTTCCAATATATATATATATATGCGATAGAAATTATTAGGAAGACTTGAGGTAATCATAATTAAATAATTCATTCAGTCGAGATAAACCTCAACAGAATGCAGAAAGCACTACTGATGAGTACCAAATATAGGCCGAAACGGCCATCCAGTGCTTTCTGCATTCTGTTGAGGTTTCCTGTACATTCTATGGATTACTTAATTATGATATATATATATATATATATATATATTATATATATTCCTACAAAATTCAAATCTATCCTTAGGGTCGAAAACTCATTTTGAAGCATTTCCTGATTTATCTCCCTACACTGCTAACTAAATGCGTTGTTTAAGGTAAGCTAAACTATTAACCTTTTGGCAATAAACTTCTTTTTTTTTATGAAACCACATACAAGTGGCGTGGGGAGATCAACAAAGATGCGTTTTTGTGTATTCATTATTAATAGGGTTCTGAAAGGGTATGAAGATAAAATTACAAAAAGTTATAAAGTTAAAAATAAAATTAGAAATATATACACTTTTAACACATATTAAACATAATGAAGAATAAAATGTATTAAATATAATGAATAATAAAACGTATAAAACATAACGAATAATAAAACGTATTAAACATAATGAATAATAAAATGTATTAAACATAATGAATAATAAAACGTATTAAACATAATGAATAATAAAATGTATTAAACATAATGAATAATAAAATGTATTAAAAATAATGAATAATAAAACGTATTAAGCATAATGAATAATAAAACGTATTAAACATAATGAATAATAAAATGTATTAAAAATAATGAATAATAAAACGTATTAAACATAATGAATAATAAAACGTATTAAAAATAATGGATAATAAAACGTATTAAAAATAATGAATAATAAAACGTATTAAACATAATGAATAATAAAACGTATTAAAAATAATGAATAATAAAATGTATTAAAAATAATGGATAATAAAACGTATTAAAAATAATGAATAATAAAACGTATTAAAAATAATGAATAATAAAACGTATTAAACATAATGAATAATAAAACGTATTAAACATAATGGATAATAAAACGTATTAAAAATAATGAATAATAAAACGTATTAAAAATAATGAATAATAAAACGTATTAAACATAATGAATAATAAAACGTATTAAAAATAATGAATAATAAAACGTATTAAAAATAATGGATAATAAAACGTATTAAAAATAATGAATAATAAAACGTATTAAAAATAATGAATAATAAAACGTATTAAACATAATGAATAATAAAACGTATTAAACATAATGGATAATAAAACGTATTAAAAATAATGAATAATAAAACGTATTAAACATAATGAATAATAAAACGTATTAAAAATAATGAATAATAAAATGTATTAAAAATAATGAATAATAAAACGTATTAAACATAATGAATAATAAAACGTATTAAACATAATGGATAATAAAATGTATTAAAAATAATGAATAATAAAACGTATTAAACATAATGAATAATAAAACGTATTAAAAATAATGGATAATAAAACGTATTAAAAATAATGAATAATAAAACGTATTAAACATAATGAATAATAAAACGTATTAAACATAATGGATAATAAAACGTATTAAAAATAATGAATAATAAAACGTATTAAACATAATGAATAATTAAACGTATTAAACATAATGGATAATAAAACGTATTAAAAATAATGAATAATAAAACGTATTAAACATAATGAATAATAAAACGTATTAAACATAATGAATAATTAAACGTATTAAACATAATGGATAATAAAACGTATTAAAAATAATGAATAATAAAACGTATTAAACATAATGAATAATAAAACGTATTAAACATAATGGATAATAAAACGTATTAAAAATAATGAATAATAAAACATATTAAACATGATAAAATAAGTGAGGTTTTAAAAAACAACTGTCCGATTTTACTGAAATAGTTAATTCTGAGACAAACAGTATTTCAAATATTATTCCTTTTGCCCGCCATCTTCTCAGAATGAACACAGTGATACCAACCTGCGGAACAAATTTCCCATCAATATGTGGCATATACAGGTTTTGAGAATTTTCAGGCACTTTTAATGATTCCTTCCAGTCATGAGCAGGCAAATGTAATTTTCGGTGAGGGGTCACAAGAAGGATTTCACAAATCTCTTCAACGTTTCCTGGCATTTTGCCCTGAAAATTCATCATCTTGAACCAGCACTCGACAGGCATTCGAAAATCTATCCTCAACCAAATGAATGTTCACCAAAAGCTTATTGAAAAGGTTGAAAATCTCCGTATCGGATTCACTGCTCTTCACCTGAAATTGGATACAAGTCCATGCTTAAATATGTATCACTCTCTATATTTCTGAGCCCTTCTAACACTATGTTACAAAATGTGGAATAACATTGAAACACAAGCAGATAGCATGAAACCTATTGGCAGACTGTGAATGCTTGAATGCATATATTCCTATGGAATTGTACACTCATAGCATATACAGTTCGGAAATCTTCCCTAGTACCAATCTTACTACTTAGTGGATACCCATATCTGAGTAGACGTTCTGTTTATTTATTAAACAGTATATTGATTTATTTACGTCTATCGACCTGAATATTCGAGAAATTTAAAGAAAAAATATGCGATCCCCAGAAGGATTCAAACATGAGTACTCCTTGGCAGGAGAAACCGTCGTTAGATCCGACGAGCTTATACTGTCTCTGACTGGTTGGTCAATTAAAGCCGAATGTTTCTTTATAAGGAAACGGCTATTATTATTATTATTATTATTATTATTATTATTATTATTATTATTATCGTTAGCTTTAAAATCCCCTGCTGCTGCGTTTACTGTTGTAAGTAGTTTTTTTTTTTACGGGGTGTATTTCTTAGCCGGACACTCAACTGATAATTGTCTTTCTCTTAGGCTGGTAGTCAAGCAAAGCTTTAGAGCCCAATCTGCTTTGCTACTCCAAGCTGGTGCGGGATGAAATGATAGATTCATAATGTTATAATTGCAGTTGTGCGAAAGAGAACGCAAAACGAGGGAGGCGCCGTGCCTAAGCGCCTACTGGATCTTATGCTTAACCCAAACCTCAAGAGGGGCTCGGAAATACGATCCATCGCTAAAGATATTAGAAAAATATTCCTTGTACCGCTTATGCAAGTTTCTATCTCCTCGTGCTATCCTCTGTCTTTACAAAATCCAGAGGTAAACGGGGTACTGTTGGCATATACAGTGGACTATGATAAGTTTTACCCTTGATTACAGCAATTTTGATTTGTGCAATAACGTCTCTTCTACAGTGTTTTTTTTTCAGGCAATACCCTGTTAGTATCAAGCTACTCTTATCTATGAACGATACTTGACTTGCATTTTGCAATGAAAGTTCCCGGAAGTAAGGAAATTAGTGAATTTCAAATAATAGGATGGTATCAGTGTGGTAAGTCAAATAGAGAAATTGCGAGGGTTTTTCCAGGTTAATCATCAAACGGTTAATAATAATGTCAAGAAATTAAATGAAGAATGTCCTTGTCGTGTGGAACAACGTTCAGGAAGACCAAATATCGTGTCTGAGCGAACGAATATGGCGATGAAGAGGGAAGTAACCAGAAACTGTTGTCAGAGCGTCAAAGATGTCGCCAACAGCATGGAAATGTCGCCATATGCGGTGACAAAGACTCGGAAAAAGCTAGCCTATCAAAGAAGAGTTGCAAGAAGGAAGCCCTTGGTTTCAGATGTTAACAGGAACAGGCGTATGGATTGGGCGAGAGAATTCAAGAGCAAAGATTATGAATTTTGGCAGTCTGTAATTTGGTCAGATGAAACTAAACTCTGCCAATATCCGAATTCGAGACAGGTTTGTTTGGAGAAATCAGAATGAGACTTGGAACTGAATGTTTGCAGGCGACCGTGAAACATGAAGGGATTGGACAACTGTGTGGGGCGCTGTCTGGTTTGGCGGGAAATCTGAGCTGATTCTTGTAGACAAGCGGTTAAATGGTCCAAAAAACCGTCAAGTATTAGAGAAAGGACTACTACCACTATTTGAAACCAATCAGATTGATAAGAGTGTCTACCTTTTTCAAGAAGATGGAGAGCCATGTCAAACGAGCAAAGTAGAAAAGGCCTGGAAGGAATCGCAAGTAATCAAGTCACTGCCATGGGTAGCCTAAAGTCCTGACATGAATCCAATAGAACACGTTTGGGAGCACCTTGCCTGAAAACTTCGAGAACGTGCAACCAAAATCCCGTCATTGGCAACCCTTGAAGAAACATTGCTAAAAAAAAATGTCAAAATATGACTGAGACGATTGTTGATAATTTGATCAAATTATAAAAAATCGAATACAATCACTGAAACTAGCAAATAGAAGACCTACCCCATACTAGTTTCAAATACTGTTTAATTATGTTGAGTTTCGATTACGTAATTACATTTTGAAATTGGATGTAGTTTGTTTCTCCTGGCTAAAAACTTTTCTTCAGTTACTGTATATCCAGTCTTCACTTTTCAGTACTGATAAAGTACAAAAGCCCCTCCGCATCCTTGTAGATGATGAATTATTTCCCACCTTACAACCCATTTCCCACAAACGAAATGTCACAAGCCTCTCACTGCTCTATCGCTACTTCTATGAAAAGTGCTCAGACGAACTACATCCCTTAGTTCCACCAGTTCTAACCTTCACGGCTAGGCTCCACCATGACACGCACACTGGAGCGAACCAGCCTCATTCCTTTCGTATTCCATTTGTAAGCTGCAATTTCCACTCGTGTATCTTCTTCCCACAAACTGCTGATCTATGGAACCGACTCCCAAGTGGATGTTTTCCCGATCACTGCAATCATACCCTGCTCAAGTCTAAGATAAACCGTTATCTTCTCCACATATACCTTCTATCTTGGGACTTGTACTGGCTGAAAATCATTTTAAATGCAATGCCTCCGTCAGAATTTGAATTTGGGCACGCCAATCTAAGTTTCCGTGCAGATATTCACTACTCTACACGGTTAAATAATTTGTAATCGTAAAAATTGACTTTCTTATTTTAGACATCTTTTAATATAGCTTTTAATAATTTGCGAAAAAATAAATCTACGAAAATCAGCAGCTGGTTAATGAATATATTTCACTTAAATGAAAATAAGTGTTGATGTAGGTATTTGCCCTTGTCTCCCCAGTGACACGGGATGTGACACAAGGTCGGGTTTAATGTGGGGAACCCGAGCGCGTACACCGGGGCCAAGAACAAAAATTGCCAAGAACCCCGCAACCGCCGGTTGCGCTGGCATCAGTATGACTACCGATCGCCCTTCTTTAGTGATTTTCATGTTACATTTTCAGTAGAACAAAATAAAGTAGAATAGAATAAACTAGACTAAATAAGATTAGAATAAAACAGAATAGAAAGGAATATAATGGAATAGAAAAGACTAGAATAGAGTAGAACAGAAAAAGAGTAGGATAGAATAGGCTAGAATGGAATAGTGTAGAAAAGAATAGACTAAACTAAACTAGAATAGAATAGAAAAAGAGTAGGATAGAATAGGGTAGAATGGAACAGTGTAGAAAAGAATAGACTAAACTAAACTAGAATAGAATAGAATAGAACAAAGTAGAATAGAATAGGGTAGACTAGAATAGAGTAGAACAGAAAAGAGTAGGATAGAATAGGGTAGAAAGGAATAGTGTAGAATAGAATAGCCTAAACTAAACTAGAATAGAATAGAGTAGACTAGAATAGAGTAGAACGGAATAAAGTAAAAAGTATATAGGTAAGCGCCAAGTTATCAGAAGAATAATTTATGAATTATTTTTATACTTAAAAATTCTTTATTTTTAAAACTCGAGACATGAAGCACGTTGCTTCCGTGTCTAAGTCAAGCCTTTGTCATTTGATATTTTAAACTGGATGGTAAATTCTATAATCTTCAAGAAGTGATAATCGGACTGTCTAAAAAAAGTAAGACATTCTTCATAAATCTATTAATTAAATACAGTACAGCTAATAAACAGCCAAAAATTAATGTGTAATTTTTCTTACTATTTCTTAAAGAATAGAATTTTATATCTATATCTGTTTAACAGCAAGACACGTTTGTGGGGACTGTTTTTTTTGTTTTTGTTTTTGTTTTTTTGAGAACATTGTAATTAGGGTGCGGAAAATATTATTTATCTCAAGTCTCTTTTTTTAAATACAGTACTGCTAATTTAATTTTGGCAGTGCTAAACTAAAACTGACAATCACGAAAAGGTAATTTTCTTCTTTGCCAATACACATCGTGCACAGATTTCACACACGCATTCTTAAATATACTAAAAAATATATTTAAAAATAAATGCATATTTCAGGAGATTTCTTTATTATTTTCATATTTTTAAACTTCATGACTAATCTTTCTTTATTAAAATCTAAAGTCCACCCCAGAGTTTTAGTTATTCTACAAGTTCACCTTAAAGTAAAACAAAGTTTGTGAAATACTGGTTTAGGGTATACTAGCAGCATGGCCCGTCGATGCCCGTGTTTGATTCAAAAATCGTACGACTCATACAGCAATCGCAATCACTTGACTTAAAATATTTTTGCCCATCCTTGCTTTTAAAGAAGTTCCCTTTGTCGTGCTGATGTTGCTACATGCCTTACTTCTTGCCTATCTCACACTGCAAATATTTTCTAAGCTCTATACTAAACATTAAATCTGTTACGAAAAAAGAACTAAACATAATGAACACAAAACGATCAGCTTTAAAAAAGGACTCGTAACTGGAAAAACTGAATGAAAAAAAATGTTAACAACAAATACTTTTTCACATCCAACCCAGTTCTGCGGAATCAGAATCAACATTGAGTTTAAGCAAGCGAATGAGCCAATTGGAGTAAAGTGTCATGCAGATTTAAATTTTTCCCACTTGTGACGAATTCTGACTAATCTGTTGCATTCCAATAATGCCTTTACGAAATGCATGAATCCGTCTCCACTCCCTCTGACAATGGGTTAAATATCAAGGTGAATTACGCCCTCAAAACTTAGGTGCCAAACAGACAAAGGAAAGGACAACTATAAATTCTAAATCGTGTGTAAGATAACGAAAAAACAACTGCACCAAGAATGCATGGCAATTCCCAGAAATTAAATAAAAGGAATGCGTGGAGAGCCATGAACTCTTACGGAATTAAAATTCAGACCCACCGCAATTCTTAAAAATGAGTAATTCAATAAACAAAATTTGTTAAAAATAAGGTTTGAAGCCTCCTAAAGTGGGATTCGCTGGCACACCCAGTGCGCCGACCCGACTGTCGAGATTTGATTTATAAAGCCGTTTTTTAGAAAGCCCTATATCAACGTATTGTTCTCATCAGTCATAGAAGTGGACAGTCGAGAATTGATGTGTTTTCCAATTGACGATTCGAGGGAGTCACTATACGATTTTCCCTCAGAATCGTCTTTACAGATAAACACCGATGCCGTCTTTGATCAAATAGCCTTAAAAAGGGGTAGATCGTTATTTTTCCTCGATGAAAGATCTTTCTCCTTGAGAAAATGAAACAATTCTACTCTCAATAAGGCTTTGAGCGTGTCTTGGATTTTGTGTTTAATCCAAGATTCAAGTGGGGATTCTATATTCAATTAATTGCCAAAGATGCTGCAAAAATACTCAGCTGACTCCAGTAAGCATCTGACTCTTTCTGCCCCGCTTTCTTTACAAGAGTCAGATTGCAGTGTTTCTCAAACTTCTTTACTTCAGGGCGCACTTCTTTCTTTCTATGTGCTGTGTCATTTCAGGACGTAGGCGATCATGGCCCTCCACTTCCTTCTATCCTTTGCAGCTTTCAACAACTTCCTTCTGCCACCTCCTCCAGACCACGTTCTGTCATCCACTTGCTTGAGGCCGCTCATCCGTTGTTTTCCCTTGTCTCTCTTTCCCTCTATTCGACCCATGAGTATCAGATTCTCCAGGCCCTCCTTCCTCATTATGTGTCCCAGGAACTTAAGCTGCCTCTTCCTGATGTTAAGTATAAGACTCCTCCTTGTTTGTATCCTCTCTAAGACCTCACCGTTGCTCACATGCTCGGTCCATGATATCCTTAGCAACCTTCTGTAGAACCACATCTCCGTTGACCGGAGTCTGTTCTTCATACTTAAGGAAATCGTTCAACATTCGCTGCTGTCAAGAAGGTCAGATGTCACGTAACAGCTCAGTATTCTTTTCTTAGTTAACAAAGAAATTCTCTTGTCTCGTAATACTCTGTCCAGATTTTGGAATGTGTCCTTGGCCATCCCAATTCGTCTACGGATCTTGGTGTCGCGCTTACCGTCCTCTGTCAAAACGCTTCCTAGATATTTAAACTTCCGAGTCTGCTTGATTCTAGCGTTCCCGACCTGCAAATCGCATTTCGGGCTCATCTTTTTACTGGTGACCATGCATTCTGGTTTCTTTTTGTTTATGCTCTGTCCCTTTCTTCACAAAACAACTAAAACTCTTTAAATTTTAATAAGGAAAAAATTAGTCATGAGAATTTTGGTTTAGCATTTCCAAAGAAGATTAACTGTACAGTTTTCATTTCAAAGGCTTCATGAAGAATCTTCTATTTTTTAGAGAGACCGATAAAGATAGATTTAAATCCATTGAAGAAGGCAAAAGGGGAAAGATTATCCACTCCTTCTTAAAGATTAAACAATTTAGCATCCAATTTAAAATATCAAATGGCAAAATCTTGACTTAGACATTATTAGGTTGGTGCAAAAATAATGACGTAATAATGTCGTTTTTTGACGTTAAAAAATACGTCAAAAAACGACATTGTTACGTCAATATTTTTGCACCAGCCTAATAACTTGTCACCTCTAGATTTTTTTAAATGTAAAAATAATTCATAAATTACTCTTCTGTTACGCTTCAGGGCGTTTTAGTATCGTTAAGAAGCGCTAGATTTAAAGAAAAATAAACTATTGCTGTCATACCTGGGCTGGAGATGAAACTTTCCACATTTCAGAGAGATGGACATCATTTTGTATGCTCTGGTGAGTACAACTTTAGAACTAATTTCCCACGGAAGCACTATCGCATTCTTTTCGCTACGCCCTTGCTATTTCCATGGCAAAAAGTTCAAATGCACTTCATTATTTTATTCCACTAGTTCAAACCATTTCCTTCGTATTCCAAATAATACCCGTTCTGGGTATGACGATAAACTGCATCTACATCCTGGGTAAGACAATAAACTATATCTGAGAACAAGACCTATGAGCAGGAGGTTTTGAGTAGCTTGAAACGACCTCTCAATTGCTGGTGTTCCCAGCTCTATCCTGACCCGGGGTGATAGCATCTGTTAGAGTCCCAACTATGGGCAAATAGTTAACCCCTAAATTGGGGCCAAAACACAATGAAAGTGTGAAAATATGTTTTAATACCAGCAATATATTTTTGAAAAAAAATTATTACTAGTAATACATTATTACCAGCATTACATTTTTGAATAAAAAATATTACAAGCAATGTATTTTTGAAGAAAAAAATTTACCAGCAATAAAAATCTTGTTGGCATTAAATAACCCATTAAGGTTGATACCGTAAAACAAAACAAACCAACTAAAAGAAGAAAACCCCATTCAGAAAGCTTTTTCCAAAGTAGTGCCATGTGCAAAAAAATCCGTGAAACGTCAAGTTTGACCTTGTCAAGTGTCAATTGTCGGTTTTTCTCCTTAAACTTATAAACTTAATTTCCTACCATCTTATCTTCCATTCATATCACATACCTCATATCACATACCTCATATCACATACCTCATTAAGCATTATCAATTTGACGAACTTTCTTCTTTGAGCAGCTCTCGGGCTTTGGGGTGGATTTAATTTAATCTATACAAGAATCCGTCGTCGAAAGTTAAACGAGATAGCATGCCAAATAAAAACTGTATCAAATAATTTTTTTTCTTTTTCATGTGTTATGCAGCTACACATTTCATAGTAGGCAGAAATAGGAGGTCAAAGGAGACATTCAATACGACGTGGAACCAGATAACTAAGAAAAGAGAATGGCAAATACGACCTGTTATCGATTTTCTGGATTGACAGGTACGGAGTGATCACGTAAGTGCTCATCTCACAACTGACTACCTCCGTTAATCCAGCGAATTAGATTAGCGAAACTTAGGTTTTGTTTCTCTTTTGTTACGCTTCAAATGATACCAGCTACTAGACCTAGTTCTAGGAAAACTGGATGTGTCATAATAGCACATTCTAACTCCTAAAGAAGGCTCACAGTAATGCTTTGTTGTCAGAAAATATGGTTATTTTCTAAGCGTAGCTTAGATGTGGCAAAAGGCCGAAAGTATGGAGCACCTGGTGAGAATCGAACTCAGTTTTCAATCGTAACTGATCTAGCGAGATATGCCTGCTAGACATTACACCACGCCGGGGCGTGCGTTGTTGTCAGAAAATATGGGTGTAAAATCACATTCTGTAATATATAAGAACACATTATAGGCATTAATGATTATTCAAGATTTGGCGTCTAAACTTCAAATTTAATTTGCTTAAGACATGAAACAATATTCAGAACAAACCCGTATTTAAAATTGTACACGGTCTTTTTCAATCATTTTACGCCAAGTAGGGCAATAAAGCCGCTAAGACACAAGAGGTTACTGAATGTAAAAGAATATGTTAAAAATATACTAGTAAGGAGAGAAGACAATAAAAGAACAGGAGTTGAAGAGAAAGAAGATACGATTAACATTGCATGTACATTTTTGAAGATCAAAGTTGACGGGAAAACAAGAAGCCCAAAGAGAGTTCCACAAGCGAGAAGTGCGATAGAAAAATCTGTTAGCATTGAACTTACGGTTGCAACTAGCAATTCCAACTGTAAAATGATGATATCTTGCCGCCAATCTAGTACTGCGCTTAAATTCATAAAGTCTGGGTACCATAGACGAAAGTTCATCCGAACAATTACCATGAAAGTATTTATAGGAAAGGCACAGTGAAGCTACGTTATGGCGGCGGGAAAGTGTTTGAAACCGAGGTGCCATGCCAGGACCATTAATATTGCAGATTCTTCTTTGGTTTTTATCAAGATTCTCTAAATATATAGCAGGATCACCAGACCAGACGTGGGAGAAATATTAACTTGATTTTTTAGGCATTTCACTCCAAGCAAGACGATATTTGTTACTGGTGGTGAAAGAGGTGTTGTAGATTCCGGGATGAAATCCGGTCTCAAATGAATGACAAACGCAGGAATGAAATATAGCAAATAAATGTATTGATGTAATAATACAATTGGTAATACGGTTAGTAGATCCAGTAATGCGGTTAGTAGCAATAATAATATATATACAGTCTGAGAAATTCAGTATCGAAGTATGACTTCCTTCTGAGTCTACGTGCTCGCAACTGTGACTCCTACAAAGAGGTTACCTCACACTCTCACTCTCTCACTGTATCACTCTCTGGGTATTCACCGGCAGCAGTACACACCGGGCGAGTCCACTTGTATAAAAAGGGGTGGACCCCTTAACATTAGGACGAATGGTAGACTTATAAATATATAAGATAGATTCTGTAGAGAAAATTAGATGAAATTAGTTTTAATGATTATGTTATATGCAAGCCGTTCAAATGACACAAAGGCAAAAGAAGTCAAGAATTAGAGACATTTAAAGTTAAGCCGGTTTGACCTTTTTTCCAAATTGAAAGAGAAGACAGGGAAAATGTTCGAATTGTCTATGTCATTATTATGAGCTTTCATCTCGGGTTTAATATAACCAATTATGTCCAATATAACCCCATACTTAAGATCTCAAGTCTGTCACAATTAAATCATAATGCGTACTTGATGCAGCCTTTACACACAGGCGTAATTTTATGAACGAACTTATGCGCAGATGTCTGTAATATGCAGATCCGGTAGATTTTACATTGTCATAAACGTACGGATTACTATTGTAAGGATATTTTAACGTTTCAAGTAGATAAGAATAAGTCTGTTTTCTGATTCAGCATTCAAACTCCTCGCTTAAAGAGACAGAACTAAAACCCCAAAATGTCATCAAGAAGATCAAAGTTTAGTCTAAATGTCGGGAAAGACTAAACATGACTCATCATTTAATTAACAATATACTTTAATTTATTCGAACTATTTTTCTCAAATTGTACTATTTATATTGTTAGGACTGTTGTCTTCATCTTTAATGTCATATCCACAACTTTTTGGTCGTTGTATGAGAGGATTTTGCCGAGAAGAATCTTAGTAAAATCTTCTTATTCTCTTTCACCACTAGTAACCATTATCGTCTTGCTTGGAGTGAAATGCCTAAAAAAATCAAGTTTAATACTGCGCAAGAACGAACAGAATACGGATAAGAAGAATGTGTTGCGCCAGTGCTCTACAAAAATGTAAGGAGAAAGGTCAATAAAAAAGAACAGTGAGTGGAAAGGATAATACAAGAACAGTGAGGAGAAAGGATAATAAAAGAACAGGTTAAAAAAGACAGAAGTTGGCGATTTGAAGATTGTAGTTATCAGGGAAGCAAGAAATCGAAAGTTAATTCCACGTGTGAGACATGCAAGAAAAGAAACCATTAGAAGAGGACGGTTAGTCCAACAGTAAAACGATGAGACCTAATTGCCAATCTAGTAGTGCGCTTAAATTGGTGCAGTTAAGGAATCGAGGAGGAGAGCTCACCAGAACAATTGGCATGAAAATATTTGTAGAAAAGACAGAGGGAATCTAAATCACCTCGGTGAGAAAACGGCTGAAATCGATATGCCAGGAAAGGATCGATTTCATTACAAACCCTTCTTTCGATTTCGTCAAGAATCTTGAGATGTAAAGTGAGAGTACCAGACCAGATATGGCAGCAGTATTCAATGGAGGAACGAATGATAGATTTATTAGGTTGGTGCAAAAATAATGACGTAATAATGTCGTTTTTTGACGTTAAAAAAAACGTCAAAAAACGACATTATTACGTCATTATTTTTGCACCAACCTAATATAAATGGGAAAAATGGATTCTAATGAGAAAAGTTATCTGGCATGACACAGTGAATGAACTTTCCTTGCAGTAGACCTAGCAATTGATTCACTATAATCATTCTACATCGTGCAACAAGCTGCTCTCCTGGAGGTTAGCATCAGCCCAGCTGTTCTCCTGGAGGTTAGCACCAGCCCAGCTGATGGCAGCCAGAAAAGTTTCTCTATATTGATTAAAAGAAAGCGGGGGGGGGTTGGGGGGGAGGGAACAAATTTACAAGTTATGTTTTGCTTCAGTTAACCACTGATTGGTGGGGGGTCCTTTTCGAGAGCAGTTACCAGTTTTATTTTGTTGGGTTTGTCGGACTTTCTACTAAGACAGAAGTAAAGAGTTGTACCATCTACATAAAATACCTAGCTGGGAACTGATGACATAGGTCCAGGAATAAACACCCCCTGGGCCCCCCGCCCCCCGCCGAATGTGATATGAATAAGAAGCGTGTCCGTTCAACACTACTTTCATTACACGCCATTTTAGGAACGTTTGGATTAAGGTAATAGTAAAGATCTGCACAAAACAGGATTTACCAAGTGACTAATAAAAACGTATACTTCCCTTCTTCTGCCTTTTATGTTCTGTGTCCTTTCAAGACATAGGTGATCATAGCTCTCCACTATTTCCTGTCTTTTGTTGCTCTATGTTCTTGCCTTGTTATCCTTGTCGTGCCATCCATTAACACAAACTTACTGTTTTCTTCTAATTCCCTTGCATTTAATACGTCTTGTGAGTGCCAGATTCTCCAAGCCCTCATCCTGATTATATGTCCCAGCAATTTCAACTCTTGTTTTTCTAAGTTCAAGTGTCGTCTTTGTTTTCATTTGTCACTAGACCTATATTTGAATTTGAAACCCACAAGATTTATTGAAGACAAGAGGAAGAGATGGAAACCTCGTTTAACCGACTTAACGAGCCTGTGTAAATGGATGACTGAACAGGGAGACAGAAATATAATTTAAAAATACTACTACGTACTACGAAGAATATGAAGCTGTGGTAAGCTACGATTGCCCATAAATGCAGATGTGGTATGAGGCTAAATAAAGGGGACACTTTTGCATCCTAGAACACATTTGCTATCGATCTCATCTTTGTCTGTAGAAAATTGAATTTTGGTGGGTTCAGTGATGATGGTTGCTTCAATCTTTGTTTGGTTTAGTTTATTTTGTTTTACGACATATCAACCTCAATGGGTTATTTAATACCGACAACATTTTTAGGATAGATTCGTATGAATATAATATGTACTCTTTGGTTTAGATTGGTTTGGTTTATTTTCTTTTATGGCATATCAACCTCAATTGTTTATTTAATGCTGACAATTTTTTTTTATTTGCTGGTAATATTTTGTTTTGTCAAAAATCAGTTTCTGGTAATATTTTTTCTTCAAAATTGTATTGCTGGTAATATTTTTTTCAAAAACATTATTGCTGGTAATAGTTAACTATTTGCCCATAGCTGGGACCCTAACAGGTGCTACCACCCCGGGTCAGGGTGGACCTGGGAACACCAGCAATTAAGAGGTGGTTCCACGCTCCTCAAAACCTCCTGATCAGAGGCCTTGCTGCTGGACGTAGTTTAACGTCTTACCCAGGATGCGGATGTAGTTTAACGTCTTACCCAGGACACGCTTCAATCTTTGTATCCGGAAAAATTCAATCCATCAAGGTGTCTGAAGAAAGTCACCCTCGGCTATAGTATACCATTCGAAAACCTGAAAAGAAATGTTCAAGCAATTTAATTTGTGTTCTTCAGTCAGGTTTAGTCTGATTTTCGCCCTTTGTATGTAAAACCATTATAGCCCCTCACGACTCGATGCTTTCCCTGTTTTATGGTGACTGTAAACTTTTTTGTGACGTCACATATGCATTTTTGTTATATCTCATTACATTTCTATTTGTCTCTCCCTTAGTTACTTAATTAGCATTTACGTCGCGTTATGTCATGTCAATATTTCATGGATAATGAACTATTCCGTTTTGATGGCGTGGAAAGACGAAAAACATATCAGGGGCGCTACTTGGTTTCAGTTAAAGAAAGCAAGAAAAACGTAAGAAAGAAATACCAGGAAATATTGCATAAATGAAAGACTGTTCGGTTTTGATAGCAAGGAAAGGCAGAAAAGACCTATCAGAGGTGCTACCTACTTTCAGTTAAAGAAAGTAAGAAAGAAAGAAAGAAACACCTGGAAATACCGCATAAATAATGGACTATTCCGATTTGACAACGTGGAAAGACGAAAAAAAAATATCAGAGGCGCTACTTGGTTTCAGTTAAAGAAAGAAAGAAAGAAACGTCTAGAAATATCACATAAATAATGAACAGTTCGGTTTTGATTGCCAGGAAATACGGAAAAAACATATCAGAGACGCTACTAGGTTTCAGTGAAAGAAAGAAAGAAAGAAAGAAAGAAAGAAAGAAAGAAACGTCTGAAAATACCACATAAATAATGTACAGTTCGGTTTTGATAACGAGGAAATACGGAAAAGACATATCAGAGACGCTACTTGGTTTCAGTTAAAGAAAGAAACGTCTGGAAATAGCACATAAATAATGGACAGTTCGGTTTTGAGTGCCAGTAAATACGGAAAAGACATATCAGAGACGCTACTTGGTTTCAGTTAAAGAAAGAAAGAAAGAAACGTCTGGAAATACCACATAAATAATGGACAGTTCGGTTTTGATCGCGAGGAAATACGGAAAAGACATATCAGAGACGCTACTTGGTTTCAGTTAAAGAAAGAAAGAAACGTCTGGAAATACCACATAAATAACGGACTATTCCATTTTGATCGCTAGGAAAGACGGAAAAAACATATCAGAGTCGCTGTTTCGATTTCAGCCAATGAGAGAAAGAAAGAGAAAGAAAGAAACAAACAAACAAAAAAAAACAAAATTCAAACAGAAAAGCCGTGAAATCTTGTCGGTGTTATTAGTTATATTGTAATTCTTTGTTTTCCTCGTTAGTTTTTAAGTCTGTAAATTAACATACGTTGCACTTTGCCATTACCTCAGATAAATAATGGCATATTTAGTTTTGATTTCAAGGAAAGACGGATGAAAAAGATATATCGTAGACGTTGTTTGGTTTTAATAAAAAAGAAAGAATGCATAATATGAACAAGAAAGAAAGAAAGAAAGAAAGAAAGAAAGAAAGAAAGAAAGAAAAAAAGAAAGAAAGAAAGAAACGGGAGATAGAGGATTCACTATCACTCTACTTCGTTTAACATCTGCTTCAATGAAATGATAAACCTTATCATTTTTAATCTTTTTATTTGTACCCTCTTACTTCTTTAAATGATGACTTGTATTCATACTTATGATCTTTATTGTAATGTTTTCCTAACCTTGTTAAGTTCAAATATTTAACAACTTAATAAGGGAATTTGCACATGTATCTTATAGTCGTGTATCTCGCAAATAGCTTATTCAATCATTAAATTAAGTTAATATTAATAATTCCTCAGAATATTAAAATAGAAAAACCACAAAATTTTCACAGTTATTTCGGGTTAAAGATATTTCAGCTACTATAAAAAAAATTATTGCATATCTACGTTGCTTTAAACTTAAAGTTTATATAATGTACCTTAGTTTCTGGGCGTCCCTCGTAAAAAGTGAAAAAATGTATCACTCTTTTAGCTTGGTTTGTTATTGATAATGAAAAATGAAACGGGATTTTAATTGTGTATCAATATCCAGGGTACCATAGATAGCGAGCCAGTTTGCGTGCCCCATTTATGACTATTAGGAATTCTATTAGATTGCTGCATAATTATCAGGCGTTTTTGTTGGCGAGTTCTTTGTTAATAAAAATTGCTGTTTTGTTTTTGTTTTTAATAAAAAATATTATTTTATTTTCAAGTTATAAAAATGTGTGTTGATAATCATACGCTCCGGAATAGGCATTTATAAATGTTATTGTTGAATTGTTATGATTCTTTTTATCATAATAAATATTGTTTAAAAACGCCTGATAATTATGCACCAACCCAATATAGGGTGTTTCAAAAAGAATAGGCCAAAATCATTGCGCTATTTTTTCAGGTCTATAGCATTGTAGTGGACTCAATCAGTGGTTATTTGATAGAGTAGTTATCAAAGTTTGATTGGGTGTCAGTTTCACCACTGTCGTTAGTATAACTTCCGGTTCAGATGAATTGTGGGAAGATCAATCAAAATCGCAACTCCTCAGCAGAAGGCATTTGTTTTTGTGAAAATGGCATTTGTTTTCGCGAACTCAAGCACACAAAAACAGTGCTTGAGTTCATGAAAACAAATGCCATTGTCACAATGCAGGCAGATTCGAATGACTTCATTTTTCAGCAACATGGAGCACCACCCCATTGGCATCTCGGGGTTAGAGCTTATCTGAATGAAAACGTGCCTCAGCGATGGATTGGGAGGAGAGGTGCTAAAGACCTTGCTCTCTGTGTTTGGCCCGCCAGATCTCTGGACCTCACTGTGTGTGACTTTTTCTTGTGGGGGTATGTTAAAGACCAAGTTTATGTTCCAGCACTTCCAGCAAGTATCGATGACTTGAAAGATCGAATAACAGCTGCAATCAGCACGGTGGACCGTGACATGCTGAAGCGCGTTTCGGAGGAATTCTCATATCGGCTTGATGTTATCCGCGCTGCCGGTTGTGTCCACATTGAGCACTTATAAAACATGAAATGAAACTTGAATGTATATACAACATATGTGTTCATGCTAGAGGTTTGTAATTTTTTTCGTTTTTGACACATCACGTGATGATTTGGGCGTATTCTTTTTGAAACACCCTGTATATTCAGTGGGCTTTTCATACTTAAGGCTTTGAATTTTATTATGAAAAGCTAAGTATGATATAGACAATTTGATGTGGTGTAATCATTGGCAAGTTTGATTTGTAAACTTTTACAACTTGTTGCCTTAGTTTTCTTCTCTTGTACCATATTAAGATATACTTACAGAATATTTAAACACCAGAGGCTTGGGTGTTCGGGTGGTGTAATGGAGATGACTCGGAATTGTTAATCGGAGAGCCGAGTTCCAATTCCTGTTGGGTTCGTTATATTCACTTACGCGCAAATACCCTTGGAAAAGGTATAAATCCACTTTTTTTCCCATAGCTATGGGTTAATGAATAATACTTGTATCAATAAACGATTGTTATCTCAAAAAGAAATTTACAATCTAAAAGTCAATATTGTTTGGCTCTTCTCCCTCCGGTTGTTGGTTAATTAGTAAGATGTGATTCAGTAAAACTATTATTATCTCAATAAAATAAAATAAAATTGCGTTCAAAATATTTAGATTGCGGCATTAAATAACCTATAGAGATTGATATGCCAGTAAAAAAAAAACAACCAACTAACCTTTCGTAGAATTGTGAAGAAAAGAAAAAGCAATAATTCGACCTATAATTTTAACTTGTAATTTTTTAGAAAATAAAGTTGCTGATTGATTCCAACCCGATCCAGACTTTGCGCTTTAGTGACATTTACTAATTGTTTCTGTGGATGTTTTACCTGCTCAACATTTTGATTATTGTTTGATTTTTTTAATAAAGCACTTTTCCTTTTTTTTATTTTGGTTTTCTTTGATATTTTTGTTTTATTTTATTACCAGTCCGCATAACGCCATGTTTGCATTTGAATGAATCTGTTAATTAGTGTAACTACTTGACAGACTTTTTTTCCCCGGTTGGATTTCTGTCATGTGTTCCAAATGTCAATTCCGCAACGAGTACCAACAGTTTACGTGGTACAATAAACTAATTACGAGAAATCTTCGTTCTTGCATTTTCCAATTTTTTTCTTTTCTCTTTTAATAGCCATGAGTTATCATTACTCCATCAAATTAATGATGTTCTTCTCTTCCTCCTTCTCCTTCTTTTTCATCTTCTTTTTCATCTTCTTCTTTTCTTCATCTTCTTTTTCATCTTCTTATTATTATTCTTTATCTTCATCTGCTTCTTCTCCTTCTTCTTCTTCTTTTTCTTCTTCTTCTTTATCTTATTCTTCTATTTCTTCATCTTCTTTTTCTTCTTCATCTTTTTCTTCTTCTTTATCTTCATCTTATTCTTATTCTTCTTCATCTTTTCCTTCTCTTCATCTTCTTCTTTTTATTCATCGTCTTCCTTCTTTTCATCTTCTACTTCTTCTTCATCTTCTTTTTTTTTCTTTAGGGATCTTTTGCTATTTTCATAGCGATGTGTTAGAATTACTCTCTTAAAGTAATGACATGGACTATTTATTTGTTAAGCTCTCCTCCTCCTCCTCCTCCTTCTTCTCCTTCTCCTCCACCTCCTCATTGTTCTTCTGCTCTCAGGATTTTTCGGCAGTTTCTTCGTTTTTGTTTTTTGTTGTATTTTTTTGTTTTGTTTTTTGTTTTTTGGCTTGCGGCCTAATCAGGTTGAAACACAAGTTCTATGAGTTAGGATTATTACGTCAAATTAATAATGTTCTCCTCTTCATTTGGTCTGCAAGCTGATCGTTTGATCGTACAGAAAGATACATGTGCTTTATAAGTATGTTATAATTTGTTTAGGTAGGTCCTGGGTATGACGATAAACTATATCCGGCGGCAAGCCTTTGATCAGCTGACTGTAGATTTTGAGGAGCTGGGAACCACCTCTTAATTGCTGTTGTTCCCCGATTGACCCTGTGTGGTAGCACCAGTTAGGATCTCAGTAAATAGTGAATACTCCAACAAAAACAAAATACAATGAAAGCATAAAAATACATTTTATATAGTAAAAATACCAGTAATATATTCTACATAATAAAGTGTCCAACAATACATTTTATAGCAGAATTACTAACAATACATTTTATAGCAAAATGACCAACAATACATTTCATCTGTAGTTGAAACCATAAAATTTGTTCAAAATATTTAGATTTCCGCATGAAATAACCCGTAGAGGTGTTGACATGCCGCTAAATTAAATCAATCAACCAACTTTGTTTAGCCTTTTGGAAAAAGTCTTTCGTTATTCCAATGTATCACATTATCCGTCGTTTAGACTACGCAAAAACGTTCAACAAAGCACGTCACAAAGATCTGTTAGAGTTTCTCAGCAAGCTTGACATTCAGGAAAAAAGCTTAGAATAATCAAGAATCTATACTGGTAGCAAACCGCCTGCATACGGACAGAAAATGTAGAAAGAGGTTTAAGACAAACACGTGTCTTCCTGACGGATTTCTTCAACCTATACAGCGAGGCAATTCTGAGAGAATTAGAAGTCCTACCAGGATTCATTATTGGCAGCCACAATCTTAATATAATATATGCAGATGACACAATACTGATAGCAGACACGGAAAGAAAACTACAAAACTTCCTGCAGAAGGTAGCGAAGGAAATCGAGAAGAAAGGACTAAGCATAAACGACAATATACATGGTTATCAGCAAAAGGGTAAACACAAAATGCAAAATTACAGGTTGGGGATACTAAAATCAAGCAGATACAGAAATATAAATATATGGGAATTGTGCTAACAGAAGACGGAAAGTGCAACACTGAGATCCGCCGACATATTAGGATGTCAAAAGATGCATTCCAAAAGCTAATCAGAGTATTAAGAAACAGAAAAATTTCGTTAGAAACAAAGAAAAGAGTACAGAACTGTAACGTGATATCTATCCTCCAGTATGGCAGTGAAGCTGAACAATCTTCTCAAAGACTTGAAGCAGCATAAATGTGGTTCTACAGAAAGATGCTGAGGATACTATGGTCCGAACATGTGAGCAAGGACGAGGTTTTGTAGAGAATGGAAACAAAAAAGGAAGCATACTTAACATCAGGAAGAGGCAGTTGAAATTTCTGGGGCGCGTAATGAGGAAGAGGGCTTGGAAAATCTGATACTCATAAGACAGACTGAGGTAAAGATGGACAGAGGAAAGCAGCGCGTAATATACTTGATTGGCTTGAGCAAATGGAAGGGGAAACGGAGAAATTACAAAAAGACAAAACTTAAGAGCTACAAGGAGCAAGAGGGTGTGGAGAGCCATGATCACCTACGTTCTGAAAGGACGCAGCACATAAAAGAAGAATTAAAACGCTTTTGCACTTGCTTGATTTTGATGTCACCAAATGGTAGTTCGTATTTTCGGTTGTCCCTTTTGCTAGCTAAAAAACATTTTTTCTGTCTTCTTATAATTGATTATTTCGTTTCTCTGCTTTACTACTTGTGGCTCGGATTTCCTGCAGGTCTCCTTCACTGCCTCCCATCAAAACGTTGGAGACAGAATCTGTATAAGCTACGTCAATGACAACGTATTGATAATGATCTCTTCTTTCGTTTTCGCAACATTCGAAAAATATTAAAACGAGACTAATACTATGAGATGAAGTCTAAATTCTCAAGATGTTTTATGGTTCACGTTCTGTTTTGTGCGTGTCAAGCTAATGACTTGAATTCATACCTTTCTCTTAGGGAACTGATTTCCCGCTGTTTTTTCCCAAACAGTGCGAAAAAGAAAGTTCAAGAATTGATATTAATTCATCTTGCGACGAGTCATATTTTCGAGTGGCGTTTGCCCAACAAAAGCAAAATTGAATTCATTAAACTACTGGTGTGATATTTTATGGAATTAAATTTTAAGTTATGAAACCTGGGGATTTTCTATTTATAGTTTTTGTCTAAGAAGTAGTAATTTGTAAAGTTATACCAACTGAATAATATATATACACTGACACGTCAAAATACATGGCACGTTGTATTCATATACAAATCTCCACGTTATGAAGCAGCAGATGATACAGCTGGAGGTTAAATAAATCCTAACCTTTAGGTTGGCATTTGTATTTTTTGAATAAGAGCCTAAGGACAAAAAGGCTTCTCCCCAAGCTGTACCTCTCTCTGAGTTTTTTGTATAGTGCCCGCAACGTCTCCAAAAATGGAAGTCCGCAGGGGCTTGGAAATTATTCCGCGGTGTTGCCATTAAACCCGCTTTAAACCTTGACCTTGTGTCACATCCGGTTGCGATTTGGGCGCGCTTGTAAATATCACAAATCCTAACGCTAGCATTTGTATACTTTAAATACGAGCCCAAGGCCCAAAAGGCTACCCTAGGTTGTACCTCGCTCTTTCCTGAGTTTTTTGCCCGAAACGTCACAAAAAAAAGATAAGTATTCAGGAGGCTTGGGAATTATTCAGCGGTATTGTCATTAAACCCACTTTAAAAGTTGACCTTGTGTTACATCCGGTTGTCACGTGGGTGGACTGATAAACACGACAAATCCTAATATTTTGGATGTGATTTGTATTCTTGAATATTAGCCCTAGCCCCAGGGGAAAGCTTTCAACCCCAGGCAGTACCTCTCCTTCAAGAGGAGGCTGAGTTTATCACCCAGTGCCTGAGGTTTCACCAAAAGGGGAAGTGTCAAGAGGGCTTGGGAATTTTTGCGGGGTATGGCCCTTAAACACATTTTAAACATCAATCTTGTATCACATCCGGTTTCGACGTGGGCAGTCTTGTAAATACAACAAATCCTAACCTTGATGACTAAATTGATAGAGAAATAGTAGTGAATACTTTGAACTGATTATAATTTACAATATGGGATATGCACAGATTATATGATGCAGAAGACTGTCCCCAGCCTCTTGGTATTTGCAAGTGCAGCAGTTTGCGTGCAACTAGATATTTCTCTAAAAGGTCTTATAAAAAGTTCAATTCGACTCATGTTGGGCGAACAGGGTCACAGCATTAGTCGATGATCTTCAATTTGCTACTTTTGGGTAATCTGGGGCCGATGACAAGATATATTATCATACTGTAACAAGATACATGGAGACTAATAATAAATGCCAAATGGTGCGACTCATCGAAAGAATGTCATCCTAAAAAGATCCCACTTTTGAAACCTCGCCATTTGAAGGCAGGTATGGAAGATCATATTGAGAAAAAAATGATTTTCAGATAAAACTCTTGTTTTGCATATATTCCAAATGCATAAAACTTTTCTTTTTAAAGCAAAAAAAATAGAATTAGTAAATTGGCCTTTTACCATGGGTTTTTAAACCCATGGTAAAAGGCCAATTAACAATAACAAACCGCGTGTTATGACTGAATAAATTAAATAAGTTAATTTTAAGTTATTTGGTCACAAAAACGTGTCACATGTTTGAAAGAAAATTATTTCATTCCATTGAAGAACATTATCCCTACAATGAAACACGTAGGAGCCAGTTTATGCGCTGAAATGTTTTTGTTTTGTTTTTTTTTGGGGGGGGGGTCCAAAAAAAATTCAAGTTTATGGTAGTAGAAGAAAGTAGTCAGACATTGATATTTTGAGCGACAGCTTGAAGGCGTCTACAAGGGAATTGAATCTTTGACATTGTTTAATCGGCAAGCAGGAAAAAAAGATACTAGGCATACTTCAAAATTAATGAAAACATTGTTGGATATAAATCGGTTTGAGGTTTTATCACGGCTAGTTCACAGCCAAGATACTAATCCAATAGAAAATTTATGGAGAGAATAGAAGCTGAGTTTAAGACACAAATCTTAATTATTCAAGAATTATTGACTTTATATCAAGAAAAAAGGGAGAATATAAATGAAGACGGAAAATCTGAAAAATTACAAAAGATACTAAAAAGACCAAAAAAGTTACATTATTGGCTTAATTAAATATACGAAAACATTTTGCCCTCACGAAAATATTTGATTATTTACATTATTTTCACTGTTTTATATAGGCATATTTTACTAATTGTTTACTCAATACAAAGCCCAAGAGTCACTCAATCAGAGTTGCTGATTGTGGTTAATGCATGCAAGAAGAGAAGGTAAAAAAACGCAGATTATGAGGAGATATAAAGGGTGTTTCATTAAGACGGATTATATATAAGGGTGTTTCATTAAGACGGATCAAAGTCAGCAGTAAATAAATCAGTGTTATTGGTACAAAATTTATTTATAGCTCCATTGGGTCGTGTTATTTAAGTCATGACAATTATGTGTGAAAAATAATATTGCCCAAATGTCCGCCAAATCTGAACGAAAAACTTAATTCACATTTAAAATTGATCCAAGTTATTGGACACCCTCTATAAAAATAACGGTTAAGCCTAAATTTGAAGAGGGTGAGATTGAGAAAGTATCCTCTGGGAGTCTGTTCCATAAAGAAGCGTTTCTGCGTTAAGAATCTGTCCGAATGAACTCTCTTTATTGCTGACAGAATATGAAAAGAATGGGGGTTATTTTTCCTAGTGTATGTGGCAAGCTGTTTCTTATTGAAGCTCAGAACTGATAGAACTAAAGAATGTAGCTCGTCAGAATATTTGCTATGGAAATAGCTATAGAGTAGCGAGAAGTAAACAATGTTTCGTCTGTGGGAAAGGTGTTGTAGAGTTGAAAATAATTCATCAACCAAGACTTTTTTTTTAACTCTATCGGACCTGGATAGTGAAAACTTGATCGCTCCAGCCCAGTTCAGGCTGCAATCCCCATTTGAGATCAGATCTTGGTCTTGTGAAAATACAGCATAGCAGGCAGCGTCATACAAGGAACCGATTATTTGAGTTCCACCTGATATCTGGCGTGATCTTTAGTGCCAAAGGGGGCTCAAAGTAAATAACCCTCCTTCAGAAAACAATTATTCATCCTGATAAAATTCAGTGTATACTAGGGTCTGTGATGATAGAACGTTACTAACCGTTAGAACTAGGCCAGCTCTCAGTCTCTGGTGATCTAGATTGGAACGAATTTATTAGAATATAGCTTTTGTCTTTTTTTTTTTTTATTCACCATACTAAAGTTTAATTGTACCCACAAAACCAATGACTATATATTCAGGGTGTCCCAAAAGTTGACTTCATTCTGTAGTCTAATAACTTTAATAAATTCTCACTCAAATGATAACATGATTTTGTAACAAAATGTTTCAAAAGTAACTTGACTGTGCGGATTTATCTCAGTGAGAATCTACAAAGAAGATGCATCGGTGGTGCCAGTACTAATGACAATTTGCCGTTGAATTGGCTACCATGTTAACTTCACTTAAAGCGCTCGGATTTATTTAGGACAGGTTTATATACCCATCACTTTTCCTACAAGCCTAGAGCAATTTAGGCAGAGAATCACAGAGTCGTTACAGAATGTTACGCAAGGCATACTACAGCGTGTTTGACAGAAGCTGAACTACTGACTTGACGAGTGTCGTGACACAGGTAGGGCGCATATTGAGCATTTGTGTAGCTTTGTAAAATCGGTTATAAAACAACATCCCTTACAATACCTAGTTTAAATTTTGATAAAAAAAAATTTTATTGTTCAATATGAAGCCTATTTAATTTAGTTGGGCTGGAACATGTAGTTACTCTGATCGTCATATTTCAAATTGCGTCAATTTTGGCGGAAACATACACACATATATATATATATATATATATATAGGATAAATACAAATATAAGTTGATTGATGTTGTATTCAGCATTTCGACTCCAGAGTTTCGTAGACAAAACTTTTTTAATTGTTCCGTCCATTCGTCAAGATGTTTCATTAATTAAAAATCTTATACTTTTTGTAGTTTAATGTAATTAATTTATGCGCTAGTTATTGGCATTAGGTTGATTTTTTCCTCTTTGTGTGTGTCTGTGTGTCTGTGCACGCGCGCCCGTGAGTGAGTGTGTGTGCGCAGACGTGCGTGCTATTTCTCCTTTGCGTGTCTCCTTATATTTTCTCCTTATTCCTTTTCCTTCTCTTTTTCGTTCAGTTCTGAGTGTCAAAGATAATGCATAACACACACGCGAATGCGGACACACACACAAACACATATATACTTATATATATATGTGTGTGTGTGTGTGTTTTATGTGTTTTAAAGACAACAGACAAGTTATTGCGATTAAGTTTTTTTATTTATGTGAGTGTGTGTGTCCGAATGCGGACACACACACACACTCACACATATATATATATATATATATATATATATATATATATATATTATGGGTTTTAAACACAACAGACAAGTTATTGCGATTAAGTTTTTTTATTTAATTCTTCTTGTGTTCGAGCAAGTATTTTATTTTCTGGACACACAAACTGTCCAAATCTTCTGCAATTCCGAGCGCTTTCGGCTATACTGTTAGCCATTATTAAGGATGATTTTATTTTTTACTTTTTAACTGGACGTATGGGTTATGTGTATGTATCTAGAGTTATAAGGATGTTTTATTTTCTAAACACCGCCAGCATATTGTGGCCGTGTTTGCAGTCAATATTATTGAGTATTGGCTTTTTTTCTTTTTACGTTTTAAGACTTCCATTATTTTTAATCTTTTTTTTACATGTAGATGAGGTTATTATGCTTCTTTTTTCTACTAGTATGTTTCGGTTGGAGTCTGGTAAGTTTTTGTGCGTGCTTAAATAAATTCTAATGGAACTTTGGTCGAATAGGTGTAAAGTATGTCGTCTGTATAGGCATGTAGTCATGTGACCGATGTAATTATTTATGAATTAGGTTTCATCAGAAACACAGTTCCTTAAAAGACATTTGAACTCGTAAATAATGTTCGTTCTTTGTAGTTTTGATTTTGCAGATGTGTTATTTTTAGGATAAGTTTAGTTGTTTTAAATTTTTTGTAATAGATAATTATTTTTATCTTTTTTGTTCCGGTCAACTTAGGTAGTGTATTTCTTTATGATATTTCTAAGTGAAGACAGTTGATGCGCAATTGGCATGTATCCAAACTTATATATATATATATATATATATATATATATATATATATATATATGGGAATTTTTGCCGTTCACTTGAAGCAGTTTAAATTTTAAGTCAGCCCACCCGAAAATCAATATTAGTAACAACAATTGGGTGCAACTGAGGTATATCCCCAAATGGTGGGGGTTAACAATTTGAAGGGGGTGACCCTGAAAAGTGTCGTTTTTGCGTTCTCAATTTTTGCAAGTAAGGAACCTCTTCCATGGACCGTCATAATAATAATATACCATAATTTTTATTTATAATTCTAATAATTTTAGATTTCAACTCTCTAAATTGATTGTACGCTGTTTTCTACAGACATTAAATTTTGCCTTTGATTTTTGCGCAAAGTGTAAAAAAATCAGTTTCTTTCGATTTTTCACCTTCAATGTTGTAATTTTTTCCAGCCAATTCGGACTCAGAACCGGCTCTGAAGAATTATCTATTAAACAAATAAAAATTTCATCGTATGAAAACTATGGAAGCACCCGATCACACACACACATTTTAGGAATTACATATATATATATAGTAGAAATTATTAGAAGGATTTCAGATAATCATAATTAAGTAATTCATGGAGTCTAGAAGAAACCTTGACAGAATGCAGAAAGGACTGGACAGCCATTTTGTCCTATATTTGGGACTACATCAGCAGTGCGTATCCACTACCGAGAATTGAAACCCGGACAGTTACGCTATCAGGCAAACGTCATACCAACTGTACTGTATAGATATGGTTCGCGTCATGATGTAAACTGGAGAGTAAATTGTAATGTTCTTGTGTTAGGTTGGGGAAAAAATAATGTCGTTTTCTCACATATGTTACTATGTGAGAAAACGACATTATTTTTGCACCAGCCTAATAATTGTAACCTCTATGTAACGGCAATGGTTATGTTAACTGTTTCCTTATATGAATTAGGTCTTCACTGGCCTAACAACCAGTGTTACTCTCGGTTGAAATTTATAAAATATTTCTATTAAAATACGTGTTTCGAGTTTACTCTTGCCGTTCTTCTCAATATTAAAAGTGGCTTTCCTTCTTAAACTTTTGTTCGAAGTAGTGTGGATCGTCAACATGTCCATGCTTTCATTATTCTTTCTTCCGGCTACATGTGCTATCAGTTTTATTTGTTGTTCCTGTTGAAATTCCTCAAGTGGGATGGTTTCTGATATCTAGTGCAGTTCTTTCTTTGTAAATCTGTAACGCCATTGCACGAGGTTCAAGAAGGATTGTCCTTGCTAAAACCTACAGGTTCCATCATCTGAGATTAGTTTAGCGCCACCCATGGCGTCCACGTGAAAGTCTCGACCTGACGAGACTATTTACGAGCATTGCTTGAGTTTCGTTTAAGCGTAACCAATATGCCAGTTTGCGTTATACTGACAGTGCTCGGGTACATCGAGACGGTGTAATGTTTAGCAAGCTTGTCTTGCTAGAACAATTACGACTGAGTAGTGAGTCCAATCCTCACTGGGAGCCCCATTGCTTTCGGCTTTGTGCCACATCTAAGCTATGCTTAGAAAATCACTATTAGGTACCTTGAGCCGGTGTAATACTTACCAAGCTTGTCTTGCTAGAACAATTACGACTGAGTAGTGAGTTCGATGCTCACTGGGTTCCCCTTACTTTCGGCCTTGTGCCACATCTAAACTACGCTTAGAAAATCACTATTGGGCACCTCGAGGCAGGGTAATGGTTGGCAAGCTTGTCTTGCTAGAACAATTACGACTGAGTAGTGAGTTTGATCCTCACTGGGTGCCCCTTTCTTTCGGCCTTGTACTATCAGGTCATCCCATAAGTTCTGTCCGAATGTTGAATAAAGAAAACAAGTGACCAAATGTTACATTTAATAACAGATTCAATAAACAATGTATTTGCCCTGATTATCTATGACTTCCTTCCATCTATTAGCAAGCTTACTAATTCCATTACTGTAAAATTCTTTTGGCTTTGATTCGAAGAACTCACAAATGTCAGTTTTAACCTCTTCCTGTGTTACAAAAGCTGTTTCTTCCAAATGATTCTGTAAGCTACGAAACAAATGGTAGTCTGAAGGAGCAAGATCGGGAGAATAAGGTGGATGAAGAATTTTCTCCCAACCAAAGTCTTCGATCTTTTGTGACGTGTTTCTTGCTGTGTCGGGTCGCGCATTGTCCGGATGAAACATCACCCCTTTTTGAATCACTTGAGCAGCTATTTCTTTCCTCAAAGCTTGGTTCAAACACTCTAATTGCTGACAGTATATTTGAGCATTAATTGTTGCATTAGGTGATAAGAATTCAAAGTGGATTATTCCTTGGCGATCCCACCAGATTGAAAGAAGAACCTTTTGCACATAAAGTTCCCTTCTCGGCCGTGGCTGGAATACTTCCCCTTTACCAAGCCACTGTCTACGACGCTTAAAATTTCGATAAAAGATCCATTTTTCGTCGCCAGTCACAAGTCTATCCAAAAAAGGTGAAACAAATTGGCGAGAATGGAGAGAAGAGCGGATGTCAACTCGGGATTTGAGGTTGCTTTCAGACAATTCATGAGGCACCCATTTTCCAAGTTTAGGAACTTTTCCAAGTTGTTGAAGATGACGATGAACAGTTGTATGGTTTGAACTGAGAAACACTGCCGATTCCTCAACTGATAAAGCAGGATTTTCTTCAAGGGCTGCTTCAAGAAGCTTTTCATCAAACTCAACTGGACGTCCGGTTCGATCTTCATCTTCAAGGGTGAAATCTCCACCTCTGAATTTTGCAAACCATCTTCTGCAAGTTTTTTCATTCACACATTCCTCTCCATAAAATGAGTGAATGTTTCTAGCCGCTTCGGCTGCTGAGTTTCCTTTCTTGAACTCATAAAGCATTATGTGCCTCAAATGATTCTTGGGTACTTCCATGTTAGCAGGGTTTTAATCAAACAAAATTTAATTTTATTGTTCTATGAAATAAAATTTGATCAGTTTAAATGCATCGAAACATAAAAATAATGTTCCGCTCCATTAGACATTATAAAATACTCTTTAAATTTCGTTCATTTTAACAAAAAGTTAAAATTCAGACAGATCTTATGGGATGACCTGATATAAATATATATAAATATATTATATAAAAATATAGATATATAAAAATATATGAATATATTATTATATATAAATACATAAATCTATGATTCAATGTATGCGTGTTGGTCTTCGGGATATAGAAGTTCTTAACATATCATAGGAATTTTATAAAAAGAATAAATAAATGATAAGAATTTTTATGCAGGAATCAAGAAAAATTTTTTAAAAAGTTAAAATTCGGACAGAACTTATGGGATGGCCTGATACATCTTTTTTTTTTTTTTTTTTTTTCTTCTTAAGCTTAGCGCCCCGAGCAAGGCATGAAGCCACTAGGATGCAGGGGGTTTGCAGAAGATTTGTAGCAAGAGCAGATAGGAGTGATAGAAGAAAGGATGAAGGGAAGGGTAGTGTGTAGATCAAGGTAACTGGAGATGTCGATTGACATTACATTTGAATAGTTGGAGATTATAGCTATCAGGGAAACAGTAATTGGGAAGGGTGTTCCACAGGCGAGAGGTGCGAGGTATGAAGCTATTGGAGTAGAAGAGACGGCTACATTTTAAAGTTTATACAGTGTAAGGGTGAGAGCGGGATGCCAGCCTCGTAAGACGCTTGTATTCATGGAGACTGGGGACCAGGGAAAGCAGCTCATCGGAGCAATTGCCATGAAAGTACTTGTAGAAGAGACAGAGAGAGGCGATGGCGCGTCTGTGAGATAGTGGCTGCAGGCGAGACGCCAGATCAGGGCCAATCATATTACATATCCGTCTCTGAATCTTGTCAAGAACTCCGAGGTAAACAGAAGGTGCCCCAGACCATATATGGCAGCAATACTCCATGCAAGGGCGAATGGTCGTTTTGTATATTTGAAGTATCGATTCAAGGGAGAAAAATTTCCTGGCGCGGCACAGAGAGACAACTTTCCTCGCGGAGAACGATGCAATTGACTCAATGTATTTGTTCCATCTCAGGTCAGCAGTCAACGCAGGAGTCACTCTCAAGAAGTTGGCTATCAGACATTCTAATCGGGGGCAGGTAAGGATATCTATGGTGGTTAATGGAGAGTAGTTTAGTTTTTGAGGCGTTAAATTTGACTATCCAATTGTTGCCCCAGTTAACAACCGATTGGAGGTCCATTTCAAGACGCGCGGCCAGGTTAGTTTTGACTGCGACACTAGATTTGGTTTTGAGGCAGGAGTAAATTGTAGTGTCGTCCGCGTAGATGCCAACTTGGGAACCTATGGCGTCAGGAAGGTCGTTGATGAAAATAAGGAAAAGTGTGGGGCCAAGGATGGAGCCTTGGGGAACACCTGCGTTCGTGGGATAGGAACTGGAGGAGAAACCGTTGAGAACGACCGTCAATTCTCGATTTGATATGAAGGGGTAGGAGACTAATAGGACGGTAATTAGCGGGGTCATAGGGGTCTCCAGAGTTCTTAAAGACAGGAACACTGGATGAGGACTTCCAGCAGTCAGGAAAACAGGATTCCTTGAGGCAGTAATTATACAGTTTAGAGAGGGCGGGTGCTAGAAGCTATGCTTAGAAAATCACTATACTGACAGGGCTTGCTTTTCCTATATTCACACACCGCAGTTCTTGAAAATTTGGCCTTAGAATAATGACTATGCTAGGCTTCCACAGTAGTTATACTCGTGTATCATGCAACTTTTGAAGACGTAATTTTTAAGCTAATTTTAAGGGGGTCATATGCCCGAAATATAAAATTGGCGTATGTATTGCTACCCCAGGCTACGCCGTTGAACAAACTATATATCCATTTACCGTCGTCAAATTATCTTCAAAACTAGGTCTTCAAAGGTTGCATGATACGCGAGTGTATACGGTATATGTGTATGTCTGTAAAATTCATTGATATATTGAAATTGATTCCTGTTGAAAGGGCAGAGTTCAATTTCTTCAAAAGTTATCAGCCTCGCCATTAGCGATTTCTAGCTGTACCTTCTTACCCCTGCACCCGGAAATGCTTATTTTAAGAACGTGTGTCCTGGTTTCTTCATATATATTTTAACTTTACGACCAGAAATGTGTATTTTTACGTTCCCACGTTAATTAGAAATTTTAATGGCAATTTGCATAGGCGAAATTCCAGTTGCACTCACGCACTTTCCACAATCCGCTTTTTTTTTAAGTGAACGCTTGAAAAAATATATCGTTGTGGTGCATGATTATCAGGTGTTTTTGTAGGCGTTATTTCTTAAGAATAATTGCCGTTTTGTTTACTTTTTTTAATAAGAATATTATTTTATTTTCAGGTTATAAAAATGCGTGTCGATAACCATACGCTCTGGAATAATCATTTAAAAATGTTTTGGTTGAATTGTTATGTTTATTTTTCCATGATAAATATTGTTTTAAAACGCCTGATAATTATGCACCAACCCAATCGATGCATATATTTTCTTTCGTCAGTATAGCAGCCTTTTCGACGCTATTCGATGCTGGTGATTAACGATGTACTATGCTATACGTTTTCGCTCTACAATTAAGGGCAAATTAATGAGCAAATTTTCTATCCCAATTATTTTACACGCACATATATTCTGCACAATGAGCTGTTATTGTAAGAATCGATCAAAATATTCATGAACCAGATGAGAATGCAAGCGGCGTTTTTGTTCACTATTCACAGTAGAATTAAGTACATTCTCAAAGGATTTCATACGAATTTTGGACATTTCTTTTTTTTTTTTTTACTAATGTGCACCCAATACAAGACTCAAGAGCCAGTCAGAGTAGAGTGATATTGAATGATGTGCTTAATATGAATATAAAAGGAAGAAATGAATAGTACGTGGATATGAAGAACAGATAACGATTGATATATGACTTGAAGAGATTATTTTTTTAGTGTTCGGGGAAGCATCCTCTCAGGAGTCTATTTCACAAAACAGCTATTCTTGAGAAAGAAAACTGAGTGATTGCTTCTCATTAAGACTGGAAAACGAAGGGAATTCGTGGGGGTGCTCAATGGACAAAAACATAGCGGGTTTTAGATGTAAAGGTCTGAACTGGCGGAACCAAAAAACGTAACGCGTCTGAACATATTGCATAGATGGAAGCAATAAGTAGCGATGGAGTAGCGATAAGTTTGCGAATGAAAGTGACAGAATTCACATCAAAGAAAAATGTGCGTTCAAATGACGAAAATGTTTTGCCCTGAATATGTCTGCCTTTCATTCTGTAACTTGAATCTCTCTTGCAGAAAAAAAAGGAAACTAAACTGAATAAAGGGGTCAGTTCGAAATTCTTTGAAGGTTACCCGGATCAACAGACACCTGAAGAAGGTTGAAAATAGTCGAAATGTTTTGATAGTAACAACAAAAATGAGGACATTTGTCCTACTCTATCATTATTCCTTTATGTTTCTTTCATTGTGATTTGGTGGCTTAGTGCCACATCATGTTGAATCATTGGTTCCCGTATAATCACCGAAGTTAATTAACGTCGATCTTAGTCAGTACCTAGATGGGTGATCACTCGGGAATATCAGGTGATGTAACTTGGATGTGCGCGTGGCTCGGAGTTGATACTCGGAGAGCCGAGTTCCAGTTCAAATTGGGTTTGTTATATTTACTTACACGCCTTGGGAAAATGAGACACGGATTGATGAATCGGAGGATCGTGTTCGAATTGCAGTCGAGTTCATTACAGTCTCTTACGATTGACCCATAACTTTCCCTTGTGAAAGATATGGGTCCATCTCCTCTCATTATCTCTCTCTCTCTCTCTCTCTCTCTTATATGTTGGCTCTCACGCTGGCCAATAGAATCTTCCTGCAAATCTATATATATATATATATATATATATATATATATATATATATATATATGGGTAAATATCAAGACAGACTGGGTTCTATATTATTGGGTAGCAGCCGATCTAGGAGAAGGAATCTCTGAATACAAATCCACTTGTCTCGAAGAAAGGAACTGACCCTCCCACTTCAAGCCGCGACAGAAAATAATGAACTCCCTTGGCTTAATAAAAACCCAAGATTGGGACACGTCACGGCGCCGTGGACCACTATGATTTCAGACCACTCGCCTATGGATATAGACGACGGTCCTTGGAAAAGGTATGAATCCATATCTACTCCCCCTAGCTATGGGCTAATTAGTAAGACTTGTATCAGTAAATTATTATCCAAAAAATCTTCTTACATTCTAAAAATATTTCTAGTCTTAAAAAACCTGCAAAGGGTTGATAAGACGTAAAAAAAACAAATCACTCAACCGTCATTTAGTATTTTTATTCCTCTCACTTTTTCTCTCAGTTTCTCTCGCCGCCTTTATTTCTACATTTTTCTAGCTACTGTCTCCATATTTAGGTCTTCTCGCTTGTCGTTTTAATAGAAAACAGAATAAGAACAATATAATATTCTAGATTGTTAAACAATTTTTGCTGAAGGTTATCTGGATCAGCAGACACTTGGAGACGACCGAAGAACACAACAGCCGAAATTTTATGAGAACAAGAACAAAAATTAGGACATTTTCCCGGCTGTAAATAATGTGATAACTTCTTATCACAAAAATTCAGACAGAAAATTTCAAGTAATTTGAATTTGCATGGGAAAAAAAACTTCAGTAAATCTTTTATGTAATGTAATTAATCGAATTGTAATCATAAATATCATCAGCCATTTTTATTCATTCTTCTCTCTCTCTCTTTCTTTTTATTCATTCTTCTCTCTCTCTCTCTTTCTTTTTATTCATTCTTCTCTCTCTCTCTTTCTTTTCGTTCTGGTCTGATGCTTCAGATGTAGCAGCAAAAATTGTCCAAATCGTGCAACAGCAAGGTATTATTGTCCGTCCCACAAAATGTTTAATATCTAAAAAACGACTAAATTGATTGAGTTTCTTTTTTCAAGGTTTTCAGATAAGGTGTTTAGCCATCTTCACACCATTTGTTGTAAGAATCACAGAAAAATCCTTTGAGTTATCCAGCTAGAAACAGAACAGATTAAAATAGTTTTGTGTCAGCCCAACTATTTTTTCTCAACTGATCAATGGTGAGGAGAAAAAAGCTCATTCAGTCTTTCAGTAATGGTACCAACATTCATACTCTGACTTTCATCTTCAAAGTCCACTCAAGAACCATCAAGAGAACGGGGAATAAATTTAAAAAAGAAGAAACAGTATAAAGGAAAACCGTATCAGGTGGTTACAACAGCAAGAAGGATCATCATTTAGAGCTAAATACCTTCTTATTGTTCAAACTAGAGTCCAATAAATTTATAAAAACATCGGAGAATTCCAGTAAGATATCATTAATCATTTCTAAGATACAATGGTTCAAAGCAATTGAACAATTTAACAATTGGACAATTTTGCTGTTACCCAATTTAGACCATTTTGCTTTTACATTTGTTGTAACCCAGAGAAGGTTGCTGACTAGAATAATCACACGAAAATTGGTAATGAACGATAATACTTAAGACAAGAACAACACACACAAGATTCGCCAGCGGCACGTAGAAGAAGTAGTCCACTGCTAGAAGTGAATCAAGTGAATTCCACAATGAATCTGGAACTGCAGGATATCTACCAACCGCCCCATGAAGTGAGATGTGCCACAAGGCCGAATTTAATGTGGGGAATCCGAGTAAGTAGGCTCGGCCAAAAATTCCCCGTAGACCCCGTATAAAACGGGGTCAGGTAGCTGTTTCCCGAGGTGAGACTTTGCCCTTCGACATAGACTCTCCTGGGGACCCTCTTTGCCCGAAGGCAGAGAGTTTGACATGCTAAGTTGGAGACGATTCTCCAGCTGCAGACCAACATACAGAATTTACTACTGTATTTATGTGAAATGGAACATACCCATTATCGTCCGTAGGTATGCTACAACCCGCTATATTTAGAGATTCTTAACGAAATACAAACAAGAAAACTGCAATGATATAGGTCCGGACCGGGCATCTCGGCTTCAGCCACTTCCTCAGAATCGTAACATAGCTTCCCTGTGTCTTTCTCTATATATTTTTCATGGGAATTCTTCTGACTTTATGAACTTCAGCGAAGTACAAGATTAGCAGTTAACTCTCATTGTTTTACAGTTGAAATGGTGAGATGTAATCATAAGTCGCATGCTAACAGTTTCTTCTCTCACACTTCTTGCTCTTCCGGCTTCATGATTTCCAGGCCAATTTTGATCTTCTTAAAATTAAATTAAATCGTCATCTTCTGTTTCCCTGAATCCTGGTCTTTTATTGTCTTCTATCTTTAATAATGCTCTTTCAATCTCGGTAACCCCTGGCGTCTTAGTGAGATTATCACTTTGCATGGAGTAAAATAAATTCCTTCTTGTTTGGTATTTTTATTCCTCGCTCTTTTTCATTTCTTGTATCGCTTATTGTCTTTAATTCTGTCTCTTTTAAAATGTTGTCTTCATATTTGTCAGAGCTAGTGTAACAATATGAGTCAAGCGGGGGTCTTGTTAAATTTAAAAACAGCTCGATACGGAACATTACTTTCGACCGATGGCTATCAATAATTGGAGTCAACTTCAAAGTACAAGAGCAAGAGGCCCAAACTGAGAGGAAGTGAGGTAAGGAAGATTATAATTTTTGAGACGAAGATGGGAAGACAAAGAAAACTGTCGTCTATAAAAAAAAAAAATAAAATAAAAAATAAAAACTGACCATCCCACGCAAAGGAAAACGGAAGCAACGAAATGGGCCACGCAGAAAGACATAAACGACAGCCGCTGAACTGCGCACCTCATTTGCTCACTCACTTACGCCTCAAAACGATTTCGCTTGCTTATAGTAGTAAGCTACTATCTAAGCACAAAATCTGGTTTACTGCTAGAGATTGTTTTGTTCGTCACTCGTGGGTAACGATCTGGCCAAAGGGTAATTTTTAAGCCACAAGCGTTTGACTGAAATAATCTGCACCCTGTCAGCAAACAGTGTCTGATCCGAGCTGCAACGTAACAATACTACCAAAACGAAACATTAGCCTAAGGCCTCATATTCTTAGATCGCCTCGTCAGATCTAGAACCCGATTTGTCTTAAAAAAAGAATATACTTCATCCGATCTTATTAACCGGCGCTACAGAATAGCAAAGCACATTATGAAATAACAAAAAGAACATGAGTTGAAAACTTTCAACAGGCGCAACAGCGAAAATGAATATATCAGAAAAATATATTAGAAGTTGACGCCTGCGATCTCGAACGTTTACTGGACGATAATACTATTACGTTGGTGCAAAAATAATTTCGTTTTCTCACATATTAACATATGTTAGAAAACGAAATTATTTTTGCACCAACCTAATAGAAACAACAAAATAATGCGGTACTTGGTAGTGTATTATCGTGAAATTTCTCCCGTTCTGGAAACAGGCGAAAACAAATCCGATATGAAGATTAAGAATGTAAATAAGACAGTGAAGGAAACAGACGAAAAACGTTCCGTGTTTATAGAAATAAGAAAGAGAAATTTTATTTGTAAAAAAAAAAAAAAAAGTTATATGTAAACAAAAAGAATTTTAAAAAAATGTTGCACTTTTTATTTAGTTCTCTGAGGATATTTCCCGACCATTTAACTTCAAATATATAATAAAGTTATTTTTCTACTTACAAGCGGGTCGAAAATGTAATTCAAATATTTTCTTCTTAGCGGTTATCTTTTTTTTTTTTTTGTAAAAAAGTATCAAACGATCACTAAAGTTCTTAATGACGGGTTATAAATTTAATTTAACCATTACAAATTCCGGTATACTCTGCCAGGTTTTAAGTTTACAAAAACAGCTTTCTTCATGAAGAGATCACACCGCTCCTTTCTGTGCTAGTCGGTTGTCATTGGCGACGTTGACCTCTCCTGCTGCTACGTGAATTACAGAAGGGAAGATAGCGTCACTCACCCTTCTGCCAAAAGCACTCTTCAAGGATCGCTGCTGAAAAAACTTCCGAAAGGCGCTAACTCGTTCTTTTATGAGCATCTCTAAGGCGTGGCTAAACTCAAACGAATCAATTTGCATACACCCGTGAAGACCTTAAATAAACAGATCGGTTACCTTTTCTTTCCTCTTACTATTATACAAGAATCAACATTTAGACAGACGATAAATAAGACGTATCCAAAAATATCACTAAACAGGCAGCACATCTGTTCAAATTTGATACTTGTATATATTATTTTTTTTTAATTTTAAAATAAAATACAGCGTATCTACAAAATAAGTGTATATACGCAAGCATAACGAAATCTTTATTTTTATTATTTTAATTTTAATTTCCAACAGGTATTTCAAGTCAAAGAGCAAATATGATCAAGATGACTTTCCACCCTACTTTAACATTTTCTTTTACAAAACAGCGCATTAAATGTATTAGTTGCTCACCGTAACGAAACTGACCACCATTTTGATATAAAAAAATCCTAATCTCATTAACAATTAAGACGAAAATGTTTAGAAAAATGCTTTAATCGCTATATCCTCCACAGTAAATTTACGTCTAGCCTCTTACAACCTTTCACCATCCTTATCAGATCGCAATGTGAGATATTTCATCACAAAAATGATGGAAACAAAACAAAATTGTCTAGATTATGTACTAAAAAAAATTCATCTTACTGCACGTGTTTATACACAAAGACGAGCATGTCACTGGCTTATCAATACTTTTAAATGTGGAAACGTTCATGAATCTTCATCAGGTGATTGAAAGGTCAAGTGACTGAAAGGTCAGTCAAACCATGCGGAGGACACTAAGTGTCAAAATTCAAAGTCTGGCAAAAAGTAAAGCAAGCGAGTAATATTACAAAATAAACAAAAAAAACTCTTGAATATTAAGTATATGGTGTTCGCGAGTTCCTAGCTAAATTTTTAAACTAAGATCTTTACACCTGTCAAAATATTGAGGCCCAATTCCTTTGGGGGAATATTAATTGTTATGGTGTCCACCCCTTTTTCATACAAGTGGACTCGACCAGTGAGTACTTGTACTGCTGCCGGTGAATATTCGTGAGAGTGAGTAAGAGAGATACACTGATACAGTGAGACGAGTGAGAGAGTGAGAGTGTGAGGTAACCGCTTTGTAGGAGTCACAGTTGCGAGCACGTAGACTCAGAAGGAAGTCATACTTCGATATTGAATTTCCCAGACTGTATATATATTATTATTGCTACTAACCGCATTTCTGGATCTACTAACCGTATTACCAATTGTATTATTACGTCAATACATTTATTTGCTATATTTCATTCCTGCGTTTGTCATTCATTTTGAGACCGGATTTTATCCCGGAATCCACAACATTAAGAAGTTCTATTTACACTACTAATCTATTTCTGATGTTGTTTTTTTTTTTTTTGTTTTTTTTTTTAAGGTTTGTCTATCAATTTTATTCGTTTTTAATTTTACGAAATGGATTTTCTAACTTTAAGACGAGTTGATATCATAATCGTGCGTCATTTATTTTCCCATTTTGTGTATTTCGCTGTTCCTGTTAAAAGAATTGTTTTAAGATAATTAAATTCTGTCGTATGAAGTTATTATTTTAAGTATTTGATTAATAGAAACACCATGATAAAATAAAAAATCAACTTAAAATGTAAAATTCCCAGCGCCGACCGTTCGTGTGTATGTGTAGTTGCCTCAATGTAAACGAAACGCGTCATAAGAAAACTTTTTCCACTTTGTCATACATCATTCTCCCAAACTTGTTCTTGACACACATATATATATATATATATATATATATATATATATATATATATATATATATATATATGTATGTATGTATGTATGTATAAGGAACGATATATCGTTATCCAAAATTAGTTTAAACAAAAAGGTTAGGAATGAAACCCTGAGCAGTTTAAAAAAAAAGATAAGAATTTTAAGAAAAAGATTTTATAAATTTCAACCGACATTAACGCCAAATATTTGGTCAAGTAATGTCGAATGTTTCCTGTATGGAAACGGCTAATCTCACTATTAGCATTACTTTTGATGGGCGTCATCTTGTTTCGTTCCCAACGCTATTTATTTTAATATCTTATATTTATATTTGATGTAGTTTTACTCTTCCTGTGTCTCCTTAATCTCTAATCCTCTCGTTAATTCTATTAACAAATATCCTAACGCAACCACATGACTCAATTGTTACAAATGTAATTATGTGACAGATTATTGGCATATTGGATTAGTGGCATATTGGATTAGTGGCATATGACCTGTAAAAAGAAAAGATGTCAAGTTGCGTCATTTATTCAAACTAAATTATTAATTAAGAAAAACACAATTGTCTCAAGTGGTTGTCAACTTCGAAAACCCATCCGGGTAGCTGGGTATACAATTTGACACAGCACTCAAATAACAGCCAAGATCTCAATCATAATAATAATAATTATTATTATTATTATTTCGACTTCCTTCTTCTTTCTCTTCTTCTTCCTTCTCCATCTTTCCTTTTCCTCCTTTTTCCTTCTTGTTCTTACTCCTTTTTATTCTTCTTCTTCTTCTATGCCATATCCTTTCAGGATGTACGCGATCATGACTCTCCTCAACTTCTTATCATTTGCAGCTCTTAATAATTTTTATCTTTTCACCATCGCTCTCACACACTATAATCTTATTAGGTTGGTGCAAAAATAATGACGTAATAATGTCGTTTTTTGACGTAAAAAAATACCTCAAAAAACGACATTATTACGTCATTATTTTTGCACCAACCTAATAAATTGTTCAGGACTCGCGTTAGCCGTTATCATTCCCACACATCCTCATAAACTTCGCCTCTTACACTCACACAACAACCTGCTTCAGTGGCTCTTGGGCCTTGTATAGAACATTTCATGAGTTGCAGAACATTCAAAAACAAAGTAGTTGAAAACAGTCGTTAACACGTTCATTTCAAAGAAAACCTTTTTCTGCGATGTGCCATGTCCCTTGGGGATGTTGGGAACATGGCCCTCCACAATGTCCTATCCTTTGTAGCTCTTAGTCAATTTTGTCTTTTTGCTATCTCTCCTAAACCCTATTCTTCCATCCATTTACACAATATAGTTAGGTAGGTTACTCGCGGATTCCCGCTGTACATTTTGCCTTCAGTATGTGAGTGTTAAATTCTCCAAGCCCTCTTTCCTCATTATGTGTCTTAGAAATTTTAAATATGTCTTTCTGATTTTAAGTATAAGGGTCCCATTTTTTTCATTTTATTTCAAACTTTGTCGTTGCTCATGTATTCAGTTCATCGTATTATCAGAATCCTTCTCTTGAAGCACATTACTGCTGCTTCAAGTCTCCTCTTTATTTATAAAGAGATTGTCCGGTATTCACTGGCATATACTTAAAATACATAACAGCTTAGCACTCTTTGCTTTGTTTCTAATAAAAATTTTCTATTTCTTAACACGGCTTTTAAGCTCGTATACAATAAAGTAAGATAAGTAAAATATATGAGTATAGAAAAGATTTCACAAAATACGTTGCCGATGAACAGGGATTAATGTTTGTTGATACAGTTTAAGATTCGTGTCTAAAATTGCCAACAAATGAACAATTTTGTTTTCATAAAGGAAACTTTCGTTCTGGAAGTTCAGGAAACATTTTAACAGACAATTTTATTCAAATTTCATCCATTTCGAAAACAGAAGGCCAGAATTTCTTATCCCAGCTATTCTCTTTTTGCACTAATAATAACTTCTTTTACTAATAATAACTTTTTATTCCTTCTAAATAGAATTATGGATTCCATCCACTTAATAAACAAGATTTCTTCTTGATATAATGGAATAAACTGTCACCCCCATGAGTGACTAAACTATAGTTAGTAACTAACTATAAGTATCTGTAAGTCAACGAACTACAGAGCCTTGCTGCAATCTGTTCCAGTTAGACGGTCGAATTCTCTGCCTTCGGGCATAGAGGAACCCGACAGAGGCTCCGCCGAAAGGGAGAATCTCGTTCGGGGAGATAGACTGCCCCTGAACCCGTTTATACGGGCTCGAAAAGGGAATATTTTTGGCCGAGCTTACGGGCTCGGAGAACCCACGTTAAACCGGCCTTGTGCCACATGCAACCCTCGTGGTGGGTAGCTAAATATTCTAGCTGCGATCTGTTTCAGCTAGACGGTCGAACTCTCTGTGTTCGGGCAGAGAGGAACCCGGACGAGGCTCCACCGAAGGGCAGAGTCTCGTTCGGTGATGTTGACCAACCCGATCCCGTTTATACGGGTTCTACGGGGATTTTTTGGCCGAGCCTACGAGCTCGGAAGACCCACGTTGAACTCGGCCTTGTTCTACATCTACTCTCGTGGGAAGTGGGGGGGGGTGAATAGTAAATACCGACTAGCTGGGATCTGTTCCAGCTGTGCTGTCGAACTCTCTGCCTTCTAGCAGAGAGGAACCCGGACGACGCTATGCCGAAGAGTAGGGTCTCGTCCGGGCAGGTAGACAGAATCGAACCTGTTTATGCAGGTTCTACGAGGACTTTTTGGCCAAACCTTGGGGGTCAAGAGGGTGGATGACATTGCTTTATCCAGGCTTTTTTCAACCACCTGATGAATATTCATGAACGTTCTCAAATTTAAAAGCCCTGATAAACCAATGACATAGTTTCCTTGAATATAAACACGTGCAACAAAATAAATCCTTACATTTGCTTTGATAAAGTCCCTAAAAAAATTTAAAAAAGTCCTTCAAAAATATTCTTTCAAAAATTTTGAAACTACCAGCGTCTCTCGTTTTGTGCGCATGTGTAAACGTGGCAACATTAACAAAGCCCAGTCCGATGAAATCCTAACTGACGAAACGCGTCACAAATTCTTTTTTACAATTTGTCATACTATTTTTCTAAATACTATTTGTTGATATCAAAATTATATATCGCTATATCATATATATATATATATATATATATATATATATATATATATATATATATATAATGTAATAAAGCCAAAAAGAGACGCTATAAAAACAGTGCTCAATGTTAAATATAAAATATATACAAAACATTGCCAATATAACACATAAGTAAAATAATACACATATTTCCTGTGAGTAAAAGTTTTATAAGGTACTATTTAAATTATTTACATTGTTCGGACTGTTGTGCTCATCTTTATTATAATGTTCACGATGTTTCGGTCATTTGTACGCTCCGGCTTTCTTCAGGGGATTGGAATTTCGTCCACCTAGTTCCACGTGCCACGCCTCTTCTGGATGTCTCAGTTATCTCTTTGTGGACGCATGGCTCATTGGTTGTATTCAGTGACTTGACCCAAAAAGTTGTGAGTTCAGTACCTGGCCACGGCTGGAGAGTTGAGTTAAAGGGAGATTACTGAGACATCCGGAAGATGAATGGTACGTGGAACTAGAACGATCTAATCCAGTGGACGAAATACAGGGTTCAGTTCGAAGTTACAATCACCTGAAGGAGGCCGGAGCGTACAACGGCTGAAACGTCGTGAACATGACAATAAAGATGAGGACATCAGTCCGAACAATGTAAATAACGTAAATGATTACAATACCTTATCTTAGAAAGATAGATAGATATTGAAGGTACTGAGTACCTTATCTCTCTTACAACTCGAGCATTTTGAGACAACAGCATCAATGTCTAAGTGTCCGTATGGAATTTTAAGTCGCGGAAAGCGAGTATTTTTTTACTTATAAAGTCTTATACTAATATATTTTTTTTATTCATTCTTTCTTAGTTCTTTGATTCCATCATTTGATAAAAAAAATGTTCATATATTTCCATATTATATTATTATATTATTTTTTTTTTTTTAGCGTTTCACCCCAAGCAAGGCGGGAAGCCACTAGGACGCAAGGGGTTACAAAAAAATTTGGAGCAAGATCAGATATGAGTGACAGAAGAAAGGATGAGGAGAAGGGTAGTGGATAGATAAAGGCAACAGGAGATACAGAGGCCAGAGAGAGAAGGAGAGAGAGAGAGAGTACCGAGAACCCCTTCCTAAACAAGAAACAAGGCGTAAGCCTCTACTCACGTCCAAGAAAAGGAGGAGGGGTGTTGACCGGGCGGTAGGAAATCCTACCTACTCCTATTACATATAACACATACAACAACAACAAAAACAGAGGGAACAATGAGAGGGGGAGTTAGTTTGCAAAGAGTACTGGATGACACTTCGATTTACCCTTTCGCAACATTAAGTTTTAACTTAGTATAAGTCCCATTGACTAAACTAAAAAGAAATTGAAGAAAATAAGGATATCTGGAATTATTGGTATGTCATAAATTCCCCAACATACGTGGCAGCGAGTGTTAGTCCGCTTTCTTCCTCATGATAACAAGTGAATGTACAGCTTACCTTAACTTCAAGCATCGACCCTTCAACGGCCAATCCACCGCCCTCACCAAATAGTGGGCCTGGGAGGCATGCTTTCAATAAAAATTAAGAACAACATGAGAAAGAACGGCGAAAACAATTCCAAGTTCAGAAAATTTACCAAGCAAGAATAGTCGGCCACTAAATCAGGAGAATACTGATGAGACACTTTCGCATCTAACCAAAGACATTCAATTTTCCATTTTTTTCTGATTTTTGTTCTCTTACCTTTAATTTTCTACTTGTCGTCATTCACATCTGTGGATGCAAGCCTGTCCAACTGGTCACTTTGGTTTTCTTAAGAAAAGAAATCCTTCTCTTAGATTTCATATATACCAGTTAAAGAAAAGTTATTTAAATTTGTTTTTTCATATGCTTTTCCGTGGTTTGGCAAATACACCATTTTCACTCGCTGTTTAGTTTTATTTACTATTTCTTTATTTTCCTTTTCTCTAAATAGGAGTAGATAAGTTCACCTATCGTACGGTTCACATTCCTCTCCAGTCTTTTGAACAAAATTAGTGGTTTATCCCTTGTTCCTCTTTTCGGATTGGGTTTCCTGTTTCTTTCTAAAGTTTACTTAAACTCTATATTTCTAACGTTTCTCTCCAAACACTAAAATTTTATTTACTATTTATTTATTTTTACCTCAAAAAGAGTAGACAGGTTCACCTATTGTCCTGTTAACACAACCCTCTGTTGTTGTTTTTTTTTTGGGGGGGGGTGTTTGTTTTTGTTTTTTTGTTTTTTAACAGGAGTAATGGTTTATCTTTTGTTTCTTGTTTAGGATTGGGTTTCCGTTGCCTTGTAAAGTCTACTTGAAATCTATACTAGATTTGATATATGCGAATTAGTTACATAAATTGCAATAAAAATGTAAGTTACATAAAGTGTGAGCTTGGTCATGTGTAAACGTTTGCTCGTGTGTGTGTGTGTGGCTGTGTAAGAGTGTTGTGTATGAGTTTGGGTTTTGGTCAGGTTGTGTGTGTAAGTTTGACTGTGGGTGTGTATAAGTATAGTTTTCAATATACGAAACTACATTTATGCAGACTCATATATATATTTGTTTCTACGTGAGTTTGATTGCGTTTGGGTTATTCTGTATGTGTGTGTGTGTGCGCGCGCGCGTGTGTGTGGGGGGGTATGTATTTGTTGTGCGTGAGCGTGTTAGTGTGTTAGTTTGGTTGTGTTTGATGGTTAGAGACGTGTGAGCGAAGTTGTTTATATATATTGCGTGTGTTGTGTGTGAGCTTAACAGTGTATATGAATTTTGTGTGTGTGTGTGAACGTGTGTAAATTGCGTGTGTTTGAATTATGTGTGGTTGTGTATACTTGTGTTTGTTACGTGTAAGAGTTTGATCGTCTGTAAAAATGAATGTACGTGGGTGACAGTGTGTAAGCTAGATTGTGTGTGAGGGGTGGTTGTGTATATATATACTTGGGTGTTGGTGTATGTGTGAATGTGTGTGAGAATTTGATTGCCCCTGCGTACGTGTGTGTATGTATGTGTGTGCCTGTCTATATTTCTGAGATGAGGTATTATGTACACTATTTACATTATCATGAGGACAATAACCCGAATAATGTAAATAATAAATGTGTGTGGTTGTGTATGTGTGTGAGCTCAATTGTGTTGGGAGTTGGAGTGTTTGTGTGTGTCTTTGTGCCTGTCTGGATGTGTGTGTGTCTGTGTGTGAAAATTACGTAGGAATATTCATTTTCTATTATACTTTACAATCTGTAATTGGAAGCAATTTCAGACAATGACGCCATTATAAACGTCGGTATAATAACACCTCCGTTTTATTCACGTTAGCGGGTGATATCTATTAAACGACGAGAAGTCAGAATAAAAATAATCCTCACACGAACAAATCTATATTTTCGATGGTAGGCGAGGTACAAGAAATGAATCTGTCACTCAAAGCCTGTAAGAAAACTTGTAATTCATTTAACTGCAAATATTATCGCAAACGAAGGGATGCCCAAAAGTTCTTGGCTTCCTAACATCTAGCAAAAAATGATTTTTTCATCTTTTATAAATTCTACTAAATTTTGTCTATATGTTTCTACCTTACATTAGTAATTCGAAACCCCCATTTTTAAGACGTAGGGGAAATTAAACAATCTTTTATATGTATTCCGAGGAAATGGCGTCTCTAAGATTAGAGGTAATATTTAATTTACATAAAAATTTTAAAAACATATTTTAATAATTATTTCTCTGTATTATTTATTTATTTAAATAATTATTTATTATTCTTTTTTTTTTAATTGCCTTATATGGGAAATGTTTTGTTTTTGTTTTCAACTTAATCGTGTTTCTATAGAAAAAAAATTATATCTGCCTTGTCAAAATTCAGTCGTAATTTAAAAAACTTACGACATTCATAATGAGCATTGTTGTCGTCTGCTATTTCACATTACTGCAAATTAGCCGAATGTAGCGGAAAAATGCAATTATCTAAATTAGTCGAAATAATCTGTTTAATTAGATTTTCTTAAAACTACCGAATTTGAATAACTGTCTGATTGTCTAATATAATTAGACAATCAGACAGTTATTCAAATTTCTCTAACAGACAGATAAGTTCGAAATTAAGCGGGATTAGCATAATGACAAAAGGAAATTTAGAAAATAGACGACTTGCTGAAAATATTGTTTATACAGAAAATTTTAGAAAAGTAAAGGAACCTCTATTACAACATAACTTTTCTCTGTTTGTGAGATGAGTATTTGGCTAGTATTGTAAATGGGATGAGTATTTGGCTAGTATTGTAAATGGGATGAGTATTTGGCTAGTTCTGTAAAACGCCATTGTTAAGAATTCTTTGCACTTCTTTTTGAATTTGTTCGAAATCATTAACTGAAATGTCATCGATAAATGCGGAATCTTCAAAGTGTTGAAAATCGGGCTGTCATTAAGATTCTGTTCTTGTAGAAGGATTCTATAAAAATATATATCCATGTATGATCCAAAAATTTAGTTACAAGCACCCTAAATACTCAACTGCGAAGAAATGCTATCAACTTGAAAAGCGGAGATTTTAAAATAGAAGTTAGTGGATGTCAATTCTGTTAATTCCTGATTTTCTATTAAGTTCATTACTTACTTTTGGCCGATCGAAGAATTTCTGAGACACCAGATTCATCAAGGGAACGCGTTGGACTAATGAGCAGTTATGTATGCAGAAGCTGTTCGTACAAAAATGTTTGTAAACCGGCAAGAAATGATATTGAGTTGTTGCATCCAATAAAATTTTGTAGCATTTTTAGCGACCAAAAGATAATTTTATTGAACTTCTCACTGTTAATGTTACATGACTCCACCACTATTGATCAAACAATAGTCCATGCAATGGTAGATTTCGTTTTCTTCACACCCCAAGAAATTCAAGAGGATTAAGTTATAGCCACGGGTTTGTTTTTGTTTTTTTTTTTTTTGTTTTTTTGCGCGCGCGCGGGGTACAAGGAAGACATTTTGATGGCTCTCTTCAGAAGGGTTAAATATTAATTCAGAATATTTTACAAGCTTGTTCCAAGCAAAGGAAGTGTTGCACAAAAATATCAGCAATGGAAACTGCGAATAGGTGTTTTCTTTTTTGCAGGATGATACATCTGCTCACAAGGCTGGAAAGACGATGGATATTTTGAAGAATTAAGAATTTAAAGGCATCGACTATCTACCCTATTCACCAGCTATTGCCCCATCTGAATATTTCTCCTTTCCAAATCTTAAAAAAGGTTTGAAAAAATAATTATTAATTATTAGAATTATTAATTATTATTAATACAGTGACACTAATATTTTCATGACCAAACACTAAGTGTTTTGAGAATCTAATATCTACATGACTGAAGAAAATTAAAAAAAAACGATTTGCATCGTACATTATGTCTTTCGTGATTCTATATCATTCCATTCAATCTCTGTGAGTGAGTGAGTGAGTGAGTGAGTGAGTGAGTGACACCTGAACCCTACTTTCACCTCCGATGTCAAAGAGAGAAAGAGAGACGGTCACCGAATCCCTGGGATTACTTATTTTTATAATCGCATCTATTACAAATCTTTCCCAAGCTGACAAACTGGGTGTAGGTGTGAGGTAACGTGCTTCTCCATTAGGCCAATCCATTTTTGCTAAGGTCTGCCAAAAAAAAAAAAAAATATTCAGAAGTTTTAATTTCATCATTAACCAGCTCTTTGGGTGTCCAAAATGTGGTTCGACATATTTCGTTTTAAAATCTAAACTATCAAGCATGCCCAGCTTGCCATCCCGGAGAATAAAAAAAGATTTCGACGTAAAAAATTTCTGAGAGTTTGACAATCGATTCCCACTTTATTTCGCTCACTGCGGTAGACTGTTCTAGTTCCACGTGCCATGATTAATGGATGTCAGTTATCAGTTATCTCCTGTTAATTTCCCTCTGAAAATTCTCCACTGCCTTAACCGGGTATTGAACTCACACTTTTGGGTCCTGTCACTGGATCTAACCACTGCACCATGTGTCCATGAGAACATCTGAGTGTGAATTTCTGGATATTATTAGGTTGGTGCAAAAATAATGACGAAATATTGTCGTTTTTTCACGTTAAAAAATACGTCAAAAAACGACATTATTACGTCAATATTTTTGCACCAACCTAATATAAATCTAATGTCTTCAGCAATCATTTTTACCATTTTTTGCTGTTATCATTGTATTTTTTACCAGAGCTCATATTGCAACTTTTTTTTGTTTTTATCGCTTTTCTCTGGTACTCCTTATTACTGGTTCCCATATTGTATTTATGTCTATGCTTGGTAGGATTTTTGTGGCCTAGCATATGTGCTGATTCCTTAAGTTTACGAATTTTCCAATGGTGTTCCATGTCTATGATCTCAACCTGATCCCACAGAGGGCGGTGATCTCCCTTCTCTCTCCATATGTGGTCAGCCACGCCTGATTTTTCCACTTCCCCTCGTGTTACAGCTTTCTGGTGTTCTTGAAGCCCTACCTTAAGGAGGCGACCTGTCTCCCCTTTATATTTCTTTCCGCAGCTGCACGGGATAGCGTACACGCAGTCTTTAGTCATGTTCTCCTGTATGGGGTGGGAGTCTTACTCGGGGGAGATATCTACGAAGTGTCGTCCAGCCTTTGAAGATTGTCCTGATGTTATATGGACTGCAGATCCTTTGTATTTTCTGATACCCGCTTCACATAAGGCAGTCAGACAGTTTTCTGAGTGTTGTTGTCCTACTCTTGTACCCGCCTATCCCAGCTTTTTTGGGCTGCTGTTTCTTCCACAACAACACGAGATTGCATGTTGCAAAAGAGACCTTGTAGAAGCTTAAAGAGTTGAAATGGAATTCGTCCTGCACCCAACGTATTCTCCTGAATAGACTTCCGGTTTCTACAGAACAATATAAATAACAAAAAAATTACTCTTTACAGTCTGCCGAAATCTACCTCACAATATTTTTCCAAGAAAAAAACAAGTTTGGAGCCACCTGTTCTAGTGAAACAGGGGTCACCAATTTTTTTTCACAGAGGGCCAGATAATTGAGAGAATGGCGAGGCGGACCGGATATCTCTTTTGTTCAATACAAAATAGCTGAATACACAAAAATAAAAATAACAAACATATTTATTTGGCAAAACGTTATCAAAGGCGACAATGGCAATAAAATATTTATATCCCCACCCAGTGCGCACATATCCGAATCTCACAAACTAAGCAGCTAAAAATGTTAGTGAGATTTATGAAACTGGCATTTACCTTTTACGATATAATCAATATTTGCTTTGGAATTGCTGCATCCAACCAATAAATGTTCATCAGTCAACCTCGTTACATCTGTTGACTTTACATACTTTAGATTTTATAATGAGTTCAGGCAAAATATATGAAATAATTCGCTGAAATCAGACCGTTTTTATATACGGCACTCTTCAAACTGGTTTAAACAGGACAATGCAAGTTAAAACATGGCGTCAGGATCGTAATTAATTTATTAGAAATTTCATTGCAGGTACTTACACAAAAAAGCGCTCGAATATCAAAAGTTGCCGAATTTTTTATTTCACTGATTTTCCTAAAACATCTATTACTGTCAGATGCAAAAATTAGATTGGCCAAATTTTGACATTTTACGTACACTTATTTTAATTTTTTCTACATAGTAAGTTTAACTATAATCTATTAATATTTCCTTATCAATAATTAATATTTTAGCTTATTTGTGGTACAGTGAGGCGGTGGGCCAGGTAAACTGACATCGGGGCCCGGATCCGGACTGTGGGCACGTAGTTTGGTGACCACTGTTCTAGAACGATAGAAGAGAGTAGTTAAAAACAATGGAGACTACGTAGGTAACTTATAAATATTTTTGTTTTTGTTTTTTTTTGTGGGTGGGGGGGTGAGTATCTAAAATTTTGTTTTTAATTTTCAAATCGTGCACGAACTTTTGCATTGATCTAATATATACAGACTGGGACAAACTGGTGTAGGATGTGAGTTTTTAAGAAGACACCATCTTTAGATAAAAGCGTCTTCGTTGGCAATCTAGCTTCCCATTAGATGAAGATTTTTATAGGACATCCATCGACAGATTCGGAACCCTTTCGACTATCCAAATTCATTAAATAGAGTTGGAGTCAAAGTGTGATAAGATTTTAAAGTACTTAACAACGATGATCCATGCTGGGATAGACTCCCCAGGAACGATAACTGACTCCTGAAGTGAAGAATAGATCCTTTCTTAATTATACTTGTGTGATGCGAATTAAACAGTCTTGACTGGAATTTGAACCCGTCTTGCTTATTTCATTTTTCGCATCGAAAACCGTAGTGCCACTTTTCCATTTATTTAATTAAATGTAACCCGTGTGTCGCCTTAGATGTGTCTAGACTATACTTTGCATTTAGTGTGACGTCAGAGAAGCCAGATGCATGAATGACATGACCTCCTGGCCACCGAGTGAAGTTCTATGCCTCACAGGATGTCATCAGCCCAGCTGTAGCTAGAGCGTGCGCGCGGCTCGCAAAACTTATCTAAGAGGTAAAACCAATCCAATAAGTAGCACATTACACCGTTCCATCTGTTCGCTATAAAACGTATCGAATAAATAGTAAAACACTCGGTTCAATCTATTTGCTATAAAATCTAATCAATAATTAGCAGAACACAATTTTCAATGTCTGCCCTTTTAATCATATCAAATTGTAACAAAACACGTGGTTCAATCAAGTCGTGATAAATCTATCCAATAAGTAAGACGTAATACTGTAAATCGCACGGGTCAGTTTATACCCTATAAAATCTATCCAGTAAATAGCAAATCACACGGTTCAATTTAATTCCCATAAAACCTCTCCGGTAAATAGCAAATCACACGGTCCAATTTAATTCCCATAAAACATCTCCGGTAAATAGCAAATCACACGGTCCAATTTAATTTCCATAAAACCTCTCCGGTAAATAGCAAATCGTACGGTTCAATTTATTCCCTATAAAATCTATCGACTAAATAGCAAATCACACGGTCAAATTTAATTCCCATAAAACCTCTCCGGTAAATGGCAAATCGCACAGTTCAATTTATTCCCTATAAAATCTATCCACTAAATAGCAAATCACACGGTCCAATTTAATTCCCATCAAACCTATCTGGTAAATAGCTAATAACTAAGTCCATTTTAATTCCCATAAAACCCCTCTGGTAAATAGCAAATTAAAAGTTCCAATTTAATTCCCATAAAACCACTCGAGTAAATAGCAAATCACACGGTCCAATTTATTCCCTATGAAATCTATCCACTAAATAGCAAATTACACGGCCCTATTTCATTCCGAGAGAAACCTATCCGCTAAATAGCAAATCACACGATCCAAATTTTATTTCCATAAATAGCAAATCGCACGGTTCAATTTATTCGATATAAAACCTATCCACTAAATAGCAAATCACACACTCCAATTTAATTCCCATAAAACCTCTCCAGTAAATACCAAATTTCACGTTCCAATTTATTCCCTATAAAATCTATCCAGCAAATAGCACATCAAACGGTCCTATGTAATTCCGAGAAAAACCTATCCACCAAATAGTAAATCACACGGTCCAATTTAATTCCCATAAAACCTCTCCGGTAAATAACAAATCGCACGGTTCAATTTATACACTATAAAATCTATACACTAAATAGCAAATCAAACGGTCCAATTTAATTCCCATAAAACCTCTCCGGTAAATAGCAAATCACAGGGTCCAATTTAATTTCCATAGAATCTCTCCGGTAAATAGCAAATCGTACGGTTCAATTTATTCCCTATAAAATCTATCCACCAAATAGCACATCACACGGTCCTATGAAATTCCGAGAAAAAACATTCCACTAAATAGTAAATCACACGGTCCAATTTAATTCCCATAAAACCTCTCTGGTAAATAGCAAATAGGACGGTTCAAATTATTCCCTATGAAATCTATCCAGTAAATAGCAAATCGCACGGTCCACTCTAATTCCCATAAAACGTCTCTGGTAAACAGCAAATCTTACGGTTCAATTTATTCCTTACAAAATCTATCCAGTAAATAGCAAATCACACGTTCCAAATTAATTCCCATAAAACCTCTCCGTTAAATAGCAAATCACACGGTCCAATTTAATTCCCATAAATTCTCTCCGGTAAATAGCAAATCGCACGGTTCAATTTATTCTCTATAAAATCTATCGACTAAATAGCAAATCACAAGGTGCAATTTAATTCCCATAAAACTTTTCCGGTAAATAGCAAATCGCACAGTTCAATTTATTCCCTATAAAAACTATCCACTAAATAGCAAATCACACGGTCCAATTTAATTCCCATAAAACATCTCCGGTAAATAGCAAATCACACGGTCCAATTTAATTTTCATAAAACCTCTCCGGTAAATAGCAGATCATACGGTTCAATATATTCCCTATAAAATCTATCCAGTAAATAGCAAATCACAAGGTCCGATTCAATTCCCATAAAACGTCTCCTGTAAATAGCAAATCGGACGGTTCAATTTATTCCTTATGAAATCTATCTACTCAATAGCAAATCACACGGTCCAATTTAATTCCCATAAAACCACTCCAGTAAATAGCAAATCGCGCGGTTCAATTTATTCACTATAAAATCTATCCACTAAATAGCAAATCATACGCTCCAATTTATTCCCTATAAAATCTATCCATTAAATAGCAGATCACACGGTCCTATGTAATTCCGAGAAAAACCTATCCACTAAATAGTAAATCACACGGTCCAATTTAATTCCCATAATCCTCTCCGGTAAATAGAAAATCGCACGGTTCAATTTATTCCCTATAAAATCTATCCACTAAATAGCAAATCACACGATCCAATTCAATTCCCATAAAACCTCTCTGTTAAATGGTAAATCGCACAGTTCAATCTATTCCCTATAACACCTATCCACTAATTAGCAAATCACACGGAGGCAATTTATTCCCCATAAAACCACTCCAGTAAATAGCAAATTGCACGATTCAATCTATTCCCTCCAGTAGTTATCAAACCACACAGTGCAATCTATTCGCTATAAATCTTATCCAGTAAGTAGCAAATCATATTGTGCTATTTTTTCTCTATAAAACCGATCCATATTTAGCAAATCACATGGTTCAATATTTTCGCTGTAAAATCTATCTAATAAATAGCATAATACGCGGTTCCGTCTTTTAGCTATGAAATTTATCCTATATGTAACAAAACACACGGTTCACCGTACTCACTACTAAAACGATTCAAGTAATCTGTAGTTTTCAGTCCAATGATCTTTCCCTGTCGTATCACCCAAAAGTAATTCAAGTAGTGAATTGCCGAAAAGATCCGGAATTTAAAAAGAAACGTCTATTTGCATTTGGAACTTTTCGATCTTATAGAACGTTCCTTGTAATGGAATTTTTTTCGAAATAATATATCTTCTGTTTGTCTTAATCGTTATGTGCGTTTGTCAGAGGAAATAGAAGAGTTCGCTTCAAGAAGCTCCGGAACATTTCTTGCGGTAAATTACATTTTTAAATTCTTTGCTAAATGTTCTCATCTGGACAAAGTTTCAATGGAAGGGGATTTGATATATCAATGCCATTGCGTTTTTGTTTTTATTATTGTTTTTTTTTGTTTTTTTTTACCGCTTGCTTTTTTCTTCTTTCATCTCTTTCCTGTTTTTATTCCTCCTCCCTTTTTATTCCTAATCCCTTCTTTTTCTCTTCTTCTTCTCTAATTTTTATACTTTTCTGATCGCTATTTCTTCTTCGAAATATTCTTTTCTCTTTCATCTGTCTCGTCTTTTTCATTCATCTACCCTTTTTATTCCTAATCCATTCTTCCTCTTGTGATGATTTACCTCCTATGGAGTCTGAGGCACATGCTCGATCTGAACGACGTGGGATTTTCCAACGATAACTTTAATGGCAGTACATAATAAAAGCACTGGGGAAGTTAAACTACAGAAAGAATGAAATCATTTTTTAAGTACCACAATCTTAAAAGTAAAAATAACCGCGTGTAATAAAGAACTTAACTTCCTTGATGTGTTATTTGAGTAATGGAACATATCGACCATACAAAAAGAAGTTGGGCAAAATTATGTATGTTCATAAAAATCCCAACCAAGCCCAACTGTACTGTGACATATATGCAAATCGGTACAAACATGATTATCTCACATGCGTATGCAACATCATATCTTCCCATCGTCACGTCAAAGTTTTTTTTTACTGTCTTTTTGTCACCATCGAGAAACAGGATCGGTCTCTACGTCTCTTTAATTATGCTGATCCTTCTGTCATCAACACAACGGTACTTCCTGGCCAGTTCGACCGCACCCATTAATAATTTCTACGATATGCACTGATTGAACTTCTCGATATTGAAAAAATTAATTCATACTCGTTTTTAGTTTGTATATATTCTTAAGCCAGCCAATATTTGTTTACTCCTACAGCATTGCAGGTTGATTTTTCACTTTTAGAAAATCAACATTGCACTCGGTGTGAAAGCTGGGATTTCATGTGCTAAGGGCAGCCACCAAAAATTACATATAGCTTTTAGCAATTTTTGAGTAATTAGTTTTAAAGAACGCCAGAAAAAATGTACAGAAAAATACCCAATTTCCGCAGGTTTTTGCTTACAGACTGACTTCAAAATTTTGCTATTTCAAGAATAAACCCAAAGAAATTTGTTATCTTTCGAATACATTGAATGGATAACATATTCAAAGAATAATTCTGATTATGAATCACCACGAGCAAAATATGTAGTTTTTTACTGCATTCGATGAAAAAAAAAATGTCAAAAAATTGTAAAAAATTACAAAAAGATTACTCAATTTATTTTTTTACTAATATTATTTATAGAAATAATACTTCACTTTCAAAATATTTTTGGAAGTTGAAAGATGAAAATAAAACTCCTAAAATTAAATGGAAAATTTTAAAACTGACAAGGACATGCATTATCCTTATATGAACCTTGTTTTCTGTGTTTACAGGATAAAATGCATATTATCAGGTTCTTGAATAGGGATGATTTATTAAATCAAAGATTTGAATTAACGGTTAATTGTAAACATATCACACCTTTGACCCTACAATCTTTCTACACTTTGCAATTTGACAACTGCTTCTTATATGTTAGAATAACCTTGTTGCACCATATAAAACTTATCTTTTGTCCGTGAGATCAATTTCGACGTAGTATAATAGTACTTTAATCTTCTAGCACTGCTAGTAATTTTAGTCTAAAGTTATATACGTTTAGCTGACATTTTTCATTGATTGGTTTTATTAACACCCTATATAAGACGCTTTAGTTAACAGTTGCATTCTATTTTGTATGCTATATATTCTAATTAATTTTATATGATCTATATGGTTAAAGTTTTGTTTGGTCTATTTATTTTTAATATTTTACTTGATCTATATATTTTTAATAATTCTGTTAGACATTTTTGTTTACTTTTTATTTATTTCTTATTCTTCCTTTTCTCTGGAAAAGAGATTTGTATCTTGTGTCTTTCTTTCTAACTCTTTTTTTTCTTTTTTTATGTGAAAAGAGGTTGTATGTGGTTTTAAATCTCAATAAATTGTCTACTAACCAGTAACGCCTGGTGAATTGTGTGTTAATGCACATTTAAATATGATTGCATTTGTGTAGCGTTATTCACATATTGATGTAATATCCTAAACTAAAGAATATATATATATATATATATATATATATATATATATATATATATATATATATATATATATATGGTTAATTAGTTGTGACAACTTTTATGTTGAGGTTAGATAAATTCTTTTCGGTTGTATATGATAGTGTTACTGGGTAGAATAATATATATTTTTGATTCGTTTGGTTTCCCAGAAAGGACAGCTCTTCCATTTTGGATTATTTTATGAGCCTTTTGTTTCGTACTAAAATGAAATAGGGCATTAAAGGGAGTGTTGGCATTCATTTTCTTGGAATTTCTCAAGTTTATTTCTTTTCAACACATTTGACCTAAACAATCAACTTACTTCTGATATATTGATGATGGTCTATTAATATATCCCAGTGATACTAACCCACCAGATCTTTAGATAAACTAAACAAAGTCGAACACACAATTTACATACGAAAGAGAAAAAAATACTTTACTTTTCTTCGACATCATGTTACACCAAGTTAACAACAGCCTAAAACTTAGTGTCCACTGAAAATCAACCAATAAAATTGACTTAATAACTTCTATTCCCTTCATAACAACAAAATAAAGCCCAGAATGATCATTGAATTCTATTTAAGAACACTCAAAATGTGCAGCCCTCAATATTTACTCGAAGAGGAGAAATATATTGAAAAACACATTCAAGGCCCTTCAATACCCTAACTATTTCATTTTCAATGCAAAACAAAAGACTCATAAAATATTCCAAAAGAGTAGATCTATACTTCCTGAAAAAACCAACGAATCAAAAAGTATGTTATTCACCCCAGTAACTCTATCGCAACTACAACCGAAAAGAATTTATCTAAACTCAACATTATATATATATATATATATATATATATATATATATATTGTTTAACCTAGTGAAGGTTACTGAATAGAATAATCACACGAAGGCTGGTAATGATTGATAATACTTAAGACAAGAACAACACAAATAAAATTCTCTTGCGGCGTATAGAAGTAGCCAACTGCTAGAAGTGAGTCAAGAGAATTCCACAATGAATCTTCAACTGCAGACCGCAAGCCAACACATACGGTATTGACTACTGAATTTATGGGAATGTGGATATACCTGTTATCGTCCGTAGGTATTATACAACATATATATATATATATATATATATATATACTCCACTGCTGAGACCATTATTACTCCAAAGAATTGCTTTTTATCATATTATATATATATATATATATATAACGTCATCCACAGACAGACTGTTTCACTGTTTCACAGCTCATCAGTGTAGCTAGACATCCGGTTGCCTCTAGCTCGGATCGAAACCCGACTGAATTGGTATCAGTCGGATATTCTACCACTAAGCGCACGGCGCACGGCAGGGATGTAAGTGGATTTTTAGCGTATTTATTTTTAGAAACACGCCCAGTGACTGACAGTGACTCAATTCGCTATGCGAAGAGTCTCGCTATATTAGCTATAATAGTCACTGTTTACAAACCCATACCTACTCACGAGAGAGCTCAACTGAAATTAATATTTATTTCAGGAGCCAATATAACGTCATCCACAGACAGACTGTTTCGCTGTTATATATATATATATATATATATATGATGAAGTTAATTGTTAATCCGTATGGATAATTCCAGGGAGGATATAAATCCCGAGAGCTAAATGCAAAAAAACTGAGCAAGTAATAATTAAATAACAAACCGGAGACTTCAGAAAGACATATTTTATATTTCGCGAGACCGATAAAATTCAGTTTCCCTTTGTCAGACCTTGCGGTTTCAAAACAATTTTGAGTCGATTCAAAAATTCTTCCAGGAATCAACCGAAAAACGAAATGAAAAAGCAGGATTAGCGGAAGTTGTGTTTCAAAATAGTTATACAGAGTCTATTTCGTTTTTCGGTTGATTCCTGAAAGAATTTTTGAATCCACTCATTGTTTTGAAACCGCAAGGTCTGACGAAGCGAATCCGAATTTTATCGGTCTCGCGAAATATAAAATATTACACACACACACACACACATATATATATATATATATATATATATATATATATATATATATATATATATATATATATTACTGTATAAATTTATGTACTCTCATAACTGTCTGACATTTAGTTTTTGCCGTTTGACTTCGCCAAAGTCAACAAGTTACAAATGGTCACATCATATGTTAATCTGAAATAATAACTGACGATGTATACTTTTGATGCTAACGTCTCATGTGTTTCTGTATTGAAAACTCTTAAAATTCAAATCAGGCGATAAGGGTGTTTTTGCCTCGTTCAACGTAACAATGACTACATTATTCTGTCAATGTAAATAACAGGGGTTACTGTCAACCATGATCCACATTACCAGGTTTTATTTTTATGATAAGCTGGCAATGGCGGAGGAAGAATTCAGAACCCCAGTGGGATATGTAAGATCAGGAAAAAGATTTCCATTGGAGGTTCTTTTGACTTCCTTCAGTGAGTTCAGGCGTTGACAGAAAGCGGAATTGAGTCAGGGGGGGGGGGGTGAAGTAAACGCACAAAAAATCGACAAAGGGAAACGTTTCCATAATTCATGCCTGCCCATTGGCACATAGGAATGGTTTTGAAAAAAGAAAGCGGCACTTCAGTTTTCGTCTACTTGGTACTTTATTAAATTTTGGCTAAAAGAAATGTTTCAGAACACGAAAGATTAAAATTACGATTTCTAAACCAGAAACAAAGTATATTTTAAGATCTCAGTTCTGGGGTAACCTACTATAAAAGCTCATATAATAAAATCTGTCGTAGCACAAAGGTAAACAAGATTGATTCACAGAATACCTCGTGCACCGAGTACGAGCCAAATAAGAGCAATCTTTAACCTGGTGTTAATACTGTATGGTATTACCACTTACATATATATGTGTGTGTGTGCGTGTGTGTGTGTGTGTAAAAATATATAGAAAATAGGAAAGAACTCGTAAGGTAATAATATTTTTTTTTAAATAGTGCTCGATACAAAAGTAGAGCATAAATATAATTATTTATTTAAAAATATGATTCGAACGCTACATCAGAGTTTCAAGACAAGAGCCGAAAACTTCAATATAATTATTTGAATTAAATTGAATTAAATTACTAAGCTCTGTTCTATCTTCAAGCGAAATTTTTACTGGAATAACTTATTCCTGAAATTTACGCGTTTTATAAGCATATTCATTATTGAAATTAAGATTACTATGGTAACGGCTAGAGCAATTGTTTAAAGAAAAGGGGCATACGGTTTAATAATTTGGATCAATATCTCAGTTACATTCCCAGATGTCAAGTTAGGGTAAGGTTGGGGTCTCTAAATTTAAAGCGGAAGATGACATCGTCTAGTCTGGTTAAGTGCCTATGGAGATTTATTTATTTTTTTATTTTATTTTTATTTTTCTGAAAGGGTTTTGTGTATATAAAAATAACTGTCGTAAGTCGCTAACATTTGTTTTTTTGACGACTTCATAAAGGGTTATCTTTATTTATTTATTTTTTTTTTCTATAGAGCATTTAAACTAATTATTTAGACTCTGGAATTTAAAAATTATTTTATTGTTTATTTGTTTTTATGCTAATTATTTAATGCGAGAATTTGATGATGTCGGCAAAAAACCGTTAACTCCTGTCTATTACTGAATAGATTTTTATTATTTAGAAACTTAATAATGTGAAGTTTCTAAATAATAAAAGTCTCTTTCTAAAAAATAAAAATCTCGCTTATATATATATATATATATATATATAGTTTTAAGGTCTGCTATATTTATGGGATAAAGTGCTCAATATCAGAGATAGAGCATATGTAAATATAAAAGTGAACATTGAAGTCAACACTCAGAGGCTATAGATAGTTTCATGCTTGACGCAATCGTCAGGGAGACATGGTGGAGTAATGGATAGCGGCTCGGACTGAGGAATTGGAGAGCCGAGTTACATTCAGTTACGTGCGTTGGAAATGGTTTGAATCCTCTTATTCTCCCCCCCCCCACCAGCTATGAATAAATAGCAGGACAGACCGGTTTCTATAGCTTTGGATGGCAACTGGTCTGCCGCAGAAAGAAATGGCAACCTGCTGCGGGAAAAAAAGCTTCCTCCTCAGTCATGTATCGAATGATACATGATCCCCTAAGCGTATATATTCCCAAGCCAATACAGACAATCACAAAGATGTTAAAAAGTTGTGAAAAAACGTTTAAATCCCATTACCTCATGTTAGTGAAGATGTACATAACCAAGCCATAACAATCTGATCACAATTTAAACAATATTCCTTTATTAAAATTAAAAATATAAATATTTCTTCAATATTACTCGCTTACTTTTGTCTTACCAGACTCATAGCACTTTGTTTCCACTAACTGTTCTGATTGACTTTTCAACGACTTGGTGGATATAAATGAACGTTCTCTAATTTTAAAACCTTGATAAACTAATGACATGATATGAAACAAAATAAATCTTACATTTACCTGGATAAAGTTCTCCAGAGAACGAAACGCTTCGGATAACAATTGTTTTTCCTTTTGTCTTGTTATTCATATTATATTATATTATATTATATTATATTATATTATATATATATATATATATATATATATATATATATATATTGATGTATCTTGTCTCATACTGTTTTTGCCCTGTTCTTTCCTCTCTCTCTCTCTCTCTCTCTCTCTCTCTTTCTCTCTTCTTATTCCTTCCTGAATATGGCGATAGACTGCGTACAATAGCAAGGCCTTTGATCAGAAGGTTTTGAGGAGCATGGAACCACTTCTTTGTTTTTTAGTCTCCCTACGTCCACCCTGACCCAGGTTGGTAGCAACTGCTAGGGTACCCTACTATGAGTAAATAGTTAACCCCCAAACTGAAGTTAAAACACTATGTAAGCGTAAAAATAGTTTTAATACCAAAAATACTTTGTAAAAGAATTTATTACCAGTAATATATATTTGTGAAAAAAAAAAGATATTACCGGCTAGAGATTTTTGAAGGAAAAATATTAGCAGAAATAAAAAATCTTGTCGGCATTAAATAGTCCATTGAGCTTCATATGCCATTAACCGAACCAAACCAGTAAGACATTTTTGAAGAAAATAAATATTATCAGCAAGACATTTTTGAAGAGAAAAAATATTACCAGTAATACATTTTTAAAATTAAAGAAAAAGTTACCAGCAATCAAAATCTTGTCGGAATTAAATAACCCATTGAAGTTAATATGCCGTAAAACAAACCAAACCAAACCAAATCTATTCTTATTCTTTGAGAACTTCGTCAATTTCACTTCTTGGAGATTTTAACAATTATATTTTACCTTGGACAATTATTCCACAAATCTACTTATCATGAAAAGATGACTTTCCACTTGCTAAATATTAAGTAAAATATTTCGTTAGATAATTAAACACCCCACGGCAGAAATTGGGAAGTATCTATATCACTGTAACAGAGGAAGGCTAAATAATTAGCAAACAATTGCTAGTGTAAAGAGTTCGACCATCACAGGATGTCCCACAAATGTTTCTTGTGATAAGCTAAAATGAGTTAAGTACTTGACTTCTCAGAATGGCCGACGGCTACAGGGGCTTAGTTATTAATATAATCTCACGATAAAAAGTACATGAACTCCTATAAACGCAGTGAAGAAAAGCGAGAAGAAAGAATGAACCATTAATTTTCTGCTCGTTTACCTCAACCCTGATTCAATTCCGCTTTCTATCAATGCGTGAAAACACAAAGAAAATCAAAATGGAAGAAACTGCAAATAGTCTTCTTTATCTTACATTTCCCACTGAGGTTCTGCATTTTGCCGATACCATTGGCTGGTTATCAGAAAAATGAACATTAATCGTGGGTTTTATGTTTAACTGGATATTCAAACAATTGTTACTTTGAAGCAGGCAAAAAAAAGCATTCTTTTCGATTGATTGGAATTTTTTAGAGTTTATTTAAATTCCGAAACACATAAAATAAGAACGAAGAAAATATCCATCATCAAGTATTATTTCCAATTTTTAATAATTTCTTCTCCAGCAAGGCTATAAAAGATCATTAAGATGCAATGAGTTACTGTGAGTTAGAGAAAGAAAAAAAAAAACAGAGAAAAGAACAGATATCAAAAAAATAGTTGACGACGATTGACATTTTTTTTTAAATCGTAGCTGACAGGAAATAAAGAAGTCAGAATAGAATTCTACAACTGAGAAGTGTGGGAGAGAAAAATAGTTATCAACTTACGGTTACATCTCGTAATTTCAACAGTGAAACAGAGAAACAACCTATCTAGTCCAATTCATCAATTTTATTCCATCTCACAATTATAGCTCATGGCGACATTCAAGTCGGCATACAGCAATGGTTTCCGTTTTTTTTTGTTTGTTTGTTTTTTTGTTTTGTGTTTTGCACCAACGATGTCAAGGTTACTCCGTCCATTTAAGTAACTTGAGGTTAATAAACTGATTTTTTTATTATTTTTAATGAGATTTCTCATTCATTTTAACCATGTTGAAGTTACCTCATCCCTCCTCTCAGGGGTGGATTTCTTTATGAGGTTACCTTCTTCTAACCTTGGGCCTAAAGTGACAGGACCTACAAAGCAGTAGGTCGGTGTGAATTCAGAGTTTCCTTCTCCTAGACTGGTTGCCATCAAAAAATATGGGACGTAGCTATTTTACCTATAGTTGGGTTCACACCTTTCCCAAAGGTATTTTCAAATAGGTGAATGTAATTAACTCGACTGGAATTCGAACTCGGCTCTCTTTTTCCTTAATTCTATTAACCATTACCCCCATTTTGCTACTGCATGTTTGGTACTGCGTTTAAATTTGTGGAATTAAGGTATCAAAGCAGAAGGCTCACGAAAACAATTACGTGAAAATATTTATAGAAACGTTACAAAGAAACTACGTTACGGCGATGAGAAAGAAACTGTAGCCGAGATGCAAGATCAGGACAAATAAAATATTAAGAAGACAACTTTTCAGCATCTTGCAATATTAACATTAGCCATTCTTCAAAACATGCAATATTTTCTTAATTGTTTTTCGTACTTAAATTTTGTTTTCAAAACGAATTTCTCTGTTCTTTGCACTTTCACCTTCGCTGATTTTTTTTCGATCTCCTGACTTCGTAAACATTTCTGAAAAGTTCCTGATTGCCATAACAAAGACTCTACAACGTATTTTTTGTCAGATTTTTCTCTTTTGATATCCTTTCTATACAAGTGTACCGCTGAACCCATCAAAAGTAATTGCTCCAAATTGCGAAAGCTTTTTTCTTCCATTCGATTTTATAATATGAATTATTTTCACACATAAAAAAAGAAATGGCGATCTTCTTTCTTTTGCATTAAAATTTATATTCAATACATTCTTTTGATCTTTTAATGAAAATATAAATAGGTGAATTCAAACAAGAAAGTAGCCTTTGGACGAGATTCACATTTGCATACTATTACATGAGATCTTGTTTTGTCTTGTAATAATGTCATTAAAATCTCTGCTATAAAAACCGTTCAGAATCAAACATAATTTCTATCGGGATAATCATACGAAACCATCCTTTTCTCAGGCTTTTCTATTTAACTAGCAGCATTGCCCGGCGTTGCCCGTGCTTGATTCAAAAATCGTACGACTCATACAGCAATCTCTATCACTTGACTTAAAATATTTTTGCCCTTCCTTGCCTTTAAAGGAGTGCCCTTTGCCGTGCTGATGTTGCTACATGCCTTACTTCTTGCCTATCTCGCACTGCGAATTTTTTCGAAGCTCTATACTAAACATTAAATCTGTTACAAAAAAAGAACTAAACAAAATTAACACAAACGATCAGCTTTAAAAAAGGACTCGTAACTGGAAAAACCGAATGAAAAAAGAATGTTAACAACAAATACTTTTTCACACCCAACCCAATTCTGCGGAATCAGAATCAACTTTGAGTTTAAGCAAGCGAATGAGCCAATTGGAGTAAAGTGCCATGCAGATTTAAATTTTTCCTACTTGTGACGAATGCAGCTATCGATTTTTTTGCATGCTAGCATGCTAGGTAACATTCGTGTCAGTCAGCTGTTGGCTCTCACGCTGGCCAATAGAATCTTCCTGCCTATTCGTGGCAGCCAGCTATAGGCTCTCACTCTGGCCAGTAGAACATGGCCGCAAACTACATGAAAACTGCCGTAGAAGCGTGAAAAATCGATTATTTCCACTATCGATAGGAGTTGGGAAATGCAACGTCGGTCTTGGCCTTCCCGCTAAATTGGGGCATGTGCATGTAAATTTTGGTGCAAATCCGTCGAAAATTGCGGCCGTGCATTCGTTACACACACACACACACACACACGCACACACACACACACATCCTACCTTTTATAGATAGAGATAATTTTGTTAACTAGCTTGTCAGTAATTCTGCAAATTATCATATGTGATGAGATTAAGTATTTTAACTTAAAGAGATTTTTTAATTATTTTTCAGAATTTCTGTTTAATTTAATTTTTAATCATTTTACTCCAAGCAAGGGAATAAAGTCACTAAGTCACAAGGGGCTACTGGCTGTGAAGGAATATAAGAAAAAGAAAACATTATTAACAGCAGGGAAAAATAAAAGAGGAAGAAATTAAGAAGACAAAATTTAACAAATTGATTTGCGTTTAAATTTCAGCAGATCAAAGCTGACTGGAAAACAGTAGTAAGACTTCACAATCTAGGCCGGTTGTTATTAATTTCTTTGTTAGCAACTCAAACACGGGTACCCGTACCCAGCAAAAATAACCTAATAATCTTATTATGATTCTGCTTGTCCCTCTCCTAGTACGACCGTTACGCCCTGTCAATACCTCATACATAATGGACAATTCCGTTTTGATCGCGTGGAGAGACGTATTAGTGACGCTAGTTGAAAAAAGAAAAAAGAAAAAGAAAGAAAGAAAGTAAAGAAAGAAAGAAAGTAAAAAAAGAAAAGAAAGAAAGAAAAAAGTAAAGAAAAGAAAGAAAGAAAAGAAAGAAAGAAAAGAAAGAAAAAAGTAAAGAAAAGAAAGAAAGAAAGAAAGAAAGAAAGAAAGAAAGAAAAAGTAAAGAAAAGAAATAAAGAAAAAAGTAAAGAAAAGAAAGAAAGAAAAGAAAAAGAAAAAAGAAAGTAAAGTAAAGAAAAGAAAGTAAAGAAAAGAAAAGAAAAGAAAAGAAAGAAAGAAAGAAAGAAAGTAAAAGAAAGAAAGAAAGAAAGAAGAAAGGGATAGAAGTATTTAACGTCTCCTGCCAATACCTCATAAATAATGGACTATTCTGTTTTGATCGCGTGGAAAGATAAAATACATATTAGAGACGCTACTTTGTTTCAATGAGAAAAAGAATGAAAGAAAGAAAGGAAGAAGGGAAGATAGAAGCGTTAAATGTCTGCTTCAGTGAAATCGAAAAGCTGTCAATTTCAAATCTTTTCATTTGTAGAGCCTTACATCTTACAATAACGTCCAGCATTCATATCTATGATTGTTATTGCAATATTTTGTTAAAGTTGTTAAGCTCAAATATTTAACGATGCGATAGAGGAATATCTCCGGATATTTTATTGTCGTAGAACTCGCCATGAGCTTATTCAATCATTAACTTAAGAATTAAGATCCATCAGAAAATTCTCATCAGAAATTTCCCAGTTACTTCTAGTGAGAAACAACGTTGGATAAAAACCCCTTAAAAATAACAGTTGTTTTAGTTTCGTGTACAAAACTGAAAAAAAAAGTAGATATAGATCCATAGCTGTCCCAACGACAGATGCAATTTCCCCAAATAGGAAATTAAAAACTTGCCGTCAGGTTGGTCTCCGTGGCCAAAAAGGTAGCCAAACTGGATTCAAGGAGACAGAAGATAACGATTGCTATTGTATTTAAATTTTTGAAAACCAAAGGTGACTGGAAAGCAAGAAATTGGAAGAGAGTTCCATAAGCAAGAATTGCGAGAGAAAAAATTCTTATCATAGGTTACAACTATAAATTTCAGCTGTAAGATGATGAGACCTTTTGTGTGTGTGTGTGTGTGTGTGTGTGTGTGTGTGTGTGTGTGTGTGTGTGAGATAGAGATATTTTTTCTACGGCCTGGACCACTTTTCTGCTCTCCGGAAAGATTCTACGTCACAAAAGAAGTGCTAATTGTCTGTCTGTCACGCTTAGTCGACTCGTGACTTTGTATGCGCGTATATCTTGTGTGCGAGTGATATAGATGTGCTTGTGCCATTTAATGTATACACGCATGCACACGCACACACACACACACATGCATACACAGTTTAACTCAGTCAGACATCAGGAATTAGAATAATACATTCCTTTCCCACTCAGCCTTGACAACTACTACTCTGGGGGACCAATAAAATCATTCGAGAAAAATAAAAAAAAAATAAAAAAAGAAAGGGATAAATGTATCAATAGCTTAATATCCGTCAAACTGTCTCTGATTACAGGTGTGTTTGATTGTGAAATAAAAAGAAAATAATTCAGATTTTTTTTTCTCTTACCTACAGTGAAAGGGCTTTGGCATATTGATAATTATTAGGTTGGTGCAAAAATAATGACATAATAATGTCGTTTTTTTACGTTAAAGAATACGTCAAAAAACGACATTATTACGTCATTATTTTTGCACCAACCTAATATTTGACTTTGTTTCTATCTATTGATATCATTATTTTTTTTTGGGGGGGGGGCGGGTTCACAGCATGGTTCACCTTTTACAAAGCCCAGGGCCGCTCGAGGTACAAGGTTACGTTAAGGAATAGTTTATACGGATATGAGAGGAAGATAACGGTTAACTCTAGATTTTAAAAGGTTATGATTGTAGTGATTGGGGAAATATCCTGTCGAGAGTTTGTTCCACAGACCAGAGGTACGCGGGAAGAATCTGTTTGGGTGAAACTTACTTCTCGCCGATGGAATACGGAGGTAATGTGGCTGGTTTGCTACTATGTAAGTGGCGTGCCGAGACCTAACCGTGAAGGTTAGACCTGGTGCAACGAAGCAATGTAGTTCGTCTTAGCACTTTCCATGGAAGTAGCGATAGAGCAGTGAGAGACTCACCATATCCTGTCTGTGTGTGAGAGAGAGAGAGGGAGAGAGAGAGAGGTTGGAGTGTGGAAATTAATTCTCCTCCAACAAGTACTTGGAGATGCTTTTGTACTGTACCAAAATAGGAAAGTAAGGACCAGACAGGTTCCGTCCAAATATGACAGCAGCACTTCATTTTCGGCCTGAACTGGCTCTTACAAATGTAGAGGATAGCACGAGGGGTCGGGGCCTTACTTGAGCGGTACAGGGAGCCGATCATTTAGCGATGGATCGTATATAAGAATTTCAGTTGAGGTCTGGTGTGAGTCTGAGGCTCAGTTTTCTTTCAACACGCGGTGCCTCCTGTCTATTCACCTATTTCAATTTATTTATATCTATTAGGTTGGTGCAAAAATAATGACGTAATAATGTTGTTTTTGACGTATTTTTAACGTCAAAAAACGACATTATTACGTCATTATTTTTGCACCAACCTAATATCTATATCAGTCTCTTCATATCTATCATATATCCATACCAGTTCATTAACCTTAATTTATTGTTATCAATAATCTGACAGCATAGACATGGGCACATATATATGTCTTGTTTATTAATTAGGTTAACTTAATGCAAAAAATAAGGACCTTGAAAAGGGAATTCAGGTAATATTAGAATTCGTGGAATGAGAGGATAAATGTTACGACTGCTTTGGAACCTAACAGAAAAATTCTTCAAATATTTTTTGATTCCGAATGTTTTCCAATAATCTGTTCACTCTTATTATTTTATTTATATACTGCTAAATGAATGATTGTTTAAATATATTTTTCATTCAATGTATCTAATAAAGCAGATGTCAACTTTATTAGGATTTATTCACGAGACAGTAAAATTTTGAAGTCTGTTTGTAGGCAAAAATCTGTGGAAATTAGGTATTTCTGTACATTTTTATAACCGATCGAACTAAATGCTCAAAAATTGCTAAAAGCTATGAATCTGATTCTTGACGGCTGTACTTATCACATCAAATTCTAAATTACTCATCGAGTGCAATATTTATTTCTGAAAAGAAAGTGAAAAAAATCAACCTGCCCTAATGGTCCGTTGTACCAACTGCACATCCTAATCATTTAGCCAGGTACATTAAACATCTGTGAAATTCTTTTGGTAAGAATTGCTCAATCGCTCCCTAAACTTAAAAAAGTCAGGAGGAAAGTCTGCAGTATCAAGGCACCTAGGGAAAATCGAAATTATTATAACTATGGTTTATGGACGAGATCGCACGCCATCTTGCAATGGTAGTCACCTTTTCATGCAGTTATGCTGTTAAGAGAACTTTGTTTCCAAAACCAAATCCAAAAGCAAAAAAGAAGTTTTTGGTCTGCGATTCAAATTATGATCAACCACTAATAAATTTCCGCTCATCGATTCTTTTTATCGATTAAGTTAACGTCTTGTTATTCGCCAGAGGATATCGATTAGACAGAAAAGTGACTTGACCATTTACAGATGTGTCCTCTGTTGGAAGGTCGTAAAACTTTAAATAAAGGCAGATTAATCTGTTAAGCTCACTGATCACTCTGGATTCTATTAACATTACCATATGCTCACTTCGTAAGCATAAATGTCATTGCTTCTGTAGAAGTAGGGTAGATTTTAGGAGGTACAGTGGCGTAATGGATAGCGGTTCGGTTTGAGGAATCGGAGAGCCGAGTTCGAATTCCAGTCTAGTTCATAACATTCACTTACCATATATATATATAATTAAGTAATTCATTGAGTCTAGAAGAAACCTCAGCAGAATGCAGAAAATACTGGACGGCCGTTTCGTCCTATATTTGGGACTCATCATCTACTACCGAAAATTGAAACCCGAACGGTTACGATAGGAGGCAAACGCATTACACTCGATATAGCGCCGCTCGATCGCATATTCCGTGGTGGGACTCATCCGAGTTTCTCTTTACCCATAGGACAGTGCCTCTGCGAGCCACGACTACTATCTCCAAGCCACTCAGTCCAGAGCATTAGAAGCCAGTTCGAGCAAGACTCGAGGAATTACTTAATTATGATTATTTCAAATCTTCCTAATTATTTCTATATATATAATTATTTATTTAAAAATATTTTCTATTTTTTAAAAATAATAACAAAAATACTAAAGAACTTTGGATTATTTACCTAACGAGTTCTTTCGTATTTTCTATATATTTTTACACACACACACACATATATATATATATATATATATATATATATATATATATATATATATATATATATAAAGTGTGCGATGATTAAATTGTCGTCTAAATTACGCAAAAATTATATTAATAATGACATCTCATTTTAACAGATATATTTAACAAAATTACGCAAAAATATCTTGAAATACTAAAGAGTAAATTTATTCAATAAAATTGCCATTGGCTTTAACCACGGCCTTCAGACGACTTCGGAATCTCCTGGAACTCTTCTGGACAGTCTCCTTGTTTAATTTGGTAAACGCTGCCATAATCCTTGCCTTCAGTTCTTCATTTTTGGTGTTAAAAAGAGTTTTGTTGGTCTCTCGCTCAACTGCACCCCACACATAATAATAAAGAGGGTTGCAGTCTGGGAAGTTAGGTGTCCAGATGTGATGTAGTTAGAGAAATTGTCTGACAGCCATGACTGGGTTCTCTTGTTTATGCGATATGGTACAGAGTCTTGTTGCCAGACATAGAGTCTTCCAGCAGCCACCCTCTTGATCCAGAGCAGCACTACCTCTTCAAGACACTTGATCTAGGCCTCTGTGTTGAGTCATAGACCGTGAGAAAATGAATGGCGGCATAAATCGCTATCACCATTGATCACTCCAAACAGCTTCGTAATCACCATTAGACTGATCCAACTCATTATGAATCCTCTGCACTGTCCTCAGATTGACCACCAAACACTCTGGTGCTGATACCAAGCCGTACAACCCTCCAAATTTCTGGCGGAGTAAATTGCGTCATGGTGATCTTTTTCTCACAGACGCTGCCCAACTGACCCTACTCTACTGTGCAGTCGACAAGATCATAAACACACAACGCGTATGCACGAAGTTAAAAATATAAAATGGCGACAATTTACCCATTGCAGCCTGTATATAAGTATTTTTCCTCGCCAGTAGCCCGACTAGGAGTTTTATGCACAATGCAATCTTCAGTTGCTGAGTTAAGAAACTCCTAATCGTGCAACCAGTGAAGAAAAATATGTATATTTATTAATATATATTTTATAGTTCTGTTATATTGCATTGAACACTATTTTATTAACACCGGCACTCAATAGACAATATTCAATGCACAGACGAATGGTATATATATTAATGTGCAAGATTGATGCTGACGACAGAAAAATTGTCGGGTACGACATAGTGAATCAACATTCCTAGCAGTAAACCTAGCAACTGATTCAATATAATCACTAAACTTCATGTCAGTGGAAAACCTGAGACCAAGATCGCGCAATGAGTTGCCCTCCTGAAGGTTAGCATCGACCATGTTGATAGAAGGTAAAAATGGTTCTCCATCATGATTAAAAGTAATCTGTTTCATTTTGTAGCCGTTAAATATTTACCATCCATTTCTGACTGCACTCAGCAAGTGATTAGAAGTTCATTTCGAGAGCAGCTGTCAGTTTTACTTTGTCGGGCATATCAGACATAATATTAGGTTGGTGCAAAAATAATGTCGTTTTCTCACATATGTTACTATGTTAGAAAACGACATTATTTTTGCACCAACCTAATAGTAATCCCAGAGTAAATAGTTTGTCATCAATATAAATACTTCTTTTATTATGTCACCAACAAGAAAATAACTAGGACGCAGGAGGTTACTGGGCGCTTGAAAATAACTTGTATTAGGGAGAGAGGACAATGAAAATAAGAACTAATAACACAGAGATAAAGTTTGACATTGCATTTAAATTTTTAGAGATGAAAGTTGACTGGGAGAATTGCGATAGAAGAAATTGTTAGCATAGAATTTACGTTTATATCTAGCCGTTTCAACTGGAAAATGATGAGACCTTGCCGCCAATCTAGTACTGCGCTTAAATTCATAAAGTCTAGGTACTATAGGTGAAAGTAATATTTATTTTGTAAAGATACAAAATTGTGGCACAAGGCCAAAAGGAGGATGAAGACGGCTGATCTTCTTCTGTCTTAAATTTAAACTTAGCTAGCCACAATTACTGACTCAAACATAACACAATATTCTTTACACCAAAACAATACATTCTGACTTACCATACTTACTACATCCACCATAATATTTCAAGGTCACTAAGAAGCCCTAACTAGTCCTCGTATGTACAATTTTTGTCTGTTGGGGGAGGGTAATAAAAACAAAATGGTGGAAAGTTAATCAGAGCAATTACCATTAAAGTATGTATAGAAAAAAAACACAAAAAGCTACGTTACAGTAGAGGGAAAGGGATGGGAGCCGAGATGTCAGAACCAGTATCAATAACATTGCAAATTCGTTTGGAACTAATGACACTGGAGAGGTCGTTGATAAAGAAAAGAAACAACTTAGTCTCAAGGAGAGGGGCCCGGGGGATGCGAGAAAATCTATATAGAAGCATGGCAGTTCAACCAATTTTCATTACACGATTGTTTAAGAACAATTGGATACAAGCGAATATTCGGCCAGACTGTGAATGTCCTGTGAGTTTTGTGCATTCACTTATCAGATTCGCCTAATTTTATCGATTTTTCCTTGATAGTCACAAAGTGATTTTATTATCCCTACGAAGACCTGCATAGATCGGCACAGCACCGGCTTCGTTTACCTTCTTTTTTTCCCTCTTTAACTCTTTCCTTCAGTCGTAACCTGTCTATCAGATGTTGTATTTTCAATAATTATTACTCATATTATTTGAACAATTGGATGCACTTGATCGAAGAGTACATCAAACACGATATTCATTGATTTAGATATTTTCAAATTATCCATTTTTAATGAATCCGAGTTTGGTGGCCTAGCCGTTGAATGGGATATCGTTGTGAAGTAGCTAGCACCCCTTCAACATTCTACCAAATGGCCTGGCTCATAGCCTTAAATAGTCTACGATTAAGGACTTCAACAGTTGAATTAGTAATAAATTGATTGGTAAGTAACTTTATATAAAAATATTTACAACTTTATATAGAAACTTTAATAACGTTTAAAAATATTCAATATTTTAAAAATTATTTAAGTATTTTTCAATTAAAAAGATTTTAAAATATTTTTCAAAAATGTTTTTTCAGATATTTTAAAAGGGTAACTATAAAAAAATTAAGAACTTTATATAAAAAATATTTTTAACTTTATATAAAAAAATTATTGACTTTAAAAAATTTTAAATATTTAAAAATGTTTTAAAATATATAATTTTTTTAAATATTTTTAAAATGTTTTTAAAATATATTTAAAATAATGACTATAAAAATTTAAGAACTTTATATGAAAAAATATTTGCAACTTTATATAAAATAAATAGTAATTTATTTTTTTTAAATATGTAAAAAAATATTATTTTAAATGTTAAAAAATAACTATAAAAATTTAAAAACTTTACATAAAAAGAAATGTACTTAAAAATGAACGAATAATAGCCTACTAGGTTATACAAAACTCGAATATAGTGCAATCTTTCATAATCAGTTTTTTACGCAAAAATAGGGAGTCTCACTGTACAAAGGGTTTTTTTTGTTTGATTTTATTTCTTTATTTTTTTTTCTTTCATGCTTTTTCAGCGACCGGTTGCACTATGCACAGAGTTTGTGTTTTTTTTTTTTTCTTCATTAGTTAAAATTCATACAATAATATCAGAGGGCGAACTATACATGGAGTCGTCTTATACACAAGTATATACGGTATTCAGGTTTAAAAGACATTCCTTCCCATATTAGATCATTAAATCGAGAGCTTACTTACTGCAAACCGCAAACAAATAAATAATAAATAAATCATACAGTATTAGGCAGCATCTCTATATTTTAGGTCATGCACCCCATAATAAGCTGTTAGAAGAAAGTTTGCGATTCCCTCCAAGGAGAAAGTTCTCTCTGGTTTTACTGAAGAAGGAGTGTAGTTTGTTGGGGTTAGAAGTAAAAAACAAAATTAGTCCCACTAAAACAGTATGTTTCGTTTTAATGCACTATCCATTCAGAGCACTGGCGATCATGGGTCTCCATAAATCTTTATTCTTTAATATCAGTGAATTGCCATGACTTCTTGCAATAAAGAGTAAAGTGGTTTCCCGTCACTTTCACCGTGTTTCTATATTCAGAGTTTTCTTCCTCTTTTCTCTGCGTTGTCCTTTCTCTAGTCGGTCCGTAAATATTAGTATATTCGATATAAGTATGCAATCTTTTAATATTTTAAAACTATTTATGCTATTGTTGTAACCTAGGGAAGGTTACTAAACAGAATAATCACATGAATGTTGGTAATGAACAATAAAGCTTAGGACAAGAACAACACATATAAGATTCGCCAGTAGAGTATTGAAGTAACTCAATGAATCTCCAAGGACAAATTTAACGTGCGGTATCCGAGGCCGTAGGCTCGACCAAAAATTACCGTAGACCCCGTATAAAACGGTTAGCTGTTTCCCAAGACGAGACTCTGCCCTTCGGCATAGATTCGTCTGGGGATCCTCTCTGTTCGGAGGCAGAGAGTTTGACCAGTACAACTGGAGATGAATCTCCAACTTCAGGATATTTATTAATCCCCCCCCCACGCTGACAGATGTGGCACAAGGCCGCATTTCATGTGGGGTACCCTAGCCGGTAGGCTCTGCCAAAAATTCCCCGTGGACTTCGTATAAAACGGGGTCAGGTAGCTGTTTCCCGAGACGAGACTGCCCTTTGACATAACCACGTCTGGGGATCCTCTCTGTCCAGAGGTAGGGAGCCCGACCAACACAGCTGGAAACGAATCTCCAACTGCAGGATATCTACCAACCGCCCCACGCGGTCAGATGTGGCACAAGGCCGAATTTAACGTGTAGTATCCGAGCCCGGAGGCTCGGCCAAAAATTCCCCGTATAAAACGGAATCGGGTAGCTGTTTCCCTTCGATGTAGCCTCATCTTGGGATCCTTTATGCCCAGAGGCAGAGACTTTGACCAGCACAGCTGGAGACGAATCTCCAACTTCAGACCGACATACAGGATTTACTACTGTATTTATGTGAATGGGGACATACACATTATCGTACGTACGCATGCTACAACATTTATTAAAAACTTTATTTGCGCTAAAAGTCTTTTTTTTAATGGCCTGCTAAGTTGTATTCGGATTTAACGTGTCTCCTCCTCTATGTGCAGTGTCCCTTCAGGACAATGGCGATCATGGCTCTCCACAATTTTCTATCCTTTGTAGCTCTTTTATCTTTATGCCATCTCTCCCAAAACCTGCTCCGTAACTCCCCGGAAATTTCAACTCTCTGTACCTGATAAGTGTCCTTTTTGTTGCTATTGTCATTAGAACTTCGCTGTTGTTCACATGTTCGGTTCATGGTATTCTGTAGAACCACATTTCTGTTGCTTCAAGTTTCTTCTTCATCTGTCAGGATACACTGGCATAACAGTTCAGTATTATTTTTGTTAGGGTTACAGCTGGGCGAACCTTGAACAAATAAATAATTTTCAAGAGATAGATCATTAAAGAAAAACTCTCCGTAATAAAGGTTACGCACTTCATAATTGGCTGTTAGAAGGAAATTCACGATTCCCTCCCTTTGAGTTCACCGATGGAAAAAAAGAATTGTATTTGGAGTTCAGAAATAATAAAGATGTCTCCAAGAATCCATAATAAAAAAAATAACACTTTGAAACTTGAAATGAAATAATCGTAAAGCGAAACTCGAACAAAAAGACGTTTTGGCAAAATTTAACAACCTAAGCAAAGATGCCCCCCACTACCCCCCACTACCCCCACTACCCCCACTACCCCCCCAAAAAAATATTTTGAATTATTCAGAAGAGGGGCTGAGATTTCAGCTTTCAAGGAGTTTAATCAAATGAAATAACGTAAAAACGACAACGTAAGTACCCGACTCCTGATTCTATTCTCTACGTTTACAAGAGCCAGATCAGGTCGAATATGGTGTACTGTTGCCATATTTGGACAGGAGCTGCCCAGACCTCACTTTCCAGTTTTGATAGAGTTCAACAGAGTCTCCAAGGCACGGGTGGAGTATGGCGAACCTCTCACTGCTCTATCGCTTCTACCATGAAAAGTGCTTGAACGAACTGCGTTCCTTGTTCCTACCAGGTCTGACCTTCACGGCTAGGACCCGCCATGCCACTTACATCGTAGTAAACCACCCATATTCCCCCTGTATTCAATCAACGAGAAATAAGTTCAACTCAAACAGCTTCTTTCCGCGAATATCTGCTCTATGGAACAGACTCCCAAGAGGATATTTCCCCGATCACTACAATCTTAACGTGTTCAAGTCAACAGTCAGCCGTTACCTTCCCTCTTACACATATAAACTACCCCTTTATCGTAGCCCTCTACCATGAGTGCCCCCCACGAGACTTGTAAAAGAAAAAAGGGGTTCTAGAATTCTGCCTGAATTATAAAATAAAAATATGCAATTATGATTGTATTTTTTCTCATGACATATTAGCTCCTGAAACAATGTTTCTTGCCAGATTCTATCTTACATATTTATAAGTCTATCATTCGTCCTTGCTTCGAATATTGCTGCCACATATGTTCTGCTGCTCTTTCTATATATTCAGAGAGTCTTGATGAAATCCAAAGAATCTGCAATATTATTGGTTCTGACCTAGCATCTCACCATATCATTTTCCACCGCCGTAATGTGGCTTCCCTCTACCTCTTCTATAAATAGCTTCATAGTAATTGTTTTGATAAACTTTCCTACATCGTAACTAGATTTTACGAATTTTGCCATCCATCAATATGGCTGATGCTGACCTACAGGGAAGTGATAGGTTCTTCATCACGATCTAACCTTTTACACTGATATGAAGTTGGACGATTATATTGAATCAATTACTAAGTCTGCTGCCAGGAATATTGTTTCTCTGTTATTTTTGACAATTTTTCCTCGATAAAATCTATCTTACACCTTCACAAAACTACCATTCGTCTTTTCATTGGATATTTCTGCCACAACTATTCCGTTGCTCTTGCTATATATTTAGAGATTTTTGATCAAATCCAAAGACGAATCAGAAATGATATTGGTCCTAACCTGGAATCTCGGCTCCAGTCACCTTCCCACCACCGTAACATAGTTTCTGTTATGGGATCTTACCCATAATAATGATAATAATTCTTAATAAACACTGCACCTCTGGAGTAGGCAAGGACTCAGTCGTTCACCTCCTGACCGGCTGTTCGGTTGGACTCTCTGCCTTCGGGCGGGGAGCAACCCGAAGGAGGCTACGCCGAAGGGCGAATTCTCTTTCGGGGAGGTAAACAGGCCCTGAAACCGTTTATACGGGTTCAATGGGCATATTTTTGTGCCGAGTCCACGGGCTAGGAGATCCCACATTAAATAACCGGCCTTGTGCCACATGATGCCCCAGTGGGTGGGTGACTGAATATTCTCAGTCGTTCAAGTCCTGACCGGCTGTTCAGTTGAACTCTCCGCCTTCGCGCGGGGAGGAACCCGAAAGAGGCTACGCCGAAGGGCGGATTCTCTCTGGGGAGGTAAACCGACCCTGAACCCGTTTATACGGGTTCAATGGGCATATTTTGGGGCCGAGCCCACGGACTCGGAGATCCCACATTAAATAACCAGCCTTGTGCCACATGATGCCCCAGTGGGGGGGGTGACTAAATATAGTCAGTCTTTCAAGTCGATCTCGGTCGACCGGTTGATCGGTTGAACTCTCTCCCTTCGGTCGTGGAGGAACCCGAAGGAGGCTACACCGAAGGGCGGATTTTCTTTGGGGAGGTAAACGGTCCTTGCACCCGTTTATACGGATTCAATGGGCATATTTTTGGGCCGAGCCCACGGGCTTGGAGATCCCACATTAAATAACTGGCCTTGTGCCGCATGATGCCTACGTGGTGGGGTAATAAATATAGTCAGTCGTTCAAGTCGATCTTGGTCGACCGGCTGATCGGTTGAACTCTCTGCCTTCGGGCGGGGAGGAATCCGAAGAAGGCTACGCCGAAGGGTATATTCTCTTTCGGGGAGGTAAACCGACTCGGAGATCCCACGTTAAACCGGCCTTGTGCCACATGATGCCCTTGTAGGGGTGTCACTGAATATCGTCTGTAGTTCAGGCGGAGTCACTAGTTCAAGTCGAGTCAAAAGTCGAGTCAGGGGCAGTCCGAAACAGAGTCGAGTTCAGACAATTACTGCAAGACATTGGAATAGTGATACTGGTCGAGACTACATTGTTCTCTCTACTAAACCTGATTGTTCGTACTAACACTTTCTACTTCTCTGTATATATTCCTGTTTCTAATATATCTGTGTTATTCCATATCCGTATTCGAGTTCTTTATTGGTTCTACCTTGGACTATCACCGTGATACAAGCAACTGAACCATAACAGTTTCCATGTGCCCTTTTTTTAATAAATACATTCATGGTAATTGTTATCCGGTGGAGTAATGGATAGCAGCTCTGATTGAGGAATCGGACAGCCGAGTTAAAATGCCAGTAAACTCCATTACATTCACTTACGCTCATCAAATCCAGTTAAATTCATTACATTCACTAATGTTCATCAATTCCATTACATTTACTTACGTGCTAATACCCTTGGGAAAGGTCTGAATCCTCTTCTTCTCCTCCCTCTCCACAGCTATAAATAAATAGCAGGACAGACCGGCTTCTGTAGCGTTGGATGACAACTGGTCTACCGCAGAAAGAAATGACAACCTAATGTGGGAAAAAAATCTGCCTCGTCAGTTATGCATCGAAAGATACATGATCGCCTAAGTGTGTATCACGCAGGTCACTTAACTGACTGACCTAAACTTTATGAATTTAAGAGCGGTGCTAGTTTGGCATCAAGGTGTCATCAATTCACAGTTGATTTTTGATAGATAAAACCATAAGTTCTATGTTAACATTTTCTTTTCTCGTACTTCTCGTTTGTGGAACATTCTACCGGCTTCTTGCTTCTGAACCAACTTTGATCTTCAAAAATTTATATCCAGTGTCAATCGTTATCTACTGTCTTCTTGATTTCTCTTCTTTCGTTGTTCTGGCTTTTTAATTTTTATTTTTTCTTTCTTTTTTGCCCTTCCACACTCAATAACCTCTTGTGTCTTAGTGGCTTTGCTGTCTTGCATGGGGTAATATGATTAAAAAAATTGTTGCGGATGTTACAAGACAAGAACAATCCAACAACGTGTGTAGCCAAGATTTATTTTATTTTTCATTTATTTCTTTTTTTTTTTTTTTGGTGGGGGGGGTTGTTTTTTTTTATTTTATTTGTCATTTCTTTCTTTTTATTGTTTTTTATTTTATTTTGCATTTCTTTCTTTTTTTGATTGTTTTTTATTTTGCATTTCTTTCTTTTTTATTTTTTTTTTTTTAATATAAATAAAATGGAGTTTCATGAATTGATTGCTTAATATAGGAAGCCAATACGCCGTAGCAGATTTGGAACGAAACTATATATTTTATTTTTTTAATCCTGAGAGAACAGTTCATTATAAACTTTATGTTCAAATAAATGCAGTTGTGGATAGGAAATATGTGATAATCGATATCATTCATACACGTAATGCAAGATGAAAGGTCATATGGTTCCCAGGCGTACCGCGTTCCACGCCACAATACTTTATTAAATCCCATCTTTACACATTCGTTCGCACAGTATGCATAGACAAACTGATTTTGGCATGGCTAAAGTAGCGGGTGTATGTGCATTCGTAAGGCTTTCTTCCGAATCAACTCCGTTATATTCGTTATATTTTTATTCGGCTTACTAAGGAGATCAATCATTCAATGTGTTAGTAAATGCTGGACAATTTCCATGAAGGAACCTGTGGCAACGGAGATGAGAATCTGCAAACGGATGCTCCGAATGCCATGGACGGAGCATGTAAGCAACGAGGAAGATTTAAGAAAAATAGAAACAAAAAAAGACACTTATACTTACAGTTAGAAAGAGTTAAAATGTTTAGTTCACAAACTGAAGAAAGAAGGCTCGGTGAATTCGACACCCAAAGGACATTAAAGGCAAGAGGAGCAGCGACTACTAATGAATTTATTTAAATGAATGTCAGAACAGGATCTGGAAGGGGTGGAGAAAAACCGAACACTTCAAAGAGTTACAAAGGGTATGAAGTGGTACAGAACAATGATCCACCACGTCCTGAAGGGACACGGCTCATAAAGAAGTAATAATAATGCCTTCCGTATATTTACTGGTAAAGGAATGTAGAAAAAACTCTCCCTTTCCCTCCATCCATACACAATCACACACACATACACAGACATACTTTGAAATTTACTGAGTTTTATAAGCATATACATTTATAATATTAGTTTCATAATTATTAATGCATGTGTTTATAAAAAACAGTAAATTTCAAAATAAGTTATTTCAAAATTCGCTTGAAAATAAAACTGGACTAGAGACTTTAATTTAATTCTATATTTGAATTTGAACTTTTTAGTTCATGTTTTTGAAACATGATAATTCTTGTATAGCGATGGAATATATATATATATATGAGGGTCAAGCGGCTCAGCTCCTACGAACCGACAGCCAGACATCAGCACATATGATTTGATTATAGCAGTGAAGGATTTATGCAGAACCAACCACACGTTTTGAAGAGCTGAATGCAGACATGTTGCACTACGTACCACAAGGTCCCTTACACTCCGCAGGTTTTGAATTCAGAGTTATGCTTCTCCTAGACCAGTTGCCATCCTAGGCTACAGAACCCAGTCTGCCCTGCTATTTACACATCCTGAGAGAGCAGATAATAACTGGAGGGAGAAGATGATTAATACTTATCCCAATGGATTCGACTGGAATTCGAACTCGGCTTTTCGATTCCTCAATCCGAGCCGCTATCTACTACTCCACAAAGTGGTGGATATCAAGATGACCGTGTAGTTTTGGTGCAAGATGGAGACATGCAGGACAAAATTTAGCTTGACACCAATTTATAAAAGGTTTTTGTTTATTTTTGACGACTTTGGAAACCCATTGCTTGGTTAGATTTTTTTTTTTTGTCCTTTTTGTTTCGTGGCACATCACCCTCTATAGATGATTTAATGCCAAAATCTAAATATTTTGTTCGAATTTTTATTTTAGTCCCTTTTCCGTGATAATAATGGCTTTAGTGATACAAGTTTTACTAATTAACCCATAGCTGTGGGAGAATTATACTTGCGCGTAAGTGACTAAAAGAACCCAGCTGGAATTGGAACTCGGCTCTCCGATTAACAATTCCGAGAACTTATCAATTGCACCACCCGTACATCCAAGCAACATTTCCAAGCGGTTACCCATCTAGGTAATGACCAGGCTCGACGTTGCTTAAGTCGTTGATCGTACGGGAACCGGTGTTTCAACGAGATGTGGTCGTGATCTTCAGGGAGCCATTGGATTCCAAGTCTCTGAAAACCAGACTTTCAGACGTTTATCTACTTTTTTCCTTCTCTCCGAACTGTGATCCTTGAACTTCTTTATCTCCATATATATCTATCTATATTTATATCTATCTATATTTATCTATATCTATCTATATTTATCTATATCTATCTATTAGGTTGGTGCAAAAATAATGTCGTTTTCTCACATAGTAACATATGTGAGAAAACGACATTATTTTTGCACCAACATAATATATCTATCTATATCTATCTATATTTATCTATATCTATCTATATCTACCTATATTTATCCACGTCCTGGATCAGACATTAAACTACATCCAGCAGCAAGGCCTCTGATTTAAGGTTTGAGGAGTATGGAACCGCCTCTTAATTGCTGGTGTTCTTCGGTCCAACCTGACCCCGGGTGGTAGCACCTGCTAGGGTCCCAGCAAATAGTTGACCCTCAAACAGGAGTCAAAACACTGTAAAGGTATAAAAAAATAGTTATTATTACCAGCAATACATTTTTGAGGGGAAAATTATTACCATAAATACATTTCCGAGAAAAAAATTACCAGAAATACTTTTATGAAAGAATAATTATTACCAGCAATATATTAGTTTGGTGCAAAAGTAATGGCGTTTTTTGAAGTCAAAAAAAGCCATTATTTTTGCACCAACCTAATATTTTTAAAAAAAAAGTTATTACCAGCAATACATTTTTGAAGAAAGTTATCACCAGCAATATAGTTTTGAAGGAAAAATTATTATCGGAGATACAATTTTGAAGGAAAAATTATTACTAGCAATGCTTTTATGAAGGAAAAATTATTGCCAGCAATACATTTTTGAAGAAAAATTATTACAAACAAAATATTACCAGCAATACATTTCTTTGGAAAAAATATCATCTGCTATACATTTTTGGAGAAAATATTACCTGAAATATTTTTTTTTTAAATATTTCCTGTAATAGAATTTTGAAGCAAAATATTCCAGAAGTAGATTTTTGAAGGAAAAAAAAACGTTACCAGCAATAAAAATTTTGTCGGCATTAAATAACACATTGATATGCCGTAAACCAAACCAAACCAAATTATATCTATATCTATGCTTATCTCTATGTATATCTGTCTATCTCTATGTCTTTCTGTCTTTCTATCTATCTATCTATCTATCTATCTATATATATATATATATATATATATATATATATATATATATATATCTTTATCTATCTATTTTTCTATCTGTATCTCTCTCTGTAAATCTCTATCTCTCTATATATATATCTATATGTATATATTTAGCTCTCTCTTTATCTCTGTCTCTCTCTCTCTATCTATCTATCTATCTTCGCATTACCGCTCTGTCTGATATGCAGCTAGCTGGAGATCCCATGTTTCGGTCAAACGAATGGCTTTGGTAAGTTATAGTGAGTGCTTGTTCAGTCCAGAATATACTTAACAATAGTCCCTTTGCTTTATCAGTCTACTTAGGCGTACCTGTCATTCACAAGAATCCACTCCTTCGCCTGTTTTGAAGTTCAAGATGTTGATAAAATCCTAATTAAACCTTGTAATCTAAAAGTAATTACCGACATGTCTAATATTTCGCTAGTCCTATGTAGAAATGTTATCACAACCTCATTAGTGACTAATATTTACTGTTAACTGGTATAAGGACTTCTCGTATTGTCAAGTCATCCACCTACTCAGTAGACTTGACCATTTCGGACATGGACGAAAAATATGACTGTTTCTACGATGTCAATAAGGACAGTTTCTAGACAACATACACAGACATAAACACATATATAAAGTGTGCGATGGGTAAATTGTCGCGATTTGTTCTATGTAAATAAGAACAGTTCCACACAACACACACACACAAACACATATATACAGGATACGATGTGTAAATTGTCGCCATTTATATTTTTAATTTCGCGCATGTGCGTTGTTTGTTTTTTTTATTTTATCAACTGCTCAGTATATAGTAGGTCCTTTTGGAAAACCGTTTGTGAGAAAAATAGCACCATGACGCAATTCACTCCGCCAAAAAAACGGCATGTTGTACTGCTTTGCATTCGCGCCGGAATCTTCAATACAAACATTTTAGTGTGTTTGGGTGTCAATCTGAGGACAGTGCAGAGGATTCAGAAAGAGTTGGATCAGTCTAATGGTGATTACGAAGCTACTTGGAGTGATCACTAGTGATAACGATGTTATGCCTCCATTCATCTTCCCACAGGGCCTTAGACTCAACATGGAGGCCTACATCAAATGCCTTCAGGGGTAGTGCTGCCCTGCTAGAAGCCCCTATGTCTGGCAACAGGACACTGCACCATGCCATACCAGCAGGAGATCCCAGTCATAGAAAATTTCTGCGATCACATCACCCCTTACATCTAGTCACCTAACTCCCCAGACAGCACCCCCCTTGATTATTATGTGTGGGGCGCAGTTGAGCGAGAGACCAAAAAACTTCTTGTAACACCAAAGATGAACTGAAGGCAAAGATTATGGTAGCATTCACCAGCTTAAACAAGGAGACCGTCTAGAAGAGTTGCAGGAGATTCCGAAGTTGTCTGGAGGCCATGGTTGAAGCCAATGAATTTCAAGATATTTTTGTGTAATTTTGGTACATATATCTGTTAAAATGATATATCAGTACTATTTTAATTTTTGCATAATTTAAAAGACAATTTATCTATCGCACCCTATATATATATATATATATACATATATATATATATATATATATATTTGATGTTTAATTTATGCATATATTATATTAATATGAGAAAAATACAAATAAATAAATAAAATACTTAAATAAATTACAAATAATAAAATAAAAATATTAATAAATAATGCGAAATATTTTTGTGCACCTTCGTTCACAATAACCCTTACACATGACGTCATCGTAGACTATTTGAAACTTTCAGCTTTCCAAAGAATCCCAGGATGTAGACAAAGGAATTCTAACTACAACACAGACACTACATTTGTTCTTGAAAATGGTTGCAATGGTCGAATTTACCTGAACAGATAAATAAACAAAATATAAAGTTCGGACAGTTTATTCTCAACTTCGGTTAAATTTTATAAAATCTTATTATTAAAACATTTTTTCAGGAAAATAGGTTTCTCGAGTCCAGTAGCTGTTATTGATCTTTCCAGTATTGCTTTCCTTCCTAACTTTTTTGTTCGATATACTGTAAAACATCTACACCTTGGTTATGTCATCATTTTCTTTTCGGGTTACATGTGTTGACCATTTTTGTTGTTGCCGCTTTTGAAAGTCCTCAAGCGATGTGGTTTTTGTTATTGAGCACACTTCTTTGATTGGGATTCTGTAGCGCCAGTCCACGACGTTCGAAGAGGGACGGTCCTCGCTAAAAACCAATAGGCTTCATTTGCTCGAAGATTTTTTTTTTTTACCATTGATTTGAGTATTTTTATACAACTGTTATTGCTGAACGAGTTTGACTACATGAATGAGATTTATTTAAAAGCCTCGACCTGACGAAATTATTTAAGAACAAGACTCAAGTTTTCTGGTTAATTGAAGATATTTGGTGGAATTGGGCGAAAGTGAGGCTGGTCCAGTTTATTTTATTTCAATTTCCTTTTCTCTTGTGCTCAATTTTAATTATAACTGATCCGTGATTTTTGAAGTGTTTAGTATTTCACATCCTTAATTTTTGAAGTGTTTAGTATTTCACATCCTTAATTTTTGAAGTGTTTAGTATTTCACATCCTTAATTTTTGAAGTGTTTAGTATTTCACATCCTTAATTTTTGAAGTGTTTACTATTTCACATCCTTAATGTTTATGTTTATCCCACCACTGTTTTTATCCGAATTTCAGATCATTATTTCTATCTTATTAGGTTGGTGCAAAAATAATGTTTTTCTTTTGAAGTTTAACGTCAAAAAACGACATTATTTTTGCACCAACCTAATATCTTGAGTTCTATTTCTTGGAACATTCGGTAGATGATGTTGATCTTCTGTACAAGATCATTCTCATCCCAACTATGAAGACCTAAACAGTATCGTTGTCTTCTCTTGTTAGATTCTTTAGGGTGTGCTATCTTCTTTTTTTTATATACAGTGCCCCCTTAGGACGTAGGTGAACATGGCTCTCCCCGACTTCCTGTTCCTTAAGGCTCCTAATAAACGGTAATTCTGATATTTCTCCTGAACATTGTTTTGCTAACCAATTCCTCCATCACACTAAGTATGTTATACGTTGTTTTCCTCGGTCCGTCTTTCCCTCTATCTGTCCCGTGTGTATCAGATTTTTCAATCCCTCTTTCCTCATTATGTGCCTCATTTAAATACCGAGTGTAACAGCAAAATTGTCTAAATCGTGTAACAGCAAAATTGTTCAAGTCCTAGATTAAGCACTGAACTGTTGTATCTTAGAAATGATTAAAGATATCTTACTGGAATTCTTCGAGTTTTTATAACTCTGCTGAACTCTATTTTGAACAATATGAATGTATTTAACACTAAATTGAAACGATGACCCCTCTTGCTGTTGTGACTTCCTGATCCAGTTTTCCTCTCTACTACTCCCTCTTTTTGAAACTTAATCACCGTTCTCTTGACGGTTCTTGAATGGACTTTAAAGAGGGAAACCAGTGTATGAATGTTGGTATAATTACTGAAGGCCTGAATTGTCTTTATCCTCTCACCATTGCTCAGCTGGGAAGATATAGTGGCGCTGACACAAAACGATTTTAACCTGTTCACTTTCTAACAGAAGAGTGTTGTTCAGTGATTCTTAAGAACAAATGGCTTTAAGATGGCTAAACTTCTTACCTAAAAACCTTGAAAAAGGAAACTCAATAAGTTTAGTAATTTTTTAGATATTAAACATTTTGTAAGAAGGACAATTATACTGTAACATGATTTTGGAAAATTTTACTGTTATACCCAGAATGTGCCTGGTGTTAAGCATCATTTTATTTTTTTTGTTTCCATTCTCTCCAAAACTTCGTCGTCGCTCACACGTTCAGTCCACGGTATCCTCAGCATGAATCTGTAGAACAACATTTCTGTTGCTTCAAGTATCATCTTCACCACTGAAGAGATCGTTCTCACCGACATAGTGAAGGACAGATATCTTGTTTCTAGAGATTTTTTTTCTATTTCTTAGTATTTCTTATGTTTAGCTTTTGGAATGCTTATTTGGATATTCCAATACGTCTTCGGATTTCCATGTTACACCTTCCGTCCTTTGGAAAAAAACATTTCCCAGAGATTTAAATTCCCGCGCTTATTTTATTTTGGTATTACTTCGCACTTTGTGTTCATCCTTAGAATGCTTAAAGTGTCAGTGCCCATCTCTTCATATCTGTACTTGTATACGCACATGGCATAGTCTCGGAAAGATTAAATTAACTGAGCTTTTTCTTTCCTCCTTGTCGTACTTCTAATGCGACTTGAAATATTTCTGTGTTGCGGTCGTCGCTGGACATGTCTAACAAAGGAATAAAGTGTCGCTGCCGACACTTGAGTTTGAACATAGATCGCCAGTCAGCAAATACAGACGATCCTCTTATTGAATTAAGTAACTATAGAGGAAACGCATATATGTAGGAAGTAGCTGACGACTAACGATCGTTATTTCTACTCAAACTTCTATTACTATATGGATCACTATTTATAGTCTATCCTCTATTACTATACGGACCGCTATTCTCTATTCTATTCACTACACTATTTCTCTATTCAGATCACATTACGGATTACTGTTCGAGCGAGTATTATCGAGCAAATACTATTAGTGCGAGTGATATTCAAAGGCGTCTAAAACTAGTATTGTTCAACGGCGTTACTATAGTTGTATCTGCGATTACAAAGTCTCTACTACAATGAGCATTACGAAAGTGACAATGAGTATTCGTTGACAACACAAAAACATGTAATAAATTTCTGCTACGCATTCATTTTTGGAAAGGACTATCTTCAGTTTTATATCTTGAAACACTAGTTAGAGGATATTGATATTTATTTTCAACATTGGAGGAGGTTGAGTTTTTTTTTTGGTTAAAAGATTACATGTCTTTAAATGGAGTGACCGCTTACCTTACATGTCGGAGGTATTTACTATTTACTTTTCATCTTATTGATGCAGGCGCTCGAAATGTTAAAATATCTGAGCAAATATTTGCTCAAAAATTGCGTGTGAAAGTTAAAATGATTACAAAAAAGAAATGACTATTTCAGACGCTTTATAAAATCGTCCAACTAATTCTGAGTTATTCTCGAGACAAAACTTTTCAATACCACGTTTCTCTATTTACATTAACTGTGTCAGTGGGGAGTAGGGGTCTTTTTTTTCAGTGCTTGAAATTTCTTTTCTTTTTTTTAATTTCATTATATCCATTAAAGCAATAACTTTTGAATTCGTAATTAACTTGCTTCTAAATGCCCTGTCTACCGGATGCAGAAAAAAAAAATCACCCCTTTCTCTTATTCCACGTTTCTCTTTATCTCTTTCTCTATCTTTCTTTATCCTGGGTATGATGATAAACTACATACGGCAGCAAGGCCTCTGATTTGCAGGTTTATGGAGGAGTGTGGAATCAACTATTAATTGCTGTTGTTCCCAGGTCCAGCCTGACCCAGAGTGATTTCACCTGTTAAGCTCCCAGCAATGGGAATATAGTGACCGCCTCCCCAAACTGGGGTCAAAACATGGAAATATAAAAATACAAAATTACCAGCAATATATTTTTTTTAAAAAGCTCACACGAAAATAAAATTTCGGCATTATGACACATAAGGAGTTGATATGCCTTTAAAGAAACAAACCAAAACAAATTCAATCTTTCTTTATCTCTATTTCTCCACACTACACAATTCATTTCCAGTAAATGAGTGACTAATGTCGGCAGTAAGGCTTGGATCTCATATGTTGTCTAGGGGCTATTTCCAGAAGGAGTTTCAGTGGTAAAAAATCTTGCATTATAGAAAAGAATAACGTGTGTACGCCATCCCGTGCAGCTGCGGAAAGAAATATAAAGGGGAGACAGGCCGCCCACTTAAGGTAAGGCTTCAAGAACACCAAAAAGCCCTAACACAAGTGGAAGTGGAAAAAATCAGACATGGCTGACCACATATGAAGAGAAAAGGGAAATCACCGCCGTCGGTGGGATCAGGTTGAAATCATAGACAAACATCATTGGAAAATTCATATACTTAAGGAATCAGCACATATAATAGGCCATAAAAATCCCCTGAGCCGACCAAGCATAAAAATGAATACAATGTGGCAACCAGTAATAAGGAGTGTCAGAGAAAAGCAATAATAATAACAAAAATTGCAATATAAGCTCTGGTAAAAAAAAAAACACAAATCATAACAGCAAAAATTGCAATATGAGCACTTGTAAAGAACGGTTGCGGAAGGCATTAGGTTTATTAGGTTTATAATACACAGAAATCCCTACGCAGATATCCTCAAGGATACATAGCACAGTGGATAAAGGCGTTATCTAGATCCAGTAACAGGACCCAAAGAGTGTGAGTTCAATACCTGGTTAAGGCGGTAGAGAACTTGGAAGAGGGGGGAATTAACAGGAGATAACTGATAACTGACATCCATAAGACATGGCCCCAGCGAGCGAAATAAAGCGTTCAGTTCGACATTTCAACCACCTGAAGAAGGTCGGAGTGTACAACGGCCGAACGTTGTGATAAATATGGCAACAAAGATGAGGATGATAGTCCGAGTAATGTAAATTGTGAGAAAATAATAAACAAAGTAAATATTAGGAATCACACACACATATAGAGAATTAACGGAAGATTAGCAAAGAAAATTTTAAAATTCCGAATAAATTTATAAGATCCTGATCAATTATGATCAGGTATCCTATAACGAATGAGTTTATCGCCGTAATATACAGCAATATAACGTAAGTGAAGGTTTTTACGAGATGTTGAGGATGAGAATATATAAGTTGTTGTTCTTTTTCTTCTTCTATGTGAGATGACGATGATGGCTCTCCGCAATTTCTTGTCTTTTGTAGCTCTTAGTAAATTTTGATTTAGCTATTTCATCTAAACCTTGTTGTGCCATCCATTTCGTTTTGTAGGTTATGCGCTGTTTTCCTCTTACCTTAAATCTGTCGTGTCAGTATCAAATTTTTCAAGCCTTCTTTTCTCATTATGATATGAAGATGACATCGTGCTGATAACAGACATAGAAGAAAAAATACAGGATCTCCTAGATAAGGTAGTAAAAAAAAAGCTAGAACAAAGAACTAACTATCAATTGTAAAAAGACAGAAACTATGCTTGTCAGAAAGTCGAAAGGTCCTAGATGTTAAGATTGGAGACGAAAACAAATACAGAAGTTTAAATATATAGTAAGTGAAAATGCGGGACTGTAATTCGAATGCGCATTAGATTAGCAAAAGATGTACTTCAGAAGCTAAGCAAAGTATTAAAAAAAATAGGAAAAATTCATTAAAAACATAGTACTGAACTGCTGTTTAATATCAATCCTCCTATATGGCAATGAATAATGAATAAATTTATCACAGTTGAAGGAGAGACGAGGCAGTAGAAATATGGTTCTCCAGTAGGATGCTGAAGACATCATGGACCGAACATGTGAGCAACGAGGAAATGTTAAGAAAAATGGAAGCGAAAACAGGCTTATACTTAGTACAGAAAGTAACAGCTGAAATTTGCTTCGGACATATCGAAGGAAATTTGGGTTAGCTGGGGGGGGGCAGCGAGACAGCTCTCTGACACGGGGAAATTACGTTAGAAAGTTTTTAGCCATCCTTGATTGCAGCAATTTTGCCTTGTTTAATAACGTCTCTGCTTTTTTTTTCAGACAATACCGTGTTAGTATCAAGCTACTCTTATCTATGAACAATAGTTGATTTATAACTTGCGATGAAAGTTCGTGGAAGTAAGGAAATTATTGAATTTCAACAAGGGCAAATAATAGGATGGCATCAATGTGGCAAGTCAAATACAGAAATTGCTAGGTTTTTCCAGGTTAATCATCAAACAGTTAATAATATTGTCAAGAAATTTAATGAAGAAGGCCTTTGTCCTGTGGAACAACGTTCAGGAAGACCAAGCATCGTGTCTGAGTGAACGAAAAGGGCACTAAATATGGATGTCATCAGAAACCGTCGTCAGGCTGGATTGGAGTAATGGTGTGGGTTGCTCTCTGGTTTGGAGGGAAATCTTAGCTGATTCTTGTTGACGAACGTTTGAATGGTCCAAAATACTGTCAAATATTAGAGAAAGGACTAATCCCACTATTTGAAACCAATCAGATTGATAAGAGTGTCTACCTTTTTCAAGAAGATGGAGCACCATGTCATACGAGCAAAGTAGCAAAGGCCTGGAAGGAATCGCAAGGAATCAAGTCACTGCCATGGGTAGCCTAAAGTCCTGACATGAATCCAATAGAGCACGTTTAGAACCACCTTGACCGAAGACTTCGAGAGCATGCAACCAAAATCTCGTCAATGGCAATCCTTAAAGAAACATTGCTAAAGGAGTGGCAAAATATGGATCAGACGATTGTTGATAACTTGAGGTTGCGTAATAAAATTTTGAAATTGGATGTAGTTTATTTCTCCAAGCTAAAAACTTTTCTTTGGACACTGTATGCAAAACGAAATAATGTACAGAATATAGATTTGATTTTCGAATTTTCTTATTACTTTACAATACACTACACTATAAATATATTAGGAATGCTCTCATTTAATCACCATCGAGAACTTTGCTGCCTGCCATCAGCATGGCTGACGCTAGACGCCGGGAGAGCAACACACTGCACCTACTTTGCCTCATGCTTTCAACTGACTTAAAGTGGAGCAACTACATCGAATCTATAACTGAAAGTTGGTTCACTGTGTCGTGCCAAAAGATTTTTCCTGTCAGATTCCATCTTGCACATTTACAAATCTACCATTCGTCCGTGCATTGGAAACTAGTGCCATATCTGGTGTCTGGTATTCCTGCTATTCGCTTCGAGATTCTTGACAAAAACCAAAGAAGGCTCTGCAATGTAATCGATCCTGACTTGGCATCTCGACTTCAGTCACTTTCTCATCGACGTGAAGTGGGTTCACTCTGTCTTATCTACAAATATTTTCATGGCAACTGCTGTGACGAGTTTTCCCCCTCCCCCGGTGCCCTGACTACATGCTACTAGATTGGAATCTTGGCCCCACCAGTTTCCTGTTGAAATAGCTGAATGCATCCGCTACTTCTACTCCAACAGTTTCTTTTCTCGCACTTCCTACCTGTGGAACTCCATTCCTGATAACAACAATCTTCAAAACTTTAAATGCAATGTTAATCGCCATGTTCTATCTTCTTGAATCCCGTTCCTCTTTTACCCTTTCCTCAATAATCTTCCTTTTCTCCTACGTACTAGTACCATTTCCGCTTTGCTATGGGTGAAATGATTAAAAATAAATTAATAAATTAGAATGGTTACAAATGGTACAAAAGTGACATTAAAGCCGGTTGACACAAACCTATTACACTCGTATTATGCTTGAAATAACTTTCTCACTTAGCAGCGAGCTCGTTAAAACGGGATACGGTCGTTAAATGAGGAATGGCTGTATATTCAGTAGTCATAAAAAGAACTTCAGTGAGCCGGCTTTAACCCACCACTATGAAAGGGTGTCCCCTCGGGGAGACTCAGTACCTTGAACGTTTTTTGAAACTTTAACACAATCCAGACCTCATGGAACTATGCTTGAAAAATGATCGGTTCTCTGTACCGTTCCAGTACGTATCTGATTCCTTCTACCATGCTCTACCTTTACAACAGCCAGATCAGGCCTAAAATGGAGTACTGGATCGACAGGAGCTGCCTAGTCTTCACCTTCCAGTCTCGATCGAGCCCAAATGCAATTTCGCGTCCTTGTAAGTGACAAATTATTTTCCATTCTGCAATCCCTTCCCCAAAGACGAAACGTCGCAAGTCTCTCGCTGCACTATCGTTATTTCCATGGAAAGTTTTCAAAAGAAATATATTCCTTAGTATCACCAGTTCTAACCATCACGTCTAAGACCCGCCATGCTACGCACATTGTAGCGAAACCCCTTTCGTATTCCATTGATGAGACTTAAGTTCCACTCAAGCAGCTTCTTCCCACGAATTGCTGCTTTGTGGAACTGATTCCCGTGAAAATACTTTCCCGATCACAACAATCTTAAATTTGTTCAAATGAACTGTCAACCGCTATCTTCCCTACATATTCCCATAAACAGCGTCTCTTATTCTGTAACCATTTAAAGAGTGACGCCCGGGCTTGTACAGGCTGAATGCAATTGTAAAAAAATTAAATTAAATTTTTAAAAATGCTTTAAAAAATAATTATATTTATTACCGAATAATTTTCAAACAGTTATATAAAATCTTGTTATTTTTAGGGTTTAAAAATGAACTTTTCTTTCCCTGTTTCCAAATTAAGGATTTTATTGCTCCGTCAAGGGTAGAGGTTGTCCAGACTGTGTGAAAGTAGAATGTATTATTCCAGTGTTTTATTTCAAACTCAGTAAAATTGTGTATCCAAACTCAGTAAAATTGTGTATCCAAATTCTCACTCATATTGGCGAAACTTCTCCCTGGTTAGCTGTCTTCACTTTTGGCCAATTGCGGGCTGTTTAATCCATGGAGTTGATGACCGTTGATTCTGAAGAGTTCAGAACCCCTTTAAAAGTTCTTGGTTTTTATGCTGCTGTGGGTCCCATTCACCCTCATCACCAGATCAGTGAATCCTTCCTGTAGACTGGTTGCTATACAAAGCTATAGGAAAGACTGTTTTCCTCACAGTTGGAAGGAGAATAGATGTTGTCATTTATTTCCCAACAGTATTTGAGCAGAAGTAAATATAAAGAACGTGACTGGAATTTGAACCCCCGAATCCTCAATCCGAGCTGCTATCCATTACGCCACCGTGCCTCGAAAGTGTACCTATGTGTGTGAAATACACATGCATATTATATACACGCATACAGAAGAGAGAATTACATTGATAATATTGATCTATGTACGCGCGGTGAGTTTTGTCGGCAGAAATATTTTCTTTTTATTTAATAGATAATTAAATTTAAATTTCAAATTTAATTCTACATGAACGATATTAAAAACACATTGGAATGAATAAATTATTTTCTAAATAAATTTCGTGTTTCAGTTGATATCTTACACGAACAAAAACAATCAAAACTCATAGCTCGTCCTGGGTAAGACGTTAAACTACATCCGCGTCCTGGGTAAGACGATAAACTACGTCCAGGCCTCTGATCAGGAGGTTTTGAGGAGTGTGGAACCATCTCTTAATTGCTGGTGTTCCTGGGTCCACCCTGACCCAGGGTGGTAGCACCTGTTAGGGTCCCAGCTATGGGCAAATAGTTAACTATTACCAGCAATACTTTTTTTTTTGAAAAGAATTATTGCCAGAAATACAATTTTGAAGGGAAAATATTACCAGAAGCAGATTTTTGACAACACAAAATATTACCAGCAATAAAAAAATGTTGTCGACATTAAATAACCCATTGATGTTGATATGCCGTAAAACAAAATAAACCAAACCAAAACTCATAGCACATTAAACTTCCCGCGAATAATTTTGTTTTCCTTATATGAAGAGTAACTAAGCGGCAGTCTGGCAGAATGGTGTTTGACATTAAAATACATATGAAACAGAGGTGTATCATTACGGGAAAATTCCAACCGTTAATATAGATCAACGTTGTTGAAAATTTACGCAGACAAAACAGAAGATATTATCACAAAAGGCGAGTAAGGTGTTTCGGCAGGAGTGACAGAGACTTATGCAACAAGCCACATTTTGGGGGCACATCCACAGGTTTCAACTGTAGAATTAGCATCTTGAAAATGGAAAGGTAATGATGGTGACTATGCGTAAAAATAGATGGAATTATGCTCTATACGACAATGATATTGTGCTCCCTATATCTCTTCTTGTTGCCGTGAGAAGTTATGGCAGCGCCTTTCAAGGGGTTTGTATGTGTGTACAATTAGGCGATTCTGTTTTCGTTTCCCTTGACACTAAAGCTCTTGGGAAAGCCATGAATCCATATCTTGCTCCCTCGGCCCACCAGCTATCCGTTAAATAACAGGGTAGACTGAAGTTTTGGACTTTTAATGCTAACCAATCTGTGGGAAGGAAAAACTCTTAATTCCAAACCGTGGGAAAAGCTATTAAAAGTCATTCCCAAGAAGTCATTTCAAATCTGGAATCTGTTAGTAGCCATAACTCTCAACATCCTGAAAGGACACTGAAATTTTAAAAATAACTGTGATATTATCCGTAGGATTTATTAAAGAAATCCCTCGAATGTTTTCTTCATTGAAATGATTATACAGTGCAAGGTACAACATTAAAGAGGTCTGAAATTTAATTGTTTTAATTGAAATGAACGACCTTTACGAGATATGACCTTTCACACTGAGGATATATTTAATTCTGATAGGTATTGTATAGGATGCTATGGTCTTGTTTTTTGTTGTTTTGTTTTGGGTTTTTTTTGTTATTGTTTTTTTTTTTGCGCTTTTCTTTTTGGTGGGGGTGCTTTTTGCTTTTTTTGTTGGGGGGGTGAGTTTTTTTACAGTAAGTGTCACCCTGTACAAGGCCCGGGGCCACTCGATGTAGAGGGTTATGTTAAGAGGCAGTTTGTATGGACAAGAGGGGAAGATAACAGTTAACTCTAGACTTGAACAGGTTCAGATTGTAGTAAACGGAGAAACATCCTCTTGGGAGTCGGTTCTACAGAGTGGTGTTTCGCGGGAAGATGCTGTTCGAGTGGTACTCTCACCGATAGAAATGTAAGTGACAGGGTGGCTCCTATTCATGAAGTTTAAACCTGGCGGAACCAAGGAATGTAGATCGTTCGAGCACTTTCCATAGAAGTAGCAATAGAGCAGTGAGAGATTTGCCACATCCCTGCTGTGAGAGAGGGTAGAAAATAATTCGTCACCACTCGGAGACAATTTTGGACTCTATCGAGACTTGTAAGTGATAACTGGGCCCAAAGATGACAACAATATTCCATTTTCGGCTTGATCCGGTTCTTGTAAAGGTAGAGGATAGCATATGGAATCGGATTACTGGAACGGTACAGTGTGCCGACCATTTTACCTGCCTCTTAAGCGGCGGATCATATGTACGCGTTCCACTTTAGCTCAGATGTGAGTTTGAGGTCCAGTAGTCTCTCAAGGCACGGTACGTCCTCGTGCAGACATCCATTCATTGGGACTGGCGGTAGTTCGGGGTCCGATCTACGATGATGGAATGTAACTAGTTTTGTTTTCGAGGCACTGAAATTCTCTAGAGATGCAGAAAACATGGTCGGCTCTCTGTACCGCTCATATAAGAAAAAACAAAATTATACGCGGGAAGTTTAATGTGCTATCAGTTTTAATTGTTTTTTTCGTATAAGATATTAACCGAAACACGAAATTTATTTAGAAAATAATTTATTCATTCCAATGTGTTTTTAATATCGTTCATGTAGAATTAAATTTTAAATTTAAATTTAAGGACTCGCTTTCCCAAAAATGGAGTTCCATCAATGAAAACGGCTCTTGATAAAATGTATGGCTTCAGGAAACTACTTCGAAGGAGATTAAATGCCGACTTGATATGTGCTGTTTTTATTTTTATAGTATCAGTTCCAATACTTTTTGATCAGCACCCATATATATATATATATATATATATATATATATATATATATATATATATATATATATATATATATATGATGAACCAGAATAACGGGAATTTTTCAAGTGCGTATTGCCAGACATGAGCAAGTGGCAACACTGCGAGCGAGACAGTGACCATGAGCAAGTAAACATTTCGGCATTTCGAATTCAAGATGAAATTCACAGTATCCCAGCTGAGATGTTGCAGCAGTCAATGAGGAATCTCAACAGCAGATTTCAAGAATGCATTCGTACAGGAGGACGCCATCTACAGGACGTAATTTAAAAAAAAAAAAAAGAAAATTCCATCATTGTTTCTTAAATGGCATGTTTTAATGTTTCAATTACTATGAATAAAATATTTTTCTTCCATCACTCTTGGTTTTATTGGATTGTTAAAAAGTTCCCATTTTTGGGGGTTTTGGGTCACCCTATATATATATATATATATATATATATATATATATATATATATATATATATATAGTACTAGTAATACTCGGTTGGGAAAAACCTCGGATAGCAGAAATTGTAAATCTATCAAAACAAATTCGTACCCGAGGATAAAAATTGGAAAAAAAAGAAAGAGTTAGAAAAAACCGAATAGGGCGAAATAAATAGACCATTGCTTATGTTTTTAGCCCAAAGAAAAAAAAAACCAAGCTAGTCATTAAGCTAAAATGTTGAGTGCTGATTACGCTAAGTAGAGCAGGGATAAATTAAATAAATTCTAAAAAGCCATGAACAATCTACCTAGTTTTCACCTAAACGGATCTTCAGGGTAAGCTGGCTTACTTTGAAGATCCGTTTACGTGAAATCTATGTTGGTTGTTTTCTGGCTCTTTAGGATTTATTTCATTTATATATATATATATATATATATATATATATATATATATATATATATATATATATTGACAAGGGGTGGAAAATCGGGCAATGACCGTATTTGTATTTTAACAACTGCAGTTGAGGTTGATATTAGGTTGGTGCAAAAATAATGACGTAATAATGTCGTTTTTTAAAGTTAAAAAATACGTCAAAAACGACATTATTACGTCATTATTTTTGCACCAACCTAATATATAGAATCCATTTTCGAGTGTTCCTATCGCTGCCTACTATGACAATAACTGAATGTTATCCAGTTATATCGATTTGTATAGGCCTTGTAATCTAACCTCGCATATGAACGTATTAAACCACTGAGAGATTTCTGCTTCAGACCGCACAGGCAACATTTGTTATTTTTGTAGATTGTCATTTTTGGCTTTGATATAGGTCATTGTATTATATCTGATTTATGTTTCTGTTGCAAATTACTATACAAATACGCAACAATAGCAATGACTGAAATTACACCTTAGTTTTGAAGGGCTTGGTAAAAAAGTGATATATATATATATATATATATATATATATATATATATATATATATATAAGACAAAAATAACATATATATATATATATATAACAAATATATATATATATATATATATATATATAAAACAAAAATAATATATATATATGTAACAAATATATATATATATATATATATATATACATACAAATATAGATAACTAGACTCGTCTCGAAAAACCCTCGAATTCTTGATTTGCCAATAATCAAATCAATCTCGAGGGAAAAAAAGGTTTTAAAAAAAGAAATAGCTACAAACATGAACTTCTGCCGAAAAAATCGCACAGATGCAGGTCTGAAGCCCAAAGAAAAAAAACCGATACGAGTAAACAACTAACTAACAAAAGAGCTCAATACGACCGTAGATCAGACCTAGATACACCTAGTGAGCCAGACAAATCTACCCAGGTTTCACCTAAACGGATCGTCAGGGAAAGAATGGCAAGAATAACAAAAGGACTTAACATTTCATTTGGCTGAACAGAGCTCAATACATCAGCGCTTAAAGGAACACTCATGCCCTACTCCCAGATTAGACGGATATTAGTTGAAAATACATCTATATTACATAAAAACAATAAAAATCAAAAAGTAAAAATCCTGGGAGAGCTTTATATAAGAGAGTTAAAGTCCAAAATAAACAAAGTCAACTATGAGTATAGCAACATAGTCCTTAAATGCTTATGAAAAAAATTATTATATACGTATGAACAAAAGCAAAAAAGTTACTCCCTTTACACTGAAAACAAACCCAAAAGAACACGTGAACTTTGTACTTTGAAATCTAGAATCTGCATAAGCAATAAAAAAAAACAGTTGAAATGTTTTAAATTCACAGAAAAACATATACATATTCACAGACAACTTAACTCCTTGAAGACGGATTGAAAGTACTTGGGAAAATAAAAACTATTCGAAAGGGAGATATTTTTTGCATTTAAAAGAAAGAAATCAATAAAACGCCTACTGTAAAATGGAAGTCCTTAAAACGACCCATATCCCCTGTGTCTACATGAAAAGCTGCATTATTATAAAGAAAATAATGATCTCCTAAATCAGAAAAATGAATTAACAGTAATTTGTAGGCATTGTATAATGTTTAGTTCAAAATATAGTTAATAGAATTTTTCATAAAAAATTACTTATTAAAATTACATATCTATTATTTTATTAGTATGTAATGGTCCATATATAATATATTTAAATTTTTGATTTTTCAACTTTTTTTGCCATGTTTTATTGCCTATTAAATATAAGTATCGTATTTCTGATTCAAAATATATATAAAAATGTTTTAATCACACTAAAGGTCCCTTTAAGTTAGTTTTGAAGTATATATAAAAAAAAAATTAAATATTGAAGCTCCTTAAATTAACCTTTTGTTAAATATATATCTCTGTCGACTTCAGAGTATCTTATGCTTAGATTCGTAACCGGATGTCGTCTGTGCTGAAGTGTCTAAAAAGTGCCATTTTATCTAGATATGTATTAATAACCTACCTACCACTAACTTCTGACTTCATTTTTCTATTTTAGTTCTGTTCCGTCTTTTGATTGGTTAATCAAGACATACCCACAAATGTGGGTTTTTTTAATTTTGGAATTTTCGTTTTCTGCCCTCCCTTTTGACTCTGAAATGAGCTACCGAATTGTTTTCTGATTTCCTAAGTAAATGATATTCATCATAAGTTATCCCACATCGCCAGCTGAGGAACAATTTTTAAGTTCCGAAACATAAAATTTTTTGTGTAGCGATGTAAAATATTTTATATATATATATATATATATATATATATATATATATATATATATATTATTCGATCAAACTAGCTCAGATATTCATAAGTCCCTCACGCCAACCATCGCGGTCCTGCATCAAGGTCGGAAGGTCATTAGGTTAGCATTCTGTTTTATAACATAGCTGGTTAATATAGGTGGGTGCTGAGTGACCAGACCGCCTTTCGATATGGTTAAGTGTCCAGAGCAAGTTCTTGTTTTGCTCACCAGCAGTTTCCAGCAAAACACATTTTGCATTCACGCAAGATTGTAGAGCTGTGATTTAGTTGGGTGCTCTCTCAGCATCTGAGTGTAGATACCATCAAGCATAATCTCAAGGGTTTTAGCTAATGTCCAAGCAGTTGCGCACCATATATTATCACTGCCTCTACAGTGGCGAGAAAGAATCTCCGTTTGAGGTTGTAGGGTAGATCAGATTTACAGATTACATACATTTTATTCAAGCCGAATTTTCACAACCTTTTCAGTAGAATTTATTTCACTTCCTAGGTATGTAAAGGATTCGACAGACTTTATTCATTCATCTGAGAGAGTTGATAATGAGCCTTGCTGGTTGAAACTTATGAATTCATTTTTAGAGACAGTGATATATATATATATATATATATATATATATATATATATATATATATATATATATATATATATATATATTCACTTGAACTTTAACACTGCAGCGAAAAAAGATACGAAAATCACTAAAATTCTGTTGTACTTAGATAGATAGATAGATAGATAGATAGATAGATAGATTAAAAAGTACTAATTCTGACCAATTTACCGTAATCCGATCCGATGATCAAACGTGGGTTTTCCTTTCGAAAGACTTTTTAGTTACGATGAAAAGTCCACGAACAGATCAAGAATTGATAACAAAATATATTATGATGATTTAGCATTTGGTTCGCTATTGGGAAACAGGTTGATATGAGATAGATCGTGTGTGTATATATATATATATATATATATATATATATATATATATATATATATATATATATATATGATTCCAATAGCATGAATTATATATTTACGATTCCAATGGAATAAATTATGACCATGGAATATTAGTGTTTAAGCCTTTTTATTATATCCTTACTCTGTCCTGGACATTGAGTTCTACCTGGATTCTGTCATCTTGGAATGTTTTTTTATACATATATATATGTATGTATGTATGTATATTTATATATTTTAGAAATATGATTGCATATGTATGTGTATATTTACCATTATATTGTCAATCTCTCTCTCTCTCTCTCTCTATATATATATATATATATATATATATATATATATATATATATGTATGTATGTATGTATATATATATATATATATATATATATATATATATATATATATATATATATATATATATATACACTTGACTCTCTTATTGTTTTCGATGTCTGAGGGCCAAGCAGCTCAGTTTTCACAACCAGAATACACACACATATCATTTAATTATGGTGGTGGAGGCTGGCGCAGGGCCAATCGCACTTTTTGAAGACCAGAATACAGAGACCTGGTGCACAATATGGCACAAGTTTCCTAGACCATTCACCACCCAAGGCTGTCCCAGTCTTTCGCTTAGGCACATCTGTGTTAGTTCAACAACCACAGGGCCCACCTGTGCTTTATACTACAACTATGCTGAGCAGACCTTAGTTACAGCTTCTGGGAGATAGTGTGTAATCTAACGTGATGAATAATCTGAACAAGACCAGCACACCCAAACCCTCTGTCACGATGTCTTGTGACTTCATGCTAGCACAGCTATCGACGTTCCACCAAGTGTTCCGTCTACCCAGTTTCACTCACAAAGCTTGGGTCAAACCCTTGTATGGTTTTCGGGTACTTTCCAAAGGTGCCGGACGCTGGGATTATCCCTCTTCAGACGGATAACATCAGAAAATGTCCTTCCTGACAAATCAACCATAGTAAGATTCAAACCCGGTTCTCATGGTCAGAACACGAACGTTCTAACTTCTTAGTCGATGGTTCGTGTCAGTCTAGCGAGATCATATATATATATATATATATATATATATATATATATATATATATATATATATATATCGAAACATAAATTCCAATTCTGGATGTTCGAGCACCAGATGAAGGGCAGATCTTCCATCCTGGGATGATCCTAATTCCAAAAATATATAATATATGTACATAGAGCAGGTGTGGCACGAATTAGAGGGATTTCAGACACACGGACAGACAGAGAGAATTTGCCGATAATTTATTTAGATAAGGACTTCGATAAATTTCAGAGGTTTTTGCAGTTAGAGGTGTCAGTTATATTTGTATTTTAACCCAGTATGTTGCTATAGAAGTTGATAAGTTTTGATGTTTCTTTACATGGATAAAAGAGGTCTAGTACTTCCGACGTAATTAATCGTGAATTTGTTTTCGTAAGGAACACAGTTCGCTATGGGGCATTTAAATTCATAAATCATGATCTCTTTTATAATTAGGATCTTGCAGGAATTGTTGCTGCTGATGATATGCTTGGGTATTTTTATTGTTTTGTAGTAAGTAATTAAATTAATATTTTTAATATGCTTGACTGGAGAATTTCTACGTTTGGTTGGTTGTTTTGTTTTATGGGCATATCAACCTCAGTGGGTCATTGAATGCCGACAAAATTTTGAAATAGATTCATACCGATAGTTTGGTAAAAAAAGGTGTATATGTATACATATATATATTTGAACCAATTTTCAACTAATTATTTATATATATATGATTTTAGAAACAGCAGATATTTCTATATATAATGTTCAATATTAAAATATTAAAATAATATTAAAAATAGAGCATTAATAATATTATATAAAAATTGAATTATTATTAATTAAATTATCATATTTTATGTGGTATGTGTATTATTAATTAAATCATAATATTTTATTAAATTCATGAAATCTTTTAGGTTTATATAGAAGTTGTTATGTTCTGTTATATTGTTAATTTGTATTATGAATTAAATTATAAAGTTTTGTTCATTTTATATTATTAAAGTAACAAAGTAAATATTTGTTAATATGTTAACATCAACCCATTATCTCCTTTATATTTGTTACTTTAATAAGAATATAACATAATAAATTTAATAAAATATTATGATTTAATTATTAATACACATACCACATAAAATATGATAATTTAATTAATAATAATTCAATTTTTATATAATATTATTAATGCTCTATTTTTAATATTATTTTAATATTTTAATATTGAACATTATATATAGAAATATCTGCTGTTTCTAAAATCATATATATATATATATATATATATATATATATATATATATATATATATATATATATATATATATATATATATATATATATATATATATATATATATATAAGAGAGAGAGGTAGGGAAAGTTAGGACCGATAATTCTAGATACCTTTCTTTGGATTTTGTCTATAATCTCGAGCTATATATAAACCGGAGCACCAGACCAGATAATTCAGAGATTGATAACTGATGTGGTCAGATCTGAGTGATGCTGTATAAAGGTTTCTGTAGCGTGATCTCTCAGGCACCACTCGTTTTAATACAGACTACCCGAGCAAAAATCGTATTCTTAGATTGTAAGATTTTTTGCAATAATAATGATTTACAAGTCCTATTAATTAACCCACAGCTGGGGGAAGAAGATGTGGACTCATCCTTTTCCAAATGAACATAACGAACCCTACTATAATTGGAACTCGGTTCCCCAGTTTCCAATTTCGAGCCATTATCTATTATACCACCCACTCTCTCCTAGCCCTACACCATCCAATCGGTCACTTATCTAGACTCAATGATACTTAACTTTGATGATCGTACCAGAACCGGTTTCAACATGAATAACGGATAACGGTCTCAGGGTGGTGATAAAGAAGAAAGTAATTTGAAAAAGGAAATAGAAAAATTTATATTTTTAATTATTCCGTTTCGCTTTTCAGGTGTCCTTTAATCAGCTAATCAGTTTTAATCATTCCTAAGTCATGTTGCTTTTAATAGTATTATTGATTTGATAATCTGAATTTTTTTCTGTACCCTGTCGATAGCATAGATTTTCTTGGCTTTTTTTTTTCATCATCATCATCATCATCAACATCACCACCACCACCATCTTTGTCGTACCCATGGTCGGGTGTGGTCGTCGGAACGCTGTCCAGCTGTTCACCTGACCACCTCCCGCCATTGGTTACGTGCCAATATCCCAGTCTCTATCAATGATCTTCCAGTCCACTCAGTGACGCTGTCACCTCATTTTATCCTCTGTCTGCCTCTTGTTTGCCTAAGGTGGCACCACGTAGGATGGCGGTCAAATATTAAATAAAATAAAAAAAAAACAATCTTGCTTTTTTTTAATCTAATTTAATTTTTATTTATTTATTTGCAAATAAAGTACCAAACTAATTTGCATAACTCTATTTGTTCCGTTCTAAAACACACTCTCTCTCTCTCTCTCTCTCTCTCTCTCTCTCTCTCTCTCTCTCTATCTATCTATCTATCTATCTATCTCTCCCCCCCCTTCCTTTCTTCCTGTTTCATGTCTTGCTTTTTGTGGAGGGTATTTTGAGCCGTGAGCTTCTTACCCTCACCCTTCTTACCCACACCCTCATCGCATTAACGGAGTCTTTCAACTAGGAAACGACTTTTGCCTTTCGGCAAAACTCGGGAAAGTTGATTTAAATTTTACTGTGAAGCCAGCAAAAGAAATAAAGAACAGCAAGAAACACATTTTCAAAATATTTTAGAAAATCCAAAGAAAAAAAAAATACTATCATGAAAGCAAAACCTGAAAGAGCGTAGAGTTAGAAAGGCGACTTTTGAAACGAAAAACAGCAAAGACGATTCAAAGGATGTGATTTGGTGAGGTGGAGAAATCTAATTAATAAGTAACATCACAAAACATGCCATGTAAAACAGAATAAGAGAAGAAATCTGAAATTGGTCAAATCGGTTAAAATCCCAATGACCCGAGGAAACGACGAGGACAGAAACGATGCAGTCATTAAAAAGTCGGTGAAATTTGAAAGTTGAACTCTAACTTGCGAAAGCAAGACGAACTAACCATATATTTGCCAGACGTACAAGGACTAATTACTTCAAAAGCTTTCATCCACAAATAACATTTAGTCGATTTTTCTCAACTTATTTAGGATGTGCAGGCCAGGGTGTGCGTGTAGCTTCGTGGTTAACGGCGCGGAAAGTGAGACTGCTGTGTAAATTTCACATTCTAGCCGAGACTGTTTCTTTCGTCTTTTGTACAAATACCTTAGAATGGTATGAATCCATTACCTCCCACATCAACACACCAACTAGGGGCTATTGGCAGACTGACCTCTCTCGACTTAGGTGGCAACCAGTCCAGGAGAAAGAAAGAATTTAAAACCAGTTTAAAGAAGAACGGGCAACCTTAGGTTATCTTGCTTCTATCAGGTCATCCCATAAGTTCTGTCCGAATTTTAACTTTTTGTTAAAATGAACGAAATTTAAAGAGTATTTTATAATGTCTAATGGAGCTGAACATTATTTTTATGTTTAGATGCATTTAAACTGATCAAATTTTATTTCAGAGAACAATAAAATTAAATTTTGTTTGATTAAAACCCTGCTAACATGAAAATACTCAAGAATCATTTGAGGCACATAATGCTTTATGAGTTCAAGAAAGGAAACTCAACAGACGAAGCGGCTAGAAACATTCACTCAGTTTATGGAGAGGAATGTATGAATGAAAAAACTTGCAGAAGATGGTTTGCAAAATTCAGAGGTGGAGATTTCACCCTTGAAGATGAAGATCGAACCGGACGTCCAGTTGAGTTTGAGGAAAAGCTTCTTGAACCAGCCCTTGAAGAAAATCCTGCTTTATCAGGTGAGGAATTGGCAGTGGTTCTCAGTTCAAACCATACAACTGTACATCGTCATCTTCAACAACTTAGAAAAGTTCCTAAACTTGGAAAATGGGTGCTTCATGAATTGTCTGAAAACCTCAAATCCTGAGTTGACATCTGCTCTTCTCTCCATTCTCGCCAACTTGTTTCAACCTTTTTTGGATAGACTTGTGACTGGCGACGAAAAATGGATATTTTATGGAAATGTTAAGCGTCGTAGACAGTGGCTTGGTAAAGGGGAAGGACCCCAGCCACAGCCGAGAAGGTAACTTCACGGGCAAAAGTTCTTCTTTCAATCTGGTGGGATCGCCAAGGAATAATCCACTTTGAATTCTTACCACTTAATGCAACAATTAATGCTCAAATATACTGTCAGCAATTAGAGCATTTGAACCAAGCTTTGAGGAAAAAAAAGACCTGCTCTAGTGAATCGAAAAGTGGTGATGTTTCCTCAGGACAAGCTGCGACCCCACACAGCAAGAACCACGTCACAAAAGATCGAAGAACTTGGTTGGGAGAAAATTCCTCATCCACCTTATTCTCCCGATCTTGCTCCTTCAGACTACCATTTGTTTCGTAGCTTACAGAATCATTTGGAAGAAACAGCTTTTGTAACACAGGAAGAGGTTAAAACTGACATTTGTGAGTTCTTCGAATCAAAGTCAAAAGAATTTTACAGTAATGGAATTAGTAAGCTTGTTAATAGATGGAAGGAAGTCATAGATAATCAGGGCAAATACATTGTTGATTGAATCTGTAATTAAATGTAACATTTGGTCACTTGTTTTCTTTATTCAAAATTCGGACAGAACTTATGGGATGACCTGATAGTAAGCTTGTTAATAGATGGAAGGAAGTCATAGATAATCAGGGCAAATACATTGTTGATTGAATCTGTAATTAAATGTAACATTTGGTCACTTGTTTTCTTTATTCAAAATTCGGACAGAACTTATGGGATGACCTGATATTATGACTGCAGGACGAAATATATGGGTTACAGGACGTTAGCATGCCAGTGCTTTGATTGCAGATTTTGCTTGAATGAGAAATTGTCTGGTTTCCTTAGCTGCACTAAGAAATTCATTTAAAATTTTCTAAAAGTTTTACAATTTGGATCGAACTTCGGTCACCTATCCTTTCGAATCAATCATTTTATATCCAATTCGCATTTCATCATTACCATGGTAGCTGATTCGTTAAACGATCAAGATAGTACATTTAATACTGGATCATTGTCACCGGTTTTGTCTATCCCAGATGAAAGAGTATAGTCTATAAGGATGTATTTAATTCGGATATATTTGAATGAGTTTTATATTTATTTGGTTTAGGGAGAAGTGCAAAGAAATAAGGGGAGATACAGAGTACACTTGGTTTTACTACGATGCGCAACTTAGTATAATAAATTCTCATTTAATTTGGCGGGGAAACAATTAAAAGTCTTATTATTTAACATACAAAATACTCCCACTATTTTAAAAACAATTTGATGATTAAAATAACAAATACTTATTTAGTAAAAATGCAATATTGTTTTTTTCATCTCTTTTCTTTATGTTTTTATTCATACAAGAATCCAGTTTCCAGTTCGTCCTGCGTTTGCGAGAAATATAAACAAATCATAAGGCCAAACGCTTCAGACAATCAGAGTTTGGCTCCAGAAAGAAATATTTATGCATGGCCAGTTGTATGTTGCATGATCAAGAGTAAAAAATGCTGAGAATTTATTCTTCCCTGTTAAAAAGAGAAAAAAAAAAGAAATTTTTTTTAAAAATTATGTTTACTCTGAAGTCTTATAAAATTAAATTGAATAAAGAAATTATTTTACCGGGAATAGCGTTTTTGTCAAAATATCTTTCCAAGCAAATCAGCTTATTCAAATTTCACCAATTCGTTTGCGAAATTGAACGAAACGTAGCTTGTAAATCTCAACAGAAATGTTAGCAATAATAATACTAAATATTGCGGGTTACTAGTACAATTGGTTTTACTAGTTTGAAAAAAGAAAGGAAAAGAAACTAAATGAAATTATCTAGGCTATATACCCAAACACATATTTTAAAAAATAAATAAATTTAAATGTTTCAAATTTCAGCGAACCCTGCACTTCGTGCGCATGCGTAGTTTCATCAATGTAAACAAGTCGTAAAGGACAAAACGCATCATACAAAAACTGTTTCCCACTTCCTTTCTAACATTGTACATTATAACAATGATACATCATTTTCTCTCATATCATTTTCTGACTATGCTTACATTTACAGGGTGCGGCAGAAATATCTCGCTCATCTACTTCCCAGACATACCGTCCACATAATGCAACAATTCGCCCTTGCATGGAGTATTGCTGCCATATATGGTCTGGGGCCCCTTCTGTTTGCCTCGGGGTTCTTGATAGGCTCCAGAGGCTGATATGCAATATAATTGGCCCTGCTCTGGCATCTCGTCTACAGTCACTTTCTCACAGACGCGCCTTCGTCTCTCTCTGTCTGTTTAACAAATACTTTCATGGCAATTGCTCCGAGGAGCTACATTCGCTGGTTCCCAGACTTCACGAATTCAAGCGTCCCACGAGGCTGACATCCCTCTCTCGCCCTTTCACTGCCGAAACTCCTAAATGTAGCGTCTCTTCTACTCCAGTAGCTTCATGTCTCGCACCTCTCACCTGTGGAACTCCCTCCCCTATTCCAGTTTCCCTGAGAGCTATAATCTCCAACTATTCAAATGTAATGTCAATCGACCTCTCCAGTTGCCATGATCTATCCACTATCCTTCTCCTCATCCTTTCTTCTATCACTCCTATCTGATCTTGATCCAAATTTTCTGTAACCCCTTGCGTCCTAGTGGCTTCCCGCCTTGCTTGGGGTGAAACGCTTAAATAAAAAATTAAAAAAAGAAAAGACATTAGTAGCAATGGTGTTTTCATCTAGCTAATGACTTACCATTATGTGGGAGGTATATGGGGGGTATTTCTGCTGCAACCTGTAGAATAGATTATTCAATTTCTGTTGGAATAATGATTTAATTTATTAATTCTTTCGCTTTCTATGGATCAAGACAATAGAATATCTTGAACAATTAAAAGGAATTCTTCAAAGAAATGTATAATTGTAGAAAGGAACCCAATTTTGTTATCAATGGTAGCCATGATAACGAGATTAGGTTTCTTTCTACCGGAGTCCGGTCTTCTTGCGGCTAGATTTTTAAAGTGATTTTTGTTATGAAACATCCATGTTTCTTTTTTTCCCAGAGGAGAAATAACAATGACTATATTGCCACGGCGTACAGGCAAATAACGAACAAAACAAGAAAAAGAAAAAAAGAAATGAACGAGTACTGTGTGCGACATTATCACACAAATATGCTTTGGTTCAGGCTCCATTTTGCTAAGCGACATCTGATAAGTGTCCAACACGAACAAAAGTGCAATTTTTTTTTTTTTTTTTGTCAAATAAAAACATCCGGTTTTTCGCGAATCCGCTTTACTTAATGACCTTTCCATCTTTCTGTATATCTATGCAGGCTTTGGGCATAAACGTTAATGAAATAAAAAAAAATAATCGCTCGGATGTACGCCAACATGCACCCAAGCATGCATGGACAAACACATGCACAACACATACACACGTATATTTCCGTCTGCGTTTGTTGGCAGAGATGTATCGTTATGTATAAAATATATAATGAGAGACAACCGCTTATGTCCATCTGACTCACAAAAAAAAAATGAGTTGGGGGAATCTAACAAGTTATAGATATATAAACAACTTCTACTACTTCGAAACTCGAGAAATTGTAAGATCATGTCGCGCCAATCTGCTGACTGAAACTGTTTAAGTTCATCTTGATAGCAAAAGATTATGATTCTTTGTGTTTTTCATATTTTATTAGGTTGGTGCAAAAATAATGACGTAATACTGTCGTTTTTTGACGTTAAAAAATACGTAAAAAACGACATTATTACGTCATTATTTTTGCACCAACTTAATATATTGCATGACATAAAGATATGCTCGCCTTCGAGTACAGTGAAACACTCAGAATTGGAAGATGTTTTCGCGACAATATTCTAAAAGTTCTTTCTGCTAGGAAACGGATCACAAATCTGACACTTCAGTTCATGCAAAATAAACATTTATTCATCCCCTAGTTCTGTGAAACAAGAGGAATCGGAAGAATCTGTTGCGCCATTTTATACGCATTCACTTTATAGTATAGTGAAAGACGAAGAATCGTAAGAGCGTGTTGCGCCAATCATCACCGTGAACCTGCTGAAGTTAATATTGCTAGCAAAATCTTTTTGAATCTGAAACGTTATTTTTTATGTCATAAAGATATATTAACAGTTTGGTTCGTTTAATAAATAAAAAAAGGCCAGGTATTCAGTGATATCAAACACACTACACTAGTAAAAGTTTGTTACCCCATACAACATGGCTAGACACTCAATCGAAACGAGTAATACTCACACATGGACCTTTCTATTTTTTCGGTTCCTTTGTCGTGCTTTCTTCTTTCTTTTTTTGTTTCTTTTTTCTTTTTGCCGGAATGTAAAACTTGCGTCAAAGCAAACAGCCAGCCGAAAGTATCTATTTAATGCCATGTCTAATTACACGATATGTTTGCTTGAGCACTTAATATCTCATCTAAGAGACATTTCCGGGTTGTGTTGATTCTGTACATCCAATCGGAAGATAAATGACTTTTTTCCGGTTCATTCCCGGGCAAATACAGCTACTACTGAAAAATTATGTAGATAGATAGATAGATAGATAGATAGATAGATAGATAGATAGATAGATAGATAGATCCAAAAAGATAGATAGATAGATAGATAGATAGATAGATACATCCGAAAAGAGAACTAGATAGATAGATAGATAAAAATAGGATTGAAAAGAGAACTAGAATGTTTGAGTAATTGATTGATCCAAAAACATAGATAGATAGATAGATAGATAGATAGATAGATAGATAGATCACTCTTCCCGATTCCTGCTTTTCTCTCAATTCTGATCTTAAAAAATGCAAATTCAATATCAATCGTCATCTTCTGTCTTCTTGACTCAAGTTCTTTTATTGTCCTGTCTCTTTCCTTCATTCTCCGTAACCGCTTGCATCTTAGTTGCTTTTTCGCCTTGCTTGGAATTGATTTTTTTTCAAATCTAAACAAATAGATTTAGCATTTCATTTATGAGATGAGTACCGTTCAATATTCTTGTATTATTTCAAACTATTGTTCCCGTCTTGGTTGATACTGACGTCATTTTAGATACAACGTTTCGACCAATTATCAATAACAATAGTTCGAAATAATGAAATACTAAATTATGAAAAGCGGCACGATCTCACCAACATCTCTGACTGCAGAAAAATCTCTCTGACATTGAATATAAAAAGGCTCCAAAAATACACAGTTAATATCCTTCGGGACGGTGGCCTAGTGGATATAGATGGTGGTTACTGTCATCAAGTTTGGTCATGTGTTCACTCCTTGAATTTGATAGTAACGCAACAATTCAGCAGGAACGAAGAATAACTGATATCAACGGGTAAGAATATCACAATAATCAACAAATATCCCCTATCATCTAATAAATGGACAACTGATGATGACCAGAGGGTACTTTGTCGAAACTTCTTATTTTTGTTTAGCGGTATCAGTTACTTAATGCGGAAATCTGAATATTTTGTATACAATTTTTGGAGATAATAATGGTTTTTAGTGATAAAGTCTTACTAGTTAACCCGTAGCTGGGGGAAAAGATGTGTATTCATATCTTTCCGAAGGGTATTTGCGCATGATTCAATATAACGAACCCGCGTGGAATAGTAACTCTACTTCTCCGATTGACAATTCTGAGTCATTATCCATTTACGCTATACACACATCAAAGCTTACAGCAACTGGTATTTCTAAGCGGTCGCACATCTTGGTACTGACCAGGCTCGACGTTGCTTAACTTCATTATCATACGGGAGCCGGTGTTGGTAGAAACGTTATGTTTATAATGGTAACAATATCATCAAATAATGGAAGAATAATGAAAGAGTTTACAATACGTATCCAAACCGACTAAAAGTTTTGTGATGTTAGCATACTTCATGCTTAAAACCATTATTATACGTAATCTGATAACCGCTTTATACAAGAAATGCATTGTTGATTTTAATGCCCCCAAACGCACGTATGCGATAAGGACAGCAGGACGGTTAACGATGCAAAAATTCCGACCTAGTCAGTGGCGTTCACGTTTGCACTACCTAAACTCAGCGAATATATATATATATATATTTCAATTAAAAGGTGCAATTATAATTTATAAATTCATGAATCATTCATACAAAAAACAAATATAGAGGCTAATGATTTAGATGGCGAGAATACATCTTCGCAAACAATATAAATAAGATACTTCAACCCCGAAGCTGTATATGAATGATATGATCCCCGTTTATAAATTCCAGTTGCATAAGGACTTTTTAATTTTTTAGAAGTTTTTGTCTGTTCCTACAGACATCATCAGGTATGGAAGTAGATTTTGTTCTTGTTTTTACTTCTCGGTAATAAGAGGACAACGAAAATAGAGATGTAATCCGAAAAAATGCTATGAGAAATGTGTTATTGTTTTGGAACGTGCGGTCGCAACGCTGAGTTTGAATTTAAATTTTAAGGTTGTGCGTTTTTGTCCAAATATAACAATAAGAGAATTCTTTTTTACTGATAGATTTTCCGTGAATATGGCATGAACTATATTGTTCAATAATTACAGTAATATCACACTTATTATCCGATATTTCTGATTGATTCTATGTGTGATTATTTCTTTGGATGTAAATTATATGCTGCCTAATGTTTTATGTTTATAAAAAAATATTGATCCGCAGTACAGGAAAATTCCTATAAAAAAAACTACTACTAAGACACTACACTACATTATTGAACTATATGCTTAGTTCATGACATATAAACTGAATACACTTGTAAAAATAGAATACGTGGATTTAACACATCACAAGAAATATTTAAATAAAATTCTCACTTAAAATTTTGAAAAACTTAGCGTTGCGTCTTTGCACGTTCCGAAATTGTCCTTACCGTCATTAATAGCAGATATTCAAAAAACATCTTTCGGTCGACAAACAAGTATTTCGTCTTCAAGTTTTTGATTTTATAAGGAAAAAACCCATGCCTGATTATGAATAGAGGACTATTCATAAGTACTAGCATTTTAACATCAAATAAACTGAAAACTACAGACATCAATGGTTTCGACGAGGATCACTTCACTGTATGGTTTAACAGTATTTTAATGCATATATTATGTTTCTAGTGACGGATGTCACCATTAATCGCATTAATATTTCTGATTGATTCTATGTGTGATCATTTCTTTGTGTGTGTGTATATATATATATATATATATATATATATATATTGATCCATGTTTCATTAAATAATATAGACAAGTTTTGTCTATTTATTTTATGTAAATTCTTTTTTTAAATCCTATTTAGGCTTTCGGATTACATAAGCCATTATCAAAACAATAATGATCATGTCTATAATTTATAATAGAAACCATTGGTTTATACCAACGGCTTCACATGCTTAATACTTCTCATTTTCACACTCACGTGGTCATGTGTGACGTCAGTCGTTCACCTCCTGACCGGCTTTTCGGTTGGACTCTCTGCCTTCGGGCGGGAAGGAACCCGAAAGAGGCTACGCCGAAGGGCGGAGTCTCTTTCGGGGAGGTAAACCGGCCCTGAACCCGTTTATACGGGTTCAATGGGCATATTTTTAAATAATCGGCCTTGTGAGAGATTTTTTTTTTTCCATGTCAACAATATAGTTAAATTCCCAGATCAATTCTGTGGACAAGAAAAAAATCTCTTACTATAAAGGTAATTTACATTAACCAGAAAAAAAGGTTTAGACAGAAGCGTCTATCTTTTTAAATTTGGATTTTTTTAATGTAACTATAACAACAAGAACATTTCGATTTCATTTTTGCCTTGAAAAAGTCGGAAGACGAAACGCGTCGGCAAAATCTAACATCTTTTTTTCCAATTGTCATTTTATACCATATATATATATATATATATATATATATATATATATATATATATATATATATATATATATCACTTATATATATATATCACTTGCCTTGATAAAGTCAAATGACGAAACGCATCGGCAAGGACTAAGTACCATTTTATTCAATTTGCCTTCTCTACAGATATATTCTAAGAATTTTTACACACACATATATTTAATATATTTTCTTTCTATACGTTATTTTAATTGATACAATTTCTTTAAGAAAATTATCTGCTTTTTACTTAAACAGTATTAAATACATATAGTATGTATATATTCAAACAGGTTTGATTAAATAATTTAGACAATACTATTTCTGTTTATTTTTGTTTTAATCCTTTCGAGTCCACGAATCAATTTCTTTTAACCGGAGAAAGTTGATTAAGAAAATACCAAACTTTTCTTTCAAATAATTCTTATTTTCCCAAGTACTTTCAGTCTCACCTGAGATCATCTTCAGGGGGTTTAATTTGTCTGTGTATGCGTAAACGTATTTCTGTAAATTCAAAACATTTTTACTCTTTGTTTTACTGCATTTGTTATCGTTCTATATACATTTCAAATTCACGATAAATTTTTCATGCAAGGGAGGCAACTTTTCTTAATTTATTCTTGTTATATATATATATATGTGTGTGTGTGTGCGTGCGTGTGTGTGTGTGTGTGTGTGTGTGTGTGTGTGTGTGTGTGCAACTTTGCCGCTACAAACATTTAAGTATTTTATTGTTATCCTTATAGTTGACTTTATTTTTGGCTTTAATTCTCTTACATAAAAGCCTTATAGGATTTCAAGTTTTTGCTTAGTATTATTCTGGTGTAATATAGATATGTTTTCAGCTAATATCTCTATAATTTGTGAATGTGGACATGAGTGTTCCTTTAAATGCTGTAATATTGAACTATGCTCATCCAAATGAAATGTAAGCCTTCTCATCAGCATCGTCGTTGTAAAACCAACATATGTATTAACATTTTTATCAGAGATACAATCTTCTAAAGAATATTTCACTTGATATACATAAATTAAGAGTCTATTCGGTTGGTGCAAAAATAATGTCGTTTTCTCACATATGTTACTATGTGAGAAAACGACATTATTTTTGCACCAAGCTAATAGTTGCCGGAGAAGAATTGTTTTTGACACCTAGATTGATTGTACTAAATATAGTATAGTATACAGTTTCACTTTTTTACTTGGTTCAGTGGGCGATACATTAGTCTTTCTCGGCCTTTTTATCATATTTCCTTCAGTTTATAGTTATAACGCATTTGACTACAGTATAGTAATTTGATATGTTTAGAGTTATTTAATGATGCATTCCTTTTTATTTATGTTAATATTCATAACAGATTGTCTAATTTGTTCATAAACAATGTAATTAAGTAAATCGTTATTAATGAGGGTTTTTTTAATTCAGTATAGAAAATATTTTTTGTTGAAGAATTTGATATTACACGGTTCATTAAGTTTTGTATAATAGCTATCTCCTACAGAAATTAGCTACGGACTGTGAGAAGAAGGACTAAGCATGTACTACAAGACAGAATATATGGTCACCAGTAAAAGGATGCGCCCGAAATACTAGTTGCAGGTCGGGAACATTAGAATCAAGCATACGCGGAAGTTTAAATATCTGGGAAGCGTTCTGGTAGAGGACGTTAAATGCAAAACTGAGATCCATAGACGCATTGGGATGGCAAAGGACGCATTCCAAAATTTAGGCAGAGTATTGCGAGACAGAAGGATTTCTTTGGTAACAAAGAAAAGAGTACTGAACTGTTACGTGACATCTGTTCTTCATTATGGCAGCGAATGTTGGAGGATTTCCTCAAAGATGAAGAAGAGACTCGAGGCGACAGACACGTGGTTCTACAGAAGGATGTTAACGATCTCATGGACCGAGCGTGCGAACAATGATGAAGTCTTAGAGAGGATGCAAACAAGGAGGGGTCTTATACTTAACATCAGAAAAAGGCAGCTGAAGTTTCTGGGACACATAATGAGGAAGGAGGGCCTGGAGAATCTGATACTCATGGAGCGATGTAAAAAAAAAATCCAGACGACACACTTTTAACGGATGTTAGATTTCATTGAAAAATACATCCTTACCCACTACCAAAACGTAACAATAACTGATACATTAAAATATAGACATGTTGAACACCCAGACACCCCTAGTCTAGCAAAATAGATTTATCTGTAACCTTGGAAACATGAATTTTATTTTAGCTGTGTATTTAAAACCCAGTAATTTTTAAAGTTACTCCAAAATTCGCTTGAGGATGAAATGGAACTAATGTCTTTAATTTAAGTACAAAATTAAATTCGGGGCTTTTAGCTTCCATTTTTGAAACATGGTTGGAACTGTGTAGCGATAAACCATATTTTAAGTCTATTAACTTATAATATATATATATATATATATATATATATATTCGATATTCGTTGTCCGATATGCCGACTTCTTTTCACCTTTATAGATTTTGTGATTTAGTCTTCATTTGGCTCAGCTAATAAATTCTAGAATCGTTAATTCATATATCGGTAGTTACTGGGGTGACCATGCAAATAAATCCCCGGCCATAATTGCTCCTACGTCTATATATAGCCTAAAAGAACGTTCTTACAGACATGTGTCCACATAGCACACGGTCAAATACAGAATTACTAAGATGCTTGTTTGTATAAGAGATAGCAAGAATTCATCGATTCATTTGTAACGGAAGCTGAATTGAGACCAGCGTAAGGCCGGATTACTAAATCTATTTACGGATGTCGTCGTGAACAACTGTTTGTTCAGATATTTACATACACTGTTAACAGCACCGGGTTTCTCACTAGGTGCCCATTTATTATGGTAACCTTGGAACTTCATCTATTTTATGTTACATTGCCTGATCATGGTTCATTAAAACTTCCAGTTTTTTCTTGTTCGAAGTTTATCTAAATTAGGCTAACGATTCCTTTTCTCGCACTTCTCGCTAGTGGAACTCTCTTCCGTCTTCTTGCTTCCCAGCCAACTTTGATCTTCAAGACTTTAAATGTCAATATCGTTGTCTTCTGTATTCTTATTCTTTTATTGTCCCCTCTCCTTAATAGTAATTTTTTCTCATATTCTCTAACACTCATTAACACCTTGCGTCTTAGCGGCTTTATTGCCTTGCTTGAGGCGAAATGACTAAAAAGAAAAAAAAACTCTTTTACCCCGCCAACGTTGTCAGCTTGTCGCTATTTCCATGGCATATGTTCAGATAAGCCCAATTCTTTTTTCTTTTTTTTTTTTCAAACCAACTGACACATTTAACGCTTGGTCACGTCACACAGCATAACAGCCTCCGCAAGAAAAATATGCAAGGCAGTGGAGAATATGATTGCAAACCAGGACGGCAGCACAAGTGCTGGTTAGACAACTTGAAAGTGTAGACGGACATGATAATGCCGGAACTTCTGAGAGCTACCATAAAACAGTAAATCATTATTCTTTCCAATAAATTCTTACAATCTAAAACTATTTTGTGGCTTTAATTAACCTACAAAAGGTTGATAAGAAGTAAAAAAAAAATAAACAAAACAAACGGACACCTCTGGTTGAGGCAGGAAAAAATATCCAGGCGTTCATGAACAAATGGATGTGATAGCATAAAACCAATGACTATATACAGAGCAAAGTCAAACGTCTCGTGGTCCGACAGGAATCTCTCCTTGCTACTTATTAAGCGTTGGAAGATGGTATCGTTTTAGTCCCGTCACACGGCATAACAGCCCCCGCAAGACAATTATACAAGGCAGTGTTGAAGGCGGTTCCGAACGTGGACGGCAACACAAGTGCTGGTCAGACAACATCAAAGTGTAGACGGACACGATAATGCCGGAACTTCTGAGAGCTACCATAAAACAGATTATCCTGGAGAAGGTTGTCTGGTTCTTCTGCACTTAGGCATCCTGAACGAGTGAAGCAGTCGAGGGGATGATGATGATAATGATGATGATGAAACAGACTAAAATGATGCAAAATGATCATCTAGGTGTCATAATTTTCAGTTGAGATGGCTTCAGGAAGTCTCTTCCGGCTTCTTGTTTCCCAGTCAACTTTGATCTTCAATAATTTAAATGCGATGTCAATCGTTATCTTCTGTCTATATATATATATATATATAAATAGAAAGTGAACATAGAAGTCAACACTTAGAGGCGACAGTCTGTTTCATGCTATATGCAATCGTCAAGCCACGTGTGCTGTTATTTTTCTCAGCTATTTATATATATACGGGTTAGTGGTGCATTGTGGGTATTCTATTATGGCGGTTATTTCACCGGAAGTCGTTTGTTTATCTATTTAGGTCAAATTATTTTGCTTGTTTTTATTTTTGTTTCTTATTTTATTTATTTATTTATTTATTAACGTAGTAAAAATTTGTTTATATCACTTATTTAACAGTTTTGTTTTGGTTTGAGAATTTAATTAAAACTATTTGTTCAGTTTTGGGGTTGATTGTTGTAGTTCATTCTAAGTATTATTTTGGCGGGAACAGTTTTTAATTGATTATCTTTATTTGGGATTGGTTTGTTTATTTATTTACTTGGATGAATTTCGGTTAATTTATTTTACTTGTATATTTTCTCTTTTCGGTTTTCGATTTTTAAGTAACATAGTATTTTTTTTATGTTTTATTTCTATTTTTTTTTTTTTTTTGTTATTTTTGCTTATTAGTATATTTATTTGTTTTTATTTTATTTTTTCCGTTTTTAATTTTTTAGGTTACGTAGTAAAAATTTATTTTCATGTCTGCATTTTGAGATGAGTTCGGATCTTTTGTTTAATAATTTATTTTGGTCGGGAAAAGTAATGATAGCTATTTTTTCCTCCGAGCAAAGTTTGCAAGTTTTTGATTGGTTATTGTAGGCTGATGATTTTTTCCTTATCTTCCAAGATATTTTTGGTGTGATGTTCGTTTTGTTTTTAATTTCCCAGATATACTTAGAAAGCATTGTACTGTTTGCATATTTACTATTTGTGAAAGATGTTTTGTGTGTATAATTTCTTTGTTTCCAGGGTCCTTCAGTTACTCCTATGTATACTTTTTCTTCATTATCTGGTGATTTTATCGTGGCTTGGTATATTACGTTGTTTTGTAAACAATTTCCGTTTAAGGGACATTCGTTCTTTATTCTGCAGTTGCACGTGGGTTTAATTTGTTCGTGTGGTTTGTTGATAATTTTCCTATTGTGCTTTTTTATTATTTGTGCCATGCTCTCGGTGCAGCTGTAGCTGATTTTTACAGTGTTTTTGTTGAATATCTTGTGTAAGGTGCTTGATTCTGGGAAGTGTTTGTGTAAGAGTTTGAAGAATATTTTCCCTACGTTTGTTTTTACGTTCTTGCTGTACGGTGGGTTGAACCATATGATATTTCTTCTTCTGTTGGCCTTTTTTGTATTCTGTGGTGAGTATGTGAGTGTTTCTGGGAATCCGCTCTCTTTTAGGGCTGTTTCATAGTCTTTCTTAGCTTTGTTAAATAGGGATTCATTGGAGGAATTGTCAGAGAGCCTGCGGTTAATCGATTTAGGTATCTGTTTGATTATAGAAGGTGGATGGTTGGAAGATGTGTGTATGTAGAGTGGTTTGTCATTAGGTTTTCTATATGGTTTATGTGTGCCTTCTCTTAGGTTGAAGGTAACATCTAGAAAATCTACTTCGTTTAGGTTAGTTTTTATATCTATGTCGAATCCGTTATTTTTAAAAATCTTTATTATTGCTTTTCTAGTTTTGTCTGTGTTTTGTTTGTTACAGTTTCTTAAGATTATGAGACCATCGTCCCTGTAGAGTCCTGTGTCATTTCTATCTATTATTTTGCTCAGTTCGTTTAGTAAGTAAATGCCTATGATTTCGCATGCTTCTGCACCGTCAAAGCTTCCCATTGTAGTGTCAAATATCCCATCTCTCTTTATCCATGGATATCCAATGAATCCCTATTTAACAAAGCTAAGAAAGACTATGAAACAGCCCTAAAAGATAGCGGATTCCCAGAAACACTCACATACTCACCACAGAATACAAAAAAGGCCAACAGAAGAAGAAATATCATATGGTTCAACCCACCGTACAGCAAGAACGTAAAAACAAACGTAGGGAAAATATTCTTCAAACTCTTACACAAACACTTCCCAGAATCAAGCACCTTACACAAGATATTCAACAAAAACACTGTAAAAATCAGCTACAGCTGCACCGAGAGCATGGCACAAATAATAAAAAAGCACAATAGGAAAATTATCAACAAACCACACGAACAAATTAAACCCACGTGCAACTGCAGAATAAAGAACGAATGTCCCTTAAACGGAAATTGTTTACAAAACAACGTAATATACCAAGCCACGATAAAATCACCAGATAATGAAGAAAAAGTATACATAGGAGTAACTGAAGGACCCTGGAAACAAAGAAATTATACACACAAAACATCTTTCACAAATAGTAAATATGCAAACAGTACAATGCTTTCTAAGTATATCTGGGAAATTAAAAACAAAACGAACATCACACCAAAAATATCTTGGAAGATAAGGAAAAAATCATCAGCCTACAATAACCAATCAAAAACTTGCAAACTTTGCTCGGAGGAAAAAATAGCTATCATTACTTTTCCCGACCAAAATAAATTATTAAACAAAAGATCCGAACTCATCTCAAAATGCAGACATGAAAATAAATTTTTACTACGTAACCTAAAAAATTAAAAACGGAAAAAATAAAATAAAAACAAATAAATATACTAATAAGCAAAAATAACAAAAAAAAAAAAAAAAAAAATAGAAATAAAACATAAAAAAATACTATGTTACTTAAAAATCGAAAACCGAAAAGAGAAAATATACAAGTAAAATAAATTAACCTAAATTCATCCAAGTAAATAAATAAACAAACCAATCCCAAATAAAGATAATCAATTAAAAACTGTTCCCGCCAAAATAATACTTAGAATGAACTACAACAATCAACCCCAAAACTGAAGAAATAGTTTTAATTAAATTCCCAAACCAAAACAAAACTGTTAAATAAGTGATATAAACAAATTTTTACTACGTTAATAAATAAATAAATAAATAAAATAAGAAACAAAAATAAAAACAAGCAAAATAATTTGACCTAAATAGATAAACAAACGACTTCCGGTGAAATAACCGCCATAATAGAATACCCACAATGCACCACTAACCCGTATATATAAAAATAGCTGAGAAAAATAACAGCACACGTGGCTTGACGATTGCATATAGCATGAAACAGACTGTCGCCTCTAAGTGTTGACTTCTATGTTCACTTTCTATTTACACACGCTCTATCTCTGATATTGAGCACTTTATTCCATAAATATAGCACACCTTAAGACTATATTTCTTATATATATATATATATATATATATATATATATATATATATATATATATATATTTTCCTTTATTGTTCTCCCTTCTTAAGAATGTTTCTCCTTTTTTTTTCATATTCTTTCACTCAGTAACCACTTTTTTTGCTTGGGGTGACAAGATAAAAAAATTACTGTTGTAGGTTTACAACCATTCTTTATTTTGTGGGTCTTCTTCTTTCATTCATTTAATCAAACTTATCAGTTTTATTATTTGCTGTTTTATCTGCTTCTCTTGCCTTCACTACATCCCTGTGAGTATTAAATTACCCAAGCCTTCTTTCCTCATTATGCGTTACCAAAATCATTTATCCTTTTCTAATTGTGAGTAGTAGGTTTCTTCTTTTTATCCTCCTTAAAACTTCTTCGTTTCTCGTATGCTGAATATATTCACTTTTTATTGCAGAGAAACAAGAATTTTAAAGATGCTTGTCATTGGACCTGCTTAAGTATCTTCCGCTTATGATTCATTGGGACTCTGCCACTTCACATCTTCTATATATCGTGTCTCTTTAGGATTTAGGCGATCATGGATCTCCACAACTTCCCAGCCTTGTATATCTTGGTTTTATTTTTTCCACCTGCCTACCAGTGCCTTCTCTGCCATTCATCTACACGAGATCGTTAGGTGATAGCTTTCATCTGTCTCTCTAGTCTTCAATTTATCCTGAAAGTAAGTTTTCCATGTCTTACTCAATAAACCTGATTCTTTCTACTTCTTAGTGTAAGCGTCCTATTTGCTTTCATTTTCCTTAAAACTTCCTCGTTGCTTAGATGTTCAGTCCATTTTATTCTCAACATTCGACGATAGGACTACATCTCCATCTCTTTTCTTCATCCCTTAGGAGATTGTTCAACATACACTTCCATGTAGGATTAGATATTATATAGCAGTTCAGTTCATATATATATATATATATATATATATATATATATATATATATATATATATATATTATTTGATTTCAATCCCAGCTTGAGGAAATCGGATGTCTATCCACACTGATGAGCTGTGAAACAGCAAAACAGTCTGTGGATGACAATATATATATATATATATATATATATATATATATATATATATATATATATATTGTCCTATATATATATTGTCCTATATATATATATATATGCTCCTGAAAAAATTATTTCAGTTGACCTCTCGGGGAGGAAAAATGAGTTTGTAAACAGTGACTATTACCGCTGCTAATGCAAGACTCTTCGATAAAACGAATTGAGTTCTCGCAGTCAATGGGGTGTTTATCTAAAAATATATACGTTTAAATTTACCTTGATTCCCGCCCTGCGCCAATGGCTTAGAGGTAGATTCTCCGACCGAGGCACAATCAGTCAGGCTTCGATCCCGGCTTGAGGCAATTGGATGTCTAGGCACACTGAAGAGCTGCGAAATAGTCTGTCTGTAGATGATAATATATATATTTCTTTAAATTTTTTATATATTTTTCTTTATATTCTTTAAATTTTATATATATATATATATATATATATATATATATATATATATATATATATCTCAGTTTATTTCGAAGAATTTTGTTAATACTTTGTTTTTGAAAACAAATTTTCCTGTTCCATTGCGACTTCGGGTTATTATATCACAACGTCTGTTAAGTCTACCTGGTTTAGGGGTTCTCAATCAGGGCTGGGGGAATTCCTTTCGAGGGGTAATGTCAAGTTTTCAGTGTGAGGGAAAATCTTTTTCTTTTATTTACAGAATTTGGAGCCCATCGTAAGTGTCAAAAAAAGATGTTATTATGAATTTTATATTCAATATAGATTCACCCTGAGCTCTTATTGATTTTTTGTCTATTCAATTGATATAAACTGGCATTCTATAGAACTGTTAGTCTATTGAAATATGCCTCAGTTGATAATTAGTTATGAATTAAAGCAAATCACCGTACATATATTCAAGTTTAAGAATACATCAACATTTTTCTATTGTTATTAAATTTATAAAACTCCTATATAGAATGTATCCATGTAAATGTATATGTACTAATATGAAGAATCTCAATAATATATGCACATTGTTTGGAACGCACCATTTTGAGTCGGACAGTCATTGAAAAAGGTGAGTAATGATCTTCTGATGTGGTGAAAAAAAAGAGCATTGGCCAAAAAAGGTTGCATTTATACAGAAGGCTGCATTTATACAGAAGGTTGCTTCAGACATCCCCACTAATACGTAGTGCACAATTTGAGCTATCCCTTTGCTGCCAACCATGCATTCTGTCTTCTTACAGTTAATAATTAGTATTTTGTTTTTGGCTTCTTCGAACAACTTATATATATATATATATATATATATGTGTGTGTGTGTGTGTGTGTGTGTGTGTGTGTGTGTAAATATAAATGACAGTAAGAAAACTGTAGTTATTGCTGACGCGTTTCGTCCAATGGACGAAACGCGTCAGCAATAACTACAGTTTTCCTATTGTCATTTATATTTATAAATATTGTCTTTTCTACAGGTTAACTCTGAGAAATTTTCATATATATGTGTGTATGCAAAAGAATTTCAGCTATCTCAAATCTGATTATTAGCAGCCAATTCTTTGTAGTTCCCATTCTACTTAAAACCGTCTCGTTTGCCCATTCTCAGCTTTCGTTGGATAACTGTATTCTAGAAGATGGGCTGTTTAATTTAAACAATATTTATGTCTGGCCGCTAAAAATAACGTTTGAAGTAATATAAAGAAGAAACTTGAAACCAAAGAGACGTGCTTCTACCAGCGAAAGCTGAGAATTCCATGGGCAAACAAGAAAGTTCTAAGTAGAATAGGAACTAGAAAGAAGTTGTGCAAACAGTCAGATTTCTGCAGACACATATAATGTGTGTAACAGCAAAATTGTCCAAATTGTGTCACAGCATAATTATCCATCCAACAAAATGTTTGACATCTAAAAAACCACGAAACTAATTGAGTTTATTTTTTTCAGGTTTTCAGATAAGGTGATTAAACATCTTGACACCATTTTTCGTAAGAATCACTGAAAAACCCTTTGAGTTATTCACCTAGAAAGAGAGCTGGTTAAATTTGTTTTGTGTCAGACCCAACTGTCTTCCCAACTGAGCAATGGTGAAAAGAAAAAGACCAATCAGGCCTTCAGTAACGGTACCAACATTCACACCCTGGCTTCCATCTTCAAAGTTCATTCAATATCCATCAAGAGAACGGTGAATAAGTTTTAAAAGAGAGAGAACACTAGAGAGAAAAAATGGATCTGGATGTCACATCAGCAAGGGGGATCATCATTTCAAATTAGAGCTAAAGAGATCAATTAGAAAAGATCCAACCCAATTCATAAGACGTTTGGCACGTGAGAGAGGAGTATCAGCTATGACAGTCAAAAAGCGGTCAAAAACAACTTGAAACTTGTGAGGCACCTTGCTATTCCAGGATACAGTTAAAAAGTTACAGTCGGCGAGGATCATCTCGAATAAGTTAGAATCGTGGAATAATAAATATATATTTGAACTTTATTTCAATCCTTCATGAGCTTCCAATCCTTAGCTATGATTAATTAATGATGAACATGTCATTTTCGTTTATAATCGATTTTATCACGATTCTCCTGTTAAGCTTGGAGAGCAATTATACATTCTTCTTGCTCAATAAAGTCCAATAGTGTTATAAAAAATCGTATAATTCCAGTAAGATATCTTTAATTATTTCTAAGATACAAGGGTTCAAATCTTAATCTAATATTTGGACAATTTGGCTGTCACACCATTTGGATAGTTTTGCTGTTAAACCCGGTATATAAGGTGTTCGAAGAAAGCCAGAAAAAAGGACTAATCATAAACTGTAAAAATGCATCGTTGTCAGTAAAAGATATAGCCCAGGTTGTGCTCGACATGTTAGTGGGGATGTTAGAATGAAATATGTCCGATTAAAAAAATAAAATACATTAATTCTTCAGAGATTTCATCTTCATCTGTGAACAGATTGATCAGAATTCATGTGTCTTAGAGAAGATTAGATATGATACAGCGGTTCAAAACCTTTCGATTTTTTTCTTTTATACTTTGCTTAGTTTCTGAAAGGCACCTTTTGTCCTTCTTATGCGCTTTCGGATATCTGTTTCATACTTTCTTTCGTCTGTTGCTACACTATCAAGACAGATTCTTGAATATGCTTGATTTTGCCATCCCCAATTTGCAAATAAATCGGACTGTCTCTTTTGTTGACAGCTATGCATTCTATCTGTTTACAGTTAATCATTTCTTCTTGCTTATTCTTGATGAACTCATTTAATAGTTGATCCTTACTAGGTCCGCTCCCGCTATGGCACTGAACTAGACAAAATCTCTGCTTACTATTAAAAAGAAAATACTCCAAAAACACGTTCAGAGAGCACACATGTGCCAAAGGATGCTGTCATAAAAACATGGGAAAATGCGATTATGGTTCAACCAAGCAATTATATAGTCAATTTTGACAAGTAAATATTTGAAAATAGTCATCATCAGAAGGGTATACAATTTCCAGTGACCACAGCGTCTCTGGTCGTCTGCTTTACATCAGAGTTCTTTCTTCTTTTTTTTATATCGGAGAAGTGGAAATGACAGTAAAATTAACCAATTGTGAGTAGAACGTTCCCTGACGATCTTGGTTATTAACCTTTTATGGCGAAATGCAAGCTTAGTGGCGCGTGCGTGAAATATTGACTTGGGGCCTGGAGAAAGAAAGAAGACAAAAAAAATAAAAATAGTTAAAAAATTGTTACACCTCCCAAGATAATAACATCAGTCGAATAGGATGCTCGGTTGAACTTTGGCATCTTTCTACCAGATCGACATGTGGCGGATATCATATTTCCCCTACTTCTTGTAATCTGATTTTATTTGCCTGGATTGGGGTTATTCTTTTTTTTTCTTTTTTCTTTTTTTCTTTTTTTTTTTTTTTGTAAACTAGCCTTCCTAAAAATGGTCTGCTGAAAAGTACAGGCAGACACGAAAAAATGGAAGAGAAGCAGACGATAAATGTAAAAGAAACACACACACACACAGAAAAAAAAAATATATATATATATATATATATATATATGCACACATACATATATACATACATATATATATATACAGACATATATATATATATATATATATATATATATATATTATATTATATATATATATATATATATATATTTCAAATCGAGCCAATGAAATAAGGCAAAAAAGTAGCTTAAAAAGAAAATGTGTCGCGATTTTAATTGAAAATCGAAACAAGAAAATACATGTGTTCTTCTAAAATTTGAGCTTTAACTCGGCGTCGAATGGAATCTCAAATGAAAGAAAATACATATCTCTACTGTAATATAAAAAAAAGATTGACATTATATATTTGGCTGGAAGGAAAGTTCTCGCCTTTTCTAAATAGATTAAACGTTCTACATGACATGAGAACTTTTTTTTACAACGATATTTATTTATCATGGTTTCTTTTACTTATTAATGATATATTCTGTTATGGTAACAGAAAGCATTACCAGACATCGCTAAGCTAACATGACTCGATTAACCAACCCAACGGAATTTTTAAGTAGTTAATGCATCGATTTTTAATTTTTTGTGTCGTGTTAAAATTTTTGGATAATTTAGTATTAATAAGTATAATACCAGTTTTTTTTTATTTAATTCCAAAGAAAATATCAGAGATTAATCTTGCGTCTTCTTTTTCTATGTACACAAGTCCTTTCTGTGCTTGGGCGACCATGCATCTCCAGAACATTTGTTGCTCTGTGACACTGTGGTTGGTTGGTTGTGCTTAGATGTATTTCTTAGTAATTAGAATTGCACTAGAATTGTCAAACTGACACTTTTACGAACAGAAGTGAAACTTCTTGAGATTTAAAATTTTAAATCAGCACATAGCAGATCGAACAAAGATAAGATGTGCTATTGTTTAGGCAGTGTGACTATATAAAAGAAGAATTTTCAAGTGGTTAAAATTCTGCACCCATTCCCCGCTTAGTAAGCAACAGAGCGTTCGTCGGTTGCCGCGCTAAGTCTCAGTATCGCATACATCGCTGATTTTCGGAAGGGCTGTCGAACTAGTCTCAGTATCGCATGCATCGTCGCTCTTCAGAAGATCTATCGAACTACTCTCAATATCGCATACATCATAGCACGTCGAAAGGGCTGTCGAACGAATCTCAGTAACGAATATATCGCCGCTTTTCAGAAGGGCTGTTGAACCAGTCTCGGTATCGCATACATCACCTCTCTTCGGTAGGGCTGTCGAACCAGACTCAGTATCGCATACATCACCACTCTTCAGAAAGATTGTCGAACAAGTCTCAGTATCGCATATATCGCCGCTCATCAGAAGGGCCTTAAAGCAGTCTCAGTATCACATGCATCGTCTTTCTTCGGAAGGGCTGTCAAGCTAGTCTCAGTATCGCATATATCGCCGCTCTTCGGAAAGGCCTGTCGAAGCAGACTCAGTATCGCATATATCGGCGTTCTTCGGAAAGGCTGTTGAACTAGTCTCAGTATCGCATACATCACCATTCTTCGGAAGGTCTGTCGAATATTCTCAGTATTGCATGCATCACCTCTCTTCGGAAGGGCTGTCGAGTAGTCTCAGTATCGCATACATCGCCTTTCTTCAGAAGGGCTTCGAACCAGTCTCAGTATCGCAAACATCTCCGCTCTTCGGAAGGCCTGTCGAATATTCTCGGTATCGCATATATCGCCTCTCTTCGGAAAGGCTGTTGAACTAGTCTCAGTATCGCATACATCACCGCTCTTCGTAAAGGCTGTGGAACTAGTCTCAGTATCGCATGCATCGCCTCTCTTCGGAAGGGCTGTCGAATTAGTCTCAGTATTGCATACGTCGCCGCTCTTCAGAAGGGCTATCGACCCAGTCTCAGTATCGCACACATCGCCGCTCTACGGAAGGGCTGTCGACCCAGACTCAGTATCGCATACATCGCTGTTGAACTAGTCTCAGTATCGCCGTTCTTCGTAAGGGCTGTCGACCCAGACTCATCATCGCATATATCAGCGCTCTTTGTGAAAGGCAGCCGAACTAGTCTCAGTATCGCCAACATCGCCGCTCTTCAGAAGGGCTGTCGACTGGTTCGACAGTATCGCATACATCACCGCTCTTCGTAAGGACTATCGAACTAGTCTCAGTATCGCATACATCACCGCTCTTCGGTAGGGCTATCGACCCAGACTCAATCTTGCAGAGATCGCATCTCTTCGGAAGGGCTGTCGTCCCAGACTCAGTATCGCATATATCGCTGTTCTTCGTGAGGGCTGTCGACCCAGACTCAGTATCGCATATATCGCCGCTATCGGAAGGTCTGTTGACCCAGTCTCAGTATCGCATACATCGCCGCTCCACGGAAGGGCTGTCATCCCAGACTCAGGATCGCATATATCGCCGACATTCGTAAGGACTGTCGAACTAATCTCAGTATCGCATACATCGCGGCTCTTCGGTAGGGCTATCGACCCAGACTCAATCTTGCAGACATCGCATCTCTTCGGAAGGGCTGTCGACCCAGTCTCAGTATCGCATACATCGCCGTTCTTCGTAAGGGCTGTCGAGCCAGACTCAGTATTGCATATATCGCCGCTCTTTGGAAAGGCTGTCGAATTAGTCTCAGTATCTCATGCATCGCCGCTCTTCGGAAGGGCTGTCGACCCAGACTCAATCTTGCTGACATCTCCGCTCTTCGGAAGGGCTGTTGAATATTCTCAGTATCGCATATATTGCCGCTCTTCGGAAAGGCTGTTGAACAAGTCTCAGTATCGCATATATCACGGTTCTTCGTAAAGGCTGTGGAACTAGTCTCAGTATCGCATACATCGCCGCTCTTCGGAAGGGCTGTCGACCCAGACTCAATCTTGCAGACATTGCCGTTCTTCGTAAGGGCTGTCGATCCAGACTCAGTATCGCATATATCGCCGCTCTTTGAAAAGGCTGTCGACTCAGTCTCAGTATCGCATACATCGCCGCTCTTCCGAAGGGCTGTCGAACCAGTCCCAATATCGCATACATTACTGCTCTTCGTAAGGACTGTCGACCCAGTCTCAGTATCGCATACATCGCTGATCTTCGGAAGTGCTGTTGAACTGGTTTCAGTATCTCATACATCGCCGCTCGTCGGAAGCCCTCTTGAACTAATAAATATAGCTTCTTTTATCAAAAAGTGACTATTGTTATAATTGGAGCTGAATAAAAAAAGAGATAATATATTTAGTCAAAGTTTGTCACTTTCTAAAGAGTTTTTCTTAAATACCTGACGTGATCTGCATTTCACGTCTTTTTAAAACAATTTCGATTTTTTTTTTCTTTTTGTTTTTGCTCAAACCTTTTATTAATTAGAACAGACAATGAATATCTCTTAAAACGTTCGGTGGCTTTCTCTTGATGTCGAATATGTCGTCTAATGTTAGATTAAAACTTGTAAAAGAACATTATATGGTAGGAGACAAATACTTTTAACGGTCATTAGTTGTAATCAAGTAAAGAATGCATAAAATCGAGAAAATATCAGTGTATCATTTGTATTGTTAACAATTCGACGTTTGAAATCAACCCGATTGATTAGCTTTATAAAAGAGAAAATATACAGTATAACAAATAAATACTAACAGGTAAAATAAATTGACCTAAATTCATCCAAATAAATAAATGAACTAACAAACTGATCCCGATAAACTAACCGTTAGAAAAAACAAATAAGGATAATCAATCGAAATGAATACATGAAATAATAAACAAATTAAAAACTGTTCCCGCCAAAATAATAGTTAGAATAAACTACAACAATCAACCCTAAAATTGAATAAATAGCTTTAATTATCTTCCCAAACCAAAACAAAAGTATTAAATAAGCGATATAAACAAATTTTTACTACGTTAATAAAACACCGATTAAATAAAAAATAAAAATAAATAAAAAAACAAGCAAAATAATTTAACCCAAATAAATAAATAAACAAATAAACGACTTCCGGTAAAATAACTGCCAAAATAGACTACCCACAATGCACCACTGACCCGTATATTTATAAATAGCCGAGAAAAATAACAGAACTCGTGGCCTGAAGATTGCATCTCGCATGAAACAGACTGTCGCCTCTAAGTTTTGACTTCTGTGTTCACTTTTATATTTACACACGCTCTATCTCTGATATTGAGCATTTTATCCCATAAATATAGTACATCTTAAGACTATATTTCTTCATATATATATATATATATATATATATATATATATATGTATGTATGTATGTATGTATGTATATATATATATATATATATATATATATATATATATATATATGAGATAAAGATAGAGGATTAATAAATATATAATCTGCGACATAGTGAATCATTATCTTTAAATTTCGCTGTATACTATTTAATATATATTCATGCTTACGACTGAATTAAGTACATCGGAATAGATTATGTTGAAAAGTAATTATTTGGCATGTAAAATTTATTCTTCATCATTACGCTACGAGATTATTGATGTATCTACATAATTTGATACAATGCAAAACAGAAGAGAACTGGGGTTAAAAAGACTGTTGTGCCAGTCTTACAAGTGAGAGTGGCACGACTGACTTGTAAATCTGTATTCAGAATCTTACATTTAGTCTCCGTTCGAAAGCTGACCACGCATTTTGCAATGTAAATGCGGGACTTCTCCACCCACCATTAAAAGTTAACCCAGCCTAACTACTGTATCCGATCAGAACGACAAACATATTGAATTCGTATTCCATAAGTAAGACGGACCTTCTACTTAAACAGCTTCTTTCCCAGAACATACTCCTGAGAGGATGCTTTCCCGGTCACTACAATTTTAAACTCTTCATGTATAGGGTCAACCGCTATCTATCCTACATATCCTCATAATATACACATCTTGCTCCCCACTCGCTGTACGCCTTTGAAAAACCTTCATTTACTAACTGTATACCTTCAGTGGCTCTTAGGCCTTGTATTGCGTTAACAATAGGAGAAAAAAAACGATACAATCTCGTTAAACTTTGTCTGGCAAAAGATTCCAATTACTATCCGTCCTAACTAACAATAGCTTGCGAGACAGCTTTTACTAACCATCTTAGTCGACTTTGAAGTAAGTGGACTTTTAATCATTTTAACCGATTCTAAAATAAGGCTGCAATAGTATGGAAAATCAAAACAGTCAATTTTGTAGGAAATATCTAACTGTAAGTTGAACCTACTCGCAAGTAGAGATCTACACTGTTTAGCCTAGAACAACAATTATAAATAGTAGTGGAAATATCTATTGACTTACTAGCAGGAGAGTCTGGCGTTGCCCGCGGATGTAACAGTCAGAGATAGATTAAGTATCGACCATCATAAAGACTGAAAAATAAAATTGACAAAGATTATTGTTTAAGGTTGACGGACACGCATGTCTGAATTAGTTTTTCTTTGTTTTGTTTTTTTGTTTTTACGAATTGGTCAAACTCAAACAAAAACATTGTTTTTAATCGTTATGAGTCTACCGATTGAATAGAATTTTATTATAAACAAATGTCTTGTAAATGGAATTTTTAAAGCATTCTGAATGTAAAAATAAAGAAAAAAGTGTGCAAGACAATAAGAAACACTACCTACCAAAAAAAAGTGAAGTTTTGTTGAAATCGGTTGAAAAATGTAGGAAGTCCGATCCCATATATAAAGGAACACACACACAACCTGGGTTTTATAAGTATAACTCAATATGAGTTGTCCCCCTTTCATTCTCGCGACAGGGATGCCTCTTAATCGTGTTTTCAAATTGATTTCGTGCAAAAACAATGTGTTTTTTCCAATTTTTGGCGCTGTCAGAACCACCGCAAGGTAATTTTACGTAGTCCTGTGAAGGTTTGTTGAAATCGGTTGAAAAATGTATGAAATCCGATCCAATATATAAACGAACAGACACACACACACACACAACCTGGATTTTATAAGTATGATTACTGTTGCAATTCAAGTGAAATAAAATATTACATGGAACTACAAAAGATAAGTTATTGAGGAACGCGATCTCCAATATTCTACGGAGATACGGCACAAAAAAAGAAGTACACTGAAGAGTTACTAGCATTCCGGAGATTATAGGCAAAGTCATCACCATTATATACCAGTTCCCAGTTCAGTTTGAGGATGTGTTGGTGAAATGCATAGTGGCTTGTAATGAAAAACTGGAGAGTTGAGTTCGAATTCCTGTCGAGCTCGTTACATTCATTTACGCGCAAATACCTTCGGGAAAGCTATGAATCCATCATTTCTCCCCACTACTGGCTAAATAGTAAAACTTGGGTCTGGAAAAATCATTGTTTACTCAAAAAGAATAGTTAATGTAATATCCACATGTAAAAAAAAGAATTATTCTTAAAATCCTAAAACAAAAATAAATTCGGTTTTAAATAACCCACAAAGGGTTGATAAACAATAAAAAAAATCAATCAAGTGAGAATTTTCATCTGTTGTGACGTATGCATCAGCCATTTAGCAGATTTCTCATACATCAGTGATATGATTTATCCAACATAATAAAATGTTCAAAATAAAAATCGAATTCCCATAAAAAAAAATAACTACTTTTAACACGAGGCAGCAATCTTGCAACGAAACTACTGGCCAATCAGAACATAAAATGGCCAATCCTAACCTTCTGTCACGCTCCATCGGTTTTGGTTAGTTACTCCTTTCCTACTCCTAGTAAAACACAATTTTGAGAATGAAATGAATTGGAAAGGAAAAGGAGACAAAAATAGAAACGACTGTCTTACTGGAATAAAATCGATGCGTTCATATTTGGAAGCATTATGAGAAGGTAGAAAGCCGGGCAATCGTGTCAAAGGAACTATCAGGAAACATCGAAATGAGCCTAACGGCAAAGAAGTTAAACAGAGGTCGTCGATTTGTTCTCTTTCGTGTTAGAAGAATTTCGTCTTTAAGACGCTGCTGTTTACAACTTTGGAGATGCTTTCGTTCTTATAAAGATCACCATTACATGTTTATTTGTATTTTAATCCATCAATTTACCAAAGTGCTCTAGATTAAGTAATATTTTTAAACCAATTTCTGTTAACGACAAAACAAAAATATGTGTGTACACAAAAAGAGACATACCAGAGGTTAATGGATGCTTATATATATATATTTGTTAATAGTGCATCAGATAAATAATGCAATTGTTATTAATATTAGTCTTCGCTGGAAGGGTTAGAGTTGATATATGAATATTTTCCATGGAAATAACGATAAAGTAATGAGAGGCTTGCAAAGTTTCATCAGTGTGAAAGGGGTAGTAAGGTAGGAAACAATTCCTCCCTCACAATTCATACGCTTTCAGACGCTGTCATGACAGCAAAGTGAAGACTGTGCAGCTCCATCTCAGATATGGCAGCAATACTCCATTTTGTAGTTTCGTTATTTGTGATGTTGTCATATCGCTGCCGACACTTGGGCTTGAACACGGATCACCAGAAACCAAGTACAGTCGACCTCATCTTGAAATAATTAGATCACGTAACAGGGAGAGGATATATCTCTCTATCTATAAAAGGCAGGATGTGTGTGTGTGTGTGTGTGTGTGTGTGTGTGTGTGTGTGTGTGTGTGTGTGTGTAACGAATGCACGTCAGCAATTTTCGACGGATTTGAACCAAAATTTACATGCACATGCTCCAAGTTAGCAGGGAAGGCCAAGACCGACTTTGCATTTCCCAACTCCCATCGATAGTGGAAATAATCGATTTTTTCATGCTTCTACAGCAGTTTTCATGTAGTTTGCGGCCATTTTCTACTGGCCAGAGTGAGAGCCAATAGCTGGCTGCCACGAATAGGCAGGAAGATTCTATTGGCCAACGTGAGAGCCAACAGATGACTGACACGAATGTTAACTAGCATGCTAGCATGCAAAAAAAATCGATAGCTGCATTCGTCACAAGTGGGAAAATTTAAATCTGGATGGCACTTTACTCCAGTTGGCTCATTCGCTTGCTTAAACTCAACGTTAATTCTGATTCCGCAGAACTGGGTTGGGTGTGAAAAAGTGTTTGTTGGTAACATTCTTTTTTCATTCGGTTTTTCCAGTTACGAGTCCTTTTTTTAAAGCTGATCGTTTTGTGTTCATTTTGTTTGGTTCTTTTTTCGTAACAGATTTAATGTTTAGTATAGAACTTAGAAAAAATTCGCAGTGTGAGATAGACAAGAAGTAAGGCATGTAGCAACATCAGCACGGCAAGGGCACTCCTTTAAAGGCAAGGAAGGGCAAAAATATTTTAAGTCAAGTAATAGCGATTGCCGTATGAGTCGTACGATTTTTGAATCAAACACGGGCATCGCCGGGCCATGCTGCTAGTATATATATATATATATATATATATATATATGTATTGTCCGAAAGCGTTACTATTATTGTAGCTGATGTACAAAATCTCACCCACACAACCGGGCATTACATTACGATATGTGCACGAATTAGGTTAAGTTTTGAAAAGTGACAAGTTAACCTACGATATAGTGTTGGGCATATATAACCAATGTGAGAATTTAATATTGTTTTTGATCATTGTTATTGGAGGCACATTTTTCGAAAGGATACGAACATTCATAAACCAAATAACTTTTACAAATTGGCGTTGATTATTTTATGTTCTGAATTATTTGTAATTATTAGGTTAAATGTTTTTGTAGAGTAATACAAACTGGCGAGAGGGACAGTGTTTCTTCGAGATTTTAAGCCAAGAGATAAGTCATTAGAACATTTATTTATAAGTTAGTTGCTCTGCCTGTTAATACTGAAGACTTTTTTTGTAATTTTGAAAATATTGAACGCGTTATCGTCCTGCATTTTCATTCTCATTTAGTTTTACTAGGCATTAACGATCTTTGTTATTATCGTTATTTGAAATTTGCACACACACACACACACACACATATATATATATATATAAATATACATATATATATATATATATATATATATAGTATTTTTGAAAAATTATAACTTAAGTATGTTATAAGATCACTACAAAAATACCCATTTTGTTTCAACACTTCTGGTGTCTTATCACGTGATGGTGTTGATTGTGAAATTGTTTTTTTTGTTTTGTTTTTTTTTTAAATTCAAACACCGTAACCTATGACGACCCGCCAGAATATAAGTATATGCATATTCAAAAAACATGGTGGAATATTCAAAATACAAACCGTTAATTGATTAAAGTTAATGCTAGATCAAACCAAAAATTAATATGAAATAATTAACCTTTAATTTAAGATAAATTTAAAAATTAAAAATCAGAAATTTCAAATTTCAAATTAAATCGAGCATTAGGTTTAAAATTTTATAAATTTATTCAAGAATGGAATAGAGGAAACAATATATATAAATATATATTTGTATTATTATTCTTATTAAAAGGACAATATATCTGATAAAAATCAACGCTGATTATGATGTTATAACATTTATGTTAAAAAATTTTAATAAATACTATTTCCTCTACTCTATATTGAGCTCTATTTTACGAATAGCATTTTTGGTTATTGTAATTTTATCCCGCCTACACCAATCCTAATCACGAAGAGCGCGAAAAGCATTTCTATTTGAAAGTCCATTTTCGTAATAGGCTTCGATAACTTGTTGTTTGATTGTTAATCTATCCATGATTGAAATCGCGAAAAACTTAAGTTGTTAAATCTGAAAGAAATAGAAAAAAAAATCATTAGACGCTTAAACTTAATTCACATTTAAATTCGGTCCAAGTTATTGTAACACCCTTTATTTTAGCTCAATTTATCATACTAGAAATAGTCGTGAAAATTTCAAGGTTTACCTATTTGAATTTTCCGAAGAATCCCAATTCTTAAGTTAATTTGTTTGGTGTGCATTTTTTTGCTAGCGGAATCATTGGGCCGTATATTTATAAATTTGAAAGTCCACTTTCGTAATAGGCTTCGATAACTTTAACACGTTGTTTGATTGTTAATCTTTCCATGGTTGAAATTGCCAAAGACTTAAGTTGTTAAATCTGAAAGAAAAAGAAAAAATCATTAGCCACGTAAACTTAATCCACATTTAAAATCAGTTCAAGTTATTGGGACACCTTATATATATATATATATATATATATATATATATATATATATGTATGTATGTGTATGTGTGTGTGTGTGTGTGTGTGTGTGTGTGTGTCAGGAATGCCGTCTATGTAGGCAATGCCTACACTGAACATAACTGATCAGCAGTTACATTTTCCTTCTATGGTACAATATGCACCTAATCCAGCCAAATTGTGAAGGTTACTCTGATTACTATGTATAAAATTCAAAATATTTTATTTCTTTTGAAGATTTATTGCATAACGGTCATAAGCTGCCTATCTACCCTCAGTAATTACTATATATATATATATATAAACTGAACGTCTACTGAAATATGGGTATCCACTAAAAGCAACGTTTAAGTGATAAAATCTGTCGGATTACTAAATAAAATATCCATTATTTCATAGCATTAGCTGGGTTAAGCAAGGATATACAAGTCATAGAATTTGGACCTAAATCCCCTATATCGAGTCTATTCAGTTTCTTCTTCGTTGATATGATTTTGTTTTCTGCATTCTGTTGAGGATTCTCCTAGACTCGATGAATTACTATAATGATATATATATATATATATATATATATATGAATTTTTTTTTTTAAAAAAAACAAAGCAATTTAATTTTTTGTCTAAAATATAGCCCGTTAAAAATCTGAAACTTACTGATACCGTGGTTTGATCTGTGGATCTTCAACCAATAACAGGTAGGATATTTTAATTTATTCCTACACGCATATATCAGTACCATCGACTATTACGTAATTCTGCTACATATCTAGAGAATCTGCAAAATTATAGGTCCTGATCTAGTATCTCAACTTCAGTCATTATCTCTTCGCCGTAACGTGGCTACCCTCTGCCTTTTCTATAAATATTTTCACAGTAATTCTTCTAATGGGCTTTCCTCTTCAGGATCTAGATTTTACGAATTTAAGCATACTAATTGGCAGTTAAGTTTCATATTTCCACTGTTGAAATTTCTAGTTGTAACTGTAAGTTCTATTCTAATAGTTTCTTCGCTCTTTCCTCTCGCTCGTGGAACTCTCTTCCAGATTACTGCTTTCCTGTCACCTACGATCTTGAAGTATTTAAATGCAATATCAATCGTCATCTTCTGTTTTTTCCAGTCTTAACCCTTTATTGTTGTTGTTTGTTTCTTTCACTCTCACTAAGTAATTTTTAGTAGTTTTTAGTAGCCTTTATCCCCTTTGGGAGCGAATTGATTAAAAGAAATTGATTGATTGACTAATTTGTTTGTTTAACAGCATATGAACACCTTACGGGTCATTTAATGCCAAAATCTAATTTTTTGTGAGCTTTGAAATAATAAAAAATATGATATATCTTATTCTGCTTTCACATTTGAATACATGGTAGATAATACTCAGCTTTTTTCATATGCATGTTTGCATGGAAATTATTACTAGAGGCGGTGACGTGTGTGTTTTATGTTGTAGTATTGTTGAAGTTATATTTTGAAATACAGTTTGATTTAAGAAATTGTAGGATATTATATGAACTATTGTCATCAAAGAGTTTTTTCATGTTGGTTGTTTCGTTGATTTTATTTCCCGGCATATCAATACCTCCATGGGTTATTTAATGCCGGAATATAAATATTTCATGATTTCAACTGCCGATATATGTACATTATTTTACACTTTCAGAGTAAAGGTATGTTTTTTTAGATATATATTTTGCAGATCATAAAATGTATTGTTGGTAATTTTAATATAAAAATGTATTTTTTATATTTTTTAGTGTTGCATTGATTGTCATTTCGCTATAAAAATGTAGTCTTGAGCATTTTATTATAAAAATGGATGTTGATTTTTGTTCGGGGTGTTCAATATTTGCCCATAGCTAACAGGTGCTACCACTCCAGGTAAAGATGGACATTGGAACAACAGCAATTAAGAGATTGTTACACGCTTCACAAAAAACCTCCCGATCAGCTGCTGGGTGTAGTTTATCGTCAAAACCAGGATTAATTAAGATAAATAAGAGAGAAATAAAAAGTTTGCAATATGTTTACTGTAAATATTAATCCTCCCCTGCAACAAATAAGAATACAAGTTTCTGCTCTCATGCATTTGAGTTGGCATCAACCTTCTGCGTACCTCTTGAACTGATCAACCACTCCGCTTACGCCCTCTGGTGTGCAAAAGTATTAATTACAGATAAAAGAGGCTAACACGAGAAAAGCGTGACAAGATAAAGTCTCATGCACGGCCCACTGTGTGCAATAAATGCAGTGGAATTAAATCTAAAAGGATTTTTATCTATTTATTTACTTATTTAATTTTATCTAGTCAAAAAGAAGCGACGAAAAGTTTGTTGTGTCTATGCATCATTATTAATGCTAATGGATCACGAAATTGTCTTGAAAACTGATGTGTAAATACTCTCCATCCTCTGGGTAAACAGTTCTTAATTTTTAACGGACCGAATAAAGAATTCTATGGAAACGTTGACGAGCATTTGGCTAGTCAGGTATAAGGCTAAAAATTAAACGAAGTTTATATATATATATATATATATATATATATATATATATATAAGGGTGTTTCTTTAAGATGGATTATATATAAGGGTGTTTCATTAAGACGGATCAAAGTCAGTAGTAAATAAATCTGTGTTATTGGTGAAAATTTACTTATTTCTCTATTGGATCATGTTCATTAAGTCATAGCAATTATGTGTTAAAATAATATCGCCCAAATGTCCGCCAAATCTGAAAGGAAAAGAAAAAGATCATTAGACGCTTAAACTTAATTTACATTAAAATCGGTCCAAGTTACTGGAACACCCTTTTATATATCTATATATATATATATATATATATATATATATATATATATATATATATATATATGTTGCTATATATTTGGAGATTCTTGATAAAATACAAAGAATCTACAATGTTACTGATCCTGATCTGGCATCTCGGCTTCAGTCAGCTTGCCACCGCCGCAACGTAGCTTCCCTGTGCATTTTCTATAAATATTTTTATAGTAATTGTTCTGATGAACCTTCCATTATGGTACCTAGACTTTATGAATTTAAGCACAGTATTAGCCTTGCGGCAAGGTTTTATAATTTTCCAGTTGAGATGGTTAGATGTAACCGTAAATTCTCTGCTAACAGTTTCTTTTATCAGCACTTCTCACTTGTGGAACTCTTTTCTGGTTTCTTGCTTTTCCAGACAACATTGATCTTCAGAATTTTAAACGCAATGTCAATCGTAATCTTCTGTTATCCCAATCCATGTCCTTTCATTGTTCCTTAATAGTGTTTTCTCAGATTTTCCAACACTCGATAACCCCTTGCGTCTTAGTGAATTTATTGCCTTGAACAGGGTGAAATGTATTTCGCAAAAATCTCATGGTATACACTATCATTACAAGAGCCAGATCAGACCAAAGATGGAGTATTGCTGTCATATCTATGTTGAAGCTGTTCAGTCCTCACTTGCCCGGCTTAATAGAGTTCAAAAGCCTCTACACAGCCTTTTGCGTGATTAATTATTTTTCGACCTACAACACCTTTCCCACAAATGAATCTATCACTATTTCCATGGCATGTGTTCAGACGAGCTATTTCCTTAGTCACACCACCACTGACCATTGCAATTGGGCCCTGACATGCCGCGTACACATGGTTGAATCATCCTCATTTCCTTCGTATTTCATTAGCAAGAAGATTTAGAAAATCTACTAGGTTTTATCTTTGCCGGAAATAATCTTAACATGACAAGATACACTGAATACACTCTGGTATTAGGTTGGTGCAAAAATAATGTCGGTTTTTGACGTTAAAAAATACGTCAAAAACCGACATTAATTTTGCACCAACCTAATATAAACAGAAAGAAACTGAGACAACACTTAGATAAGCTAGTAAGGGAAAGCAAGAAGAATGGACTAACTATAAATTGTAAGAAGACCGGAATGCATGCTTATCAGCAAAAGAGACGGACTAAGGTATGAGCTATGTACTGGGGACGCAGGTAGAGATATTCAATTAGATTAGTATTGTAATGGCGAGACGCCGGAAATATCTCACAAAATCCAAAGATAAATAGAATAGAGAAATATCGCTATTTCCATGGCAAGTTTAGTTCCTCAACCCTAACTTTGCTGCTGGTAGCCGCCATGCTACATACACAAGGATGAATCATCTTCATTCTCCGCCATTAGTAAGAAGTCAATAACCCTCGAACAGCTTCTTCCGAAGAATTGCTGCTTTGTGGAACAGACACCCAGAAAGATGTTTTCACAGTCACTACAATCTTGCCCTCTTCGAGTCTGGGTTTAACCGTTATCTTTCCTACATTATCACATGAACTTCACTTTTTGCATTACGCTCATACAACACCACACAGTAACCTTTTATAGCACCTGGGCCTCCTATTGGGGGAACATAATTATAAAAAGTCAAACTGCCAGGTGAGTCCAGCCTGCCTTTTAAAAATCGGTATTTAAAATCTGAATATTTTTGCCTGGGATTTGTTTTTTTACAAAAACAATATTTGAAAATATGTAAATAATACAACTTTCTTTCTATGTGCCGTGTCCTTTCAGTACGTAGACGATCATGGCTCTCCACCTGCTTCTATCTCTTGCAGCTCTCAACAAGTTCCTTCCATCTGCTTCCACTTGCCCGCCAAGTTGTTTTCTCTTGTCTCTCTTTCCTTCTATTAGACCCGTGAGTATCAGATTCTCCAGGCTCTCCTTCCTCATTATGTGTTCCAGGAACTTCAGCGGCCTCTTCCTTATATTAAGTATAAGCCTCCTCCTTGTTTGTAATCTCTCTAAGACCTCATCGTTGCTCACACGGTCGGTCCATGATATCCTTAGCATAATTCAACTACTATAGGTAAATATATTTGTCATGATGACCTAGTAACAAGAGTCGCGTATTGTGCTTGTAGTAGTTTTTTTGTTTACCTCAAGGTAATGGAGTGCTTTTAATGGAGACAAGGTGGAGCAATGGATAGCGGCTCGGATTGAAGAATCAGAAAACCGAGTTCAAATTCCAGTCGAATTCGCAAATACCCTTGGAAATGAATTCTATTTATCGCTCTTACCGTTAGCTGGCAACCAGTCTAGGAGAAGAAAAACTCTGAAATAAAAACTGTAAAATAGTAGTGTAGCCTAGGCTCTGAAGCTATAATTGGCAACCGGTCTAGGAGAAGGAAAACTCTTAATTAAAAACAAGATATAGCCTTGGCGAAACAGATACTATGCACCTAAGGAAAAGATCGTATAATTCTTGTTAATTCCAACTACGATCGAAATTTTTTTTAATTGAACCGTTAAAGATTTCCGTCAGTCCTGGTTATCAGAATTTTCTTTTTGATGAGTTTTCTGTTGGCCAAAGCTAACAAATTCAACCTACCCATTGCAGCGGAGGTTTGAATTCAAATTTATCTTCCTCCTAGACTGGCTGCCACCCAAAGCTAAAGAGCTCAACCTGCTCTGCTATGTAATACATAGCAGTAGAATGATGGGTTCATGCCTTTCCGAAATTTCCAAAATTTGAACTCGGTTTATCAATTGCACTTTCCGTCAATAAAATTTACGTTTTGAACTAGAAATTGGCAATTATACACATCATTATTGGCACACTTGGAACGGTCTAGAAGAAATTGCAAATCTGAAGTATTGATTTAAATGATCATCAAGGTGCTATATCTCTTCAGGACATGGGCTATTATGGCTCCCCACAACCTCTTATTCCTTGTAGCGTTTGTCCTTTTGTCACGCCTCTCACCCCACATTCCGCTATCTATTCACACAAGATCATCAGGTCGGTGATCCGCTGCTTTCTCCTGTCCCCTTTGTCTTCAATATCCTTGTGAGTGTCAAATTTTCCAAGCCCTTGTTCCTCATTATGTATTTCAACAGTCTCTTTCTGATACTCAATATATCTGTCTTTTTTTCCAATTTTCTTTAAGGCTTTATCATTGCCGACATGGTAGTCGAACTGGACGGACTGATCGAGGCATGTCAACAGGGTCTTCATATGGTAGGAAGTGAGACGGACAAATTCACCCGGTGTTTGGCTGGGACTAGTTGGGATGCAGTTATTAATATTCGAGATATGGCTACCGAGAGTGTCAAGTGGTTAGCTGCACGGTACCTGACACTGAAACTCATCCGTCTGGTGCCACTTTGTTATCTGGAAGAAGAACAGTTATTACCTGTCTTAGAAAATAGAAAGTACAACCAGGTTTTCTGAAATTGCTTTAATGTGAATTTCCTTTTAAGCCACTAAGACGCAAGGGGCTACTGGGGATGAAAGAGAATAAAAAGCCTTTAGAAGGAACTGGAAGTCGAGTCCTAAACAGGAAACAAAGGATAAAATTCTACTCCAGTTTAAAAGACTGGGAAGGAGTGTGAACCGAACGAATCTACTGCTGTTGAGAGAAACAAAAATTAACAGTAAATAAGATATTACGCTTAAGTAGAGACGTTAGGAGTATAGAGTTGAAGTAGACTTTAGAAGGAATCAGAAGCTCAATCCTAAGCAGAAAGCCAGGGATAATTCTCTACTCTTATTCAGAAGACTGGGGAGGAGTGTTACCTGGGCAATAGGCAAACCTATCTACTCTTATTAGAAGAGATATAAGAAATACAAATGGAATTCTCAGTATCCTCCTGTAGAACGACATTTCTGTTGCTCCCAGTTTTGTCTTCATTTGTGAGGAGATTGTCCAACATTCACTACCATGGAAGAAGATTGATATTAAATAAAAGTTCAGCACGCTTTTCTTTGTTTCTAACGAGTTTTTTTCTGTTTCTTAGTACTTTGCTTAGCTTTTGGAAGGCATCTTAAAAAAACTTCCCAGATATTTAAACTTCTGTACTAGTTTAGCATTCCTAAAATACCCGGGAAGTGCTGGAACCCGATTCAGACTTGTCATATAAGCACCAGTGAAAACAACCTGTGGTGGATTTTGTTTAGCAGCATATCAACACCGCTATGGGTTATTTCATGCCGAAATTTTGAACACAATTTTGTAGCATCATCAAAATATATTTTGATGGCAGTTGTATGCCTTCAACTGGAGATAAAATGTATTGTTGATCAGTATGTCTGTAACTCTAAAAAACCCTAGACTATGGATGATATCATCGGATTTGGTTGATTTTGTTTAGCGGCATATTAACCTCTATAGGTTATTTAATGCATAAATATAACTAATTTGAACACAATTTTATGCCTTCAACTAAATATATTTTGATCTCAGTTGTATGCCTTCAACTATACATAAAATGTATTGTTGATCAGTATGTCTGTAACTCTAAAACCTCTTAGACTATGGATGATATCATCGGATTTGGTTGATTTTGTTTAGCGGCATATTAACCTCTATAGGTTATTTAATGCTTAAATATAAATAATTTGAACACAATTGTATGCCTTCAACTATAGATAAAATGTATTGTTGGTCATTTTACTGTAAATTTGTATTGTTGACAATTTTACTACCAATATGTATTTTGTGTAGTTTTTATATATATATATAAAAAGTATTGTTGTTATTTTTAGTATAAAAATATATTTTTATACTTTGATAGTTTTTTATTTTTTGATATTTGCCGATAGGTTAGACCCTAACCGGTGCTACCATCACGGGCCAGGTTGGACCTGGGAACAACCGCCATTAAAGAATTTGTCCCATGCTCCTCCAAATCTCCAGTCTTCCGATCAGAGACCTTGCTTCGGGATTTAGTTTATTTTCATGCCCAGGACTATTTTATTGATATTAAAATTGTATGAAAACAACAATACAGTTGTTGGCATTTTTCTTTTTTTTTTATTTGTCTTTCAACCGATTTCATTTTGAGATTTTTTTTAATGCTTACATTTTTAAAATATTAATACAAGTTTAATTTTCCTATTCTTTATTCATGTCTTTTCTTGTTATATGTTTTATCATTTTTTTTTAATGTCAACCGTCGCGAATTTAACGAGATGAATTACATAGAAAGGCAACAGATTTTAAAAGAAGAATTGAAAATCTTTGCTGAAAATGCAATTTATTTTAAAAGAGACACATCAATTGCCATTTCGTTTTTCCGTCCCTTTGGAATGCTAGAATTTCTTCAGTAATGAAGAACAGCAAAAACAGCATCCAATTTTGCCTGGAAGGAAATTGGAAAGGCTTTTTAAAACTTGCGTTCTGAAAAAGAAAATTAAAAGAAAATCAATTCAATAAAAAAAAATAAACGAAAACATCCTCTTCAATTTTTTTTTTTTTTTTCCACTATTTTAATGTTTTTTGTTTTTTTTTTTCTCCTCTGGATTAGATTGGTTTAAATATTCATACTGATTGTAGCATAACATCACTTATAAAAAATTTTAAAATATCTTCTAACCTTTCATCGTTTCACCTAAAAATTAGGAAACAGAAGCAAACTGTATGAAAGGAGTATCGATTGATGTCTAATCATCCTCCTTATTGATACGTTTTGTAATGCTTGCGATCAGAGTGTATTTTTGTAACTATTACTTTATTACATGATTCTATATGACTCGTTCAAATTAACTTCTCCATAATTGACTTTTTTGTGTGTATGTTTTTTTTTTTTTTTTCGTGGGCATGCGTACAACATTTCGTTTGGTTACCCTCAGGCCTTCCTCGGGTAGCTGTTGTTTTCTGTTATTTCTTTGAAGCTTAAATTGACAGAGCGTTTTTCCTTCTTTTCGTAAAAATCACATCCAGAACCTGCGTCTATGCGTTGTTAAAATTGCTGCTCTCTCTTGACCTGCATTCTGGACCCACGACATTTTATTTTATCCGATGTTATTTGTTCTTTTTTTTTCATCTCCTGGACGGTGCCACTGGAATCTCGAGATTCTTGACAAAATCCAGAGAAAGATCTGTAATATTAGGTTGGTGCAAAAATAATGACGTAATAATGTCGTTTTTTGACGTTAAAAAAATACGTCAAAAAACGATATTATTACGTCATTATTTTTACACCAACCTAATACAATCGATCTTTACCAGGGATCTTTTACCCAGTAACTTTCTCACCAACGTGACATGGCTTCTCTTTGTCTCTCCTCCAAATATTATGGTAACTGTTTTAATGAGCTTTTATTTTTGCCCAGTTTGCCCCAACATGAATTTAATATCTGTCTATATTTCTGAGATGAGGTATTATGTACATATTTACCTTATTCGGACTATTGTCCTCATCTTTGTCACCATATTTATTACAACGTTTAAAACAGAACATGAATTTAATCAGAAAAATTTCATCTTGCACATTTACAAATCTACCATTCGCCTTTGTTTGAATAGTGCTGCCATATCTGGTCTGGTGTTCCTGCTACTCATCTTGAAGTTCTTGATAAAATCCAAAGAAGGATCTGTAATGTAATCGATCCTGACTTGGCATCTCGACTTCAGTCACTTTATCACTAACGTGACGTGGCTTCCCTCTGTCTTTTCTACATATACTTTCATGGCAACTGCTCTGACGGGCTTTTTTTCCCTAGTTCCCGGACCACGTGAGTTTATGTATGCTACTAGATTGGCATCTCAGTTCCACCCTTTTACTGTTGAATTAGTTAAATGAAAACCGGCATTTAAAATCTGGGCTTTTACTAGGGTTTAATCATTTTGGATATGACGATAAATTACATCCAGCAGTAAGACCTCTGATCGAGAGGTTTGAGGAACGTTGACTACCTCTTAATTACTGTTGTTTCCTGATCCACCCTGAACAGGTGTGGTAGTACCTGCTAGAGACCCAGCTATGAGTAAATAGTGAACCCCAAACTGGTGTCAAAAAAAAAAAAATGAAAGTACAGATTAAAAAAAATAAAAGAATAAAATCACCGTGTTGTGTCAAATTTTTTCTCATCAGAATCCATCTTGCACATTTACAAATCTGCCATTCATCTATGTATTGAATACTGCCATATCTGGTCTAGTGATCCTGCTATTCATCTCGAGGTTCTTAATAAAATACAAAGAAGGATCTGTAATGTTATTGATCCTGACTTTCTCACCGACGTGATGTGGCATCACTTTGTCTCTCCTACAAATATTCTTATGGCAACTGCTCTGGTGAAAGAGATATCGATCTGTCGATCCTATTTTATTGATGGACTAGCTAAATGCAACCGTTTTTTTTTCTCGCGCTTCTCACCTGCGGGACTCCCATCCGATTTCTTGCTTCCCTGATAACGACAATCTTCAAAGATGTAAATGCAACGTGAATAGACATGTTCTGTCTTCTTGAAACGTGTTCCTTTTTGTTCCTTTCTTCACTTCTCCCCAGTCTCAGTCTTTTCATTCTCTTTCAGTTTCCCACCCTGCAAACCCATGCGTTCTAGTAGCATCGTCTTAATCGTTAGTTCTTTTCTGGTTATTGGTACCCAAAATTTCTATGCTCGGTTTGCTGATCGAATTATAGGAACACAGTACGTGGCAGGTTCTTTCAGTTTTATTATTCGCCGATGCTTTTCCTTCAACTTCATCTCTAAGGACTATAGGTTCCCCTCGCCTTCCATGTTCAAATTATCCCGAACATTCCACATAGCAATGGGTAAAATACTTCATCGAACAAAATTCAGCTACAGGGCGTAACCGACACCCTCTGTCAGGCCTTATTTTTACAAGTGTTAGATCAAAGCAAAGTGCGATGTTTGTTGTTATAGCTGAACTGGATGCGACTCAATACTCACTTTACTGCAACGACAGACTTCAAAAGCGGTTATACAGCCTTTAGTTTTAATGGTTCATTTTCCAACCTGCAGTCTCTTTCTAACGACCATGACGTCATAAGCCTATCGCTACTTCTACGGCAAATTTTCAGACGTAATCCATTCGTTACTGCCACCAGCTCTGATCTATACAGCCAACATCCGCCTTGCTAAGCCAACAGTGTTGAATCACTTTTATTCCCCCTGTATTTCATTAGTTAGAAATGTGTTCTACTCTGATATATTGTTGATGACTTTGTAAAACAAAATCCTGCGTGGATGCTTCCCCGGACAATGCAATCTTAACTTGTGATCTATTTTTCCTACTTCTTCTTCTCACACTCATATCATATACCTCATTTCGTAAATTTCTCTACCCTGAGTGTCTCTTGAGCTTTGCATTAACGCAAACAGAACTATTTAACTGAAGTATTTTGGGGAATAATTTTACGACTGAAATTCTTAATTTGAAATATATGCAAGGTACCAAATTTATATGACTGGAATTATTCAATTATTTTCTGACTATGCAAGATGTTAGCTTTCCAGCTCAGGTAAAAATTTCAGGTTTTGAATGTTGTTTTTCTAGGTAGTGGAGCCATTATCATTTGGAAATTTGGTGCAGTACGATCTTATTTGCTATATTATTGACCTTGTTCGTGCCTATGTTATGTTTCGTAAATATCAAAATAATGAAGTGTTATTATATAGTTAATAGACTCTCCGACCTAATATAAGTAGGAGTGGTACTAGAAACGGTCAGTCAGTCAGTCTTTCACTTTCGGACCGGCTGATCGGTTGTACCCTCTTCCTACGGATAGGAGGAACCCGAAGAAGGCTAAGCCGAAGGGCGGAGTCTCTCTCGGGGAGGTAGACCGGCCCTGAACCCGTTTATGCGGGTTCAATGGGCTATTTTTTGGCCGAGCCCACGGGCTCGGAATACCCACGTTAAAAAGGCCTTGTGCCACATGACACCCTCGTGGGGGGGTGACTGAATATTGTCAGTCAGTCGTTCACTTTCGGACCGGCTGATCGGTTGTACTCTCTTCCTACGGATAGGAGGAACCCGAAGGAGGCTAAGCCGAAGGGCAGAGTCTCTCTCGGGGAGGTAGACTGGCCCTGAACCCGTTTATGCGGGTTCAATGGGCTATTTTTTGGCCGAGTCAACGGGCTCGGAATACCCACGTTAAAAAGGCCTTGTGCCACATGACGCCCTCGAGGGGGGGGATGACTGAATATCGTCAGTGAGTCGTTCACTTGTGAACCGACTGTTCGGTTGAACTCTCTGCCTTCGGGCGGGGAGGAACTCGAAGGAGGCTAATCCGAAGGGCGGAGTCTCTTTTGGGGAGGTAAACCGGCCCTGAACTCGTTTATACGGGTTCAATGGGCATATTTTGGGGTCGAGCCCAGGGGCTCGAAGATCCCACATTAAATAACCGGCCTTGTGCCACATGATGCCCCAGTGGGGGGGGGTGACTGAATCTTGTCAGTCAGTCGTTCAACTCTTGACCGGCTGTTCGGTTGAACTCTCTGCCTTCGGGCGAGGAGGAACCCGAACGAGGCTACGCCGAAGGGCGAAGTCTCTTCCGGGGAGGTAAACCGACCCTGAACACGTTTATTTTTGCGCCAAGCCCACAGGCTCAGGGATCCCACGTAAAAAACGGCCATGTGCCACATGATGCCACAGTGAGTAGGGGGTGACTGAATATCGTCAGTCAGTCGTTCAAGTCGATCTCGGTCGACCGGCTGATCGGTTGAACTCTCTGCCTTCGAGCGGAGAGGAACCCGAACGGGGCTACGCCGAGGGGCGGAGTCTCTTTTGGGGAGGTAAACCGGCACTGAACCCTTTTATACGGGTTCGATGGGCATATTTTTGGGCCGAGCCAACGGGCTCGGAGATCCCACATTAAATAATCGTCCCTGTGCCACATGATGCCCCAGTGGGGGGGTGACTGAATATCGTCAGTCACTCGTTCAACTCTTGACCGGCTGTTCGGTTGAACTCTCTGCCTTCGGACGGGGAGGAACCCGAAGGAGGCTACGCCGAAGGGTGGATTCTCTTTCGGAGAGGTAAACCAGCCCTGAACCCGTTTACACAGGATCAATGGGCATATTTTGGGGCCGAGCCCACGGATTCGGAGATCCCACGTTAAACCGGCCTTGTGCCACATGATGCCCACGTGGGGGGTGACTAAATACAGTCAGTCAGTCGTTCAAGTCGATCTCGGTCGACCTGCTGATCGGTTGAACTCTCTGCCTTCCGGCGAGGAAGAACTCGAAGGAGGCTACGCAGAAAGGCGGATTCTCTTCCCGGGTGGTAAACCGACCCTGAACGCGTTTATACGGGTTCAATGGGTATATTTTTGGCCGAGCCTATGGGCTCGGAGATCCCACGTTAAACCGGCCTTGTGCCACATGATGCCCACGTGGGGTGGGTGACTAAATATAGTCAGTCAGTCGATGTCGGACGACAGTTAGTAGAATACTAAAGCATCAGCGACCACAACTAGATTACTCTGCGTTATACCTATTATATCAAGTTCCTAACGTTTTGTACGTCGAACCTATTTTATGATCGACTTAGTACAAATACAAGCCTTCACTGCGAAATCACTCCACAACATGAAGTTTTTTTTTTACTGTTAGTTTATCCAATACAAGAGCCATGGGCAACTCAAGGTTGAAAGTTACTGAATAAGAATGTAACGGGTGATGACGTGGGGACTAAGGGAGTGTCATGAGGGCGTGTAGGATAAATATTGGTTAACCCTGAACTTAAAGAGAGCAAGAGTGTAGTTATCGGGGAGACATTCTCTTAGCGGTTAGTTGCACAAAGGAAAAAACAATTGCTCCCTGTGTTCTAATTTATCTTTACAAAAGCCAAATCAGGCCTTAAATGGAGTACCGCAGTCATATTTGGGTACGACCTGCCCACTTTCACTTTCTAGTCTCGATGGTGTTCAAAAGCGTATCCGCGTCCTTATGCATGACAACTTATTTTCCACCCTGCGAGCCCGTTCCCACAGATTACTGCTCCCATTGAAAGTGCTAAGACGAACTTCATTACTTGGCTCCACGAATACTAGCCTTCACGTCCAGGACCCGCCATGCCAATCACATTGTAGCAAAAGACCCATTTTCCCTCCGTACAAAACCCGCCAGGCTGCGCACATTGTTAACGAATCACCTTTGTATCCCATTATAAGTAAGTTCCACTCAAGCAGCTTTTTCCCGCAAACCACTGCTCTGTGGAACTGGCTCCCAAGAGAATGTTTTCTCTCTCACTACAATCTTAACCTGCTAATGTCTAGAGTCAACCGCTATCTTTCCAAACTATCTGCATAAACTATGCCTGTTACGTTGTAACCTTCTACTTCGAGCGGCTCTGTGCCTTGTATAGAGTAAAACGCACCGTAAAGAAAAATGGAACTTGCTTTTTTTATCAAAAGAACACGAAAGGAATATGGATGGTTTGTCTCATGAGACGCATTTGTCCATGTCATCAATGTTTCATGTAACATCTATGTCTATGTGATATATTTGACTGCATCGACTATGTTTCATGAAACATCTTTAACACAAAGCATAAAATGCATGCCTTTTCAAAAGAGAATCTTATTAAAATTTGAAAAAGAATCTTTTTTTCACCGTAATAAAGTTATCCCTTTAATAAGATTTTTTTTAAAGCCGCCAAAAACACAACACTGATGTCCTTCGGGAAGGTGGCGAAGTTGACATAAGAGTTGCTTATACATATGCTACTAGTATGTACTGAACGTGAACGAACAATAACTGACATCAAATAGAAAAAATAACAGTACAATCGAGATATATCCCCCATCACCTAAATAATTGACACCTGATGATGGCAGAGGGTACTTGACCGAAACGTCACGTCTATAATCACACCTATAAGAACCAATATTCGAACAATATTTGAAAATAATTAAAACATATTTTATTACAAAGTTACTACTACCATAGTTACCATTGGGGGATACCTGGCTATGTTCTAGCACCTGTTTGCCCCTACCAGGATTACGGTATGTGTGTATGTGTGTGTGTGTGTGCGCGCGCGCGCGCGCGCAGCGGCATTGATATGAGTGTAACTCATATAGGTGGAAGGTCAGGAAGTAAAAAAGAAAGAGGAAAAAATAATGAGAGAGGGAGAAGGAAAAAATTGTTTCCTTCTTGTCCTTTTTCTTAGCCTGGTGATTAAAATAAATGAAAAAGAGGTGAAAAGGTTAAAAAAAAAAGAAAAAATTAGAGATACCAAAATCAAACAAGTACAAATATTTAAATATATGTGAACGGGACATAAAGTGCAACACTGAAATCTGAAGGAGCATTGCGGTAGCTGAATATGCCTTCCAAAAGCTAAGTAAAGTATTATGAAACAAGAAGATTCCGTTAGAAACAAGGAAAAGAGTACTGAAGTGCTACATAATATCAGTTCTCCTAGACGGCAGTGAACCAACTTGGAGCAATAGAAATGTGATTCTACAGAAGGATGCTGAGAATATAATGGAACGAACATATGAGCAGTGACGAGTGGAAACAAAAAAGACCCTTATACTTCAAATCAAAAGGAGACAGTTGAGGAAAGGCGACTTGGAAATTTTGATACTGGATAGATTAAAGGCCAAGAGGGACAGAGGAAAACAACGCACAACCTACCTAGCGCGCTTGAGTAAATAATTGGCGGAACAGAATTTAGGAGAGTTGACATAGAGATAACAATTAAGCGCTACAAAGGACAGGAAGTTATGGAGAGCCATTATCGCCCGCGTCCTAAAGGGACACGGCACCAAGAAGAAGAAGTACCCTATTTGGCGACTAAAGTATAGATACTGATTCCGTAAGTGAAGCCAATACCGAGGAATAGATAAAACGAGGTTATTTTTATATGGGTCACTACTGTCTCTACTAAAAATCAAATCTAGACGTACATTCAGAGTTATAATTAAATAATAGTTTATTTATTGGTATTTTCTATCTAGTCTAATTGCCTTTAAAATAACATATGCTCTCTTAAAATAACATATGCTCTCGTTTTGGGCAACAATGTCGCCCAGCGCGTGAATTCTTGACAAAGTAAAAAATAAAATTATAGCTAAGTGTATAAAACGAATTCTGAATTCACCCTGGAATTTATGGGTGTTTTTATATTTTTAAAATCATTTTAATAATTCAGTTTTAATTTTTTTTTTAATTTGTCTTAAAGGTAAAAAATAAAATAAAATTTGTCCTCGCAGGTTGATTTTAATTAAAGTTATGATTGCTCATACTTTAAGCCAATGAATTATTTTATAGCTTAAAGTTGATTCAAATAATTAAAAATCAAACACCCGATACATTTTTCATCCGCCTCAAATTTATATTTTTTCAGCTTTTCTTTCTGTTCCTCTATGAAAACGATTGGCAAAAGTTTATTTAATCAAAATTTGTTATTAGATCAAATTTTAAATAACTATTTGATTTGGTATTTTTTTATTTTTGAGATGGGTAACAATTAATGTCGAACTCCAAGCTTTGTTGTCAATTACTCATCTCAAAACTAAAAATACTAAATTATGAAAATTGATACGAACCGACAACTGAACTTAAAGCCGCCAAAAATACAACACTGATGTCCTTCGGGAAGGCGGCGTAGTTGACATAAGAGTTGCTTATATTAGGTTGGTGCAAAAATAATGTCGTTTTCTCACATAGTAACATATGTGAGAAAATGACATTATTTTTGCACCAACCTAATATATATGCTACTAGTATGTACTGAACGTGAACGAACAATAACTGACATCAAATAGAAAAAATAATAGTACAATCAAGATATATCCTATATCACCTAAATGATGATGGCAGAGGGTACTTGACCGAAACGTCACGTCGATAATCACATCTATAAGAACCAATATTCGAACAATATTTCAAAATAATTAAAAAGTGTATAATTATTTTCTTTTTCTACCGAGAATCGAAGTAGACGTAATTTCCCCGAATTTGATATCATACAAGGCAAGACTAATCTGATGGGGTTTGTCTGTTTAGGTGAGGTTCGGTTAATTGGAGAGCATGTTTTGAACGAAACTGTCTACATTAGCAATGGTCAGCAAAACGATATTACCAACCTCTATGAGGCAAAAACTTGATTTACTCTGGAAATAATCCAAACTCAGTAAAGGGAAAAAAAAATTTTTAAATTGAAGTCGTGGTATCATATTATCACTGGTGACAGTGTGATTAGCATGTCACTGCTTGTGATTTATTTCTAATTTATTCATTCGAAAATAAAAGTTTATTTCTTCGTCAGAGAAAAGATTATTATAAATGTTTCCTGTTTCAAAAGCAAAATATTTTTACACGTATAATCTTCCTTAGGGAAAATCGTCAATGGTTCAAAATGATGAAAACGTTACTTTCACCGAAAGTTTACAAAATTCAACATTGTACTTAATCATCCATCATACGTGTGGTTATGTATGGGGGGGGGGGTGATTGAATAAGTTAGAATGAAAGAAAACGTTATTTTTTTTTTTTACTTATGAGATTAAATGTGCCAATCAGAAAGACCAAACGTATCTCATGCTGTCTGCGGGCTGCAGTTTACCCAAAACCGCATATTCTATTAGGTTGGTGCAAAAATAATGTCGGTTTTTGACGTTAAAAATACGTCAAAAACCGACATTATTTTTGCACCAACCTAGCATGTGTCACTAGCAATGGTTTCCATTTTCAAGACATTTACTAAGATTAATTTAAATTAAGCCTTGCGTATGATGATAAATGGGAAGTATAAAAAAAGAATTGAGTTTCAAATTATCGATCAACAAAAAGGGCCCAGAATTATTTTCAAGTCACATGTAATATCCCCGGTAATAATTATCGAATTAGCACACATAGAGGATATTCGCCTTGTTTTTTGTTTGTTTATTTGTTTTGTTGGGAGGTTGTTTGTTTTTTTTTGGGGGGGGGGTAGCAGTAAATAAACAAATAATAGAGAAGCCACAATTTTTTTTTCATTTTATAGCGGAAGAAATATTAGGTTGGTGCAAAAATAATGTCGGTTTTTGACGTTAAAAAATACGTCAAAAAACGACATTATTTTTGCACCAACCTAATACAATTAAACTATTCTACAGGAGTCAAATAAACAGTAACTTTAAATTAAACGAAAAAATTATATCACGTAACCAGAAAATTAAACAATTTAAACACATTATTTAATACAAAAAATAAAAAACAAATCCAACACGAATATCACAAACGATACAACGAAAAAAAAAAACAATATTATTAGGTTTGTGCAAAAATAATGTCGGTTTTTTACGTTAAAAAACGACATTATTTTTGCACCAACCTAATATTTATTTGAATGCGATTGCCCACTTGGAGAACCTTTCGCTAACACTAATAATTCATAACGTACATTGGATTCTCAAACATCATGTTATTGCGTCGTTTAATGTGCCATTTAATTGATGATAGCTCAATTAAATCACGTATTATGAACCAACACAACGGATAAAGATACGAAATCAAACAAATTCTCAACGATAGCACAAAGCTAATATATCACATAAAATGTAAAAAATGACTAATATTAGAAGCATTAACCCTAGAAAACCACCTCAACATGAATGAAATATCAGATTTAAGAAAAAATATACTAAATACATTTCAATTAAAAAATTATCGACGTCACGAAGAGTGACGGAAAAACTCAAAAATCCTATATCTGAAAATGAAGAAAACGTCATAGTATATAATGTAACATATTTGATAATGGCTAAGATAGATAGATAGATAGATAGATAGATAGATAGATAGATCACAAGAGCAAGAACAGACTTAAAATTGAGTATTGTTGTCATATTTAGGGGGCAGTTGCCAAGCCCTCACTTTCCAGTCCTCATAGAGACCAAAGTGACATATAATATACTGAAAAATAGGTAGAAAAGAAATAATAGAGGTTTTTAGAGCTAATCTGGTGTAGTGTATTTAAGGTGATGTTTATTTTGTGTCTACAAGAAGTAATTAATTCACTACTCTGGTTCAATAATTTAGGGCTGTCTAAGTTTTTTAGAACAACGAGCTTTTCAGTTGAACAATGTCCATTGTCGCATTTCCCGTTAAAAGTCTTGGCCTTAGAAACAATTTCCCAGATAATAGATGGTGAAAGTCATCTATCTTTCAATTGCCAAAAATATTTAGAAAACGCAGTACTATGTTTATATTTTACGTTTTCCAAGGTCGTTTAGTGATGGTAAAAACGCAATATATATATATATATATATATATATATATATATATATATAAACATAAAAGTGAACATAGAAGTCAACACTTAGAGGCGACAGTCTGTTTCATGCTATGTTCAATCGTCAGGCCACCTATATGTTGTGGTAGGATCCACCTAATTTGCACAGTGGAGTACCGACCATATAAATATGGTTGGTGCCGGGGAGGAATCGGAAAGATCGAACCAGAGACTCTTCCCGACTGCGACTCAATCAACACACATTCCAGGAACGGTCTTTCCAGGAATATACAAAAGACTATATGTAAATATTGTGTACACTTTCTTGTTTCAATACATTTTGTTCTAAGTACATTTTGTGTTGCATTATTATTCCATGCATTAGTCAAGTTTCAACAATGACGACGAGGTAGAAATAACCATACGAAAAAAAAAAGAATTAATAATTGATAGCCTTCAACAATTGTGACAAGTCATTGAAGAACCCAGGCTGAAGGAAAAAATTATTAATTAAAAGTCCAACATCTAACGGAACAGCGAAGGATTCTGAATTTCTGGATATTTAGAAATCGTTAAAGGACGACTAAGCATAAGGACCGTTCACTCAGAAAAATTTGAAAGGTGTCGTAAACGAATAACGGTGATTTTAAATTGAATAAGTTATCTACGAGGCACCCGTTAAAAAAAAACTGACGACTACAAAAACGTGCATGGAATTAAAAGGCACACAAATACACCGTGTCGATTTTGAAAGCTAACGAACTTTTAAAAAATTATTTTTTTTTGTTTGCTCAACAATATTTTATAGTGACAAATTTACCTCTGATAATAAAAATCAGAAGTTTGTCATTGAAATACGCGAACAGAAGTAATAAAAAAAAAATACCAAAGTTGATTATCACGGGCTTGAATGTAAAAGCAAGACATAAAATAAAAAAGTCGTAAGTTGTTTCGATTTTTCTGGTCAGCTTATATTATAACAGTTAAACTTTTTTCTGCAGAAAAGTAGAAAGTAATACGCAAACAAGACAGGACATTAAAGATGAATTAAAGAAAAAGTTTCCGGGAACCTTCACACCTGGTCTTGGAAGATGTAACAAGTTTGAAGCTAAATTTGAATTAAAGGAAAATACTATGCCAATTTTTAAAAAGAAACGTAACGTCCCTTTCGCAAGTGTAGAGAAAATTAACGAAGAATTTGATAGGTTGGAAAAAATGGGAATTATTTCGAAAGTAGAATCTAATTCATGGGCTGCGCCGATTGTGTGCATAAAAAAGAAATCAAACCAAATCAGAGTCTGTGTTGATTTTTCGACAGGGTTGAACTCGGTAATCAAGGACTACCATTACCCATTACCGAGTCCGGAGGAGATTTTTAACAAGCTAAATGGTGGAGTTATATTTTCAAAAATCGACTTATCAGAGGCCTATCTCCAAATTCCCGTCGAAGAAGAATGTTCGAAGTTACTAGGGATAAACACGCATAGAGGGTTATTCAAGTACAACAGGCTTCCTTTTGGTATTAAAGTGGCACCAGCCATTTTTCAACAAGCTATGGACGTCATGTTGAATGACTTAGACTTTGTGTGCGCCTACTTAGACGACATTATAGTAAGGAGCGAAACCGTCGACGAACATCGAGAGCATCTCAATCAAGTATTTAAAAAGATTCAGGACTTTGGATTTAAAGTCAGAGTCAAAGTGCAAATTTGGTTTGGAGGAAATTAAGTATTTAGGTCACATAATCAACAAAAATGGCAGATGTCCAGATCCGGAAAGGTCCATTGCGATTAGAGACATGCCGACGCCCACTAATGTGGCGATGCTACAGAGTTTTCTGGGGCTCGCAAATTATTATCAAGCGTTCATTAAAGGAATGTACAATCTAAGAGCTCCGTTGAATGAACTACTAAAAAAAGACAAGGCATGGGAATGGACGGTAGAATGTCAGAAAGCCTTTGATGAAATAAAGAAAATTTTACATCAGACCTCTTTTTAACCCATTACAATCCAAAACTTGATATTGTAGTGGCAAGTGACGCCAGTTCATACGGGATAGGAGCGTGTATTCAACACATAAGGCCAGATGGTTCTAGAAAACCAATTGCACATGCTTCGAGAACTTTACTCCCAGGAGAAAGGAGTTACTCACAGATCGAAAAAGAGGCGCTGAGTATCATTTTTGCCATCACAAAATTTCACAGATACATCCACGGCAGACATTTTAGTCTTGAAACGGATCATAAACCTCTGATCACTATTTTTGGTTCGAAGAAAGGGTTACCCGTTTATACGGCAAATCGTCTGTTGAGATGGGGAACCATTCTTCTCAATTATGATTTTCACATAAAGCACCTATTATCCAAAAATATAATTCACGTGGATAGCTTATCAAGACCTTTTACCGAGTCAAGAAGAAAGATTCGAAGAATCAATTATTGCAAATATCAGAGCAGATTATGAGGTGAAAAGCATGGTAAACAACATTTTAAGAGAGCTACCGGTTACATCAAAGGAAATCAAAAAAGAAGCTGAAAGCGATGATTTCATTTTAGAAATAAAAAGCAAAATGGTAGCAAATGACAAAAAAGTGCAGGAGATTTATTCAATTTGTGACGGAGTTTTATTATATGGTGAGAGAGTAGTAGTACCAAAAAAGTTGCAGAAAAGAATACTACGGGACTTTCATATGGGTCACCCGGGGGTTAATAGAACAAAAAGTTTAATGCGAAGCTTTGTATATTGGAAAGGAATGGATGTGGATATCGCAAACATGGTTCATCGATGCAAAGGGTGTGCGTTAGCCGCTAAGGCACCACCTATAGTACACAAACCATGGCCCAAGACGGATCATCCGTGGACAAGGTTACACATTGATTTCGCTGGTCCAGTTGAAGATTATTACTACTTATTATTGGTAGATAGTTTTACAAAATTGCCGGAAGTACTGCGCTGCAAAAAGCCTACGTCCAATACCACAACAACTTTTTTGCATGAACTATTTGCACGGTTCGGTGTGCCAGAGTGTATTGTGAGTGACAATGGTACACAATTCACTTCTGAAGAATTTAAGGAATTTTGTGAGTTATATCAAATTAAGCACATAACGACGCCGCCGTATCATCCGAGGTCCAATGGACTCGCAGAAAGATTTGTCGATACTTTAAAGCGCGCGCTGAAGAAAGTCTCAGGAGTTCCAAAGGAAAAGGCGCTTCAACAATTCCTACAGGTATACAGAATTACGCCAAACCAGAGAACACACTCAAACATGACACCAGCTGAACTAATGTTCGCTAGGAAAGTTAAGTCAGTGTTTGACAAGCTTTTGCCAGGGAAAAATAGAGTAAAGAATACTATGTATACAGCGAGAAAAAGATACGCCTCTGGAGAGAAGGTGTTTTTCAAGTGCTACAAAAACAACGTTGAGTTCTGGGAGCGAGGCATAGTGGACAAGAGAATCGGTGACCTGATTTACATAATTAAAGGGCCGAAGAATACTCATAAAAGGCACCAGAACCAACTTAAAAAATGTTACGTTCTAGAGCATGAAGAGAGTATACCGGATGAGGAGGAAGATCCCATTGATGTAATGTATGATATGTTTCAAGTAGAACCTCCGCAGAATACTCCTGAACCGAGAAGATCCGGTAGGAAACGAAAGTTCACGGATCCATTGGACGTGAATCCAAAACGAAAAAAATATTAAAAGTATGCAAATTGATCTACAAAGAAATAGCCATAATCATCAACCCATATAGGAAGCCAGTTTGAAATCTAAAAGGGATTCCAAGGCTTGGGAGGGGGGTGTTGTGGTAGGATCTACCTAATTTGCATAGTGGAGTACCGACCATATAAATATGGTTGGTACCGGGTAGGAATCGAAGAGATCGAACCAGAGACTCTGCCCGACTGTGACTCAGTCAACACACATTCCAGGAACGGTCTTCCCAGGAATATACAAAAGACTATATGTAAATATTGTGTACATTTTCTTGTTTCAATACATTTTGTTCTAAGTACATTTTGTGTTGCATTATTATTCCATGCATTAGTCAAGTTTCAACACTATATATATATTTCATGCTATGTGCAATCGTCAGGCCACCTCTATATATATATATATATATATATATATATATATATATATATATATATATATATATATATATATATATATATATACTGGACTCTCGAATCGTTTTCGACGTATGAGGGTCAAGTAGCTCATTTCTCAGAACCAACATCCAGACTACCCGCACATATCATTTAATTATGTTGGGGATGGGTTGTACAGAAGCAACCACCCTTTTTGGAAGAGCCGAATACAGAGCACTGGTGCACAGTATGACACAAGGTGACCAAACGACTCTCCGCGTGTTTTGAATTCAGTGTTGCCACTGAAGGCTATAGAACCTTGACTGTTCTAATGTTTACCCAAACAAGCCTAACAAATAGATTTCACTTGTTCATGATAAGACTATCACTGTAAGAAATGCTAGGGAAAGTAGAAAATATATTTTAGGGGAAAAATTATTCTGTCATGAACGGTTATCGATATTAATAGAGAGATTATTGTCTTACACCGACGGTTACAAACGATAATTGTTTAGATAATAGTATTATCTTCTCTTCTTTATTTTACTTAAGTACTTATTGTTTTAATAAAAAGCCACTTTAAATGTAGCACTTATGATTTGCTTCGCCTTATTTTCATTAAGTACTCATTGTTTAAAATAAAGAGCACGCACACACACACGCATACATACATACATATATATATATTTATATATATATCATGCTTTTCACAAACAGGGTGCAATGGCTAATTTGTGGTCTAAATTACGCAAAAATAAAGATAACACTGACATGTTATTTTAACAGATATATTTATCAAAATTACACAAAAATATTTTGAAATACTAAAGTTAAATTTATCCAATAAAACTGCCAGACGACTTCTCCTGCAACTCTTCTGGACGGTCTCCTTGTTCAAGTTGGTGAATGCTGCCATAATCTTTGCCTTCAGTTCATCTTTGGTCTTACAAGGTTTTATTGGTCTCTCGCTCAACTGCACTCCACACATAATAATCAAGGGGGGTGCAGTCTGGGGAGCTAGGTGTCCAGATGTAAGTAGTCGCAGAAATTGTCCGACAGAAATGACTGGTCGCTCCTGCTTGTGTGGCATTGTGCAGAATCCTGTTGCCCGACATACAGTCTTCCAGCAGCCACCGTCTTAATCCAGGGTAGCACTACCTCCTCAAGGTACTTGATGTAGGTCACCGTGTTGAGTCTAAGGACCTTACCAACAAATTTGGGAATTCTTTTCTTATCAAAACGATTAGAGTTTGTTTACCGAGCTGCCATACCTTCATAATCCCCATTAGATCCATTCATCTCTTTCCGAATCCTCTGCACTGTCCTCAGATTGACATCCAAACACTGTTTTTATTGGAGCTGCTGGTGAGAATGCTAATCAGTACAGCATGCCATTTTCAAATTTCTGGCCGAGTAAATTGCGTCATGGTTTTGTTTTTCTCAAAGATGGTACCTAACTAACCCTAACATACTGTGCAGTCATCAAAATCAAAGACAAATAATGCGCATGCGCGAAATTAAAAATATAAAATGGCGACGATTTGTCTATCCTACTCTGTATGTGTATTTTTGTATGTATTTCTTAAAATTTGCTACATTATACAGAAGTAATAACAAATGGTTATTTTTTTGCCTTCGGTACTGAACTTATGTTTTTAAGGTATATAGGGAATTTTAGTGGTAGTCTCCGAAAATGTGCTTTGTAGAGCGTAAATATGAATTCTAAGCGTAAATATGGATTCTAAGCGAAAACAAAATCTTCAGTTGATATATAACCGAGGCTTATCATAAATAAGGATTTTCTGCTCAAATATCAGAGCTGGCTCCATACATGCGAGTGTTTTATGCATGAATGTCTTCATAAATTTTCTTTTGCAAACTTGAATCGTTTACATCGATTTCTGTTGCTATGGAAGAAATAATTTACATAAGAAAATACAGGGAAATAACACGGTAGAATTATTGCCCATTTTTATTTTAGTATATTTCAAACAGCAGATAAGAATGAAAGGTAGGTCATTTGTTTTCGCAACCCAGTAAGGAAAACAAAACAAGCAAGACAACAAATCCCATTGTGTGGCTACGAGTTTACCTTTTAAGTCGACCATTTGACGGACTTAACTCTTTTCGCTTTCTGAGGTGAGATCGAGTACAAAGTTGAATTTGGTATCTTTTGGGTAAAACGAGTAAATAGTAAGATATGTGAGAAAACGACATTATTTTTGCACCAACCTAATATATTTAGTTGAAGCCATAAAATTGTGTTCAAATTATTTACATTTCGGCATTAAATAACCTATAGAGGTTAATATGCCGCTAAACAAAATCAACCAAATCTGATGATATCATCCATAGTCTAAGGTGTTTTAGAGTTACAGACATACTGATCAACAATACATTTTATCTATAGTTGAAGGCATACAATTGCGATCAAAATATATTTAGTTGAAGCCATAAAATCGTGTTAAAATTATTTACATTTCGGCATTAAATAACCAGAGGTGTTGATAAGTTACTAAACAAAATCAACCAATCAATCAGTCATGATTACTAAACTACATCAACGATAGTGTTACGAATTCAAATCCCGCCAGAATTTTATTTTTTATTTCTGAGCAAGGATTACTTAATTCATGTTTAATAGAATTAATGTATAAAAAAAAGAAAAACTATTAAAAACTCAACAATTGTATCTAGATAGTTTATACAATAAGACTTAACTAAAATATCACTGTCAGTGGCGAAAGAGACCATGTATGCATTGTATGCCTTAAATTTATTCCAGGATAAACATTTTTAGTCTAATAAAATTTAATTATTAGTAATTTTTACTGTATATCTTGCTGTTGTGGTATTATTTTATTCTCCCATTCTTTCATGTATTGGAATAAATTGTGAACGAGTGACATTGGTAGAGCAGCGTGAGCAGAAAAAGCCCGTTCATCCATATACTGCTCCAGCGTCAACTCGATGTAAACACAGAGAACCAAAAATAGGCTCTTCCAGCAGTTTCCCTCTTGATTCAGGGCAGCACTACCTCCGCAATGCACTTGTTGTAGTTCTCCGTGTTGAGTCTGAGATCCTCATCAACAAATTTTGGACTTCCTTTCTTATCAAAACGATTAGAGTAAATTTTCCGAGCTACCGTACCTTTGTAATCACCATGAGACTCATCCAGCTCTTTCCGAATCCTCTGCACATTGACCCCCAAAGTGACCCTGAAATGTTTGTATTGGAGCTTCCGGTGCGAATGCCAAGCAGTACAGCATTATTCGTTTATTTGTTTTGTTTCCTTCTCCCTTGTTCGCTCCCACACTCTCATACATAACCACAAACATAACACAATAAGTAAGAACAATGTTTCTTGACTTTTGACTACTTTGGAGATAACGTTTTCATTATTTAAAACTATTCCACTAAAAAAAGTTCACTCGCGGAAACATGTTTTGCTCAAGAAATGTTGTAACCTGGGGAAGGTTACTGAATAGAATAATCAAACTAAGGTTGGTGATGAATGATAATACTTAGGACAAGAACAACACATATAAGATTCACCAGCGGCGCGTAGAAGTAATAGTCAACTGCTAGAAATGAGTCGAGTGTATTCCACAATGAATCTCCAACTGCAGGATATCTACCAACCGCTCCACGCGGTCAGATGTGGCATAAGGCCGAATTTAATGTGGGGTATCCGAAACCGTAGGCTCGGCCAAAAATTCCCCGTAGATCCCGTATAAAACGGGGTCCGGTAGCTGTTTCTCGAGATGAGACCTTGTCCTTCGACATAGCCTCTTCTGGGGATCCTCTCTGCACGGAGACGAATCTCCAGCACAGCCGGAGACGAATCTTCCACTGCAGGATATCTAACAATTGCTCCACGCGGTCAGATATGGAAACATGTTTTGCTCAAGAAATGTTTTTTATGCTGTAAAATAATATATATTATTTAAAGATTATTTTTTTCCATTTTCAAATGGTTAAATTAGAAGCTAATCACACTCAGCGGCACATGTTAATCTCACTGATATCAATGATAATATTATACCAAGACACCAATTTTATAAATTATCGAAGTAAAAAAAATCTCAGCAAAGAAAATAATCAGCATTTCTCCCATTTCTGAGAGATGCTAACGCGTATGGTCTTCCTTACAGAAAATGGCTGTAAAATAAAAATTAATATAAAAATTACCCAGAATCCTTTCAGTGGTACGGTCAGCTTTATGATTAGCCAAATTTCATATCTAGAAAAAGGGTGCTCCTGTCTTCGTTAGATTATATAATAAAAACCCGATATCTGTACAGAGAAACGAATATAATAAAGCCCGTTCTTCAGTATACTGCACCAGCGTCAGTTCGCTGTGAACAGAGAGAACGTTGAAGAACTGAGTGAAAAAAAAAAGGGAAGTGGTTGGGTTTGAGTAATCATGAAACAAGAACGAAGCAGTAGATTAGATTTTTTTCCTGTTCTACCTATACGTCCCTCTCTTTGGGCAGAAGGGTTGGAAAGGTTGGAGGATACCGTTAGGGTTAGAGAAATAAAACGGATGTGAAAGATCAAAAACCAAAAACCAAAAACCAAGGTTTTACTGCTTTCAATCATAGTCATTTCTGTTTTGCGTGGGCTTTTCATGATCAGTTTTCTCCACCTTTTTAATTTTAAAATTCAATTAACATTTTTAAAATAAATTCGTAATTTATTAATTATTCTTGATAAAAAAAAAAATATCATTCCTGTCACATCTCCTTCCTGTGAAAGGTCATTTTTTTTCATTGAAGCGAGTGGATAATTATATGAGGTCTTCCAAAAGTCAAAATAGTTTCAGAGATTAGCTATTCATTTCCGTTTTAAAAAAGATGAAAGTAGTGCGTGGTGTTGATACATTCTCCACTAAAGTGATCGGTGAATACGCCAAAAATAAACGGTAAATTGACTTGATTTACAAATACGCAATCTTGAAATATGTCGTTATGTCTTGATGTTAATGTTATCTCAGATTTCTTTCGTAGCTATTAACGCTCACCGTACCTTTTGTTGCCGTCAGTCTAGGAGAAGAACAATTTTGAATTCAAAACCGTGCAGAAGGCCACGATAAACTATTTCACTAATTTTACCAAGAAGTTTTGGCAATTCACAGATGATAAAGAAACTGAATGCGAAAGGAGATTGCATATATATATATATATATATATATATATATATATATATATATATATATATATATATATATATATATATATATATATGTGTGTGTGTGGCAATTTCTAAGGATTTAATGGATGTTTCGTATTTGAAATGGGCACTCGATTTAAAATACGAAATATCCACTACAAACAATTTTAAAGTATTAAAAAAAAATTGGATTAATATAAATCCATTAATTCGTTATAAATTACTTTGTTTCCGTTTCGGAGACGAAACTGAGCCGATATAAAGCTTTCCTTAAAAAGGGAAAATGGAACTTTGCTTGCTGTGACGTTCTCCGTGGCCGAGATGTAAAGCACAGTGGATCAAATGGTGGTTTCCCTTACAAAGTGGAACACATTTTCTTTGGATAAATTAGAAATAAATCATGCGCAGCGCTATGTGTTAATCTCACTGACATCAGTGATAATATTATATACCAAGACACCAATTTTATAAATTATCGAAGAAAAAAAAACAAAGAAAATAAGGAACATTTACCCATTTCTGAGAAATTCTAATGTGTATGGTCTTCTTTAGAGAAAATGACTAAGGCATTTTCATTTAAAAATTACCCAGAATCCTTTCAGTAGTACGGCCAGCCTTATGATTAACCAAATTTCACTGCTCGAAAGAGGGTGCTCGTGTCTTCTTTAGGTGATATTATAAAAACCCGACACAGATGTGAACAAAATAAAGGTGACAGTAACAAAACTAAAAATGGAAATTAAATGAAACAAAAGTGATTTTTATTCTGCTTGTCTTACGTATATTAGTCAAGGCATACAGAATTTCATGACTTTTCGTAGTAGTTTCTAATGCCGAAAATGTCATCTCTTCTGTCATTTTCAATTGGAAAATAAATTAAAAGAAAAAAGTAACATAAAATGCAGAAAATGTTTTCTTTTCTATCTTCAATTGTAGAATCAATTAATAGAGAAAAGTGACATGAAATGTCGGAAATCTTACCTTTTGGGTAATTTTGATTTGCAGAATCAATTAATAGACAAAAGTAGCAGGATATGCCGAAAATGTTATTTTTTGTGTCATTTTCAATTGTAGAATCTGTTACGACAGTAAATTTGCTTCATGTGCCGAAAGTGGTTTCTTTTGATGCATTTACATTTGTAGAAACAATTAACAAGAAAAACTAAAAGAATATGGTGAATATAATTTCTTTTGTGTTATTTTCATTTATAGAATCAATTAACAGAGAAAAATATTAGAATATGCCGAAAATATTAAATTTTAGTTCATTTTCAATTTGTAGAATCAGTTAACAGAGAAAAGTGACATAATATGCCGAAAAAGTTACTTTTTCGATCACCTTGAATTGTAGAATCAATGAAGAGAGTAAAATTGCTTCACGCGCTGAAAATGGTTTCGTTTGTGTGGTCTTCTATTGTAGAATCAATTAGCAGAGTAAAGTAGCAAAATAAACCAAGCATGTTATCTTTTAAATCATTTTATCTCATTTTCAATTATAGTGTCAATTATCAGAGAAATGTAGCAGAATATGTCGAAAATATTATCTTTTCGTTCATTTTCAAGTCTAGAATCAATTAACAGAGAAAAGTAGTTGGATATACCGAAAATGTTATCATTTGTGCCAATTTCCGTTTGTAACTTCATTTAATGACAGAAAAGGAAAACATTATTATTGAAAATGGCAGAAAAGGAAACATTTTCTGTATATTATGCTACTTTTTTTTTCTCTTAATTTATTCTACAATTGAAAATGACCGAAAAATAACTGGGAAAATATGCCGAAAATGGTAACTTTTGTGTCATTTTTAAATGTAGACTCAGTTAACCGAGTAAAGTAACAGAATATGTCGAAAATAGTTTCTTTTGTGACATTTTCATTTGTAGAATCAGTTGGGAGATTAAAGTAGCAGAATATGCTGAGAATTTTATCTTTTCTGACTATTAACTGAGAAAAGTAGCAAAATGTGCTGAAAATATTGTCTCTTCAGTCATTTTTAGTTGTAGAATCTGTTAACAGAAGAATGTAGCAAAATATGCTATTTTCAGCATATTCTGTTAAATTTTTCTGATAATAGATTCTACAATTGAAAATGGTGTTATCTTTTGTGTCCTTTTCAATTGTAGAATAAGTTAACAAAAAAAAGTAAAATATGCTGCAAATGTTATCTTTCCTGTCGTTTTCTATTTTACAAACAATTAACAGTGAAATCTATCAGAATATACCGAAAATGTTTTCGTTTGTGTAATTTTAAAATGTAGTATGAATTATGTGTGAAAAGTATCATGAAATACCGAAAAACTTATCTTTCGACCATTTTCGATATATTAATTAAAAATATTAAAAATTTAAATCAACTTCCAGAGGAAAAAATGATTCATATGCCGTAAATATTATCTCTTTTGGCATTTTCAATTGTAGAATTAGTTAACAGATAAAAGTAACAGATTATACCGAAAAACTTATCTAATATGTCATTTTCTATTTTAAAATAATTTGCCAGTGAAAACTAGCAGAATATGTCGAAAATATTACCTATTGTTTTATTATAAAATGTAGCGTCAAAAGGTTTCATGGGATGCCGAAAATGTTATCTTTTCGATCACATTCGAAATTTGATCTTCTTTAAATAGCATATTCCAAAAATATTGTCTTTGTCTAGTTTAAGAATTTAAATTAACTCACAGTGAAAAGAAGCATATGTAGTATCAAGAAATCGAGCAGAATATTCTGAAAATGCTATCTTTTGAGTCATTTTCTTTATCAATATCGATTAACACAGAAATTTAGCAGAATATGCCGAAAATGTTATGTTTTCAGTTCTTTTCAATTGTAGAATCAATTAACAAATAACGTAGCAGAATATGCCAAATAGTTTATCTTTGGGGTTATTTTCAACTGTAGAATCATTTAACAAAGCGAAGTAGCAGAATATGCCGAGAATCACTTAACAGACAAAGTTAAGCAGAAGATTCCGAAAATTATCATTTCCAATTGTAGAATCAATTAAGTGGTAAAAATAGTATGATATGCCTAAATTAGTTACTTTCACTCATTTTCAATGTTAGTATCAACTAAATGAGAAAAGTAGTATGATATGCCTAAATTAGTTACTTTCACACATTTTCAATGTTAGTATCAACTAAATGAGAAAAGTAGTATGATATGCCTAAATTAGTTACTTTCACTCATTTTCAATGTTAGTATCAACTAAATGAGAAAAGTTGTATGATATGCCTAAAATAGTTACTTTCACTCATTTTCAATGTTGGTATCAACTGAGAAAAGTAGTATGATATGCCTAAAATAGTTACTTTCTCTCATGTTCAATGTTAGTATCAATTAACCGAAAAAAATAGCATGACATGGCTAACTTAGTTACTTTCTCTCATTTTTAATGTTAGTATCAACTAACCGAGGAAAATAGCATAATATGCCTAACTTAGTTATTTTCACTCATTTTCAATGTTAGTATCAACTAACCGAGAAAAGTAGCATGATCTGCATTAGTTACTTTCTCTCATTTTCAATGTTAGTATCAACTAACCGAGAAAAATAGCATGATATTTTTCTGTTATTTTCGATTGTTGAATCATTTTTTAAAATTTGGTTCACCCTGCTCTATTCCCACTCGTTGTAGAAATTTTATAGATTAAGAGGCTCACTTCGTGGGTATATGTTAGGAAGATAACTGTTAAACCTTGACTTGATCAGGTTAACATGGTCATGATCGGGGAATCATCTTCGCGGGAGTCTATTCCACAACGCAGCTCCTCGTGGGAAGAAGATACTCCTGCAACTTACATCTCACCAATGATATTCGAATTCAAGGGTGGTTCTCTACAATGTGCGTAGCACGATGGGTTTTAGCCTTGAAGGTTATAACTGATGGAACTAATGTAGTTCGTTTGAACACTTTTCCAGATCTCGATAGAATAGGCAGACACTTGCGACGTTTTGTCTGTGAGAAAGGGCTTGATGAGTGGGAAATATTTCGACGCCAACAGTGACACGGATACGCTTTAGTTTAATTCCCAATAGGCACTCAAGACATAGTGCCTCCAGGTGGGAACCGTCATTCATCGCTTTCGGTAAAAGTTACGGGTCTGTTCGTTGAACTTCACTAGTTTGGTTTTCGAGGAATTCAACGAGACCAGCCTGTTTGTTTCCTTCTGATATTAGAGCTAGTTTTGAGGGGAGATCAGCTGTCAAACTCTGGTCATCTCGGGTTTTGATGATGCCCTCCATATACCGTTGTATCATCGACCGAGAAGCGAACATTGAGGACACCAGCCTTGTTCGATCGTGCCTCGGAGGACCAGCCGTTTGCAACTACCTTCAAGAACATACCCTTCAGGAAATAGAGAAGACACATCCAGTGATTCCATAGCTAGAAAACTTGTGCAGTAACCTTTTATGCCACACCTTGTCGAGTATCTGATGCGATCGTCAATGAGATGTATTTGCTGTCTTGTGACTCAACGACTCTGTCAGTAATGGCATTTATAATATCAGCTGTGGAAACGGCCGATCGAATCTCTTATTTTTTCGCTCAAGAGATTGTTCCTATTCAGGTGTCCAACCTTGTTGATTATAGCTTCAAACATTTTGGTAATTACTATGCGGAAGCTGATGGGTCTATACCGTGAGGGTGTGAGCGCTCGCCCGTATTCTTAAAAATACGACATACACATTCCAAAGTCTTATAAAGGATTTCTTCTTCAAGCAGCGGTTAAATAATTTCGCTAATATCAGGGATAACTGCGAGTTAATATTCACTATAATAATAACCGCTGGAATTTTAACTGGGCCAGTAGACTTCTTAGGATCAGAAGTTTCGATAAATCTTGCGTGGGATATAATAAAAAGGTGTTACTGAGATTGTAAGACGGGAGAAGTCTGAAAAGGGTTAGCTTCTGTCATCTAATGGTGAGATAAACGGCAAAGAGCTTTACCTTATCTGGTGAGGATGAGATGACCTCGAGGATTGAACTCACAACCAATATGTCACCAAATTCACAAGCCAACGCTTTTACCAACTAGGATAAAGGAGTATAAGATACCGAAAATGTTACCTTTTCTCTCATTTACTTTTGTTAAATCAATTCATCGAGTTATTGGAGGTACGGTGGAGTAATGGATGGCGGCTGGGATTGAGGAATCGGAGAGCCGAGTTCGAATTCCAGTCGAATCCATTACATTCTCTTACGTGCTAATACCCTTGGGAAAGGTATGAATTCTCACCTTCCCCCCCAGCTATGGGTAAATAACAGGACAAACCTTAGATGGCAACTGGTCGACCTCAGAAGGAAATGGCAACCTACCTAATCTATCGCGACTTGAAAGTGAAAACTGGGAAGCTCCTGCCTATATATGCCAACAGTACACCAGTCGAATCCATTATATTCACTTAAATGCTAATACCCTTGGGAAAGGTATGAATTCTCTTCTTCCTCCACCAGCTATGGGTAAATAACAGGACAAACCGGGTTCTATATCCTTAGATGGTCGACCTCAGAAAGAAATGCGGGAAAAATATGCCTAATCAGTCGTGTATCGAAAGATACGTGATCGCCTACGCGTGTATCATGCATGGCACATAAACTGAATCAATTAACAAAGCAAATTAATTTTATATTTGTGACGCCGGACGAAAATAAGGGGGTTTTTTTTCATATATGTTGATGCAGTTTCATTTGAATTAAATCATTAGAGTTCTGACAGGGTATAATTTATATAGATCCCCTGGTTGATTCAGTCACCAATAGTTGATTTATTAGTTATTGAACACTAAAGAATCAGTTTTTGATATCATTTTTTGATCATGTATCGAACGGTGTCCATCCTGATAATGATTGTTGTCACTTTCCTGTTTATATTTTGCACTTTGTCTTCACATATTGTCAAAAGGAAAATTATTCTTTTTTTTTCTGAATATACGTTGCTAGGTAAAATAATCTCTTTGATCGGCGAAGATAAGCATTTTGATGGATAAAAAACAATGTTCCGTTAGTTTATGATAGAAAGTAATTAACTATTAATTTTTTCAGAGTTACTAGTCAAAACTATTATGAAAAATATCCACTATTATAAAAAGATTCATATCGCAATCTCATGAAAAATAACTTGTGAATATGTCCTAGAGAAACAATATGGCGCTCAGAACTTACGAGGAAGATGTAGTCGAATGACTACAAAACTGAGAATTATGATAAGAATCTATTTTTAAAACAAACTTTTCATACAATAAATCTTATCAATAAAATATAAGAACTTATTGCGAAAGAAATCTGCTTGAAAATTTTAAATAAAAATATTCCCTGTGAAAGCTTCTTTTTCAATTTTAAATCTTTCTTTGTGATATATACTGATAAAAACGGGTACCCAAAAACGTGAAAGTAAAAAAAGAGCAACAAATTTGTCATTAATTTTCTCCTATGACTTAACAATGGAAAAATCTCTAAGAAATTTCCCAATTAATGATCTTTCTTTGACGATGTTAGGTTGATTTCAAATGTCATTGATTGCTTCGAGGATAGGTAAATATTGGTTGTTTATATTTGAGTTTATAAGCATTGCTTGGTTCAGGGATTGGTAAATATTGGTTGTTTATATTTGAGTTTATAAGCATTGCTTGGTTCGGGCATTGGTAAATATTGGTTGTTTATATTTGAGTTTATAAACATTGCTTGGTTCGGGCATTGGTAAATATTGGTTGTTTATATTTGAGTTTATAAGCATTGATTGGTTCGGGGATTGGTAAATATTGGTTGTTTATATTTGAGATTAAAAGCATTGATTGGTTCGGGGATTGGTAAATATTGTTTGTTTATATTTGAGATTAAAATCATTGATTGGTTCGGGGATTGGTAAATATTGGTTGTTTATATTTGAGTTTATAAGCATTGCTTGGTTCGGAGATTGGTAAATATTGGTTGTTTATATTTTAGTTTATAAGCATTGCTTGGTTCGGGGATTGGTAAATATTGGTTGTTTATATTTGAGTTTAAAAGCATTGCTTGGTTCGGCGATTGGTAAATATTGGTTGTTTATATTTGAGTTTATAAACATTGATTGGTTCGGGGATTGGTAAATATTGGTTGTTTATATTTGAGTTTATAAGCATTGCTTGGTTCGGGCATTGGTAAATATTAGTGGTTTATATTTGAGTTTATAAGCATTGATTGGTTCGGGGATTGGTAAATATTGGTTGTTTATATTTGAGATTAAAAGCATTGATTGGTTCGGGGATTGGTAAATATTGGTTGTTTATATTTGAGATTAAAAGCATTGATTGGTTCGGGGATTGGTAAATATTGGTTGTTTATATTTGAGTTTATAAGCATTGCTTGGTTCGGGGATTGGTAAATATTGGTTGTTTATATTTGAGTTTATAAGCATTGATTGGTTCGGGGATTGGTAAATATTGGTTGTTTATATTTGAGTTTATAAGCATTGCTTGGTTCGGGCATTGGTAAATATTGGTTGTTTATATTTTAGTTTATAAGCATTGCTTGGTTCGGGGATTGGTAAATATTGGTTGTTTATATTTGAGATTAAAAGCATTGATTGGTTCGGGGATTGGTAAATATTGGTTGTTTATATTTGAGTTTATAAGCATTGCTTGGTTCGGGCATTGGTAAATATTGGTTGTTTATATTTGAGTTTATAAGCATTGATTGGTTCGGCGATTGGTAAATATTGGTTGTTTATATTTGAGATTAAAAGCATTGATTGGTTCGGGGATTGGTAAATATTGGTTGTTTATATTTGAGTTTATAAGCATTGCTTGGTTCGGGGATTGGTAAATATTGGTTGTTTATATTTGAGTTTATAAGCATTGATTGCTTCGCACTTATTTAATTACTAACTTAAGAATTAAGATTCATCAGAAAATTAAAATAGGAAAACCGTAACATTTTCACGGGTATTTCTAGTAATAAAGATGTATCTGAAGATTGAAAAATATTATGACCTGCATATAAACGGTGTTCCAATAACTTGGATCGATTTTAAATGTGAATTAAGTTTAAGCGTCTAATGATTTTTTTTCTTTTTCTTTCGGTTTTAACAACTTAAGTATTTGGAAATTTCAACCATGGAAAGATTAACAATCAAACAACGAGTTAAAGTTTGATGAGTGCAATTGGAAAAAAAATGTCGTAAATTCAAACAGACTGTGTCGGTGGCAGAAGTGAAAACACCATTGCGTGCTCGTTTACGCCGTTGACCTGAAAACATTGCTGCAGTGCACAGAACGTAACCGAAAATCCAGACACATCTATTTGTATTATGTTGAAAGAACCGAAACTCCCTGATGAACCAAGTCAGAACATCACTGACGACTCCCTTGGGCGCTTACTTAAAAGCGTATTTTCGAATTATTATTTCTACTGTTGTAACAGTGACATCCAGGAACAGATCGGATGACGACCCAGGAATAGTCTGGTTGACAAATTGGAAAGACAATTGACGGTGAGGAGAGACCACAAAAGTGTATTTCTGGGGTAGCAACCCGACTTACGCTATTCAGGAAACGCTACAGAAACTCATGCGAATAAATACCCCCAGGAGATCCCAGGAGGGGGTGGGGAGAATGAGATCCCCATTAGGATGGATGAAACGGTAACGAGCCAAGCTACGGATCTAAGGACAACGAGACTGACATACCCATGTGGAAAGATGTGCAAAAATATGTGCGGCCTAAAAATCCATCAGGCAAAAATGAAGTGTCAGGTGCAGTCGAACCAACAGCAGCGCGCAGGAATTTTTCCTGTTGAGACGCAGGAGGTGCAAGGCCGGGAAGCTCACCACAGTGCCCAGTCCCACCAAGCAGAGGTTCAAGCAGAGCCTGATACTCCATTTCGAAGAAAGATAAAATGGTCACCAGCCAGTAACAAACACGCCTGGCACGATTTCGACGTGGACATCGGCGAGATCCTCGAAATAACATCAAGAGGTTTGGTGGCTAAACGACTAGCGACAATGTCAAAAATCATCACTAGTTATGCAGCAGGGAAATTTGGATATGAGGAGCAGAAGGAAAAGAAGGGTATTAGCAAAGAAAATAGGAGGGTATTAAAGATTAAACAATTTAGGTCGGAGCTAAAATCTCTTCGGAAACAATATAAAATCGCGAAACCCGAAGAAAGACAACCATTACGGGAGCTTCAAGACCTAATTCGTTTAAAAAATAAAGTCTTTACGCAGAGCAGAATGGCATAGATGAATGAGGAAAGAAAGGGCGAAGAAACGAATGGCATTTCTCTCAAATCCATTCAATTTCACAAAGAAGCTGTTAGGGAAAAATCGAAGTGGTCAGTTGGAGAGTACCCCTAGTGAAATCAATGCTTTCCTACAAGAAAGTCTGAGTGATCTAAACAGACAGCGAGAACTTGTAGAAAACACGTCCCTGATAATCCCTAATGCACCATTAACGCCTTTTGACTCGAAAGAACCAACTTGGATGGAAATTAACGCAGTCATTAAAGCAGCCAGAATGGCCTCCACGCCAGGTCCAAACGGAGTGCCTTACATAGTTTACAAACGTTGTCCAAAACTCCGTCGGATGTTATGGAAGTTACTGAAAGTTATTTGAAGGAGAGGGAAAATAACTGGACAATGGAGACACTCTGAAGGTATTTGGATCCCTAAAGAGGAGGAATCCAGAAGGATAGACCAATTTAGATGCATCTCCCTGTTGAACACGGAGGGTAAAATATTTTTTTGCATCTTAAACCGACGCTTGGCAGATTTCCTTCTTAAAAATAAGTACATAGATACCTCTGTGCAAAAAGGTGGAGTACCAGGAATACCGGGATGTATGGAGCATATAGGGGTCATATTGCAGCTGTTAAAAGAAGCAAAGGCAAGTAGGGGCGATATAGCAATCGTGTGGTTAGATCTTAAAAACGCCTACAGATCAATACCACATAAACTAGTGGAAGAAGCTCTCCATCGCCATTATGTACCAAGTAAAATTACTGAATTAATCGCTGATTACTGTAATAACTTCCAAATGAGAACGTTATCAGGAAATATAGCGTCGGCATGGCATAAATTGGAGAAAGGCATCATAACAGGATGCACAATCTCAGCAACCCTCTTCTGTCTAGCCATGAACATGTTAATTAAAGCAGCAGAAACAGAATGTAAAGGTCGGTTACTAGATCAGGATTAAGGCAATCTCCTATAAGAGCCTACATGGATGACATGACTATAACTAATACATCCGTTATTGGCGCGAGATGGCTTCTAAATGGGGATTGAAAAGCAGATCACATGGGCCCGAATGAGCTTCAACCCCGCGAAATCAAGGTCACTCATTCTAAGGAAAGGTAAAATATTAGATAAGGAGCGATTCAGACAATCCGAGGGGAACATACCAACAATTAAGGAAAATCCCGTAAAAAGCCTTGGAAAACGTATAGATCACTCTCTAAAAGACGCAACAGCATTTCAAGAAACAAAACACAAACTAAAAACTTGGTTAAAGAGAGTTGACAAATCCGGCTTGCCAGGCCGATTTAAAGCTTGGATTTATCAGCATGCCATTCTTCCCAAAATCTTATGGCCATTGTCTATTTACGAATTTACAACATCTCATATAGAACAATTAGAAAAAAGAATTAACACGCGACTACGAAGATGGTTAGGCCTACCGAAGAGTTTGACCAGAGCTGCTCTATATGGCAACATCAGTGCTCTGCAACTTCCTTTCAAAAGTCTAGTAGAGGAATTCAAAGTCTCCAAAATTAGAGCAATAACGCAGTACGAGTTATCCAAAGACCCAAAGTTGGCTGGAACAGGCACTGAAGTCTACTCAGGAAGAAAATGGAGAGCAGTGAACGATTTGCGTGTCGCTAAAGAAAGGCTCCGCGAAAAGGCCATATTAGGCGCCGTAGCTACTGGACGAGCTGGCTTAAATTTTTTTCCTACCATTCGGGTGGACAGAGCCAAAGGTAAGGAAAAGAACCTTTTAATACAAGAAGTACGCAAGGGCGAGGAGGAGAAAAGGGTGGCAAAGATGGTAGGACTAAGGCAACAAGGTGCATGGACCAATTGAGAATCCATGATTTATAGAAAAATCAAATGGTCCGATATATGGAGCAATGATATCAACATAAAGTTCCTGATTCAGACTGTATACGACAGCCTTCCCAGTCCTACCAACCTCCATCTATGGTATGAAACAGAATCGCCACTATGCCACTTGTGTTCGCCTCCAGGTACTCTAAAACATATTCTAAGTAGCTGTAAAACAGCACTAACGGAAGGCCAGTATAGATGGAAGCATGATGAAATCTTAAAGGATATATTAGGTTGGTGCAAAAATAATGACGTAATAATGTCGTTTTTTGACGTTAAAAATACGTCAAAAAACGACATTATTACGTCATTATTTTTGCACCAAAGATAGTATGGCCATCAGCACCAATACTTTAAACCTAGATAAAAGAGCCATAGAGTTTCATAGAGCTGGTGAGAAACCCCAAAAAAAGGACAAGAACATAGCAAATACTCTGTCACTGGCAAAATTAAGGGTCGACTTAGAAAAAAGACTAAAATTCCCTGACCACATCGTGCAAACATCATTACGCCCAGATTTAGTATTCTACTCTAACAATATTAAGAAGGTAATAATGTGGGAACTGACAGTGCCTTGGGAAGAGCATGCAGAAGAAGCCCACGAACGGAAGATGTTAAAATATGACGAACTAATAGCGAGTTGCAAAAACAATGGATGGAAATTAAGCTGCTTGCCAATTTGGTTTCAAGTTGGTTGAAGGGGGTTTTGCTGCAAGGTCCCTATGCAAAGCCCTAACTGATATTGGCGTAGTAGGTGCTAACAAAAGAAAGGCGATTCAGACCATAACTAATACAACAGTTATGGATTAAACGTGATAGCTCTTGGACGTCAATGTAACAAATAATTATCAAGCCGGGTAAATCTGTAAATATTATTAATATAATTGCAATATGCCAATATTATAAACATTTTTTTATTATTTTTTTTTTGTGCGTGTAAATACACGAATTGAATTGTACAAGTACAGCCAAAAACATATTACGTTAATTTGTAAATTGTGTTATTTGTAAATATGTTGTTTTTATGTAAAACCCATGTTACACGCGGTACCTTTTAAGTTACTATTTACCTTTTTAGCGGTTCCGGCGCGACACATCTCGTAAGACTCTTTGTCCATTATTATGATACATTTTTTTTATTCGAACGTAAGACCTTTTGTCTATTTTTTTTTTATTCGAACGTAAGACCTTTTGTCTATTACTATTTTTTTTATTCGAACGTAAGACATTTTGGCTATTTTTTTTTTAATTTTATATTTATACGAACATTTCGCATTTGTCTATTTTAAATCGGAATCATAACGCGTATATAGTGTATTTATAGAGTTTTTTCTCTATATATCGTTTGTATATTATTTTTATTTTATTAGTTTAATTTTCATCGGTTTTAAGCGATACATATATATAAATATAATATGAAGCTTCGTTAATACTTGATATATTCCAAGAGCATTTCGCCGTCTATTATATTTTACGACTTCAAATTTGTATATAGTTTAAATCAATGTTAAGGAATATTATATGCTTATTGTACTTTTATTTATTTTTAATTTCATTTTTGTATGTACAGGAATATATATATATATATATATATATATATATATATATATATATATATATATATATATATATATATATATACATATATGTGAAAATATTGTAGAAAATAGGAAAGAAACTGGTTTAGTAAATAATCCAAAGTTCCTTAGTATTTTTGTAATTATTTTTAAAAAATAGTTCTCGATACGAAAGTAAAGCATAAATATGATTATTTATTTAAAAATATGATTCCAACACGCTACATAAGAGGTCTCATGTTTCAAAACAAGAGCCGAAAACTTCAAAATAATATTTGAATTAACTTGAGTTAAAGTAGGCTCTGTTCCATCTTCAAGCGAAATTTTTTGTGAATCTCTATATATATATATATTTTTGGGAATATATATATATATATATATATAAATATATATATATATATATATATATATGCTATGTTTATGGACAATTATTATCTTAATTTTGCGAATACATTCATTTAAAGTTAACGTGTAATGTTAAGAAACAGGATAAATGATATAATGTGATAATAGGGTCGAGTTTAAGTATCCCTGCCAAAAGAAAAGAAAAGAAAAAAAAGTACAAATAAAATAAAAACGGCAAATAATTAAACCTTACAATAATTAAGGAAAAGGGTAAGATTTAGGAACATTAAGATTGACTCCTCGGTTATCCATCGAATCTGCAATCCACCGAATTAAGAAAAGAAGCCAGTCCCCACCGCGGGCTATTTAAAAGATAGTTCGCGCAGCGGATTGGTTGTTACAAACATCCAATCGGATGTGCGGAATATGTTGTCTTTCTTCTTTTTATTCTTTAAAAAGGCCAGAGTAGATGTTAGCGTTTAATTGGGAGGGGGAATCAGGGGTTGATCTCCCCGGATTGGATGGACTTGGTGATGGGGAGTATGATGTTGAAAGACCCGAAACTCCCTGATGAACCAAGTCAAAGCATCACTGACGACCCCATTGGGCGCCTACTTAAAAGCGTATTTTCGAATTAGTCACCACGCGCAGGAATTGAACCACTCCACAACAACGTTACATCGTTTCCAATTGCACTCTCGGTTGGTCGATTATGTTGACAAAAATAAGCGCGAAGTGCGCGAAATGCATTTCTCTTTGAACGTCCATTTTCGTAATAGGCTTCGATTACTTTAATATGTTGTTTGATTGTTAATCTTTCAATGGTTGAAATTGCCAAGGACTTAAGTTGTTAAATCTGAAAGAAAAAGAAAAAAAATTGTTAAACGCTTAAACTTAATTCACATTTAATTCGATCCAAGTTATTGGAACACCCTTTATATGCAGGTCATAATATTTTTCAATCTTCAGAAACATCTTATTTATTACTAGAAATACCTGTGAAAATGTTACGGTTTTCCTATTTTAATTTTCTGATGAATCTTAATAAGCTCATGGCGAGTTCTTCGACAATAGAATATCCGTATTGCATCGTAAAATAGGTGAGCTTAACAATTTTAACAATTACAAATCTGAATGCTGGAGGTTATTTTAAGAAATAATGAAGATTTGAAATTGACATTTGTTTACTTTTCACGAAACAGACATTAACCACTTCTATCTTGCCTTTTTTTTATTTATTTCTTTTCTTTCATGTTCTCACTGAAATCAAGTAGCGTCTTGATATGCCTTTTCTGTCTTTCTATACTATCAGAAAGGAACAGTCCATTATTTATTAGGTATTTTCAGGAGACGTTAAAAACTTCTATTTCCCTTCTCTCTTTCTTTCTTTCTTTTGCACTTTCATTTTCTCACTGAAACCAAGTAGCGTATTTTAGATGTCGTTTTCACGCGGTCAAAACAGAATAGTCCATTATTTTATTTTAGATTCTGGCAGGGCGTAACGGTCGTGCTAACTAATGGAGGGACAAGCAGAATTATAATATAATCGCTTAAGCAACAATATATTAATTTGACCTATGCCAGAAGTAAATCATCATCAGCAGCAGAAGCAGCAGCATAATAATCAGCAGCCGCAGCATAATCATCATTAGCATAATCATCATCGTTATCGTTATCATCATCAATATCGTCAGCGGCAGCAGTAGCATAATCAGCAGCATCTGCATCATCATCAGCAGCAGCAGCCGAAACAGCAGCATCAGCATCGGCAGCATAATCATCATTCCTATGATTGGGTTGAATTGTAGGGTCGCTGCGCAATTAAATTACCTACCTAGCCATCTCCATTGTGTGACCATATTTGAGTTGAATGTTACAGTTATTTATCATTCATGCTAGCGTGTCTTGGGCAAGTATGTCAGACAACATCCATCTCTAGGGTAAGTCATAACAGGTGTCCTCCGATTTGATGACACGCCTTGATCACGGACATGCGTAATAGTTGATTCCATCGGGAGAACGTCTCTTCCTGATCGTTGACATCAGTCGAGGGAGAACCTCCGCACAAGTGATGTGTCATCCCCACCCTGCATATACTAACCGACAGTAGTTCAACTACATGTGTAGATTGACCCAGCAACCATATAAGAAAATAGCTAATAAGCATATGGCTAAATTTCGTCAGCATATATGGATTCTGGGCACAACCACGCAGGTTATACCATGTTGGAAATGTTGTCGTCTTGAACACCATCGAAATGGAATCCGAAGATGAGACAATATGCTTCCTTTAATTGATCCTTGATTTATCAACGAAACCAAACCACTCAGATCCAATCGAGATTTCTCATTCTATCTTTCTTTTTATGTGCCATGTCCTTTCAGGACGTAGGCGATCATGGCTCTCCACTTACCTCTATCCCTCGCAACTCTCAACCAGTTCCTTCCCTCTGCTTCCTACCCCAGACCACGTTCTGTCATCCACTTACTTAATCTCGCCAGGTATGTCACGCGTTGTTTTCCCTTGTCTCTCTTTCCCTCTATTCGACCCGTAAGTATCAGATTCTCCAGGCCCTCCTTTCTCATTATGTGTCCCAGAAATTTCAGTTACCTCTTTCTGATGTTAAGTATAAGGCTCCTCCTTGTTTTCATCCTCACTAAGACCTCATCGTTGCTCGCTCGCATGCTCGGTCCGTGATATCCTTAGCATCCTTCTGTAGAACCACATCTCCGTCGCCTCGAGTCTCTTCTTCATCTTTAAGGAAATCGTCCAACAGCCGCTACTGTGAAGAAGGACTGATGTCACGTAACAGCTCAGTATTCTTTTCTTTGTTACCAAAGAAATCCTCCTGTCTCACAATAGTCTTCCCAACTTTTGGAATGCGTCCTTGGCCATCCAATCTCAGTGTCGCCTCTGTCAAAAACGCTTCTCAGTTAGTTAAACTTCCGCGTCTGCTTGACTCTAGTGTTCCCGACCTGCAAATTGCATTCCGGCCTCATGCTTTCAATTTTCCTTATGAGCCACTAAAAACAGAATCTCTGTCTATGGCATCTCTGGAAATGTCTTTACAGTAATTATCTTCCTCTCAGTTCGTTGTTAATCGCCGATCCTTATAAACATTCTCCAATGCTCCCTCTTCGATCCTATACACTTTCTGCTTTATATTAACGATCTTCCAAACAGTATTTTCAGATCATTAGTAAGTATAAATGCAGACGGTACAACGGTTTATGGGTATATCACCAAAGAACCAGATGTCCAAAAGCTGACAGCTGATCTCACTGCTGACATATGTCCCACTGCTCAATTAGAGAAAGCCTGACTTTTATTATTCAATACCTCCAAGCTAGTGTGACGACGTGATCCGCTATGTCCCACTGCTCAATTGGAGAAAGCCTGACTTTTATTATTCAATACCTCCAACTAGTGTTTCGACGTGATCCGATCGTCCGTCACCGCATAACCTGATGACATCCAAGGACGTCTGTATACGCGTATACACCCGGCCAGCTATGTGCACAGGTTTTTCCACTTAACCGTAATCAAATTCACAAAGAATAACGACAAATTCTTTTCAAGTCTCTTTGGTTGGGAAATAGCAACAGTACGAATTCTCACTTAGCACTCTATGTTTTCTTTCGGCTGAGCTGCTCTATCTCTAACTGCTGGCTCGTCACTTCCACCTCTCTGAGTGACGGCCCCTTCCTCACCAGCCGTTGGTTATTTACTCGCTTACTGCTGGACACCTACTTACTTCTATGACCTCTGGACCCCTTTCTGCTTATATGTATACAGGCTGGGGTCCGACGACCTCTACCCGTCCCTTTGTGTTCCGAAACAAGTAACCGCCCGAAAGCCAAATGGGTGGCCAAATCTTCAAAAGATTCTATTTTTATGGTTATCTAAAATAATTAACAACATTTTATGTTTGCCAATTCAAAGGCGGCTGGAGACAGAAATCTTGAAAAACTCTGATACTTAAGTTGACCCAAAGGAAAAGAAATGTATCTACTTATCTCTTAATATGGGAGAAATCGTATTGCTACACTAGTAACGCTTCATCACCCTAAATTTATCCAATACTGATGAGTGGTAATACTCGCAATGAGATTTCTTGTCTTGGACGTCTGTTGGCATTCAAGATAACTCCATACCTCAAGCGGAACTATTATATTTGATCCTTTGCTAAAGATTCTAGAAAAATGGTTAGTTCCTTATGACGCTCCAGAAGCTACCTGACTTCTCCTAACATGTTCTGTCAGACCCAAAATAGAGTATTCCCCACTGTCTAACTTTGACAATGACAAACGCTATTAGAAAAACTTGCGGGGGACGGAATATTTCCAAACTTACAACCACAGCCGAAACCTTGGTAGTATCTCAGTACACTATAGCTATTTTCATTTCTATATTCCTTAGTTCCACAATTCTATACCTTCACTGCGAGGACCTACCATGCCATGCACACAAGAAGGATTTATCTTCATTCTCTTCGTATTCAATTGGTATGGAAGAAGTGCCAGTCAGACAGCTTCTTCCCCAAAACTGTTACTTTGTGGAACGGACTCCCGGGGGGTTGCTTCCCCGTTCATTACTGTTTTAACAACTTCATTTCTATGATCAAGCGTTATCTATCCTGCATAGCTTTATAATAGGAACCTCTTACTTCCTCGTTTTACGTCTTTACAAAAACCTTTTTAAGCAATGCATGCATTGGGTGAAAATATTATGAAAAAGACATACCAGATTTTTACGTAGTATTTCATTGATAATCCATGTTTTTTTTATTCTTCACACTGCCAAGCAACCACATTGTTTTAAGTACACTTCACAATAAATATAAAACACAGGAAAAAAACCGAGGCTTGATGATAAATGATCGGATTAGCACTGACAGGAAATGAACCCCTAGCAGGTTTGTGATAACCACATTTATCTCATCCACTGCATTGATAATTACGAACAATAAAAAGGCGAAAGGCGTTTTATATGAATCTTTTTCGATCAGATATCAAAGCCGATATAACATTCTTCATTTATTTATCCAACTCCTAAATATGTCCTGCATACAAAAATCAGCATTAATGGATGCTGAAATAGGAACAATATTAAGTGTGCATATATTTTTGCATATGTAAAAATGTATTTGATGCAAGCAGTGTTTGATTTTTGCTTAGTTACGCCTGCAAGAATATGTGTGCAGCTGCTGGAAAATTAATCTTCAGCGCTGAATCTGACAGCATGTTTTAATGTTTCTTACACAAATATTAAGCGAGGTAAAAGGAAGTCGATGATACCGGCAAACCGAACGAAAGTTGGAATCCATGACAAATTCTCATGATTACTTGGCAAGGGTCTTGCTCCTTCCGTAGCCTTTCTCTTTTCCTTCTGTTTATCTGTATTATTCAGATGCATTCAGAGCCTTAATATTTGGCTACTAAAAGAAGAATCATTCTAGTTTACTTTGATTTTTATCGTTCATGAAATTTGTAAAGGATTTTCTATCTTTTTCCTTCTAACTTTGCGTTGCTTCTTACTTCCCATTATCGTTCATTGTTTTGCTTTTCTTAACACTCCTTCTTTTCATTGCTTCTTTTTTTCCTATTGACTTTCATTATTTTGCTTTTCTTTCTATGGGTTATTCTTCTCATTGTAGTTCATTCATTTTTATTTCCATATTATTTCATTGCTTCTTTTTTTTCCATTCTACTTCATTTTTTCCTTTCTTTTCTCCCTATTTTTCCTTTTCGTTATTTTATTCTTCCTACTATATTTCATTCTTTTGTTTTTCTTTACATTTTTCTTTTTCCTTATTTCTTTCTTTCTATTGTTTTTCATTCTTTTTTCTTTACATTTTTCTTCTTCCTTATTTCTTTCTTTCTGTTGTCTTTCATTCTTTTGTTTTCTTTACATTTTTCTTCTTCCTTATTTATTTCTTTCTATTGTCTTTCATTCTTTTTTTTCTTTGCATTTTCTTTTTCATTGTTTCTTTCTTTGTATTGTCTTTCATTCTTTTGTTTTCTTTGCGTTTTCTTTTTCCTTATTTCTTTCTTTCTATTGTCTTTCATTCTTTTGTTTTCTTTGCATTTTCTTCTTCCTTGTTTCTTTCTTTCTACTGTCTTTCATTCTTTTGTTTTCTTTGCATTTTCTTCTTCCTTGTTTCTTTCTTTCTATTGTCTTTCATTCTTTTGTTTTCTTTCCATTTTATTTTTCATTGTTTCTTTCTTTGAATTGTCTTTCATTCTTTTGTTTTCTTTGCGTTTTCTTTTTCCTTATTTCTTTCTTTCTATTGTCTTTCATTCTTTTGTTTTCTTTGCATTTTCTTCTTCCTTGTTTCTTTCTTTCTACTGTCTTTCATTCTTTTGTTTTCTTTGCATTTTCTTCTTCCTTGTTTCTTTCTTTCTATTGTCTTTCATTCTTTTTTCTTTACATTTTTCTTCTTCCTTATTTCTTTCTTTCTATTGTCTTTCATTCTTTTGTTTTCTTTCCATTTTATTTTTCATTGTTTCTTTCTTTCTATTGTCTTTCATTCTTTTGTTTTCTTTGCATTTTCTTCTTCCTTGTTTCTTTCTTTCTACTGTCTTTCATTCTTTTGTTTTCTTTGCATTTTCTTCTTCCTTGTTTCTTTCTTTCTATTGTCTTTCATTCTTTTTTCTTTACATTTTTCTTCTTCCTTATTTCTTTCTTTCTATTGTCTTTCATTCTTTTGTTTTCTTTCCATTTTATTTTTCATTGTTTCTTTCTTTCTATTGTCTTTCATTCTTTTGTTTTCTTTGCATTTTCTTCTTCATGTTTCTTTCTTTCTGTTGTCTTTCATTCCTTTTTCTTTATATTTTTCTTCTTCCTGATTGTGACGTCCCCCCCGGCGGTGTCGCAGCGCCAAATGTGACGTCTGCCTAGCCGCGTCCGTCTTGCTATTCTTTCCTGTGACGACCAACTGCCTTGCTATTGGTCGCGGCACCAAATGTGACGTTCTAACCTTTTGGTGATTCGGATGGGAATCTGGTTAGATTCGGTTTCAGCCTTGTCGTTCCCAGCTCGCTTCCAACGTCTGGTTACCGAAGTAACTGCTTTGATTTCCAGTTTAACCTACGCACGTTTTGAATTGATCTTAGGCAGACAAAATCAATCAGTCGCCGGGCCGTAATGCAAGTTGAGTTCGAATAAGGGTGATATCGCACAAGTATATGTAAAAGAAAAGAAAATAATAACTCGAAAAGTTCAAATGTGTTAAAAAAGGATAACAATATTTTATATATGGTTGCTGAATACAGGACTGCGTCTACTTCCCAACCCGCTATATGGATTCGTGACACTTTGTGTTTTGGGGCGAGTCTTAACATCTTAAGTTGTTTGTTCTTTAAGAAACTGGTTCTTGGTGTATCTTCAGGTGATATTCGTAAAACTTGTTTTGGTGGTGTGAGTCTAAGTCGTTCTTCAAAAATAAATTGTTCTTGGTTAGAAATTGAGTTCGGAATTTGCGCGAATCTTAGCTTCTTCGATGCGGGTCTTCAGAGGTCTCAGATCACTGCAACTGCTTGCCTGTCTGTCTCCAACCCCAACTGCGAACTTGAACTCGAACTGAACTTAACTCGCTGCGATTCTGCTTATATGGACGCCGGCCAAAACCGGGTTGGGCTTGTCGGGGTTTGAGGTTCCTTGATAATTCTAAACCCACAATCCACTTCTTTGTTTTCGGTCAAAAAATTTTATTATTTTCCATTTTTGGAAGTTTTCCGTCTTCCCACCTTCTTCTGTTCTCATATTGGTATCTCACCCATACCTACAGAGGGTGTCAACGGGTTTCCCCTCTCTCTCACAGTGGCATCTCACACCTATACCTTCTTCACATGATTACCTCCGCCTAACGCTCATGCCACCACGTGTCTTTCATTCTTTTGTTTTTCTTTACATTTTTCTTCTTCCTTATTTCTTTCTTTCTATTGTCTTTCATTCTTTTTTCTTTACATTTTTTCTTCGTTATTTCTTTCTTTCTATTGTCTTTCATTCTTTTGTTTTCTTTGCATTTTCTTCTTCATTGTTTCTTTCTTTCTATTGTCTTTCATTCTTTTGTTTTCTTTGCATTTTCTTCTTCATTGTTTCTTTCTTTCTATTGTCTTTCATTCTTTTTTTTTACATTTTACTTCTTCATTATTTTTTCTTTCTATTGTCTTTCATTCTTTTGTTTTCTTTGCATTTTCTTCATTGTTTCTTTCATTCTATTGTCTTTCATTCTTTTGTTTTCTTTGCATTTTCTTCTTCATTATTTCTTTCTTTCTATTGTTTTTCATTCTTTTGTTTTCTTTGCATTTTCTTCTTCCTTGTTTCTTTCTTTCTATTGTCTTTCATTCTTTTTTCTTTGAATTTTCGTCTTCCTTATTTCTTTCTTTCTATTCTCTTTCATTCTTTTTTTCTTTACATTTTTCTTCTTCCTTATTTCTTTCTATTGTCTTTCATTCTTTTGTTTTCTTTGTATTTTCTTCTTCCTTGTTTCTTTCTTTCTATTGTCTTTCATTCTTTTTTCTTTGCATTTTCTTCTTCATTGTTTCTTTCTTTCTATTGTCTTTCATTCTTTTGTTTTCTTTGCATTTTCTTCTTCATTGTTTCTTTCTTCTTATTGTCTATCATTCTTTTGTTTTTTTCATTTTTTTCTTCACTGTTTCTTTCTACCTATTGTCTTTCATTCTTTTGTTTTTCTTTACACATTTTCTTTTCAGTCCCACCATTCTCTTATTGGCTACCTTTTTTGCTTTACTTTCTTTTAATTTCTTTTTTATATTCTCTTTCATTCTTTTGCTTTTCTTTCTTGTCCTTGCTTCTATTGTCATATTATCTGTTATTCTTTTCCTTTCCATTTTCTTCAATTTTTTTCTTTCTTCATTCGTGCCTTTCTTTTTTTCTTTCCACTCTTTCTTTTCATTGCTCACATTTTTTATTGGATTCCATGTTTTTGTTTTTCATTCCTTTCTTTCTCCTAATTCCTTCTTTCGTCGAATTACCTTTCATTTTTGTCCATTATTAACGTGTTTTGCTTATTTCTTCTTATTGTCATTCCTTTGTTTTACTTTCAATTCTTTTTTTTCATTACGTCTTTCTTCCTATTAATAATCTTTTCCTTTCACTCTTTCCTTCTTTCTTCTAATTGCTTCACTTCCCTCCTAAATATATACTTACTTTTTCTTCGTACTTCGTTCCTTTTTTTCTTTATTTCATTCATTATTTAATTATATTTTTTTCAGTGTTTAGCTTTCTTTACGTTTCTTCTTTTTCATATTTCTTTCTTTTTTTTATTCGTCTTTATATTCATTCATAATTGTTAGTCTTGCGTTTCTTTCTTTCGTTTCTTTCTTTGTTTATTTTATTCTTTGTTCTGTCTTATTGCTTTCCTTCTGCCAATTGTTCTTTTCTTTTTCGTCCTTCATTCTTTTCTTCTCTTCTTTCTTTTATTTTTTTTCTTCATATATTTATTAGTTTTATTTCTTTCTTTTGTGTCTTCCTTGTCTTCCGTCTTGTTGCTGTAGAAATGAAAAATCGATGTTTTCCTTTTTTTTGCCAGGGACTGAGGCAGATCTGAAATCATTATGATTACTTAACAAGTTGCAGGGAAATTGTAATTGCTTAAAAAACATAAGTTAAGAAAAAACTCAGAAAATATCATGTACATGCGAAAATACAAAAATTGAGTATTTGTGTTTTTCTGTCTTTTTTTTCAATTAATATTCACTAGTTATAGTGTATAAGTGAGAACTCAAAACTCTCAGAATATACTGATTCTACTTGGATTACTTTACAATACAAGAGAAAAGATTTAAAAGAGATAGAAGTAAACAGTTAAAAGAATAAAGAAAGAAGAAAGATTGTCGAAAACACACATTAAGAGCGACGAAGTTTTCGTAGCTTTTTGATATATATATATATATATATATATATATATATATATAAGTGAACAGAGAAGTTATTTTACCGGAAGTCATTTATTTGTATGTTTATTTATTTATTTATTTGGGTTAAATTATTTTGCTTGTCATTATTTATTTTCATTTTTAATTTTTATTTTTATTTCTTATCTTATATATTTCTTTTTTTTTTTTTTTTTAATCGATGTTTTTATTAAAGTAGTACAATTTGTTTATATCGCTTATTTATCAGGTCATCCCATAAGTTCTGTCCGAATTTTGAATAAAGAAACAAGTGACCAATGTTACATTTAATTACAGATTCAATCAACAATGTATTTTCCCTGATTATCTATGACTTCCTTCCATCTATTAACAAGCTTACTAATTCCATTACTGTAAAATTCTTTTGGCTTTGATTCGAAGAACTCACAAATGTCAGTTTTAACCTCTTCCTGTGTTACAAAAGCTGTTTCTTCCAAATGATTCTGTAAGCTACGAAATAAATGGTAGTCTGAAGAAGCAAGATCGGGAGAATAAGATGGATGAAGAATTTTCTCCCGACCAAGTTCTTTGATCTTTTGTGACGTGATTCTTGCTGTGTTGGGCCGCGCATTGTCCTGATGAAACATCACCCCTTTTCGATTCACTAGAGCAGGTCTTTTTTTGCCTCAAAGCTTGGTTCAAACGCTCTAATTGCTGACAGTATATTTGAGGATTAATTGTTGCATTAGGTGGTATGAATTCAAAGTGAATTATTCCTTGACGATCCCACCAGATTGAAAGAAGAACCTTTTGCCCATAAAGTTCCTTTATCGGCTGTGGCTGGGGTCCTTCCCTTTTACCAAGCCACTGTCTACGACGCTTAACATTTCGATAAAAGATTCATGTTTTCCTTCATTTCCTTCAAAGGATGCTTCAAGAAGATTTTCATCAAACTCAACTGGACGTCCGGTTCGATCTTCATCTTCAACGGTTAAATCTTCACCTCTGAATTTTGCAAACCATCTTCTGAAAGTTCTTTCATTCAAACATTCCTCTCCATAAACTGAGTGAATGTTTCTTGCCGCTTCGGCTGCTGAGTTTCATTTCTTGAACTCATAAAGCATTATGTGCCTCAAATGATTCTTGGGTACTTCCATGTTAACAGGGTTTTAATCAGACAAAATTTAATTTTATTGTTCTCTGAAATAAAATTTGATCATTTAAATGCATCTAAACATAAAAATAATTTTCAGCCCCATTAGACATTATAAAATAGTCTTTAAATTTCGTTCATTTTAACAAAAAGTTAATTTTGGACAGAACTTATCGGATTACATGATAATAGTTTTTTGTTTTGGTTTAGGAAGATAATTAAAAGCTATTTATTCAATTTTGGAGTTGATTGTTGTAGTTTATTGTAACTATTATTTTGGTAGGAGCAGCTTTTAATTTGTTTATTACTTCATGTATTTATTAGGATTGATTATCTTTATTTGTTTTTTCTAACGGTTAATTTATCAGGATCAGTCTGTTGGTTTATTTATTTATTTATTTATTTATTTATTTGGATGAATTTAGATTAATCTATTTTACTTGTTTTTTATTATTTATTTATTATACTGTATATTTTTATTTACTCTTTTCGGTTTTCGATTTTTAAGTAAAGTAGTATTTTTTTTCTTTCATCGTTATATAACTGTAATAGCTATTTTTTTCGTCCGATTTTTGGTTTGATTTTTATAGTCTAATATTTTGGTCATAATGGTTTCTTAATTTGTTTATTATTTATTTAAGTTCATTGACTTTGTTTTTTTTTATTTTTTATTTATTTATTCTATTTCGTCTATTCTAACGGGTGGGATTTGGTAATTTGTTTGGGTTAATTTATTTTGCTTATTTTATTAATAATTTTGTTTATTTTTTTTTCACTTTTCGATTTTCAAGTAACGTAGTAAAAATTTGTTTTGATGTCTGCAATTTTTTATTTAATAATTTGTTTTGGTCTGGGAAGGTAATGATAGCTATTTTTTCCTCCAAACAAAGTTTGCAAGTTTTTGTTTGGTTGTTGTAGGCTGATGATATTTTCCATATTTTCCAAGATATTTTTGGTGTGATCTGCGTTTTGTTTTTAATTTCCCAGATATACTTAGAAAGCATTGTGCTGTACGCATAATTACTATTTGTGAAAGATGTTTTGTGTGTATAATTTCTTTGTTTCCAGGGTCCTTCAGTTACTCCTAGGTATACTTTTTCTTCATTATCTGGTGATTTATCGTGGCTTGGTATATTACGTTGTTTTGTAAACAATTACCGTTTAAGGGACATTCATGCTTTATTCTGCAGTTGCACGTGGATTTAATTTGTTCGTGTAGTTTGTTGATAATTTTCCTGTTGTGATATTTTATTATTTGTGCCATGTTCTCGGTGCAACTCTAGCTGATTTTTACTGTGTTTTTGTTGAATATTTTAGTGTAGGGTGCTTGATTCCGGGAAGTGTTTGTGTAAGAGTTTGAAGAATATTTTTTCCTACGTTTGTTTTTACGTTTTTGCTGTACGGTGGGTTGAACCATATGATATTTCTTTTCCTGTTGGCCTTTTTTGTGATCTGTGGTGAGTATGTGAGTGTTGCTGGGAATCCACTATCTTTTAGGGCTGTATCGTAGTCTTTATCAGCTTTGTTAAATATGGATTCATTGAAGGAATTGTCGGAAAGCCTACGGTTAATCGGTTTTGGTATATGTTTGATTATAGAAGGCGGGTGGTTGGAAGATGTGTGTCTATAGAGTCGTTTATCATTGGGTTTTCTGTATGGTTTATATGTGCCTTTTCTTAAGTTGAAGGTTGAATCTATCTATCTATCTATATAGATAGATAGATAGATAGATAGAAGTAAAAGGTTTGTCATTTGGCGCTAATTGATGTTACTTTCATTATCCTGACACCAGAATTTGGTAGACGGACACAGCGGAAATTGTTCCGTCCACTCGTCAGGAGGTATCAGCAATTGACTATTTATACTTCTCTATTTTTTCTTTTTATGTGCATTTTTCATAACAGAATTATTATTAAATTAAACATATATATAGATATAGATAGATAGAGAGGGGGAGAAAGAGATTTAGGATTCGTGTCTTTCTTTCTAATGAAGTTTTTTTTTCTGATTCTTAATACATTGCTTAGATTTTGGAAGACGTCTTTCGTTATTCTCATATACCTTCATGTAATTTTTATCCGTCTTCATGGAATTAAGCCCTACGTTCGACGGCTCCATACATAGGTTTATCATCATAGTAGACATAATTTTATATTTGATCATAGATTTCCTGCGACGCATATTGTCCCAGACTTAATAATTTAATAACACAGCAATATTCAGTTTCTAATTTTAATTTCCAACGATCGTCGTTCATTACTTCAAATTTATTTGCTTCGAAAATATAAATCACAACCATAAAAATACAGAGAACAATGACAATTTTCAAAATTGGTGAAAGCAGAATATATAAGCCATATGTTATAATAAGGCAATCAAATAAAACAATAATTTGGCATTGCTGTAAAAGCGATCATATTCAGACGCAATTTTTTTTCGAACATCCGCTCGGAGATAGATGTAATCAGATTACCATAGATAACACTGAAAACAGCGAGTGATATAGATATGAACAAGATATATGTAGAAAGAGATATTAATACATATCTACCAAGATATACACTTCAATCTGAACAAAGTTAGATATGAGCAGAATAAGAAAATGCGAATATCGAAAAACAAGCAGATAGAGAAAAATGATAGATAGATAGATAGATAGATAGATAGATAGATAGATAGATAGATAGATAGATAGATAGATAGATATGAATATGCAGAGATATATAGATATAAAAATGAATTAGAAAAACAGATATTAGTTAACTGGCGTAGATAGATAGATAGATAGATAGATAGATAGATAGATATGAATATGCAGAGATATATAGATATAAAAATGAATTAGAAAAACAGATATTAGTCAACTGGCGTATAGATAGATAGATAGATAGATAGATAGATAGATAGATAGATAGATAGATAGATAGATAGATAGATAGATAGATAGGAAAACGTAAATGGAAACAGGCCGAGGTGGATAAGTACATGTTTAGCTTAGAATCGAAATATATCAAATATCGAGAGAACTAATATTTATTCTAATTCGCATGCAACTTAATAGTGATGCAGTTATAACGACTATAATATTAATGATAGTGTAGATAGACCTCCTAAAAAATGCTGGAATTATTGAAAAAATAGCTAGAGCACTATTTGCAGTTTCGCCCTAACGATACGAATATGCATTTGTAATGTAAACAGACTGACTTGTGGAGTAGACATAGCAACTAAACCACTATTAGTAGTGTAGAGATAACTATTAGAACACTATTTGTATTGCAAACAGAGCAACTAGATCACTATTAGTGGTGACTACAGAACAATTAGAACATTATAATGGTGAAGATAAAACTACTAAAACACTATTAGTACTTTGGACAGCCCAACTAGAACATTGGTAGTGTAGACATAATTAGAACAGTATTAATGGTATTAAATAGGAAACTATTAGTGTTTTAGACAGAATTAGAACAACATTAAAGGTGTATACAGAACGATTAGAACTCTATTGGTAGTGTAGATAGAATGACTAGTAACATATTAGTGGTTAAGATAGAACGACTACAATATTGGTAGTGTAGATAGGCCAGCTAGAAAACTATTAGGGCAGTAGATAGAACAACTAGACCAATATTACTGGTATAGACAGAACGATTAGAACACTAATGATAGTGTAGAAAGAGTTATTAGAACGCTATTGATAATATAGACAGAAAAACTAGAACCCTATTAGTGTTGTAGGCAAAACGACCAGGACACAATTGATAATATAGACAGAATAACTAGAACGGTATTAGTAATGTATAAGTAACTAGAAAACAATTAGTGGTTTATACAGAATAACTAGTACAATATTAGTGGTTTATACAGAAGGATTAGAACAGTATTGGTAGCGTAGACAGAATAACTAGGACACTATTAGCAATGTTAACAGAATGTTTAATATAACTATTTTGTGTGTTGTTGGAAGCGCTTCTACATTAGACGACGACGGTCATTCTCTTAATATTTTATAAAATATCTTTCCGACCCACCGACTAAAAAGAGCAATTTAGAGACAACCAATTAGGTTCAAAGAAAACTGAAGATTGAACAAAAACAATGAAACAAAAGAAGAAAGTTTTATTTTTGCCGATTTTTTTTTTATGTTTATCTATTTCTCCATTTCTAATACTTTTCACATTTTTTCACCTCGCCATATCTTTCTTCCATTTTCATCTTCTTTTGCTTGCTTTTATTGTTCATCTTTTTTTCTGGTTTTCAATCATTTTATTTCGTCCCGTCTCGACTGAATCACGTCTGTAAGCTTTCCATGTTTTCATCGCTACGTACTTAAACGAACTGAAACGCTAAACTCTCGACTCCAAATTTATTAATCCACAAACACGCTTCGTATATACACAATTACTAACACTAGCTGAATCCAGCCCAAGGAGAATATTTAGGGTGTGAACATTGGTTCACACCTAAATATTCCCCTATTTAACCTTGTGCTGGATTCAGCTAATGTTGCCCTGTCCATTTGAGAGGGTCTGCTTGATCACTTTGAAAATCAATACTTTGAATAATGGCTCCAACGAATCGCCAAACTAGTACGACAAAAATATTGATAGATATTTCATTCTTTAAAAACTGTTTTCTTTTTAAAATGTGATGCTTCAAAAAGTATGCAGTCGTGGCTTTTCACAGGTTCCTTTTTTTTTTTAATTATCTCTGAATTACGATACAGCCTTGTGAAAGATAGTGATGTTTGCTTTTTGAATTCAGGGTCTTCCTTCTATTAGACTGTTTGCTACCAAGTTAAATTTGAGAAGGGAAGTGGTGGATTCGTGCTTTTCGCAAGGTCAATGGTGCAGAACTGAGTGCAACAGATAGAGTCCAAGTTCATTTGTGCAGCCTTATGTAAATGACATATTTTATATCCCGCAACCTTTTCCCTAAAGACAACGTCGAAAGCCAGTCGCTACTGTTTTATTATTTTCATGGCAAATGTTCGAACAAGCTCCATGCTTTAGTTGAACAAAATCAAACCTCTACAACTAAGACCTGCAGTGCTGCATCCACTGTGTCAAACAACTCTCACTCGCTCCGTATTCCAATTGTAAGGAGGAAGTTCACATTTACAGCTTTTTTACCACCCATGAACCGGTGTGTTATGGAACACACTGCGTGCGGATATTTCTCTAGACATTATAATTTTAACTTCTTCAAGAGGTCAATTGTTACTTATCCTCCATCCCCACATGATCTACTTTCTACTCTTATACTTATGCCACACATCTTATTTGGTAACGCTCTACCTTGACTAGCTCTTTCGCCTTGAATTGAGTGAACATTAGTAAAAAAAATTGTTACTTATCATCTATCACCACATGATCTACTTTCTACTCTTATACTTATGCCACACATCATATTTGGTAACGCTCTACCTTGAGTAGCTCTTGCGCCTTTAATTGAGTGAACATTAGTAAAAAAATTGTTACTTATCCTCTATCCCCACATGATCTACTTTCTACTCTTATACTTATGCCACACATCTTATTTGGTAACGCTCTACCTTGAGTAGCTCTTGTGCCTTGAATTGAGTGAACATTAGTAAAAAAGTAAAAAATAAAAATAAGAGACTGAATTTGAACTCGGGTCGCCGATTTAACTTTTCACTACCAATACATGCTACAAATTGGTTATCTTCTTTCAAACAGTTCATACCGACTTTTCTTCCTCACCAACTGAAAATGACCTCGAGCTCCGTTTTGCGTTTTACAGGAAGTCGAGTGAAAATATATATATATATTTTTTTTTTACGTTATGTTGAATTGTTAACATCATTTGAGCCAAAAGTGTCCTGTTCTCAGCTTCGCTTTTCCTTGTAAATATGGATTATGCTAATAGCTACCATTCTCAGAAAACACTTATCATGTCGGGTATAAGAAAAACTTCCCTTTATTACGCCTCTAATCCCCGTTACACGAATCCGGCTATCTCCATTCATAATCAGCATTGTGTTATCGCATTTATAAGCCAAGCTGAATACTTCCTCTCCATTAACTTTTCTTCTCAAGCTGCTTATCGACAAGAACATCCAAAGGCATGAGCGACATTTCGTTTCGATTTCTATTCAATCGTTATTCATATAAAGTACATATTCTCACACCTGCAAATCGTAGAGAAGCAGACATGAAGACAAAGTAACTGAATTTATTACCAAAATCTATGTTTTCGTAATAAAACAGGCATTAACCAACCAATGTTAACAAATGATTCCGGGTGTAAAATAAATAGCTGGTTCTTCGTTTCCGAATATGTCTGTCTGCTAACCATGACACCACGTCGAGGTGCCCTCAGTGATTTTCTAAGAGTAGCTTAGATGTAGCACAAGACCGGAAGTATGGGGTACCCAGTGAGAGTCGAACTCACTACTCAATCGTAATTGATCTAGAGGCAAGTTTGCCGAGCATTACACAATTTCGATGTGTTTTTCTAAGCGTAGCATACATGTCGCACAAGGCCGGAAACATGGGGCACCTAGTGAGGATCGAACTCGCTACTCAGTCGTAATTGATCCCTAGAGGCAAGTTTGCTAAACATTACACCACATCAAAGTGCCCAGCACACACGTATGCATATGAATATATCATTATATTTCACACACACGCATATAAATGATATATCATTATATTTCGAGAGAATTATTGTCAGATAGATAGATAGATAGATAGATAGATAGATAGATAGATAGATAGATAGATATGAAAAGAGAACTGAGATAGATAGATAGATAGATAGATAGATAGATAGATATGAAAAGAGAACTGAGATAGATAGATAGATAGATAGATAGATAGATAGATAGATATGAAAAGAGAACTGAGATAGATAGATAGATAGATAGATAGATAGATAGATAGATATGAAAAGAGAACTGAGATAGATAGATAGATAGATAGATAGATAGATAGATAGATATGAAAAGAGAACTGAGATAGATAGATAGATAGATAGATAGATAGATAGATAGATAGATAGATATGAAAAGAGAACTGAGATAGATAGATAGATAGATAGATAGATAGATAGATAGATAGATAGATATGAAAAGAGAACTGAGATAGATAGATAGATAGATAGATAGATAGATAGATAGATAGATAGATAGATATGAAAAGAGAACTGAGATAGATAGATAGATAGATAGATAGATAGATAGATAAGGAGAAAAAGAAATAACATAAATAAATAAAAAAGAAAATAAGACGAAGCCACCAGATAAACGATACAAAATATGAACCATCCACAAATTAATAAGATACAGAATCCTCCCTACTCTAGACATATCGAATAAGAAACAAGCGAGATAAGAGCTGTCATCTATAGAATCGGCAATTGGCTATATAAAGAGTATATAAGAGTATATAAGAGTATATATAGGGAGTGTTCAAAATGGCTTGAAGACTTATCCTCTACTGTAGCCGCTTTCCGGTAGACGCAACAACGTAAGCTTTTCACTAATCTATATTTATTTCCATGGTTAATGTTCAGAAGGACTCTACTCTTTCGTTCCACCATTTCAGACCTTTTTTTCAAATCGGTATCACCCGATCCAAGTCAGTAAAGCCAATAAGACGCGAGTGCTTAGAGGTTGTGGAAGAATTAGGAACAGAAACATTAATCAAGATCGGAAAGAGAAAAGAATAATCAGTAGATAGCGATTGATATTACATTTAAATTTTTGCTAATTAAAGTTGGCTGGAAAGCATGGAGCTGGAATGGATTTCTACAAGCAGGAGATGCGAGAAAAGAAACTGTTACCATAAAATTTAAGGTTACATCTAACCAGCTAAAATTGATGAGATCTCGACGCAAGTCTAGTCAGTCAGTTATGTGCCATGTGTGATACACGCTTAGGCGATCATGGATCTTTCGATACTGAACGCAGTAGGTTGCCATTTCTTTCTGCGGTGGACCAGTTGCCACCCAAGGCTATAGAACCCGATCTGTCCTGCTATTTACCAATAACTGGGGAGAGAAGAAGAGGATTCATACCTTTCTGAAGAGTATTAGCACGTAAGTGAATGTAATGGTTTCGACTGGGATTTGATCTCGGCTCTTCGATTTCTCAATCCGAGCCACTATCCATTACTCCACCGTCTAGTTCTTTTCTTAAATTCAAAAAGTGTAGGTACCATAGCAAAGAGTGATATTTATTTCGTAATACATATAAAAAATGTTGCATAAGGCCAAAATGGGAAATGGAAAAAGTATGGTTTTCTTCTGTCTTAAAATTAAACTTAGCTAACCACAATTACTGGCCCAAATATGTCACAATATTCTTATATTTTTTTTACGTTTTAATATCCTACCCTTCACAGCACAAGTCTGCTCGGAGCCAATCAGAGAACAAAGGGCAGCCTGCAAAGGCTGGCTAAGATCTTAGCTAAAGTATTTAACTCTGTGTTTAACATCGTTAAAGGTCGAAAGTTATCTGTCTCATTCCCACCTTTCTTCTCGTTGCGTAGCAATTTGATTACACTCCTGGTGAAGCGTTAAGTTATTGACCTCCGCTTCATACAGTTGTTGTAAATCAGTGCCAGCAAAAACAAAGACGGGTGACTGCCTCAAATAGAGTTTGTAAGGTAGACCATGTAAACTCAGAGATTTGTCCCAACTAACCAGCTTCAGCGCTTCTCAAATTTTCGGCTTTGTGATGTAATCCTCGCACCTAGACGCATCAGCCGCATCGAGGCGGGTAAAGTCAGCCGAATAGCGATTTTCCAAGCGTAGCTCAGATGTGGCACAAGGCCGAAAGTATGGGGCACCCAGTGAGGATCGAACTCACTACTCAGTCGTAATTGTTCTAGCGAGACAAGCTTGTTAACCATTATGCCAACTCGAGGTGCCCAAGTCAACCGAATAGGTGTCGAACTGAGCAGTGTTATCTCTAGTGAAAAGATCCGGAAAGAGGTCACGGAAAGCTACACATATGCCCGCGTTTGTAGTCACGGTCCGATTATCCGGTAGTGTAACGTACGCAACATGTCGATGAGACGCAATCCTAACTTCCTCTGCATGCAGTTCAGCGGCTATATCCGTTGCCTCAGAAGACATTCTTTTTAACCTAGCCCTAACTACCAAAGATTGGTCCTTCTTGACAAGCAAGGAGGCCAACTCTGCTCGAGCTAAGTCTACGTTCCCACTATCAAGGGATTTGATCGCCCGATCAACTTTTTCCTCACATGCCCTTTGCTAGATTGAGTTAACGACTGTAATTAGCAACCAACGACCTAATTTTTGGATTTTAGTTTGTCCTAACACACATTCCTAACCACAGACCCAGTCAATTCCCGCTGTATGATTAATAGCAGCTGGTCCTGGAAATCTCTCTCACCAAGATACGTTCAATTTCCATCCATATAACCTTAGTCTTATCTAAGTTTACACAAGCCTAGACAAGGCTATGATCCGAGTAAACTATAGATTGAAAACTTGGACAACCTAAGAGGCCTACATCGACCCTCTTAAATATGACTCAGTCGAAGTAGCTAGAATTCACCAGTGTAGCCGCCTCCTATTCGTCCAAGTCCACACTACCTCTCGTGGGGGGATCATTACGATGCTTATTGAGATCAGATTTGTCGCTAAAGTCTTGAAATGGTTTCAAATACCGTTTGTTAGTACCCAATCTTTCTCCTATATGATCTATGTCGCGGTCAAAGACAGCGTTCCAGTCGCCTGCTAAAACTACCCGACGAGATGTCATCAAAAACAGCTCGATCCACCGAAACAAATTAAGCCGTTCAACATGGTCACTGGCCCCAATGAGACGAAGAGCCTTTTCCTTTATAGTAAAATCCAGCACGCAAAGCCTTCCCACCGGATCTGCGAAGACAAGAGCACACGTCGCATCCAACGACTTGCTCACCAGCCAGGAAACTTCTCTCGAGCGTCCATCAAAATATGCTGAATAAAGGGCAAACTTCCAAGACAGAATGATTTCAAAGTGGCGAGTTGAAAAAAGGTTCCCCTATAGACAACTTACATTCATCCCGAGACGCTGTAGATCGCAACTGAGCATCGCCCTGCGATACTCCGAGCTCAGGCCCCGGGCATTCACACTAGCTAACCAGAATGCCTAATGGTTTAGGGTTGCTCTTCTACATTGAACATGGCCGGGGTGAGGACACGGATAACCTGTCCCATTGAGTCTTGTCTCATCTCACTCTTGATGGTACTATCAGGAGATAGGCCACCAATGTCTCAGGGGAACGTGAGATTTAAAGCTCCATACAGGGAGGGTGAACGAAAAGCGAAGCCTACTAGAACAATGTTTGACATTATCGTCGTCGAAGAAAGCTAAAGGTGGATAAATATTGAAAGTGGCATTGGCTTCTATTATCGCCCATATTTCTTGGACACCCTGGCCAGATCTAATCACCGTCAGAATTCTCTTTGCCTGAGGAAAATTTGGTGGGGGGTCAACATCCATATTGTTGACCTTCTTAATGTTTAAAAAAATGTCAGGTCTTTTATTTTGCGGGACTGTTAGTAATTTATCCGCCTGTTCTTTGGAAACTCGGCACAGGTCTTCCCCTGTTTTAAAAAAGGGCTTGGATTTGATTTTATTTTTTGATGATGTTTCTGCAGAATTTGATGGAGGGGTTCATTGCCTTTTTTGGTGTCCACTTCTTTTCTTTGGTGAATTGATGGGGGTCTGTGCAGGGGATGGATTCGAAGTTATGGTAGAAGTAGATATTTGGAAGGTGATTTGTGAATGGATGGTTTTTTGAGGGTCGTCATTTTAGAAGAGGTGGGATTTAATGATCCTGTCATAAGAGGAGGAGGAGCAGCCATGGACTGTTTTTGGCGGATGGGGAATACGATGCTGAGGAGGAAGGGCCAAATGTATAACAAGATGATATTTGTGTTTTCCTATTTTTCTTCAGAGTTTCTTAAGGAAACTCTGAAGAAAAATACTTCTCGGCTAGGCTCATATTTTAAATTTTGTTGTCTGATTTTCTTCACGTAGCTGGTGTGGGCTTCGCTTTTAGAACTGGTAGAGGGAGTGCGGCTGTTTTTTTGTTTTTTTTTACCCGTGGCAGCTTCCAGGAACAGATGTCTCGCTAACTGGAGATTTCCTTTGGTTTTACCGACGACCTGCCATTCTCCATTTTCCTTTCTTCCGCAATCACACAAGCACCAGTCAAAGGACACAAACGAGAGTTTTACCACACCGCTCCTGGTCACTGGCATGCCCATTACAGGCGAGACGGAAAGAACAGACAGAACCAAAGAGAGATTTGGGCTGGCGGAGGACAGAACACCAAAGGTCTTCTTCTCTGGGCAAGAAGAGGAGAGACAGTACAACAGTACCATAGCGGAGAGCCTATCCGAACAATTATCATGAATTTATATAAAAGACACAGAGAAGCAACCTTAAGGCGATGTGAAAATGACTAAGGCCGAGCCACCAGATCAGGACCAATAATACTGATGATTTTTCTTTGAATTTTATGAAGGAGCTCAAGATAAATAACAGGGGCACTGGGCCGTATGTGGCAGAAATATTCTAAGCATCGACGAATGGTAGACTTGTACATATGTAAGATAGATTTTGGAGATGAAAATTGTCTCGCACAACACAGTGAACTAATTTTCTTAGCAGCTGACCAAGCAATGGATTCAATACAACATGCTAAGATATATAGCTAAGATAGAACATGCTATATGGGTGGTGCAAAAATAATGTCGTTTTCTCACTTATGTTACTATGTGAGAAAACGACATTATTTTTGCACCAACCTAATACTTTAACGGAGTCGTAAAACCCTCATTTCCTTTGTATTCCTGAGTTAAGAATATAGTTTTATTCAGACAGTTGTTTCCCCGGGAACTGTCACTTTGTGAAACAGACCCCACAGTGGAGTTCTTCCCTGATCATTATAAGTGTTATAATTTTATCTCATCACCAAAATGTAACCGAGGGTAGGTTACTGAATAGAATAATCACACGAAGGTTGGGAACGAACGATAATACTTAGGACAAGAACAAGGCATATAAGATTCGCCAGGGCGCGTAGAAGTAGTCAACTGCTAGAAGTAAGTCAAGTGAATTCCACAATGAATCTCCAACTGCAGACCGCTGAAGATATCTACCAACTGCTTCACGCAGTTAGATATGGCACAAGGCCGAATTTAATTTGGAGTAACCGAGCCCGTAGGCTCAGCCAAAAATTCCCCATAGACCCCGTATAAAAAAAAGTCGAGACTCTGCCCGACATAGCCTCGTCTGGGGATGCTCTCTGTTCGGAGGTAGAGAGCTTAACCACACCAGCTAAAGATGAATCTCCAGCTGCCGGCCGGCCAACCCACACATACAGTATTCACTACTGTATTTATCGGAATGGGGCATACCCATTATCGTCCATAGGTATGCTACAACAGTAAGACACTTCAAGCCAATGACCAATTATTATCTCTTCTCCTTATCCTCATAATATTCACTTTCTACAACTCACTCTTTTATTCCTAACAAACACTCTTTTCCTCATTAATATTTTAACAGTAACCCTCTACTTTCAGTGGCTCCGAAATCTAGTATTGAGTGAATCTTACTATAAAGATATATGTACTTGCTTTTATTCGTCTGTGCATTGCATACTGCTGCCATATCTGGTCTGGTGCTCCTGCTATTCATCTCGAGGTTCTTCATAAAATCCAAAGAAAGACCTGTAATGCAATCTATCCTGACTGGCATCTCGTCTTCAGTCGCTTTCTCACCGACGTGACGTGACTTCCCTCTGTCTTTTCTACAAATATTTTCATGGCTACTGCTCTGACGAGCTTTTTCTCTAGTGTCCCGACTAAATGAATTTAAGCGTGCTACTAAACTGGCATCTAGGTCCCACTAGCTTACTGTCGAAATATGTAAATGCAACTGCCACTTCTACTCCAACAGTTTATTTTCTCGCACTTCCCGTCTGTGGAACTCCTGTTTACTTGTTACATTGATAGCTACAATCTCCAAAAATTTCAATGCAAATTTTTCGAATTTTCTTATTACTTTGAAATACACTACAATATAAATAAATTAGGAATGCTCTCATTTAATCACCATCGAGAACTTTGCTGCCTGCCATCAGCATGGCTGACGCTAGACACCGGGAGAGCTGCACCTTCTTTGCCTCATACTTTCAACTGACTTAAAGTGGAGCGACTACATCGAATCTATAACTGAAAGTTGGTTCACTGTGTCGTGCCAAAAGATTTTTCCTGTCAGAGTCCATCTTGCACATTTACAAATCTACCATTCGTCCGTGCATTGAAAACTACTGCCATATCTGGTGAAGGGGTCCTGCTATTCCCTTCGATATTTTTGACAAAAACCAAAGAAGGATCTGAAATGTAATCGATCCTGACTTAGCATCTCGACTTCAGTCACTTTCTCATTGATGTGACGTGGCTTCCCTCTGTCTTTTCTACAAATATTTGTATGTCTATTGCTTTTTTTTCGTGGTGTGCTGAATATATGAATTTAAGCGTGCAACTTGATTGGCATCTAAGTCTCAACCATTTACTGTTGAAACAGCTAAATGAAACTGCCGCTTCTACTCTAACAGTTTCTTTTCTCGCACTTCTCGCCTGTGGAACTCCCGTTTACTTGTTTCATTGATAACTACAATCTTCAAAAATTTAAATGCAACGTCAATCGCCATTTTCTATCTTTTTGAATCCTGTTCATCTTTTGTCCTTTCCTCAATCCTCCCTATAGTCAATCTTTTCTCTCACTTTCACCCCCTGTAACCCCCTACGTACTACTAGCATTTCCTCCTTGCTTGGGGTGAAATGATTTTTTAAAACGTGTACAAAACTGCATGTAACATAATCCTGATTGAAAAGCTGAAGACTACATCGATCAAGCAGCGATAATAAATAGATCAAGCAAAAAGAATATTTCATTGAATAATGATGGCTGCATTAAAATATTGAAAAATGAAATCTTAAAAAATAATATATCACTCAAGCAATTGCGCAAAATGTCACTAGCATACAACCGAGAAAATCCAGACTGCAAGTCGTTCTTATTTCTGGCATCAGAGCCTCGTTTCTACGCGTGCAACTGTCGGTGAAGATCCCTACTTACAAACGACCTGTAATTACGGATGGATTTAAATGCTACAGCCTGACACGCACGGCAACAACGAATGAAAACAGGAATGACAGGTCACGTGACGATATAACTTGCATTGTCGTCATCTGTCTTCTGTTTTCTGCGGCGTACCTGTTATTGACTCTGGTGTTATTTAATCGGACGCAGCAACGTACTGCCTCTGAAAGGGTCTGATTTTGAAACATGCATAAACATATTTTCTCGATACTGGCGAATATATATTGGGATTGAGCAGAAGTTCGTCGCGTAATTCAATAGGTGACTTTTGACCAGGTAATTTCGTTTTACACGAGAATGAAATCAAATGTAAAGAAGCATTGCTTGGGGATTAGCTGACATATTTTTATGATTTTATGTGTAAGTAGAGGTAATTTAATTTTTTGCTTTTGTTCGGTGTTTCTTTGTAGATTTAATAAACCGGATAGGAAGTTGTGGCGAGCCATGATCACACACGTTCTGAGGAGTAGCATATAAAGGAAGCATTGACGTACTCGGGTTTGAAATATACTAAAAAGTAAATTAATGTGATATTTCTTTTATTGTAGAAAAATACTTTCCAGACGTTCTTTACATATGAACACTTAATACGGAGCTGAAAGTTTATATTATTTTGAGTCACAATCAATTTCCGTTTTGGGAAACTATTATAATGACGAATGTGTCACCCTAAGTAACTTAATTTAAATTTAAATATATCATGACAGGTGATTAAAAAGGATATAATGTTCAACGCAAAAAGGAAGTGGGTTGACACAGATAAATCACCACAACCGAATCCAAGATCTGAGCTCCATAAAGACGAAGTAAATGGTCGTCAGTAAGAGGATGAGCCCGAAATGCGATCTGAAGGTCGGAAGCGGAAGTTTAAATATCTGGGAAGCGTCTTGACAGAGGACGCTAAGTGCGACACTGGGATCCGTAGGCGTATTGGGGTGGCCAAGGACGCATTCCAAAAGCTGGGCAGACTACTTCGAGACAGGAGGATATCTTTGGCAACAAAGAAAAAAATACTGAACTGTTACGTGACATCTGTCCTTCATTACGGCAGCGAATGTTGGACGATTTCCTCAAAGATGAAGAAGAGACTCGAGGCGACAGACACGTGGTTCTACAGAAGGATGCTAAGGATATCATGGACCGAGCGTGCGAACAATGATGAGGTCTTAGAGAGGATGCAAACAAGGAGGAGGCTTATACTTAACACCAGGAAGCGGCAGCTGAAATTTCTGGGACACATAATGAGGAAGGAGGGCCTGGAGAATCTGATACTCATGGGTCGAATAGAGGAAAAGAGAGACAAGGGAAAACAACGCATGACATACCTGGCGGGATTAAGTAAGTGGATGACAGAACATAATCTGGGAGAGGAAGTAGAGGGAAGGAACTTGTTGAGAGCTGCAAGGGATAGAGCGGGGGTGGATAGCCATGATCGCCTATGTCCTGAAAGAACATAAAAGCACATATAAAGATAAAGAATGTTGTGCGTGCGGTCGTATTGTTAGGATACTATTCATTTCGAATTCTTAAAAAACTAAATGTACATTTATCTGTCCAGCAGATGCAACGTGTCCATAAAAGAAAAAGAATGCTTCATAACCCTAAAGGATCACAAACTCGATTTCGAAGCAAATCCAACTACAAGAATTATCAACCCAATACGGTCTGAAATCGGCAAAATTAATAAGAAAATCCTAGAATGAGTCAACCAACAGATTAAGGATTACCTAGGATTGAAACTTTGGATTAATACCAAAGAAAGTAACTAACTGGTTTACTAACATCAAAGAGAAAACAAATTGTACACTAATACAGGTTGATATTGAAAATTACTACCAATCGATATCAAAGGAACTTTTCACGGATGATATGGATTTTGCTACTCAATATTTCATTTCGGAAAGCAACTTACGACCGTCAATTAGAAAACTGTTCCTCTCCTCCATGACAACGCTAGGCTGCATACAGTATGAATTACAAAGGAAAAAAGTTTGAACCAAGTTGGTCTGTTCTACCCTACCCACCATATTCACCTAACCTTGCGTCAAACAATTATTGCCTTTTTCGATTGTTGCATATAGCTTTGATGAGGACAATTTTTTGTAATGAAACCGAGATTCAAGACTTCGTTAAACTTTTACTAGGAAGTTCTTTTACTGATAAATGGCAACAATTGAATTTAAGTAATGGAGAATATATAATTGAATAAAATAAGAACTTTCTTCTTTTTTTTTAGATTAAAATTGATGAACGAAAGCAGAAATTATTCATGACTCAACGAAATAGAATGTGTTATTCTTTATATTGCCTTATATTGATGCTAACAAGAAAGTTTTTTTTTCGCATCAGACACTATTTGGAATAACAAATGTTGTTATCAGATTCTGATGGTTTGCATATTATCTTTTCTGCTTTTATTTAACTGCAAACCAAGATTATAATATTTGTTCTTCGTTCATTTCTCACACTCCGCTGAATAAACAAGTGCATTGTTTCGTATGTTCAGTGATTTTTTTATTCGGCCATTTTGTTTGGGCTCCATATCGAGAAACTATTCTTATTTTTCTTTTTTTTTTCCTTGTTTGTTTGTTCGTTTGCGCTACTTACTTTGTTGATAATCCAAAAACACTCAGAATTTTCTCTGGCTTGCTTACAGAAACAGTAATGGCGAAAAAAAATCAAAATTAGTCACACATCTTGCTGATGAAGCAGTGGGCCGACATAAATCAGATGGGATAAGCCAAAAACAGGGACTGAAAAAAAAATCACACCCAGTATTACAAGGTAGGTGGAAAAAAAACTCCCTATTGAAAATTACTTGTAACTTTTACTGATATTATCACATTTGCACGAAACAAAATATATTATGATTCCTTAAAGTGGTAGAACTTCATTGCTAATTTCTGTTTTTCTTTCAGAGTGACTAGCAGATGGACAGAAAAAAAGAATTCAGCAGATATACAAAAATAGAAAGGGGTGTAAGTCAAGGTTATGTCTTTTCACCGAATTTATTCAACCCAGACAGTGATTTACTTCTGAAAGAATTCGAATTCCTACCAGGTTTCATTATTGGTATCCTCAATCCTAACAATCTCTATCTATAAAAGTCAGGATGTGTGTGTGTAACGAATGCACGGACGCAATTTTCGACGGATTTGCACCAAAATTTACATGCACATGCTCCAAGTTAACGGGAAGGCCAAGACCGACTTTGCATTTCCCAACTCCCATCGATAGTGGAAATAATCGATTTTGTCATGCTTCTACGGCAGTTTTCATGTAGTTTTTGGCCATTTTGCACTGGCCAGAGTGAGAGCCTATAGCTGGCTGCCACGAATAGACAGGAAGATTCTTTTGGCCAGCGTGTAAGCCAACAGGTGACTGACTGACTGACACGAATGTTAACTAGCATGATAGCATGCAAAAAAATCGATAGCTGCATTCGTCACAAGTGGGGAAAAATTTAAATCTGCATGGCACTTTACTCCAATTGGCTCATTCACTTGCTTAAACTCAACGTTGATTCTGATTCCGCAGAACTGGGTTGGGTGTGAAAAAGTATTTGTTGTTATCATTCTTTTTTCATTCGGTTTTTCCAGTTACGAGTCCTTTTTTTAAAGCTGATCGTTTTGTGTTCATTTTATTTAGTTCTTTTTTCGTAACAGATTTAAGTGTGAGATAGGCAAGAAGTAAGGCATGTAGCAACATCAGCACGGCAAAGGACACTCCTTTAAAGGCAAGGAAGGGCAAAAATGTTTTAAGTCAAGTGATATCGATTGCTGTATGAGTCGTACGATTTTTGAATCAAGCACGGGCAACGCTGGGCCATACTGCTAGTATAAGATATGCAGATGACACAGTGCTGATAGCAGACACAGAAATGAAACTAGAAAAGCTCCTAAAGAAGGTAGCGAAGGAAAGCGAGAAGAAAGGACTAAGTGTAAATTGCAAGAAGACAGAATGCATGGTTATCCGCAAAAAGATGAGCCTAAAAAGCAAATTGCAAATTAAGGATACTAAAATCAAGCAGGTACCGAAATTTAAATATCTGGGAAGTGTTCTGGCAGAGGAACGAAAATTACGATACTGAGATCCGATGACGTATTGGGATGGCCCAAGGTGCATCCCAAAAGCTAAGCAGAGTATTATGAAAAAGAAAGATTTCGTTATAAACAAAGAAAATAGTACTGAACTGTTACGTGATATCTGTCTTCATTTATGGCAGTGAATGCTGAACAAACTCCTCAAAGATTAATAACACACTTGAAGCAACAGAAATGCGGTTCTACAGAAAGATGCTGAAGATGTCATGGGATGAATATGTGAGCAACAACGAGTTTTTAGAGAGAATGGAAACAAAAAGTAAACTTATACTTAACACCAGGAAGAGACAGTTGAGATTTCTGGAGAACGTAATGAGGAAGGATGGCTTGGAAAATCTGATACTCACAGGACAGATTGAGTGGAAGAAGGAAAGAGGAAAGCAGCGCGTAACATATTTGAGAAACTGGATGGCAGAACTGGGTTTAAGAAAAATAACAAAAGGACAACAGTTATTAAGGGCTACAAGGGACAGGATGGTGCGGAGGGCCATGATTGCCTAGGACCTGAAGAGTCACGGCACATAAAAGAAGAAAGGTATCCCAGAATGGCACAACGCCTGACACTGCGGTATTTACTCTTTCCCCCACCAGGACGAGATGTGACACAAGGTATTTTTAAAGTGGGGACCCGAGCGCGTGCAACCGGGCAAGGGACAAAAATTGCTCACAGACCCCGCAACCGCCGGTTGCGCTGGCCTCGGTGCGAGCACCGATCCCTCCTTCTGGTTTAATGGGAGGGTGCGGCCTAGGGCAGCTGTTCCCCAGAGCTGAGCGCCTCTCAGTATAATTTTCTCAGCTGACCCTGTGTCCTTTGGCAGAGAAGCCCCTGGGCGCACTCTGCCCAAAGACAGAGACGCAAGTGAGAGGTGATAAGCTATACATTAGAAAGGAGGAATTTTTGCGCTCAATTCCTAACACTGCATGATCATGCTCAGGTAGCACTCTGTTATAATGTGTTACAGCCCGTGCAGAGATGGTGGCGCAGTGTTCATGGACTTTGTGTTTCAGAAACTGTCATTCAATGCTGAGAAGTACGGAATCTGCGATAGATAGCCACTGGAACTGTCGTCCTGCAACATCCAGATTGGAAGAAAATGTGCAAAACGTAGAATTTTAATATTGTACTTTACTGCTACCATTATACTGTTCAAAATAAAACGTTTTACGAAAATCATCCAATAATTAAGGAAGTTATTAACGATTTTAAATAGGAAATTTCTTTCCACACATTCTGTATTAAAAAAAAAAACAAAAAAAAAACGTTATTCTGATCAAAGTAAAAGCAAAAAAAAAGATAAGGGTACTGACATATAAAAATAATTTATGTGCGAATATAGTTGTCGATGTTTGTAGTTTGGGCAACAGATACCGTCGGTGAAAATGGAACCGACGAACCGAGTTCAATATTCGGACATGTCAGTGTCTGTTTTTTTCGAAGGGGAGATTATTAATGTTCGCACTATACAAGGCTCAAAAGCCACTCAAAATCGAGGGTTACCTGAGTGGTAAGACTATGAGGTAAGAGGCGCAGTTTACGATTATATGTGAGGAAAATAACGGTTAACCCTAAACTTGAACACGTTTGTAGTGCTCAGGAAAACATCCTCGTGAGAGTCATTTCCTCAAAGTGGCGGTTCGTATGAAGGAGGTGTTCAAGTGGAACTTACTTCTTACTAATAGAATACAAAGGAAAGGAGGTTAGTCTGCTTCAGTGTATGCGGCGGGTCTTAGCTGTGCGGGTTAGAATTGGTGGAACTAAGGAAAGTAGTTTGTCTGAACATGTTTGATGTTGGAAATAGTGATAGATCAGCATCACAGGCACATCTAATCGTGAATCTGCACTTCGTGGTTATCAGGTTAACTTCCAAGTCAGCCCTCTGATGTATCTGGCTACTCTTATGTTCTGGTGTGACTCTGGGTGAAAAGTCTGCTTTGGTATCACTTTATGATATCTTTAGTGTCCCAGTAAATTTTAGGGTCATCGCAGATCAACTTCTCTTAGAACGAATGTTTTTTTTATTGACATTAAATTCGATTCAGTCCATCTGGCATTTCCTGGCTTTCACATACTACAAAGCTTATTTAATACTGCACTATGAAATGTCTGTTTCATTGTAATTTTGACAATATTCGAATTTAGATTTGGTTGGGTGCGAAGTGGGATAGAAAAGTGAAAAAAGATTAAAGTTATTGATTTACTTCTTGATTTATTAGGTTGGTGCAAAAATAATGTCGTTTTCTCACATAGTAACATATGTGAGAAAACGACATTATTTTTGCACCAACCTAATGTCGTTTTCTCACATATGTTACTATGTGAGAAAACGACATTATTTTTGCACCAACCTAATAAATCAAGAAGTAAATCAATAACTTTAGGTTGGTGCAAAAATAATGTCGTTTTCTCACATATGTTACTATGTGAGAAAACGACATTATTTTTGCACCAACCTAATATTTGTTAAGTCTAATATTTCAATGCAGTGTTATTTTATATGTGTGACAGTTGTCTATATTCATGAACTGGAATAGGTAGGTCGTTTCGGGGCCTTTTTCCATCACGACTACTAATGTACGGGAAGCCCTTGTAAAGCTAAATGGTTTCATTTGAACATCAGGGCAGAAACATAGATAAATCAACAAAAGTCATTTAAAAAAAAGAGCAACCGAAATAATAATAATAATAATAATTGCTTCTTCTGATAGGAAAAAAAATCAGTTTAGATGCATCTTATATCTGTTGAAGAGTTAGAATATGAGAGTAAGCTTTTAGCGCGAATGCTAACATCTGCGTAGATACTGGACAAATGTCTACGCCAGACTCCATCACTTCGAGAACCTTTAATAAATTTAATACAAATGTATAACGAATAGTGATAATGGCTAGAAACTACTTCAAGTATTGACATAATTTTTTATGTGTATTAAGAGTTTTTTCTTCGATTTTATTAACTAAATCAAAATTCAACACTTTTTTTACCTGAGAACTTTTTTCTATTACCCATAGCCAGAATCCATTTTCCTGTCCAAACGTCATTTGGTTTTTGGGTCACACAATCAAAAAAAAAAAACAAAAAAAACAAACTGAATATTTTCAGCAATAAACGATTTTCAGCAATAAACGATTTTCAGCAATAAAGGACAAACCTCAATGGATGGCCTTAACAGTACTTTCCATAGCTACAGATATTTATCCAAAAATAAAAACATAAAACGCCTCGGTAGAATTTGGAAGACCATAAATGAAGTTTTTATTTTATAGAAAGCGAACCTGATAAAAAAAATGCAAAAATGTGTTACTTACCTTCTCCCTCACACTGAAATGGAAAACTAGCGAATATTGCAAAAGTCTGTGCCTACTCATAAATTCACCACGTCATCTTTCAAGCGGTTGTGTTTTTTATCCATATCAAAGAAGCCTTGACGGGCTCCAGAAGCGATTACGCTGCTTTGTGGGTCACGAAATTATTTTCAAATCTGCAATCCCTATCACAGTGACAAAATAGTGCTAGCTTCTTACGATCTACTCTCCTTAATTCCACCCGTTCAGACCTTCACAGCTAGGTCCCGTCATAATGCGTACACGGCATCAAAACCTCTTTATTTCTTTCGTATTTCTTTGGTATGGAATCAGTTCCATTCAGACAGCTTGTTCTCAAGAACTATTACTTTTTGGAACAGACTCCAAGAGGATACTTCCCCGACTACTATAATCAACCGATATCTACCTTTCATATCCTCAGAATTCGTGTTATAACTTTCGTACAACGTTCGTAGATCTGGTTACTTTTACTGTAATAAAGATTACAATAGTTCAGTGCGGCAATGCGTACGACTCAAACGCTACACCTTGCAACCCATTCTGCGACGACCGTTACTATCAGATGTTTTACTCACAGCGAATGGACGAGTCCATCTTCAACAATTAATATAGGGAAGATCGGTCGCCTTTCTACACAATATGCAACCCCTTTTTCTATTTCTCCTCCTCCTCCTTCTTCTTCTTCTCCTCCTCCACTGTTAGTTCTCCTCCTCCTCCTTCTTATTCTTCTTCCTCTTCTCCTCATCCTATTCCTCCTTCTTCCTCTTCCAGTTTACGGCTATATCACGTTGAAGCAGTAGCTAGATGGGTGACCGTTTGGGTTCAACAGGTGCTGTAAGCTTGAATATGCGGGCAGTGTAATGAACAACGGCGAACCGAGTTCAAATTCCGGACGTGTTTTTTTTTTATTCATTAAGGTGCAAACATTCTTGGGGAATGCATGAATCCACCTCTTCACCCCCAGCTATGGGTTAATTAGCTTGTATCAGTAAATTGTTATTATCTCCAAAAAATAATAACGTAAAAAGATTTTCTGGCTTTAAATAACCTGCAGTGGGTTGATAAGACTTACAAAGCAAATCAATCAATGAATCTAAGCTCAACCGATATCTACTTTACATATTCTCATGATATGCAACTCTTTCCTCAATCTCCTTACTTTACGCCCTTACAATAAACTCACTCAATAAATCTATACCTAAAGTGGCTCTTGTGCCTTGTATTGGGTGAACTAAATTTTTTAAAAAAATCTTTTGTCCGCAACGTTTACCCCAAAAGAGTACAGACTGATGATTTTCTGAAAAGGATCATATGCCCGACCAAGATCGATGCATACTAGTGAAGGAAGACGAAAGAATGGTGATCCAGCAAAGGGAAAGTATTTTGTTGTTTTAATTTGTTGATGTCTAAGAATTTTTAGCCAGTTATTTTTACGGGGCAGGAAGCGAACAGACACCGGCTAAGTAATGATTTTATCCATAAGCGTTGCACTGAATTTGTAAACAAGACTAAACGAGATACGCTGAATACCTGTAGTTATCCACACTGTCATCTGTCTGGCTTATCGATTGTTTTCTATTCTTGCTGGAGAAAAAAAATATGAAGACCAGAGTATTTGCTTTCATGAAACGACGCCGACATGATTAGTACTTTTGTTTCATGTAACAGGGTTTGTTTGTTTTTTTTTTAATTCTTTGCCGATAACAATACACAAAAACGACATCTATATTCATCTTCTATGACAGGTCCCTTCAAGACTTGGAAGCTCATGTCTCTTCACAATTTCATGTGCTTTGTGAATTAATGATTTTTTTTTCCTTTTGCTATCTCTCCCAATCCTTCTTCTGTCAATGTCTAGCCATCGTTCGATGCCCAAAACACTTGTATTAGCATATGTAATTTTCCTTTTTAGGAATCAATAGTAATGACAAATCTACCATCCTGAATATTAATTCAACATTACTGTTAAGAAGAAATTTGGATTACACTAACATACCTTAGTTTTGGATGATAGTAGCAGCGGCTTCTTCTTCTTCTTCTACATGAACGTTGGTGATCATGGCTCTCCAGAATTTCCTGCCCTGTGTAAGGCTTAGTAATTTTTATCTTTTTTGCTATCTCTCATAATCCTTGTTCTGTCAACGATTTACACAAGCCCGTTAGGTAAGTTATTCGCTGTTTTCCTGTTCTTGTGAGTGTCAAATTTTCTAATCCATATTTCCTCATCGTGTGCCCTACGAATTTTAACTGTCTCCTTCTGGTGTTAAGTATAATTTTCTCTTTGTTTCCGTTTTCCTGAGAACTTCGTCGCTTACGTGCTAATACCCTTGGGAAAGGTATGAATCCTTCCACCCCCACCAACCTATGGGTAAATAGCAGGACAGACCAGGTTCTATAGCCTTGGATGGCTACTGATCTAACGTAGAGGAGGCGTTTTGTCCTTTAGAACTTAATCCTGACTAAAGTGATATATACGTTGATGCGACTATACATGCACACGAATCAGGAAGGATGATGGGAATTTTGAATTGTTTTTTTTATTATATGGTCTTACCCATATAGTCTGACTGATTTCATTTCATTTCTTTTTGCTTATGTTTCCATAACGCAGAAAGAAATGGCAACCTACTGGAGGGAAAAAATCTGCCTCGTCAGTCATGAAAGCCTAAGCGTGTATCGCACATGGCACATTAACTGACTGATCTTGGACTGCTACTTTTGATGACTAGCATACATTCTGTCTTCTTACAATTGATGGTTAATCCGAGATTTACCTTGGCCCCACTACCACCACCACCACCTCTGAGTCAGGTCCTGACACAAGGTAGTGTTTTTAACGTGTTTCCATAAGGGCCGCTGGTCTAAGCTGGTCTTGTCTAAGCTGGTCATAGCTTGTCTGAGCTAGTCATAACCGGCCATTTCATCGCTACGTAACAGATGCTTCGCAACGGTAAGGGGAAACGCAAAGGAGGAGAGAAGACCTCCGGCACGGAACAGATACTACAACCGTAGCATCTACTCCGACGTGGGAAAAAATCCATCTCCGCCCCTGCCAATCCCTCCGAAAGAATCCGGGGGGTGGGGGGGCCAAAATTAATGGTTAGTCCTTTCCTTTACCACCTTCTCCAGGGTTGTCTGTAGTTTATTTTCCGTGTCTGCTATCGACCTTGTGTTATCTACATATCGAATGTTGTTAATACTGTGATCGCCAATAATAAATCCTAGTACAACTTCTATACTAGTAATGTTCATTTTGTCATCAAATCAGCATAGAATCGCATATTTCTTTGACTAGAAACACATTAGTCTGCTTTTATAGCTCGCATTTCTTATGCTCGTGTTTTGTTGCTCTTTATGTATTTTAATTTAAACACAACAGAAGCTGTAATATCGTGATAATGATTATCGAACAATCAGCTTTTTGGTTTAAAATTAAAACAACGCCTGTTCAATTCGATTACGAATATTTTTTTCTAAAAGTGAATAGAAACTGATTTTTAAAAAATGGCTAATCTGTAGCGATTTAATTTTTTTTTATCTTGACAACGCGAAAACTTTTAAATTAACTGTCAAAATATAAAAAGCTGGTATCGGGGAATTATACCAGCTTTTTCTCTTCAATTCTCTTAATTTCAACATGTCTCCGTTTCTTCCAGCGAGATTTAAGAGTTAAGAATTGTTAATTATTTATTTTTATACAAAACGTAGAAAAGTTTTCGTGTGACGCATTTTCTCCTTTAGAAATTCATCCTGATATTTACGTTGATGCGACTACGCATGCGCACGAATGAGAAAGGATGATGGGAATTTTAAATTATTTTTTTAATGTTTTTGTCTAGTCTGAGCGATTTCATTTAGTTTCTTTTTGCTTATGTTTACACTATTTACATCATTCAGACTTTTGTCCTAATCCTTATTGCCATATTCATGACATTTTGGCTGTTTCACACTCCAGCCTTCTTCCGGATCTGTCTATATTTCTGAGGTGAGGTATTGTAACTATTTACACTATTTACATTATTCAGACTGTTGTCCTCAACTTTATTGCCATGTTCACAAAGTTTGGGCCATTGTACGCTCAAGTGATGTACATATGTTTGAATTTCAAACTAAACCCTTTATTTAGTCCACGGGGGTAGATTGTTCTAATCCGATGTGCAATGCCTTTTTTTTGGGGGGGGGGGATATCTCAGTTAATTCCCTTTAGTAACTCAACTCTCCATGTTTTTGTTCTCTCTGCTGCAACAGATATTGAATCCACAACTCTTTCAATCAAATAACTTGTTGGATCACTCAACCAACACTTTTATTCACTGGACTATGTATCCTGAAGGATTCGTTGAGTAATCTAAAAAGTGACTTGACCCAAAATTTTGTGAGTTCAATATCTGGCCACTGCAGAGTGAATAAAAATGTAGAAAGTTAATTTTACTAAAACTTTTATTTCTCTCTTTCCTCAGGGATTAATATATTTTATTTCATCAACCTCCTTTCAAAAATGAATCTGTAAAAGAATTGTGTACATTTCATTCTGTGCAATTGTAGTAGAGAATCCAAAAGTAAGGCCAGCTATATCTGTCTATATTTCTGAGATGACGTCTTGTAACTATTTACATCATTCATACTGTTATCCTCATCTTTATTGCCATATTCATGACATTTCGACTGTTGCACACTCTAGCCTTCTTCAGGATCTGTCTATATTTCTGAGGTTAGTTATTGTAACTATTTACACTATTTACATCATTCAGACTATTATTCTCATCTTTATTGCCATATTCATGACATTTCGACTGTTGCACACTCTAGCCTTCTTCAGGATCTGTCTATATTTCTGAGGTTAGTTATTGTAACTATTTACACTATTTACATCATTCAGACTGTTATCCTCATCTTTATTGCTATATTCATGATATTTCGACTGTTGCACACTCTAGCCTTCTTCAGGATCTGTCTATATTTCTGAGGTTAGTTATTGTAACTATTTACACTATTTACATCATTCAAAATCTTGTCCTCAACTTTATTGCTATATTCATGATATTTCGACTGTTGCACACTCTAGCCTTCTTCAGGATCTGTCTATATTTCTGAGGTTAGTTATTGTAACTATTTACACTATTTACATCATTCAAAATCTTGTCCTCAACTTTATTGCCATGTTCACAAAGTTTTCGCCATTGTACGCTCAGGAGACATACGTTGGAATTTCCAACCAAACTCTTCATTTAGTCCACGAGCGTAGATTGTTCTAATTCCACGTGCCATGGCTTTTTATTTTTAGATATCTCAGTTTCAGTTATTTCCCTTTAGTAACTCAACTCTCCAGGTTTTTGTTCACCCCTGCTGTGGCCAGGTATTGAACTCACAACTCTTTGGGTGAAGTCACTTTTTGAATTACTCAACAAACACTTTTATCCACTGTGGCAATAAAGATGGGGGCAACAGTCGGAACGACATAAATAGGGTAAATCGTAACAATACCCCGCCTCGGAAATATAGATATTGAAGGAAATAGATAGACACATATATATATTCAAGTTGTATCAATTCGTACCTGAGTTTCTCACTCTATCTTGAAAATCCCTGTCTCGTTTCTCTCTCCCTCCCCGTCTCTTTCTTTCTCATTCTCTCTCCCCTCTCTTTCCCGCTCTCTTTCTCTCACACTCTCTCATTCTCTCTTTCATTCTCTCACACTCTCTCAACATCCATCGATACACAATCTTTTTTTCCATAATGTTTCACAAAACATTACTTATTACGAATATATTGCATTTCAAGTCATTCTGTCATTTCAAAGAAAATTTCAAGCCTTTGATTAAGAATTTTTACAAAGCACCTGTTTTGAAACTACAAAATTACGATGAAATGAATGCAAAATGGAGCATTAGCTTTTTTTTTTTTTTGTTTATTTGTTTTGGGAGTATTGTTTTTATGCATATTGAGATGTGCTTCTTTGTCACCCAGCTGCACGCAATCAATTGTTTAAGGAATATCTTTCGGCTCGTCATTTTCTGAAAAGATATTTTTCTGAAAATATACGAGACAGCTACGTGATGTCTAAGGCAGTGAATTACTACGTATTATATAAGGTTGTAAATTGCTATATTATTTGTAAGACAGTGAATTGTTACGTTATGCCTGAGATAGTGATTGTTATGTAATGTCTAGGGCAGTTATTACGTAATATCTAAGACAGTGAGTTATCAAATTTTTGTAATCCGTCACACGTACATAATACAAGTAATAACAGAAATACTTGTAAAATAATAAACTCTTTAAATACCAAACACAATTAAAATACATTAACAACAAAGAAGTAAAGAGTCATCGGAAAGATTATTGATAATTTATCAGTTAATCCACGACAGCTGTTAAGAAAATTACTAATTCGTCTTGAAAAATGTGGAAATCGACTTTAACATCCGGGTTAACACAATAGTCAACACGTAATTATAACCATTCCACTCAGTGGTATGATATGTTATAATAAATGGCGGTCTACATTTTCATTGTCTAGAGACTGCCGTTCAAACTCTGGTGCCAGTAGTAACACTTTTTATTCATATATGACACCGCCTCTTTGAGATGACTTCTCTGGAGTTTATATTTCTTCAGTTTTGGTTCAATATTTAAATATTTCTCTTACTGTAAATCCTTGATTCAATAATTTCTGGTGCTGTGTCATGTCAAACATGTCATACAATATTTCCATGGGTGCCTATTTTCGTAGACTTATTAAATCAGTAAATGTTTTAACTAATTATGGTGTCGCTTATGTCCCTACCTTTGTCCCTGTACTATTTTTGAATCCGTTTTTAATAAGGCCGTCTTCCCAGAATTCTTTTCCACGTTGGTACATTTGGAAAAACGCTTTATCGCCAGGTTTGAAGTATTTAATTATATTATTGTTGTTTCTTGATGTTCTCGCCTTACGCCCTGGTAGTAATTTATTAAATACGGACTTAATCTTCCTAGCTAACATCAACTCTGCTGACGACATTCCAGACACGGAGTTTGACGTTATTCTGAAAACGCTCTGAAATTGGTGTAGCGTTACTTCATCTGGCTCCTCTCCAACCGACTTTTTTAGCACCCTTTTAAACGTATCGGCAAAACGTTCAGCCTGTCCGTTACTTCTTGGGTGATAAGGCGGTGTTGTAATGTGTTCTATTGTTAATGGTTTACAGAAAAAAAAAAATTCACTAGCCGTGAATAATGTGCGGTTTTCTGTAACGATAGTGTCGGGTACACAGAATCTTTAAAAAATCTCGTGTAAAAAATTTTTAGTTACCGTGGAAGTCGGTTTTTTACATTTTAATATTTCTGGCCATTTCATGTAACTATCTACTACTACTAGATAGTATACTCTCTTTTAACAATACTGCGATGTCTATGTGCATTCTGGACCATGGAATATCGGTTTGGGGCCAAGGTTGAAATTGTATAAGTGGTGCCTTCACTGCCAGAGAGCAACCTCTGCAAGATTTTATTAAATTTCAAATGTCTCTCATAAGGCTAGTGGTGAGGACGTGATACCGGCCATTGTTTTGAAGAAATGTTCTCCTGAATTGGCTGCTATCCTCTCTAAACTTTACAACTGCTGCCTCACTGAATCATGTTTTACAGCCTGTTGGAAGTCGTCAATTGTTGTGCCTGTCTCTAAAAACTCCGGAGACCCTTCTGACCCGTCTATCTACCGTCCTATCAGTGTCCTACCACTCTTCGGTAAAGTCTTCGAGGGCTTAATCAACGCCGAAGTGGTTAAGCACTTTACTTCACATAATCTGCTCTCCGACAAGTAATAAGGTTTCCGCTTTGCCCGATCTACCGCTGACGTGCTCACGGCCATAACTGAATTTGTATACCAAACACTCAACAATAATGGAGAAGCTCGAGCTGTGGCCCTAGACATCTCTAAAGTGTTTGATAGGGTTTGGCATGATGGCCTTTTTCGTAAGCTTCAGGGATATGGTATTACAGGACTTAATACAATAATTCCTGTCAAACCGGGAAATGAAGGTCGTCCTAAACAGGTTCTCCTCCGGATCCTTTATCACGAATGCTGGTATCCCCCAAGGCTCTATCTTGGGCTCTACACTGTTCATCAATGACCTTCCCGATGTCATCAGTTCCCAAGTTGGAATCTACACGGACGACACCACTATTTACTCCTGCCTCAATAATAAATCTGGTATCGTTGACAAAACTAACCTGGCTGCTGATCTCGAAAAGGACCTCCAATATGTGGTTGACTAGGGCAGGAAATGGCTTGTAAAATTGAATGCTCTCCTTTACCCACCACAGATATCCCTTCCTGTCTCCCATCAGAATGACTGATTCCCAACTCCTAGAGAGTTGCCTTCTTACGCCTGCTTAGTCTCACGCTGTCCACTGACATGAGGTGGAATAAATACATTGAATTATTAGGTTGGTGCAAAAATAATGGCGTAATAATGTCTTTTTTTACGTTAAAAAATACGTCAAAAAACGACATTATTACGTCATTATTTTTGCACCAACCTAATAATAGCTTTATCTACCGCAAGGAAAATTGGCTCTCTGTGTCGTGCCAGAAAGTTTTTTCCTTCCGAGTCCATCCTTCAAATCTATAAATCAACCCTCCGTCCTTGCATGGAATATTGATGTCATATATGGTCTGGTGCTCCCGCTGTACGTCTTGAGGTCCTTGACAAAATCGAGAGACGAATATGCAAGGTGATAGGTTCTGATCTGGCATCTAGTCTACAACCGCTATCCCACAGACGTGCTGTGGCTTCCCTCTGTCTTTTCTATGAATATTTTCACGGCAACTGTTTCGACGAGCTACTGTCGCTGGTTCCCGGACTTCATGAATTTAAACGTGGTACCAGGCTGGCACTCGGTCCCACCCTTTCACTGCCAAAACGGTTAAATCTAACCGTCTCTTCTTCTCAAACAGCTTCTTCTCCTGAACTTCCCGTCTTTAGAACTCCCTTCCCCTTATTTGCTTCCCCAATGACTATAATCTTCAAATATTCAAGTGTAATGTCAATCGACATCTGACACCCCGAGCTTGTTCTCCGTCCTTCTCTGTATTCTTTCCTCAAACACGTCTCTTTACTCTTGTTCTCAATCCTCTGTAACCCTTTACGTGCTAGTGACACTCCCGCCTTGCTTGGGGTAAATTGCCTTAAAAAATAAAAAATTAAAATTCTTTATTTCATTTTCAGCCCTTGTCACTGCAATTATGGTGTCCTCTAGTTGTTCACAGAATTTTAATATCAATCTAGAGTCCGCCTGACTTATTTTTTTGGATGGTAGAAACTGCATTTTATAATTATATTTTAATAAGATAGTTCCCCATCGCTGCAGTCTATTTGCTGTATGTGTGGGAACACCCTTTTTTATCCATATATGGACAACGATAGTCTGTCTGTAGTATGAATTCTCTACCATGTATAAATTTATGAAACTTTTTATAGCAAATATGATGAGCAATGCTTCCTTTTCTATCTGACTGTAGTTTCTTTCAGAAGCAATTAATGATCTTGAAGCATGAGCTATTGATTTAGTTGTTCCATCCTCATATTTGTGGAGTATCACAGCTCCAATAACAGACTCACTTGCATCTGCTGCAACCACGATCTCTAATTTAGGGTCAAAATGAGCCAGTGACAAGTCCGACGTTAGGACATTTTTTGGTCTCTTTGAAAGCAATTTGATATTTATCTGACCAATCCCATATAATTTCTTTCTTTAGCAGATTATTCAAGAGTGCCCTTAATTCATGCATGCTTAGTATGTATACATGATAGTAATTGGCAAACTCTAAAAAATACTTGTAACTTTGTTACATTTTTGGGGGCGGGCATGTCCCTTATTGCGCTCAACGTTGAAGGATCTGGTCGTCTTCCGTCCGCATTGATAATTTGTCCTAGATTTTAACTCTGGTTCACATTTTTCTTCACTGATGTCAAAACTATAATCTTTAATTCTCTCAAATACTTTTTTTACATCTTCCCTATGCTGATTTCGGGTCTCGCTTTTTATAAGTACATCATCCACATATGCTTGTGCACAACCCAAACCAGCAGGCATCGTATTTATAATCTGTTGGAATATGCTTGGTGCTGCATTTTTACCGAAAGGAAGTCGGTTAAATTTGTATAGTTCTTTATGGGTGTTAATAGTTTTGAGCACTTTTCGTCTAACTGTACTTGTAGCTAAGCGTCCGAAAGATCCAACTTAGAAAAAACAAATAACCACCATTTAATTTGGCAAAAAATTCCTCTGGACTTGGTAATGGGTAGTTATATTGCTTTTAAACGTTCATTTAATCCCGTTGAAAAATCAGTACATACGCGGATTTTTTCCAGCCTGTCTAATTGCTTATAAATAGGTTCTAATGCCGCAAAAGGTGCACTTCTTTTGAGATTAAATACCGGTGTTATATTCTCTTTTACATCAAATTTAGCTTTTGTTTTCGTGCATGTACATAGACTTTCTGCGAATACTTCTGGGAAATTCTTTTTTTAATTCTTTGTTTAATTTTTCGGTTGTCGTATTAGCACTAGAGGTAAAAAAAAATATTTATTTTTGTTGCAGAATGAGTTAATTGGGAGGTCCCATATATCAAATAATGTAACCCAATCTGTTTCAAATAAATTAGCTGTATTCTTTAATACAAACAGACCCTTTTTTGTTTTTTTGTTTGTTTTTTTTTGTTTTTTTGTTTTGTTTTTTTTGTTTTAGCAATAAAAGAAATGTTGCAGGTGAATTCACACATAAAGTTCGATTTCTTCGTTGTAACTCCACGAGCAATTTTTCCAGAATTTACCTATTTTTCTCTATGTATGTTCATTAATAATGGTGATATCAAGCCCTTTACCCAGTTGTAGTTTTATTTTTACCTTATTAATTTTAACAAAAACAAATTTCCTCTTTGGAGATGTTTCTAGCTCAATTAAAGACACGTTCGCCGATTTTTTTTTTTTTTTGTTAGTTTTTTTTTATGTTTTTTGACTTTACACAATTTATTTATCACGTTTACATACGGCCTTCTATTTTTTCCTTTTTTGTATTTACAATGTGTACTTTTGTTTCCAATCTTTCCACATAATTATACTAAAGTTTAAGTGATTATGGCTCTCCACAGTTTTGTTTCTAATGAAATTTTCCTGTTTCATAATATTTTGCCTCTATATAATAAGATTTAATAGCATAAATAACAGAATATTTTTATTCGCCTAAACAAAACATAACCTTCATTCGTTAATCAAAATTGATCAACCTATCATAAAAACATCTTTTCAAAGTGTATGCAACCTGTGACAAAATATTTAAAAAAAAAAAAAAAAACTGACTTTCAAATCTTTCAAGCAAGAATTTTCTTTTCCATTTTGTATTTTATTAATTTCTTTTAATGTTGTGATATAATTACACGGCAAAGTGAGTAACACATAAAATGAAAGTGGCAGGAAAATATCGGGATGTGAATGCGGCATTCTTTGCTATGGAGATCAGCGTTCGAGTGGAAAGCCTAATGATTTATTGACGGCCTTAATCAAATAGACGATGCAGCTTGTCGAACTTTTATTGAACCACGAATTCATTCCTATAAAGGAGATATTTAGCGATCGATATGGCTATTTAATAGAACGCCGACATACATTTTACAACAGGGTAGATATTGTGTTCATAATGCTTCCCTGATGATGTACAATCAGATTTTACAAACTATCTCACATAGAAAAGTATGTCTTAATGACGCAGACAAATTTCGATAAGTGACAAGTTAACTTACGAGAGATTGTGGGACAAGAGTGACCAATGTAAGAATTTTATTGTTGCTTTCTATTATTGATATTGGGGATGCAATCTTGCAAATGGATGCGAGATTTTATCGACAATGGATGACAGATAAGAGACTGGGAAGTATAATGTTGTAACCTGGGAAAGGTTACTAAATAGAATAATATAACGAAGGTTGGTAATGAACGATAATACTTAGGACAAGAACAACACATATAAGATTCACCAGCGGCGCGTACAAGTAGTCATCTGCTAGAAATGAGTCAAGTGAACTTCACAATGAATCTCCAACTCTAGGATATCTACCAACGGTCCATGCGGTCAGATGTAGCACAAGGCCGAATTTATCCGAGACTGTAGGCTCGGTCAAAAATTCCCCATAGACCCCGTATAAAACGGGGTCGGGTAGCTGTTTCCCGAGGCGAGACTCTGCCCTTCAACATAGCCTCGTCTGGGGATCCTCTCTGCCCGGAAGCAGAGAGTTTGACCAGCACAGCTGGATATGAATTTCCAACTCTGGACCTCGTACGGTATTCACTACTGTATTTATGGAAATGAAAATCATTTATAGAGACTTAGACATTGGTACGCAACAGAGACATATGTAAGGAGTTGGTCAAATCATAAATGACATCTCCGATAACTTCTGGTTATGGGACCGATGATGATGATTAGATTCCATGTCCAAATAAAGGCATAAATACGACTCCTTGATGTTTTTGCGCCTCATTTTGAATAGTCTTTTCTCATTGGCTTAGAATGCAGACAAAGAAAAGAACGCTTGAATGACTAAGGCAATCCACTCAAAATAGCCTTACCAACGCAGCCATTGGTGGGTAGTAACTAATATGCATTGGTAGAGAGAAGCCAGTAAATTGAAAGTTTAGATTTCTGTTGACTTTATGACATTAATTATTAGTTTCAATTCATATTTGGCGTCATGCTACTGTTTGCAATCTTTAATCCGGCTTCTTATATCGGAGTTCCGTGTCGATAATGCTATACATTTAATTCTTAGAAACAGCAAATATTGGGTTGGTGTATAATTATCAGGCGTTTTTTTAAATATTTATTATGAAAAAAGAAATATAACAATTCAACAATAATAACATTTTTAAATGATTATTCCGGAGCGTATGATTATCAACACGCATTTTTATAACCGGAAAATAAAATATTTTTATTTTAAAAAAAAGTAAACAAAACAGCAATTTTTATTAACAAATATACCGACCTATAAAAACATCTGTTAATTATGCACCAACCCAATATTTTGATCAACGCTTAGACTAAAAAATTGTTGTCATTTCACAAGCGTCATCATCAACATAAAGATGTACTTACACAATTCTGACTTGAAAAAAAAAAGAAAAGACTTAAGATATTTTAAATACTGCTGGCTTTTTTAAGGAAATTAGAATAATAAAATCTTGAAGAAGTTAAGATTATAGTGATCGATGAAGCATCCTCTTGGGAGTCTGTTTCACAAAGTAGTGGTTTTGGGGAAGAAACTGTCCAAATAAATCCTGTAAATGTTCACTAAGTCCTGTGAATATCAAATTTTCCAAGCCTTATTTCCTCATTATGTGTCCCAGAAACTTCGACCGACTTTTTCTATTTCTAAGTATAAGTGTCCTTTTTATTTCCACTTCCCTTAAAACTTCCTCGCACCTTACATGCAACCTGCATTGTATTCTCAACATCTTTTTACGGAATAACATCTGTTGCCTCAAGTCTTATTTTCATCTGTGAAGAAATATCCAACATTTTCTACTATACAAGACAATCGATATTACATAGCAGTTCAGTGCACTTTTCTTAATTTCTAACAAATTTTTTCTATTTTGTTTAAGGTTTTTGCGCTTTAGAATTTTGGTGTCAAATTTTCCGTCATTCGTTAAAATACTTCCCAGATATTTGACTGTTTGTACTCGTAGGAACCGAATAAATTTGAAATACTTTTTCTGCAATTTTAAAAAGAGTTTTTCGGAAGCTCAAGCAGGGTTAAGGATTGTCCGGAAGCTCAAATCTCTTATTTCTGTATTTTCTTGTTATAGTTGATGGAGGCGGAATCTTGTACTAACTACATTACCTATAAAAAGAAGAGATTTGGATACCTCACAAGTTGATTCGGTATCAGATCCCCAAAAGTCAGTGCTGTCTCTTATTAAAAAGTCAAATATCTACTGTTTGGAAATGCGTCGGAATAGTCACAGTTTTCCATCAAATTTTCATTAGAAACAAAGAAAAGTGTACTGAACTGTTATGTGATATCTGTCCTCATTTATGACAGTGAATGCTGGACAATCTCCTCAAAGATGAACAAGAGACTTGAAACGCGCTTCTACTGAACTTGTGGGCAACGAGAAGATTTTAGAACAAGTGGAAACAAAAGGAAACTTATACTTAATATCAGGGAGAAGCAGTTGAAATTTCTGGGGCATGTAATGTAGATGGAAGACTTGAAAAATCTGATACTCCCGGGACAGATTGGGGATAAAGACGGGCCGAGGAAAACAACGCAAAACATAATTAGTGAGCTTGAATAAACGAATGGCAGAACAGGGTTTGGGAGAAATAACAAAAAGACAAAATTTATTAAGAGCTACAAGATACAGGAAGATGTGAAGGGTTATGATCGCCTATGTCCTGAAGGGACACGGCACATAAAGTAGAAAAAGATTAGAACGCTCAAATGTAGCTTGCAAATCAATGTATCACAACAGAGAGCTAAAATATTTCTCTATATTTCTCAATGTAAATAATCTTCCGTAAAACTAAATGAACAGATCTTGCAAGACCGGGACGTTTGTGTAAAACTTTCACTCCGTCGCACGATGACCCTATACACAACTAACCCGGAATAAAGGAGTGGCTCCACCTATATTATTGCCATATTTTAACACATCCAACGCATAATTCTGATGTGACGCCTTCAGATTACACTGACCTAGACTTATTTTGATGCTTGTGAGCATATACTTTTTTCTTAGCTAATTTGGGGACGCCGAATCCAAAAATCAAATCCGTTTTTACTAGTTAGCTCCACAATCTACTCTATGGAATTTGAGTTTTAAAAAAAAAAAAAAAAAAAATAAAGAGATACTATAGCCAAATTTCACGTAATGTTCAACTTAACTCTGAATTCTCCTTGGTAAACAAAACATGACTTTTATTGAATTTCTGATTGCTCAAACAACAAGCCTTTATATTATGAAAATACAGGAGAGTAATGACGGTGTAAATTCATTGTTCTAAATTATGAATGGAAACATTATAAATAAATACATAATAATAATACGATAAAATACATGACGATGATGATAGTATAATTGTATTGTTCTAAATAATCTACGGAAGCATTATAAAGTCCTTGCGTATAATGCTTGGTGATAATGACGGTGTAAATTCATTGTTCTAAATTATGAATGGAAACATTATAAAGTCCTTCGATAAAATACATGATGATAATGATAATGGAAATATTTTAAAGTCTTTGCATATAATGCATGGTGACAGTGAAGGTATAATCGTATTGTTCTAAGTTATAACTGGAGACAGTCTTTGCGTATATGATGAAAGTTCTTTCTATGACTACCAAATGCTATCGAAACACGAGTTATAACTACTCATTCTGTAATATTTCATTTGTTTCCAGGAATTTTATTGGAAAAAAAAGATTATGTTTCAGTTTCAAATGAGCATTACTTGTTTCTTTACAATTTCATTTACATTTTAATCCAATCGTAACCATTTTTTACATAGGTTATGATATTCTGAAGCAGGAAAACTAAAGTTAATGATGGAAAATTGATGTTATTTTGGGGTTCAGCACCCAAAAAATGCTCAAAATTAACCATTCATTATTTTAAAAATTGTAGCTATGGTTTATTCATTCTCTGCCTCCCCTCCCCCAAATGACATTTATCCGAGAAGCGGAGATGCAACGGTGGCTCTAATCGTATGATGTCACATTTTACGAAGCGGATATTTCCGTGCTCATGCACCGATGGGACAAACGCATCATTCTTGACGGCACAAAGAGGAAATCTGTAGGAAAATAGAAACAAGGAAACTTATACTTAAAATCACAAAGTGTTGAATTTTCTGAGACACATCATTCGAAAAGACAACCTAAAAAATGTAATGTTCATATGACATTAAAGGCAAGAGAAGCAGAAGAAAAGAACGAAATCCTATTTAATGAGTTTGTGCAAATGGATGACAGTAAAAGGACAAAAGGTGGAATGGTAGAAGGTAAAAATTGTTTGAAAGAAAAGATGTGGAGAGCCATAAAAAGTCATGAAAAGTTTTGACACTTAAAAGACGAATTACTCGTAACGTGCATAATTTTTTACTTGTATAGTAATAAACATGTTGGGTTGGTAAATATTTGTAACTTACTTTTCGGACAACTCTTGTACATTTGACATCAGCTGCTAAATTCTTGTATGACGTCGTTTTAAATTCTCGTATGACGTCGTTTTAAATTCTCGTGTAACGTTTTAAATTTTTGTATGCATTTGTTTTGAATACTCGTGTGACATTTTAAAAAACGGATGCAATATTATTTTAACTTCTCGCGTGACGATGTTATAAATTCTCGTGAGAAACTCTTTTACAGAACAGTAAATATTTGTTTCGGATTGTTTTGCCGAGAGAATAAAGAAGCAATATTTTCATTGTTTCGTTCAGGTTTTCAAAATTTCCCCGTTTTCCTTGCTATCTTCTTTTTCTAATTCTTCAATATGCTGTATCACTTCGCTGTGTGTGTGTGATCATGGCTCTTCACAATTTCCTGTCTTTTGTAGCCCTTAGCAATGTTTCTCTTTTTTTCTATACAACCTAATCCCTGTTTTGTTAATCATTTACACAAGCTCGTTAGGTATATTATGTACTGTTTTCCTCTGTCCTTGTTGCTTTCAATATATCCTGTCAGTGTCAAATTTTCTAAACCCTCTTTCCTCATTATGTGTCCTAGAAATTTCAACTGACTCTTTCTGATGCTATGTATAAGTATCCTTTTTGTTTTCTTTTTTTTCTAAAACGTTGTCGTTGCTCACTTTTTAATCAATGGTATTCTCAACATCCTTCTGTAGAACCAAATGTATGTTAGTTCAAGTCTCTTCTTCAACTGTGATGAGATTGTCCAGCATTCTCTACCTCGTAGGAGGTCTGATATTACATAACAATTCAGTACTCTTTTCTTCGTTTCTAATGAAAGTTTTCAGTTTCTTAATACTTTGCTTAGCTTTTGGAATGCATTTTTCACTACCTCAATGCACCTTCAGATTTCGGTGTCACCTTTTCTGTTGAAACCCTTACGAGATATTTAAATTTTGGCATTTGTTTAATTTTGGTATCTCCAATTTGCAATTCGAATGTTGGACTGATTCAATGACAGATCATGATATTTGAATTTTTTAAGTAAAAGATGAAACTATAAATTATCTCTTTCATGAATAATGTTTTGATTTCATGAATAATGTTTCATGAATAATGTTTTGTTAGTAAATACTTACCCATTGTTTTATAATTAGTTAGGTTTTTCATGTTTTCTTTTTAATTATTATTTATTGTATTTAAAATACAATTGCGGCACAAGGCCAAAATGGGGAGGGATCGAGGCTGGTCATCACTAACTATCTTATACCTAGCTAATCTGATTAACGACCCATTCACACATTACAATTTCCACATTCACCATAAGAACTCGCCTATCACCATTCAATACTCCATACACCATAATACCGCAGCCCTCAAGGGGAACCTACAAAACACGCCCATGCCATAAAAATCAAATGATTATAATATATATACTTGAAAATTTATGGATGAAAAGAATGAGCGGAGAGGATGAATCCCAAAACAAACTAAATATAAACACAAAGTAAACTAAACATAACTGATGTTAGTAGGACCCGCCCAACCCTCAAAAAAGAGAGGCCGCTGTATTCTGCCCCTTAGACAAAATCAAGAGGCTCTCTCGCTAAGGGAGTGGGAAAGGAAAAACAATATACGGACATGGTAAATAAAAAGCTGACCCAGTCGTGATAAAAAGGGGCCGAAACAAACTGGGGAGTTGGTAATCTTAACTTGGATCATAACCAAAGATACATCCGGGAACAGGCAAGGAACAACTCTTACTTACATTAACTTCTTTTCTTTTTAATTACTAAGTTTTTCATTTTTTTTTTTTTTTTAATTATGGTATGACAAATGTTTCATACTTTTATTTTTTTAAACGTATCCTAAAATGAAAAATTAAAAGTAACTGTTACAGCTAAGCAAAAAATACATTTTATAAAAATCTAAAATAAATAAACAAATTCCATAGAAGTTTTTTTTTTTTCTTTTTAATTCGCGCTGATTGAATAACTATTTGAGGAAGATTTTTTTTTTTTTTTTTTTTTTTTTTATCATTTCATCCCAAGCAAGGCGATAATGCTACTAAGACACCAGCGGTTACTGAGAGTGAAAAAGAATAACAAAACTTTAGGGGTGAGAAAGAATATAAGAACCTGGTTCAGGGAGACAGAAGATGATGGTTGGCGTACATTTAGATTTTTGAAGTTTGCCTCTAGCTATTTCAGTGGCTAACGATGAGACCTATTTACCAATCTAGTAGAGGTACCAAAGAGTAAAATGATTGCTATAAAAATATTTATATAAAGTATAAAGTTAGGCCACATCACGTTGATGGGAAATTGACTGAAGTCGAGATACCAGGTCGACACGGATAACATTGAAAACCCTTCTTTGGATTTTGTCGGAAATTTCTTGATCCAATATGGCAGCAATATTCAGTGCATTCTGTGGTAAATTTATAACTGTGCAAGATGGATTCTGGCAAGAAAAATGTCTGGCACGACACTGTAAACCAATTTTCCTAGCAGTGTAACTAATGATTTTATTGAATATAACCTCACCACTTCATGTCAGTGAAAAACACGAGACCAAAAGGTGCAATGGGTCGCTCTCCTGGAGGTTAGCATCAGAAGCGATAGAAAGCAAAATTAGTTCTATATAATGATTAAAAGATAGTTTCGTTCTCGGGGTGTTAAAATTTACAAGCCATTTCTTGTCCCAGTTAATAATGAGTTCATTTTGAAAATTTGTTGCAGTTTTTTGTGTATATATGTACTAGTGAGCCAGTCCAGATGACTTAACTCACTTTATAGTCCACCACTAGAAGGTTAACCAATCAGAAGACGTAGAACATTCAATCGGTCGTGTATAAAGGCGGCCATTTTTGTCTACTCTACCCGAATGTCCAGTCCAGCTTGTCAGGCGAAGAGAAACAGAACTACGAGCTATGCTCTGCTACTGTCTTCAAAATATCCACTGCTAACGTGAACAACGCTTTCCTACTGTCTTCAAGATATTCACGGCTAACCTCTGGATTCTCTACTCGAGACGACCGTCATTATGAACAACACATATTATTGTAACCTTGTGTCAAACTAATCGATATTCAATAAATACAACGTATTTTTTCTGTCTTTTTTTCTTCTTTTTTTTAATACACATCTTCTCAGTTTTCTTCTTGACTAACTTCCCATCAGCATCGACTAAAATGGACTGTTTCGTTTCTTTAGCCCAAGCGTGTAGACTAGATCACACAAGATATTGCAAGCGTAAAAATGGAACTAAACACCCTGAAATTGTCCATAATTTGACCTCGGCTCGTTGATTTCAAATTAAACCATGGAAACTGAACCACTAAGCAACGTCTTTTAAACATAATTATTACGGTTCAGTGCGTCGATTTCTGCGTTTCGTTGCGTGGGTTTTGAGGGCAAAATGCTTAAAAATCATTGAGCGAATGTTTATTCTTACATTAAGTAAAACAAGATGGATTCAGTGTTTGCATTTTATGCAAATTGAATATTAAAAAAATATTCGTAAAATTTTCGAAGAAAAAAGAACAAAAAAACCCGCATCACTGATCTTTAACTGCACGTATTAAAGAGACCAATTCCTTTAAAAGAAAAGTCAATAAATGGATTCTCTTTCGTTCCTCATAGCACGAAACTGCAAAAATAGAATCGTTGCTTTGCTTTCATCGGCTATCCATTACGATTGAGCATATCTGATAATGTGAAGTGGAGTCGATACAAAGACGAGAGCTCAGCTGAAAAAAATCATTTCAAATCAATAGCATAATCAGCCACGGAATTACCACCATTTGTAGTTCTCTCGCACAGGTAGACACGCTAATTCTTTCTTCTAAAAGTTCTCAATATTCTTTTCCGCCATGTCCGACTCCGATAACTAAAAGAAAATAAATAAATATATGAAGATCACTTAAACTTTATCATAACACTGTTATCTCAGACCCGAAATGTTTTTCATCTTTCTCACCAACATTCCATATTATTCCCTCCGCCCAAATTATTGTGCTTGCCCCCAGAAGGAACGTCTGCACCCTGTTCTTAATAGGTGTTATTCTGGATTACTTATCAAATTAATATTTATTCAGTCTCGCAAAATGCCACAGAGATGAGTCGGGTAGCTTTCAATTTTCCATTCCGTTTGTTTATACGTTTGTCTGTAACATGGCACTGAACTGGCTAAATGTCTAATTGCATAAAATTACAGGATGGTGATTTGGAGGAATTACTAATTGGATAATAATTATTAAAGTTCTCAGGGGAGTAGTTTGAATAGTTGTGAAGAAAATTAAAAAAGAAAAGAGTTAAAAATTATGTTTTAAAATAATAAAATGAATTTAAGAACATTTCCAATGAGAATCGAACCCAGAATTTATAAAACTGTGGAAAACCAAGTTCTCCCGCCCTACCTACTTTCCACCGATAAGAAGAAATTATTAATTGTTGAAACTTGACTAATGCATGGAATAATAATGCAACACAAAATGTACTTAGAACAAAATGTATTGAAACAAGAAAGTGTACACAATATTTACATATAGTCTTTTGTATATTCCTGGGAAGACCGTTCCTGGAATGTGTGTTGACTGAGTCACAGTCGGGCAGAGTCTCTGGTGAATCTCCCGATTCCTTCCACTCTCTTCCCGGTACCAACCATATTTATATGGTCGGTACTCCACTATGCAAATTAGGTGGATCCTACCACAACATTAATGTGTTGCCCGAATTTCTTAGGTCCTTGAGAAATTAAAATTCGTTAGATTGTTTACATTACGCTATCTGTTTAGAATGCTTGTGTTCTTACAAATTATTCTAGACAAAGAACAAATCTGGTTTATGTAGACTTTATTTTTGTACACGGGAACACAATTATCTGTACAGAAAGATACCTAGGAAGATCCTAAGTAAATAAAAGTAATACCATATTATTTTTTAATAAGATCTCCTAATGTTAAGACGGTCGAGTGGAGAAATTAGACATAGCAATATCAAATTTAGAAGAAGGAGGAGTTATCTTTATAAACGAGAGGGCCCAGACAAAGAGACTCTTGGAGATCGCGCCCGATAAGGAGTCGTGACAGTCGGAGACAGCGGGTTGGAACGGGTTAAATTTGGAACCGCGTCAACTTCGTAGTTATATGTCTGTCTGTATTAAAAATCGAATTAAAATCAATAATTTTCTCCGAGTCCCAACATTGACAAATAAACAACTGACTTAGCCACCAAGCCAGCAATTCTCAAGCTTAATTTTTTTTTACTGTATCATTTAAGCATACAAAAATAGTCGATATTAATTTTCCAAATATAATATTCCCGCCTGTCTACATCCCAGCATTCGAAATCGCAGATTTTTATAAAATTTCAACAGAAACCAGCAGTACCAATTTGAAATACCCAACTACCTCAGCCATCACACAGTTCTCTACTCATTCTGATACAATGAAGAAGCCAGATTGTGAAGAATTAGATTTTTACTCATATTTTTGTCAAACATTTTGATGATGGAAATAGCAGTGTTTTTTTTTTTGTTGTTTTTTTTTTTTTTTTTTTTCAAAATATTGGTTTTCGAGTGGTGCAAGCAGACCCTTCCAAACAGAACGATTGGCGCAGCACTAACTTCCCACCTAAATATTTATATATAATCCTCCTATTAGAATAAGCTTTTATTAGTAAATATGTATAAAGCGTGTTTTTGAATTAGTACGGTGAAGTAATGGTTAGCGGCTCGGATTGAGGAATCAGAAAGCCGAGTTCAAATACCAGTAGAATCTATTGCATTCACTTACGTGCTAATACCCTTGGGAAAGGTATGAATCCTCTTTTCTTCCACCACCCCCCATGGGTAAAATAGCAGAACAGATCGAAAGGGGTGTATGAGGTTAGAAGTGATAGGTCTGTTGATAGACGTGTCAACGATATAGATGGCAACTGATCAACCGCAGAAAGAAATGGCAACCTACTGCGGGAAAAAATCTGCCTTGTCAGTCATGTATCGAAAGATACTTGATCGCCTAAGCGTGTATCACTGACTGAGACTTAGAGTCTGATTTTAGTGTTTAAAGTCGGAAGATACAACGATCAAAACGTTGTGATGAATAACAATAAAGATGGGGATATTCACCTGACTGTAAATAATTGTGAATGATTATAACTCTTTATCTTAGAAATTCAAACAGCAAGACCTGAACAAGACCAATACCAAAATAATGAGGATCCCAATGAACATTGGATACACTACTTTCACAATAACCTGTGAGACAAACATGATAACTATCAGATTTTTTTCATCTTATCTTTGTAAAGCACACTCACATTCGAGATTAAATATTCCTTCATAAAAGATTTCCAGTTTCGCCTCTTCCTGAAATATAATTGGTATACTGACTGTTATCTTTTCATCAGTATAAAGCACTCAGCTGCAAAGTCGATCGCTTCCAATAATTTTTTTTTTTATCTTGAAACGAAGATATTTTTTATTTGTAATGATCACTTGAAGATGTTAAAAAGTTTAATATTCTTCGATGTCTTTGTTATTGGAAGTATAACTTCAAAGACGTTCATACTTTGATCGTTGGTGTTCAGCGGAACAAAAAAATAAATAAATAAAATTTTTATCATCTTTTATGTTTTATGCGCTAGAGGAACGAATAGCCGATAAAGAAAGCAAAGTTTACGTCGTTACCTAATTGCTTTTCATATAACCTCAACTTACCAAGACGTACAATGTGGTTAAACTGTAAAAATTTGACTTCTTGGGATGCTTGGACAACACGAATCTCAGCCAATACAAATTTTAATCCAGAATAAATCATTAAAAACAAGTTTGGTGGTCAGGAACTTAGAGCAATGAAACAATTCAAATAGTGTGGATCGATTATCATGCGAAGAAGGCTTCAAGTTTATATAATAATTCGGCTTCTTCCTTTGTTAGTAAGTTAGGTGTTACGAAGGTTACGCTCTGCCACTACCTCAAATAAATAATGGACCATACCTTTTTCATTGCGAGGATAGACGGAAGAAGATATATGAGAGATTTGGTTTAGTTTGAGCAAAAGAAAAAGATCGCTTATTTTTTAAACTATAAGATTGTTGGAGATTTATTCTGGAATAAAAAATGACGTAATATTGTATTCATAAAATAATATTATAATAAAATATTTATCAATTTAAATTTCAAAAATACATTATACACCCTGGAATTGCCACGGATAAATAAAGGACCATTCCGTTTGATTTTGAGAAAAGACGGAAGGAAAACATAGAAATCAATGTCGATTATAGTAAGGCAAAGAAAGCATACAAAGAAAGAAAGAAAGAAAGAAAGAAAGAAAGAAAGAAAGAAAGAAAGAAAAGAAAGAAAAAAGAAAAGAAAGAAAAGAGAAGAAAGAAAGTAAAGAAAAGAAAGAAAAGGAAAGATGAAAGTAAAGAAAAGAAAGAAAGAAAAGAAAGAAAGAAAGGAAGAAAGAAAGAAAGAAAGAAAAGAAAAAAGAAGAGAAAGTAAAGAAAAGAAAGAAAAGAAAAGAAAGTAAGTAAAGAAAAGAAAGAAAGAAAAGGAAAGATGAAAGAAAAGAAAGAAAGAAAAAAGTAAATAAAAGAAAGAAAGAAAGAAAGAAAGAAAAGAAAGTAAAGAAAAGAAAGAAAAGGAAAGATGAAAGTAAAGAAAGAAAGAAAGAAAGAAAGAAAAGAAAGAAAGAAAAAAGTAAAGAAAAGAAAAAAGAAAAGAAAGAAAGAAAGTAAAGAAAAGAAAGAAAGTAAAAAAAAGAAAAGAAAGAAAGAAAAAAGTAAAGAAAAGAAAGAAAGAAAAGAAAGAAAGAAAGAAAGAAAAGAAAGAAAAAGTAAAGAAAAGAAAGAAAGAAAAAAAGAAAGAAAGAAAGAAAGAAAAAAGTAAAGAAAAGTAAGAAAGAAAAGAAAAAGAAAAGAAAAAAGAAAGTAAAGAAAAGAAAGTAATTAAAAGAAAAGAAAAGAAAAGAAAGAAAGAAAGAAAGAAAGAAAGAAAGAAAGAAAGTAAAAGAAAGAAGGAAAGAAAGAAAGAAAAAAAGAAAGAAAGAAAGAAAAGAAAGAAATAACCCTACCAGGCGCTTAATAGTAATGGTAATTCGTTACATTCACTTACGCACAAATACACTTCGAAAATGTATAAACTCATCTCTCCTACCTAAGCTATGGGTTGAATAGTGGGACAGACAGGGTCCTAGATCCTTGGTTGTCAACATGTCTACTACAGAAAGAAACGGCAAACTTCTGCGGGGAAATCTTCTACCTAGCCAGTCATGAATTGTCAGAGACATGATCACCCATGCGTTTATCACATATGGCTCTTAACCGAATAGTAATATTAGAAGTTTCCCTATAAGGAAACATCTGACATTCATTGACCAAGTACCCAGTACTGCTTTCAGAATGAGATTTATAAAATCTTTCTCTTGAAACATTTTCCAGGAAAATAGGTCTTTCACGTCCAGTAGCTATATCGCCTTTTCCGGTATTAATGTAGGTTTCCTCCCTAACCTTTTATTTAAAATAGTGTAACAGTATGATTTCTCACACATCTTTAGAAAATAATTAGATAAATTTCTTTTCTTTTAAGCCCTCTTAATTATCTGAGTTTAATAGGAATATTGTGCCCAGTCCATCTTTGAGTAAACTTAAGTGTCTCTGTTTTCAAGATTAATTTCTCCAATTCGCCTTTGAATTAGGAGGCATAAATATTTTATCAATAATTGGAAAGTAGCCCATTGGAGATTTGAGCACCCATGTGAATCTGGGATGGTCTCCAACCTTCTAGAACACAAGTGGATGGATGGATGGATGGGGTGGACCCCAGAATTATCTATATAAGCAGAGAAACGCAGGAAGTTGGAAGAAAGTGGGTCCAGCCGTGACAAAAGTAGGTAGGTGAGCAGAAGAGTTAGAGCTGCCCAGCGGCCAGTGACAGAAGTGCCCCTGGGGAGGAATCAGGAGTCGCCAAGCCTCGCAACCAGTGAAGTTTTGGAGATAGCAGTTCAGCCAAAGGAAAAGTTAGCCGGCTAAGTGAGAAATCGTATTGTTTTGAGCTCCCAACAAGTGTCTTTGAAAACATTTGTTGTCACTAGAATTATTTTGTTGAAAGCTATCACGGCCGAGAAGACAAACCTATGCACAAAGTGTTTATTTTTTGTGCAAAATACACAATTATGGCACAAGGCCAAAATGGGGAGGGGTTGAGGCTGGTCATCACTAACTATCTTATACCTAGCTAATCCTATTCACGACGCATTCATTCATTACAATTTGCACATTCACCACAAGAACTCGTCCGTCACCAATCAATCCTCCATACACCATAATGCCTCATTTTTACTAGGGAGACCTACAAAACGCGCCCCGTGACATAAAAATTTACTGATATATATAAAATTCTATGATGAAAAAATGAGAGGGGAGGGAGATGAACCCAATAACAAACTAAAATATAAACACAAATCAAATTAAACATAACTGATGTTAGTAGGGCCCATCCAACCCTCAAAACAGAGGGGCCGCTGTATTCTGCCCTTTTGACAAAATCAAGAGGCGCCCCCGCTAATGGAGTGGGAAAAGGATAAAAAATCATACGGGCATGGGAAGATATAAAGCTGACCCAGTTGAGATAAAAAAGTGGGGAGTTTGGGAATCTTAGGCTGGATCATAACCAAAAAATGGCCAGGAAGAGGCCGGGAACAACACTTACTTACATTAACTAGGTACACAAAAGCTTGTCTAACCTAACCAAGGGGAGGGCTCCACAGGAAACCGCCCGGATGGGACGTAGGCTTGACCTAAAAGAGAAAATCAAGGCTAGCCCCGTTCACGCGAACCAAGCTCGCCTCTTTCACCCACCTTTCGCTGAAGACTGTCGAATGCAATCGTTTTCTATCAGTTCTAATCTTCATCTTGAGCTGATGCTCAAAGAATCGGATCAGATCCTGATGAGAAAGACGAGTGCTCGGCAAGACTTCCTCCTGTCGCGTCGTCCAAATCACCATTCGCAAGCCGGGCGACTTGTCGCGGTTAATCTTGGCCCCTGTCACCTTCTCGTACCGATCAAGCGCCTTCAGTACCGCCTCAATGTCGATGCGGGAGGACACGTAAGCAGATACGTCATCGGCGTACGCAGAAACCCTGGCTCCAGCCCCACCAGGAACGCCGATTCCGCGTAAGGCCGGACTGCACGCCCTGTCCCTCAGCCGACGAAGGAGAGGCTCCAACGCCAAAGCATAAATTAGGGGCGACAGTGGGCAACCCTGACGAACCGACCTAGACAGCACAAAAGCGCTCAACAGCTTCCCGTTCACCTGTACCACAGAACTGGGGGAGCGATGCAAGAGGCTAATCCAGCGGCAGAAGTCGGGTGCGAATCCGGCGGCCTGCAGGACAGTAGCAAGGTAGCTATGGTCAACCCTATCAAATGCCCTGGACTGATCCAAATTGATGAGCGCGGCCTCATCGTCGTCTTTTACTCCCTCTATGATCGTGCGGATCAGATGCAGGTTGCTCTGAATTGTTCGGCCCTTCACAGAACAAGTCTGCTCCGGACCCAACAGAGACTCGGCAACTGACTGCAAACGCTCCTGCAGGATCTTGGCCAAAATCTTTAACTCTGTGTTTAGCAGAGTTATGGGCCTGTAATAGTCTAAGTGTCCCCCAACACCCTTGCCCTTTTTCAACAGCGTGATTATATGGAAATACACTCAACCTTGGATGTCATCACAAGTGCAGTGAACGACGGACGATCAGAGAATGTCGTCAAAAAACTTGTCACAATTACGTCATGAATGACCTCACACAATGTAGAAAGTGACGCTATCAGTCTTGGATCCGTCTATTTTTTTTTTTTTTTAATTTTATGTTTTATTTGAAGAAAAATATTTTAACCAATCGTGTACGTCCATTTCTATGTGAAAGAAAGGTTAAAAATTCAAAAATGTTCAATTATTGAAATAATTTCCGAATTTGGTGTTTTGTTTTATTGGTAAATTTGCAAAGTTCATCTTTATGTTACTTTTGTTTTTTAGTTTTAGTTTTTAGTTTTTTTATTTATTTATTTTTTTTTTTTTTTTTTAGTTTTTGTTTCTGAACAAATTTTGTTCTATCAGCTGCTCACCTGAAATAGATTGTTATCTTTGCTTTCAAGTCATCCATTGTACATGGACGATCTGGACACTGCAAATTTTGCTTTTCCCCATAGATAAAACTCTAGTGGATTTTGATTTGGCGAGCATAGGAGCCCTACGTCCTCGTGGCCAGTGAAGTTCGGGAGATCACAGTTCAGCTGAAGGGAAAGATTCTAAGTGAGAAAATCGTATTGTTGTGAACTCGCAACCTGTATCTTTAAAAACATCCGTCGTCACTGGTATTATTTGTTGAAAGCGACCACAGCCGGGAAGACGAACCTTTGCACATAGCGAGTTAAGAGTGTACATACAAATACACTCAGTCTTGGATGTCATCACAGGTGCAATCAACGACGGACGATCGGAGAATGTCGTCACAAAATATGTCACAATTCCGCCACGAATGGCGTCACAGTAGTGTGGAACATCAACATTTTGATTATGTCATTATTTTCTCTTCGAGTTATATGTACTGACCCTTTTAGTCAGTGTTGCTGGTAGGAGTCCTCAAGTGATGTGGTTTCTGTTATTTGGTACAGTTCTTTGTGATTCTGTAGCGCCAGTCCACAATGCTCAAAGAAATATGATCTTTGCTAAGACCCACAGGCTTCACGCGCCCAAAGCCTTTTTTCGCCAATAATCTTCGAAATCAGCTGTATGCAGATGATAGTTTACAAATTTCTGAAGGAGTTTTGCGGCAAATATGACACCCATATGAAAGTCTTGATCCGATGAGGCTATTATCGCTATGGTTTCAGGTTGTTGTTTTGGTTTTTATTGCAATTGGCGGTGTTGGGCGAGACTACTTCTAACGCAGTCTATTCCTTATTTCTCTTCTACTTAACTTATTATAACTGATCAATACGTCGAGATATTTGAAGTGTTCTGTATTTACTAATTCACGGTGGAGTAATGGATAGCGGCTCGGATTGAAGAATCGGAGAGCCGAGTTCGAATTCCAGTCGAATCCAATACATTCAATTACATACACTTGAAAAAGGTATGAATCTTCTTCTCTCCTCCAGCTATGGGTAAATTGCAGAGCAGACTGGATCCTATAACCTTGGATGTCAACTGGTCTACCGCAGAAAGAAATGGCAACCTACTGCGAAAAAATATGCATTGTCATTCACGTATCGAAAGACACATGATCGCCTAAGCGTGTATCAAGCATGGCACATAACTGACTGACTTCTACGTCGTGAATGTTTTTTTGTTTTTGATGGGTTCAGGATATATGCTAAAACTGCTTTCATTCAAGATCACCCACCCTCGATCCTAAAAAGTCGTGAAAGGGGAGAAGAATAAAAGAAATAATTGTTTGATGGCCAGATCTTTATCTTAGCAGAATACATTGTATTTTTTTTCTATAGCGCTTCCTCACAGAGACCGTCATTCTAATCAGCTTCCTATAATTGCGCCATGAACGTACTGTCGCTGACAATTACTTCAATTCCCCATTGGCTGTTTACGACAGGCTTGCCTTTTGTCAAAACACTTAAGCATTGTTTCTTTTCTCATTATTTGCGTCATTCACAACCTACTTGAGTTTCTCAAAAGACTAGTGGTGTTCTTTAGAGATCTCAAGACAGCAAGTCTCCTCAATATTTTAACTAATTTTCCAGCAGTGTAGTAAGATCCCTTTCCGGCTGTATGCTTGCAGTCTCGCGTATAAAGTTTTTCCACGTCAAAATTTGTATAATTTTACACAGAAATTATCATAAGTGCCAACAAGTCCTTGAAAATAACGGTGAATATATAATTGAATAAAATGTAATTATGTTTAATTTCTTGAAGAAAAGAAATTGCTGAACAAAAACAAAAAGTATTTATGACTCGAATTGAATAAAAGGTGGGCTACACACGGTAGTGCAATTGTTAGTAAGTTGGTAACGCTGGTCATTCATAGCTAAATTTGAACTTCACTATATAAATATGAGATCGTAAAAAATTTCTTTTCTTCTTGAAAGTTCTGTGTTCCTATAGGACATGGGTGATCATGCCTCTTCTCAACTTCCTATACTTTGTCTCTCCAAGAAATATTGGTCCCATCACTAGTCATCTCCATCCCTGTTTTATCATTCATTTACAAGCATGTTAGTGTCGTCTAAATTCATCATTAACTGTCGTCTTTGATTAATATTAGGTTGGTGCAAAAATAATATCGTTTTTTGATGTTAAAAAAAAAAAACGATATTATTTTTGCACCAACCTAATATTTACAACGGTAAATTCATCATTACAAATGATTTGCAAAAATGAAAATTCCTTATGCCTAATACAAGTACTTTGGGCATCGAACGATGTTTTGCCATTTAATCAGGCAAATCATTATTTCTATGAGGAGAGCGGTCTCCCTTTGAAATGTGTTGTTCGTGCCGCTTTTGAAGACAAAGCGAAGAAGCATCCGAACGCAATGGAGCGAATCTTTTGCAATGTCCGCATGGATCGACCAAACTTCTGAATTTAAAAGTTGACGTCGGCAAAGAGAAAGTTATGACAATGATTTCGCTAGAGCGATCACAAAAAGAGAGGGATTTTTTTTCTGGTTTGTGTGTGCAAGGAGACGTCGATGGAGAAGTTGGAGATTACAGAAATAATCACAGTCGAACAAAGCCATATCCTCTTGAAAGAGAATGCACAATCCCTCGGAAACTCGACGATCATGGCTCTCCACAATTTTCTGTTCTTTGCAGCAACTTAGTAAGCTTTCTTTTTCTTGCTATCTCTTCTAACCCCCGTTCTACCAGCTAATTACATACGCTCAAATTTCTTCTATATGCGCCGTCTTTGGGACGTGAGAGATAATGGCTCTTCACGCTTTCAAAACATTTAAACGAGCTGGATTTTCTTCTATGTTCCGAGTCTCTGCAGGACTTGGAAGATCATGCCTTCTATATTTTCCTATCCTTTGTAGCTCTTAGAAAGACTTTTTTTTTTTTTTTGCTATCTCTCTTAATCCGCGTGCCATGAAATTTGGGACGTGCGCGATCATGACTCTCCACATTTTCCTGTCCTTTATAGCTCTTGGTAAGTTTTGTCTTTGTTTTGAAATCTCCTAATCAGTTTTGTCAACCATTTACACAAGCTTGACCTTCTTCGTTTTCTATGTGACAATTCCCTTCTAGGCGTGGAGGCTCTCCAAAATTTCCTTTCATTTGATGCAATTAGTAAATTTCGATTTTGCTTTTGTTTTTTTGTTTGTTTTCTTTGGGGTTTTTGGGGTTTTGGGGGGGTTTTTTTGGGTTTTTTTTTTTTTGCTTTCGTGTTTTTTTTTTTTCGGGGGGGTGGGGGTTGTTTGTTTTTTTTGGGGGGGTTCTATCTCTCCTAATCCATGTTTTGCTAAAAATTTACTCAATCTGAATCTTCCTCTCCTCTTATGTGACGTGTGTCTTCAGGGTGACGGAGATCATGGGTCTCCACATGTTCCTGTTCTTTGTAGCTCTTAATAAGCTTCTTTTTTTTTTTTTAAATCTCTCCTAATTCGTGTACCGTGTCCCTTTTGGACGTGGACAATCATATTTCTCCACAATTTTGTTTTGCTCTCTATTCTAATCCTTGTTCTGCCAACCATTTTGACAAGCTAGACCTTCTTAGTCTTTTATAGAACAAGCCCCTCCAGGATATGAGCGATCATGGCTCTCCACAATTTCCCAGACTTTTTAGGTTTTTAGTAAGTTTTGTTTTCGTTTTTTGTTATTTCTACTAATCACCGTTCTGCCAATCATCTAACAAGCGATCCAATTTCCTGTCCTTGTCCTTTGTATCTCTGGGTAAATTTTGCATTTTTGCTGTTTCCTAATTCCTGTTCTGCTAACCATATACACAAACACTATGTTCTTCAGGGCGATCATGACTCTCCACATTTTCCTTTTCTTTGTAGCTCTTAGTAATTTTTGTCTTTATTTTGCTATCTCCCCAATCCCTACGCTGCCAGCTATATACAAGCTTGATCATCATCTATGCCATGTTTCTTTATGCCGTCAGCGATCATTGCTCTCTACAATTTCCTATCCTTTTCAGTCCTAAGAAAGTGTTTTTCTTTGTGTGTGTGTGTTATTCTTTGTTATCTCTCCTAATCCATGTTCTGCCAACTACTTACACAAGTTCATTTGATAGATTTCTCGCTGTTTTCCTTTGTCCTTTTGCCGTCAATATGACCTGTGAGTATTAAATTTTCCAAGCCTTCTTTCCTGATTAGGGTCCCTAGAAATTTCAACTATCACATTCTGATTTTAATTATGGGTGTTCTTTTCGTTTCCATTTTCTCTAAAACTTCTTTGTTATTAACATGTCCAGTCCATGATATTCTCAGCATCTTTCTGTAGTACCATATTTCTGTTACCTCAAGTCTCTTCTCTATCTGTGATAAGATTGTCTAGCATTCACTGCCATATAGGAGGACCAAAATTACATAAAAATTCATTAATCTTCGTTCCTAACGAAATTTTCCTGTTTCTTAATACTTTTCTTAATTTTTGGAAGGCATATTTTGAATTGATTTAGGATTTACCGGACATTAAGCCGAGCCGAGTCGAGCCGAGCCGAGCCGAGCCGAGTCGAGTCGAGTCGAGCCGAGCCGAGCCGAGCCGAGCCGCGCTACTAACAAAATATTCACTGAAATGGTTAATTATTTTTGTCGACTTTTATTTCTTTGTTCTTGTTAAGTATTTATTTACGGTTGTAATTAAATATGTTTTATTTTAACGTTGAAGTCTTGAGCTGTACCTAATTATTAACGGCCACCGTGCGTCTAAAAATATGTCACATGACTTGATAATATATAAATATATAAATAAATAGATGTACGCTAGTTTACTGCCGTTACGCATTTTGAAATAAATATGAGAAAGAAACAATATATATAAAATATACTTGTTATTTCGAAAAAGACGGCACCTGTTTGAATCTATTACTCCAAATTTTCACGTAATATATTAATTATGAAGCCAAGTGGAATAATAAACCTTCTTTTACTGTCTTTAGTATTTATTTTACTTTTGTATTCTGTGTGCATTTTATGGAAGACATTTCACTTTTAATGGAAAGAATTAAAACATATTATTGATATTGTAAAATAATTTATTTTATACTTTAAATCAGGATATATTTGTATTAAGGCGTTTTTGGTGTTTTTCATTCGTTTTCGCGTCGAAAACAAAAGATGAGTCGGTATTGTAATTCAAACTGCTTCCAATGTTGACAAAGACAGTAATTATAAAAATAACTTCTATTTCTAATATAAATTAAAATGTGTAATTAATAATAAAATTGATAATATTATTACCTTATCATGTTGTATTCTGAACTGGTTTTAAAACAGGTTTATGGCTGGTCTAGAACCAATAATAATAATAAAGTTTCCTGAAAATCTTAGTTCTTTTTTATCTACCATGCTGGTAGCGATTTTCCAAGCGTAGCTCAGATGTGGCACAAGGCCGAATGTATGGGGTACCCAGTGAGGATCGAACTCACTACTCAGTCGTAATAGTTCTAGCGAGACAAGCTTGCTAACGATTACACCACCTCGAGGTGCCCTTAGATTTTCCAAGTGTAGCTTAGATGTGGCACAAGGCCGAAAGCATGGGGCATCCAGTAAGGATCGAACTCACTTTTCAGTAGTAACTGACCTAGTAAGACAAGTTTACTAACCATTCCACCACGCCGAGGTACCCCATCTACCTCGCCAGTATATTAGGCAAAAAGTAACAACCCGACCAGTTGAATTTTTCTATTGTTACGACATAGATTCGCCTATGATCTCGTTCACTCTCCTCTCGAGAATTAAAGCTTTATCCCTTGTTTCCTTTTTGGGATTGGGTTTCCGGTTACTCCTAACGTTTTCTCATTCACCTTCATTCGCAATAGCCCCTTATGTCTTAGTGCCATTATTGCCTTGATTGTGGCAAATCGATTCAAAAAATACCCACTAGGGATTTTAACCGAACTAGTCCGCCAGGACCACCCGCATCTAAATCTGGCATTGAAGGATGTTTCAACGCTCTACCAAGACTGTAAGCATCCATTTACAAGGTGACTCTCATGGTTCCAACGACTTCAGGGCGCAAGATTTAGCCGCAGCAATACTTTACTGGCTAATGACGGATTTTAAATTTTATGTCATCCCCTCTCTACAATATTAGATACCATGTACTAATGTGTTAAATAGTTTCAGCTCCTTAGCTTAGGATTTAATTAAAGCAGAGTAGATATGAAAATTACTAATTATGTGCCATGTGCCGTGTTCCATCAGGATGTGGTCGGTCGATCATGGCTCTCCACAATTTCCTATTTTTCGTAGCATTAAGCAAAATTTGTCTCTTTACTATCCCTTGCAGTACTCTTCCTATAAAATGTCATTTAAACATAAGCAACTTTATTTATTTTATTCTAAATTTCATTATAAAAAAATGCTTAAAGTTTTAATTTCCTGCATTCTGTTTTGTGAAAAATATGAATTCATCATTTATTGGAAATGAATGACTATAAAGTAATTTACTGCGATTTATCATATATTTATATAGATATATATACATATAATGTCATCCACAGGCAGACTGTTTCGCTGTATCACAGTTCATCAGTGCGACTGCCTCTAGCTAGGATCGAAACCCGACTGAATTGGTATGAAGGGGGGGAGATTCTACCACTAAGCTGTCGGCGCACGGTCGTGATGAAGGTGGATTTTTAGCGTATTTATTTTTGGAAACACGCCCAGTGACCGACAGTGACTCAATTCGGCTTGCGAAGAGTCTCGCTATATAGCTATAATAGTCACTGTTTACAAACCCATACCTCAGCCCGAGAGTGCTCAACTGGAATTAAATTTAATTCAGGAGCTAAGATAATGTCATATATATATATATATATATATATATATATATATATATATATATATATATATATATATATATATATATATATATATATGTATGTATAAGATAAAGTTAATTGGTAATCCGTATGAATATTTACGGGGAGGATATAAATCCCTAGAGTTTAATGTAATAAACAGAGCAAGTAATAATTAATTAACAAATGGCCATTTCGCTCCTTGGGATAGATTCCCTGGAGCTTGTCACTACTATATATATATATATATATATATATATATATATATATATATATATATATATATATATATAATATATATACGAATTCCGTGCTAGCACGAAGTCACAAGTCATCGTGACTGAAGGTTTAAGCGTGCTAGCCTCGTTCAGATTGTTGATCACGCTAGATAAACGCTGTCTCCCAGAAACTGTAATTAATGTTTGTTTTCAGTTTAAACTACTGGAGGATTCTGTGGCTGTTAAACAAACACAAATGCTTTTATAACACAAACGTTAAGTACCGATACATCTAGTAGATGCTATAGTATAGCGTTGAGCTCTTGTTCACCAGACAAAGAATGAAACAAAGAAAACGGGAAAAAGAAGGGAACGTGAGAAAGGAAATGGGAGGGGAACTAGAGAACGTACAGAAATCACTATATACACATTCTTCTATATACACATATAAATACACATACACATATGTGCCTACATCCATACACATATTCGCATCTATCTAACACATATATGTTTTCACGTAGATATGTTCACACATACGTATATACACACAGATATATATATATACACACATACTCACATATTTATCTATTTGTATTCATAAACACTTATGCACATATTTGACGAGTACATTCTTAAATAAATAAGTATTTAGATAACATGTATGATGTCCTCAAATACATTATTAACCATATAACTGGAAAGGGGCAATTAATTATCGATTTCGCGAAATAAAATATTACCATGCTTTCTGAAGTCTCCGATTAACAAATCAAAGACTTCAGAATAATTATATATATATATATATATATATATATGTATGTATGTAAATGTTCATGGGTAAGTAATACAAGTGAATCCTAAAAATAAAAAAAAATATTAAAACTGATCCACAAAAGAGAGTTCAATATATTTTAAAGAGCAAAGACAGGAATATGATAAAAATGAAACTCAATTGTACCCCATTTATATGGCCATTTCGCTCCTTGGGATAAATTCCCTGGAGCTTGTCACTACTAAACGTTTGATATATATATATATATATATATATATATATATATATATATATATATATACGGAAACCGTGATAGCACGAAGTCACAAATCATCATGACTGAAGGTTTAGGCGTGCTGGCCTCGTTCAGATTGTTGATCATAAACGCTCTCCCAGAAACTGTAACTAAGGTTCGTTTTCAGTATAACCTACAGGAGGACTCTGTGGCTGTTAAACAAACACAAATGCTTTTGTAACACAAACGTTAAGTACCGATACTTTTTGTAAACGCCAACGTCATAAGCAGGCAATGTAAATTCCGTAAAGACTTATAAGGAAGCCCACAGTAATACAAATATTAATTCAAACTCAGGCATTAAATAATTCTATCTTCTATGAACAAATAAAGCAGAATGCATGTTTTACAGCATATTACATCAAATTAAAAAATAAACGGGATATGTTTGAATAAATAATAAAAGCATTGTTAAAATTGTCTCGTTTTCATGAATTTGTAAGTTCAACACTTACCTCAGTGAAAAAACTAAACCAGAGCTGGTCAAAGAAAATGGAAAAAAAATTGTATCACGATTTTGGAATTCCCTTTGAAGGATCCTGGGCATGACAAGAAGCAAGAATTAAGAACGTTATACGCATTCTTGGCATATTCGTTTTTGTCATAACGTTTTTCGACCTCAAACGTTCTTCAAGTATCTTTTGAATCCTTCAAAGTAATTTGAACGACACTTAATTCAACCATTTTGATATATGTTGCTTTGCTGAGTTTAATCTCCAGGTCTTAGCATTGTGGGATTTCATTGGCCTATTGGAAAAAATTTGAATGGAAATTACGAAATCTGAACTGTCTTTGTCGGATGCTAGGTGTGACAGAAAGCAAAAAGAAATAATATATGCCCCCTAAACAAACTAGGGAATTCTGTTAAAATTTCCTTGAATGTTATCGGATTTATAAACAACCAAGAAGACAGTAACAGAAATGCTGCAACCTATCAGAATGAGGATTCAAGTCTAAAAGAATTAAATAATGTTTAGCGTTTCTCCATACAATTAAAATCGAATTTACCTCAAGCAAGATAGTAAAGCCTCTAAGACACAAGGGTTTACTGGGCGTGAAAGAATCATATAGATCCGACAACCACATTCAGTTTTTATGTTTGTGTCGTATGTGATACTTCAGTCTCGCTAGTGACCTGCATACAAGCCCACATATGGTGCAACAGCGAGGATATCAAGACATAGAAGCAGGAATATTTGCTGACGCTTTTTGCTGCTGTCTTTCGTCTCTTAAACGGTCAATACGACTGGTTTCGAAATTATTATTGTTGTTGCCATTTTTCACTGTAATGCTAAAACTAGTATATACAGGTGCAATGGGTAAATTGTCGACATTTTATATTTTTAATTTCGCGCATGCGCGTTGTTTGTTTTTGATTTTGTCGACTGCGCAGTAGACAAGGGTCAGTTGGACACCATCTGTGAGAAAAAGAGCAGCATGATACAATTCATTCTGTCAGAGATTTGGAAACGGCATGCTGTCCTGCTTGGCATTCGCACCGGAAGCTCCAATACGAACATTTCAGAATGTTTGGGTGTCAATCTAACAGTGCAGGGTTAGATGATATATCCAGTCAATATCATGGTGTTTGAAGGGATCACTGCTGATGGCGACGTTATGTCTCCATTCATCTTCCTACTGGGCCTCAAACTCAACACGGGGGTCTAAATCAAGTGCCTTGAGAAGGTAGTGCTGTCCTGGTCAAGAGGGTGGCTGCTGGAAGACACTATGTCTGGCAACAGGATTCTGCACCATGCCACACAATTAGGATAGCCCAGTCATTACTGTCAGACAATTTCTGCGACCACATCACAACTTTTATCTAGCTACCTAACTCCTCAGGATGCAACCCCGCCTTGATTATTATGTGGGGAGCAGTTGAGGAAGAGACCAACAAAACTGCTTGTAACACCAAAAATGAACTGAAGGCAAGTGTCATTCGCCAACTTAAACAGGGAGACCGTCGAGAAGAGATGCAGGAGATTCCGAAGTCGTATGGGGGTTGTGGTTGAAGCCAATGGTGATTTTATTGAATAAATTTACTCTTTTGTATTTCAAGATATTTTTGTGTCATTTTGGTAAATATATCTGTTAAAATGAGATTTTTTTTAGTCTTATTTTCATTTTTGCGTACTTTAGACGAGAATTTATCCAGTGCGCCCTGGCATAATGTCTACTAGTAGTTCATTTCTGCATTGAGTGTGTTAGATAAGCGTATATAAAACAAATATAATATTTATTAGAACTACAAAACTGTTTTAGCAAATACGATTTCTGTTAATGCTGAGATAATTTTGATTCGTGTATAAATTTAAAGCCTCGAAACTTCTAGTCATATAATCATCGGCTCCTGTTGCAAATTTAATTCTTATAAATGAGATAAAAAACAGTGCAAATTACTAAAATTAGTTTGTGTTTAACAGTTGTCTACTTAAGCTAATGTATAAGCTATCCGTGCCTATATATATATATATATATATATATATATATATATATATATATATATATATATATGTGTGTGTGTGTGTGTGTGTGTGTGTGTGTGTGTGTACGTACATTCGTTAAGCTGATAAAAAGGTTTGATCTAATTTATCAAAACGCGCTAATGAGAATGAGTACACGAGAACAAAAGGCAACAGTGGGGCTTGTGATTCCTGCGATGGAGAAAAGAGAAATGCAGTTGCAATACAAAATGAACAATTACTAAATATGTTAGCAATATTATAATACAAAATCCAAATTATATATATATATATATATATATATATATATATATATATATATATTATAATACAAAATCCAAATTATATATATATATATATATATATATATATATATATATATGCAAAGTTGCATATACAAATACCTACATTTCGGTGAGTGACTTAAGTTTCGCTGGCTTTCCAGCTCATCGGACACAAAATAAAAATACGATTATATTTTTGGTCTGTCTAACCACATCGAGAACTATTACGTTTATACCTCTTGGCTAAATTTGATGATTATTTATTGGCTTGCCTGTGTATACACGCCAACACGCACGTATACGGTTGCCTATATCTGGTCATTTGATTTACCTAACCCTATATATATATATATATATATATATATTTGTGTGTGTGTGTGTGTATGTGTGTGTGTGTGTCTGTGTGTGTGTGTGTGTGTGTGTGTAATATAATATTATTCTAGCTACCAACTCTATCAAAACTACAATTGAAAAGTATTTATCTACGTTTAACACAAATTTGTTACAACTTCCAATGAAATAAAAGATTTAATCAATACAAAAGTTACAACTTGAAGGAAATTTTTTTTCTTTAAATTGAAATTCAATTTATCACACGTAATAATTGCTACAAGGATTACATCGGAGAAACCTCGAGAAATATAAATAAAATATCAAATGAACACAAAAGGGATCTTTTACAAAACAACAAACTCAGTACATTAGTTGCTAACCGTAATGAGTCTCGCTTAATTTCGATTTAGAAAATGCTCCTTTGATTAAAAGACAAAGCAGTATACTAAAATGAAAGCATATAGAAAGTGCTTTAATCGCTAGATCACCCACATTAAATTTGCATCCAGGCTTTTACTAAATATCACCTTTCTTAGCAGATCTTCTGTTATCACAATATGGGATACTGGATAAAAGTGATGAAAATATAAACAAAAAGAAGATACTATATAAAATTAGCTAGACTATATACCCAAACACATATTAGAAAAAAACTAAATTGAATTATTTTTACTCGTGATATATATTTAATTCTTTAAATAAACTAAAATAGCTCTTTAGGAAATACAACTATTTTACTATTTATTGCAAACCTAATTAGCGCATATTTCAACACAACCGTAGTACAAGACCAAATTTTTAATAAGCGACATTATAACCAACACTAAGGAACCGTCTGTTTCAGCATACATCACATGTGTAGCCACACTGATGAGCTGTGATACCGCGAAATAGTCTGTCTTTGAATGGCTATATGCTCCCTTTCGTAGCTTGTGCACTTTGTAAGAAAGGGAATTTGTTGGCTACTGCTGATTGATTGCTAAAAGCTCTTCGCTATGAATTAAGCATCCTTGTCATCGGTAATGCTTATATCTCGTTTATAATGCGTTAAAACTTTTTTTTTCCGTAGCGTGTGCCGATGGCCTAAGGTTGAGAGTCTCCGACTGATGTCAAATCGGTCAGATTTCGATCCTGGCTTGAAGTAATCGCATGTCTAGCAACATTGATGGACTGTGATGCAGCGAAGCAGTATGTCGGTAGATGACTATACATATATATATATATATATATATATATATATGATAAAATATAGTTTTAAAGTATGCTATATTTATGGGTTAAAGTGCTAAATATCAGGGATAAAGCATATATTATAAAAGTGGACAGTGAACTCAACACTCAGAGGCGACAGTCTTTCATTGCATGCTGAATGAGGTTAACATGAAACAAACTGTCGCCTCTGGGTATTGACTTCAATGTCCACTTTTTATTTTTCATATATATATATATATATATATATAACACCCAACTTATAGTGATGGCATCAGTTTTCAAGTAGGTATCTATGCTGATGACATAACCATTTATTACTGTCTTAATAGTAAGTCTGATCGGTTAGATAAGATCAAATTGCCAGATGCTCTCAAAAGTCATCTACATTCTGTTATTAACTGGGGCAAGGAATGGCTTTTTAACTTTAACTCCTTCAAAATGAAACTACTCTCTTTTAATCGTCTGAGAGAACTCTTTTTACCTTCCATCACCACGGCAGATACTAACCTCGAGGAGAATGACTCATTGCGCCATCTCTAACGTTTGCTGCTGACATGAAGTGGAAAGTGTATATTGAATCAATTGCTAGGTCTGCTGCTAGGAAAGTTAGTTACCTGTGTTGTGCTTGACAATTTTTCTCGCCAGAATCTATTTACAATATTTATAAATCTACCATTCGTCTTCGCTTTAAATATCGCTTCCTGGTACTCCTGTTATATATTTAAAGATTCTTGATAAAATACATAGAAAAATATGCAATGTCATTGGTCTTGGCCTGGCATCTCGCCTTCTGTCCCTTTTCTACCGCTGTAATGTCGCTTCCCTCTGCCTTTTCTATTAATATTTACATAGTAATTGTTCTGGGGCACTTTCCGCTATGGCAACTAGACGTTATAAGCACAGTGCCAGATTGGCGGCAAGGATTCATCATTTTACACTTGAAATGGCGTGATGTAACCGTAAGTTCTATGCTAACAATTTCTTCTATCGCACTTCTCGCCTGTGGAACTCCCTTCTGGTTTATTGCACCCCGGTCAATGTCATTTGTTCTCTTCTGTCTTTTAAATTCATGTTCTTTTATTGTTCTCTCTCCTTAATACTAGTTTTTCTTATATTTTTAACACTAAGTAACCTCTTGCGTCCTAGTGGGGTTATTGCCGTGCCTGCTTCATTTTAAAATTATATATATATATATATATATATATATATATATATATATATATATATATATATATATATATATAATTATTTATTTAAAAATATGATTCCAACGCTACATAAGAGTGCCTAACGAGTTCTTTCCTATTTTCTATATATTTTTTCAAGTGTATATATATATATATATATATATATATATATATATATATATATATGATTATTTATTTAAAAATATGCTCTACTTTTGTATCGAGCACTATTTTTTAAAAATAATAACAAAAATACTAAAGAACTTTGGATTATTTACCTAACCAGTTCTTTCCTATTTTCTATATATTTTCACACACATATATATATATATATATATATAAGAAAAATGGCAAACGGCAGACCCTTAAACAGTAACCGAAAATGGTCCATCATTAGGCTATTAGGACGGCAAATACCCTTCACACCTGAAAACATCAATTAAAAAATTTTATAGGTTTTTGTATTCAGTAATTTAAAAATAAGTTCCCTTCAGGAAGATTTCTACAAGATTGTAATTAATAATAATGACCACATAAAAATGTGGTTTTAGCAGGGGAATTATCTATACGTCTACTAGAATTGAGATGGACAAAAGATCGAATATAGATCAAATAGAATAAGTTGTAATATTATATATATATATATATATATATATGTATATATATTAATTTTTAAAATATATTATTTTAAAAAATGTCAACATTTCTTACTTCTCTATATATATTGTTTACTTCCATTTAAATCCCAAGCTGTGATCTAAATGCCACGCTTATTTCTTCTAGGCTAGAATATGGTTTTATTTTAATAACTTTGAATAATTTAATTGTAAAAGCTATCATCAGAACAAACGTTTATTCATAAAGAATGCTTATTTTTTAATTTGATTTTTAAGACTTAATACACAAATTAATTATCCTCATTAAGAAAGAGCCATAGGCTGGGCAATATATAAGACACATGCTACTATCTATAAATGACAAACTCACTTTTGCATGGTTTAGAATTATTAATGCGGTCTTAACCCCTAGGATCCTTCCATTCACTCGACATTTACTCTTCCTCGGGATGAAGTCTAGTGTCATTAGCCTGGTGCCAGAGGGGCGACATCAGAAGATGAAATACAAAGGGGGAGAATGGAGCAATTTTCTCCTTAACCAAGTACTCGTAGTTGCCTGCTTTATCTATATTCGATCTTGTGTCCATCTCAATTCTAGTAGACGTATGGATAATTCCCCTGCTAAAACCGCATTTTTATGTGGCCATTAATTATTATTATATATTATTAATTACAATCTTGTGGGAAGCCTCCTGAAGGGAATTTCTTTTTAAATTACTGAATAGTTCTTGACACAAAGAATTCCAGATAGAGAGATCTGAACAGACTGAGATAGATAGATAGATAGATAGATAGATAGATAGATAGATAGATAGATAGATAGATAGATAGATAGATAGATGGATCTGAATAAAAACAGATAGATCTGTATAAAGACGTAGATAGATAGATAGATAGATAGATAGATAGATAGATAGATAGATAGATAGATAGATCTGAATAAAAACAGATAGATCTGTATAAAGACATAGATAGATAGATAGATAGATAGATAGATAGATAGATCTGAAAAGAGGGAAAGAAAGACAGAGAAACAGACAGAAAGAGACTTAGATATGTACGAACAACATAGCATATTGATGCAGTGTACAATGGTAGTCCTTAATTGGCGTAGACAAAGATTTTTTTTTTCCTTTCATTTGTACATTTCTGAATCTACGTTTGAGATGCCACTGCCGTTCAGTGCGTTTGCCACTAATGGTTCTTAATCTTACATCAAACGAATTGTTAATAGATTAAACGACATAGAACTAGGACGCCAACAGTTAAACTGGTGAAAATGTGATAGTATGGATTTTGTAGTTTGCAAGCAGGGAAAGCAGCAACGAATAACACGCATACGCACACACACACACACACACACACTCATGTACGTATATATGACATAGATAGATAGATAGATAGATAGATAGATAGATAGATAGATGTGAATATTCAAAGATATATAAATATAAAATGAATAAGAAAAATAGATATTAGTTAACTGGTATAGATAGATACATAGTTGTGAATATGCAAATATATAAAGATAAAAATGAATTAGAAAAATAGATAGATAGATAGATAGATAGATAGATAGATAGATAGATAGATCTGAACAGAATAGATAGATAGATAGATAGATAGATAGATAGATAGATAGATAGATAGATAGATAGATAGATAGATGTGCATATGCAGAGATATATTGATATAAAAAAATGATGTAGAAAAATAGATATTAGTTAACTGGGATAGATAGATAGATAGATAGATAGATAGATAGATAGATAGATAGATAGATAGATAGATAGATAGATAGATAGAAATAGAGAGGGTGTGAATTGTATATGTCGTCAAGAAGTCAAAAGCTTAATGATAAATAAATCATTCTGTCAAGCAAATATCTATTTTCAACTTAATCTACTTCCTTGTCAATGCACTTAATCGAACACTTCTCTATGGGTTCATCTTTATGTACCGAGTCCCCTCAGATCGTCTGATTATGGACCACCACAACTTCCTGCCCCTTGTAGCTGATCTTTCTGTTATTTCTGCTCAACCCTATTCCGCCATTCATTTACGCAAGCTCACTATGTATATTATGTGCTCTTTTCCTCTGTCTCTCTTGCCGTCTACCCGTCCCGTGAGTATCAGATTTTCCCAACCCTCCTTCCTCATTATGTGCCCCAGACACTTCTATTGTCTCTTCCTAATGTTAAGTATAGATTTCCTTTTTCTTTCTATTTTCTATAAAACTTCGTCGCTACTCTCATTTTCGGTTCATGGTATACCTGAGCATCCTTCTGTAGAACCACATTTCTCTTACTTAAGTCTCTTTTCATGTTTGAGAAGATTGTCTAGCACACATCGCCTTACAGGAAGGACAGATATCATGTAACAGTTTAGTAGTCTTTTCTTTGTTTCTAGCGAAGTCTTTTTATTTCTTAATACTTTGCTTAGCTTTTTGGAAGGCATCTTTGGCCATCCTAATACACCTTCGGACATCAGTTTCAAACATTCTGTCCTCTGTTAAAACACTTCTCAGATATTTAAATTTCCCGGCTTGTTTTATTTAGATATCTCCAATTTACAATTCATATTTTGGGTCCATCGTTTTGCTAAGAGCCATGCATTCTGTCTTCTTGCAATTGATGTTTAATCCGATTTTTTCTAGTTTTCTTTCTGTGTCTGCTATCAACACTGTGTCATCTGCATATCTTATGTTGTTAAGATGGTGCCTACCAATAACGCAAATATAAAAGGCATATTTTTTAATGCGTCTTAACACAAACATATATACGTTTGGCGTTTGAAAAGTTTCATCGGCTGACTACGAAGGAATAATGAGAGAGCTGTGAAATCTTGCATGCATTAATTTCAACTACGTTCTTTCATGAAATTCATTTTGGCATCGTGGTGTTATCAAGTACCTGCAGAAAAATGTTATCCTCAGTAGCCTTCTGTAGAACCATATTTCTGTTGCTTGAAGTCTCTTCATCTTTGAGGAGATTATCCGGCGCTTACTACCATACAGGAGGGCAGATATCACGTAACAGTTTAGTACTCTTTTCCTCCGAAGTCTTTTTATTTCTTAATACTCTGCTTGGCTTTTTTGGAAGGCATTTTTGGCCATCCCTATACGCCTTTGGACATCAGTGTCAAACTTTCTCTCCTCTTTTAAAACACTTCTCAGATATTTAAATTTCCACGCTTTTTTGATTTAGGTATCTCCGATTTGCAATTCACACTTTGAGCTCATCGTTTTGCTAACAGTCATGCATTCTGTCTTTTTGCAATTGGTGTTTAATCCTTTTTCTTTTCTTTTTCGCTTTCCTTCATTACAATGATGAGGCAGTCCATATTTTATACGGGAATTGTTGTTCTTGTTGTTTTTTTGTATATTTAAAATAAACGTAACTAAAAAAAATATATGCACTATGAGCCGATATATTTAACACAATTTAAATTTATGTAACGATCAGTCTCAATTCAGGGCATGAAGATTGCGTTTTACATGAAACTCCGATCGCCTCTAAGTGTTTACTTCTATGTTCACTTTTATATTTACGCACGCTCTATTTCTGATATTGAGCACTTTATCCCATAAATATAGCACATCTTAAGACTATATTTCTTCATATATATATATATATATATATATATATATATATATATGTTCTCTTCAGAATTATTCTGAGAAATTTAACAATATGTCGACATGGAAAACTAAAACAAAATTTTTAAAAAGTTACCAATATCCAGAAGGAGCTTACAAAGGAGCCTCCCCCTTTTAATATTTTGAATTTAATCTAACTAAAAAAACATTTCGCTTGATAAATTCGGATTGACGAAAAGCGTCGGCAATGACAAAGAAATATATTTTCCAATTGTCTTTTTTATACAAATTGTCTTATATTTAGAATTATTTTGAAAAATTTAACAATATATATATATATATATATATATATATATATATATATATATATATATATATATATATATATATTGTCATCCACAGACAGACTGTTTCGCTGTATCACAGCTCATCAGTGTGGCTAGACGTCCGGTTGCCTCTAGCTAGGATCGAAACCTGACTAATACCAGATGTAACAGCAAAATTGTCCAAATCGAGTAACAGCATGGGATAATTGTCCATCAGACAAAATGTCTAATATCTATGAAAACAACTTAACTAATTAAGTATCTTTTTCAAGGTTTTCAGACGTTTAGCCATCTTGGCATAATTTGTCGTAAGAATCAGTGAAAAACACTAGGAAGAGAACAGGTTAAAATCGTTTCGTGTTAGCCCCACTATATCTTCCCAACTGAGCAATGCTGAGAGGAAAAAGATCATTCAGACCTTCAGTAATGGTACCAACATTCGTACTCTGGCTTCCATCTTCAAAGTCCAATCAAGAACTATCAAGAAAATGGTGAATAAGTTTAAAAAAGAAAGAGAATAAGTTTAAAAAATGATGATCCCTCTTCCTGTTTAAAAAAAAAAGGAAGAGAGATCATCATTTCATCTTAGAGCTAAATACATTCTTATTGTTCAAAGTAGAGTCCAATAGTGTTATAAAATAAACTCGGAGAATTCCAGTAAGATATCTTTAATCATTTCTATGATACAACTGTTCGAAGGTTAATCTAACAATTGGACAATTTTGCTGTTACACAATTTGGACAATTCTGCTGTTACCCTCGGTATAAGGAAATGGATTAAGTCCGACGATTATTTAATATATTTTCCGCTGATACGTTATTTTTATAGATGCAGCTTATTTAGGTAAATGCTCTGTTTTTTTATTAAATATTATTATTACATTACTGTTCGAGAAATTTCGTAGAACATATGCTTTCTCCGACAGGAATCGAATCTTGTGCGGAAACCGTGATTTTAATCTGACGTGCTATACTATTTAGCTACCGAGAAGCGTCTGGTTAGCAAAATCCAAATTAGTGTTTTCAAAGACACAAACTTATACGATTTTTTTCGAACGATCATATCTGCTTACGAAATGTATCTTAACGTAAACAATGACAACATATAATGAAATGAATATATATATTGTTGAGGGGTCCTCGCCTTTTTACACAAATGGACTCACCCAGTATATACATATACTACTGCTACGTGAAGACCCGGAAGAGCAACCGAGGGTGAAGGTAACAGACAGACAAACAGACAGACAGAACGAACGTAGCGATGAAGTGTTACAGTGAACGAGCACGTAGACTCAGTAAGAAGTCATACAGCGATACTTCAATACCAAAGACTGTATATATATTTTGCTACTAACCCGTATTCCTGGAACTACTAACCTGCTTTACCAGTTTGTATTATTACGTTAATACATTATTTTCATATATTCATTCCTGGCGTTTGTTATTTATTTCATCCCGGAATCCACAACATACATACATATATATATATATATATATGGATGAGTGGTGAGCGGTTACTTGTTTTCCGAGCACTTTCGTCGGCTCGGGTGGCAATACCTGTTTGTAGACGCCTGCCCCAGTACATTTGTGTTTGTTCAACACTCACAGAGTGTATCTCTGTTTTATAATGCAACCACCCTGTGCGGAACTTAATTACAATTTCCGAGTGAAGGCGCATAGTATGGCATGATCAGATCAAACCATCGATCACGATGACTTGTGACTTTGTGCTAGCATCGACAGTTTAAAAGCAGTCCGTCTGCCCAGTCTCAGTCACAAATCTTAGATTCACAGGCAATTTCCAATGGATTCGCACACCGGGGTGACCACCCCAGGACGATACTATCACCCTGTTGTGATTCGAACCTGGGTTTCATGGTCGGAAGTGTGTGTGTGTGTGTGCGTGTGTGTGTGTGTGTGTGTGTGTGTGTGTGTGTGTAACTTGGAAGCTGACTGAAGAGCTGCCAATTTCGTCACTATGCAGTGACATCACTAAGCAGCCATCACGTGACTCCACTAAAGGGACATAATCGCCCTTTGTATCCTTACGAAACACTTCCCGGATATTTAAACTTCTGCACACGTTTGATGTTTACTTCTCCAATTTTGTAACTTGCATCTTGGCCTTTTCTCTCTAACATTACCATTATATTTAAGATGTTTTGTTTCAAGTGTGTTTTTCTCGTTTTTCCAAAGCCTTTTATAAAATCGTATGATATATTGCTTATATGAACATACGATTGTTTGTTTGTTTAATGGCATATCAACTCGTTCTGTTTCATTTAATGGTGAAACTTTCTTTGGAGCATTAGTAATTTATTTACAAAAATGTATTACTGGTCATTTTTTAAAAATATATTGCTGGTATTTTTTTTTTTTTTTTTCCAAAATTTACTACTTTTCTTTTTTTCAAAAATGTATTTTATAAAAAATGTATTTTTATTATTTTTTTTACCAAAATGTGTTGCTGGTAATGTTTTTTTTTTTTTTTTTCTTTTTTTTTTTTTCAAAAATGTCTTGCTAGTATATTTTTCTAATAACATATTGCTGGTAAATTTTTTTCAAAAATGCATTGCTAGTGCTTTTTTTCTAATAACATATTGCTAGCAATTTTTTTTTCTTTTCCAAAAATATATTGCTACTACTTTTTTTCTAATAACGTATGGCTGGTAATTTTTTTTTTTTTTTTCAAAAATGTATTGCAAGTATTTTTTCTAATAATGTCTTGGTGGTAATTTTTTTTTTCAAAATTGTATTGCTGGTAATTTTTTTTACTATGAAAATGTATTTTTATACTGGTATAGTGTTTTGACCCTAGTTTGGGGGTTAACTATTTGCCCATAGTTGGGAGCCTAACTGGTACTACCACCCCGGGCCAGGGTGGAGCTGAGAACAACAAAAATTAAGATGTGATTCTACGCTCCTCAAAACCCCCAATCTCCCGATCAGAGGCCTTGCTGCCGGATGTAGTTTATCGTCATACCTAGGACGTATGAATATAAGTATTTCTTGAATAGTTTACCAATGATGCCAATTTTAATGTGACCTGCACAATAAAAATCTTACATGGTATAGGTTTACGTTAACATGAAAAGAGATGAGGACGTGTGTCCAAAGAAAAACACTAAATCAAAACACACTAATAGATTATCCTTCATAAACAATCTGGTACTATTTCTCAGTTACTGACCTTTATATATCAGACTTGTGCAATGACAACTATTAATTTCCGAAGCCAAAAAATCCATTTCCCATATAATTCAAGAGGTGTGAACGTTTCCGAAAAAAAAAATGTCCATCCTACAGAATAACGAACCGTGTAATTACAAGTTATCAAGAGTAGAAGAGAAAATAAGGGAAGAACCCGGTTAATCTTAGTGACTCGTCACGCCCAGCCACCGGTTTCCGCCGGTATTCGCATTTTAAAATCTCATTCGAGAAAACAGACACGTTTCCGTTGCACTTCTTGACAAATCAGTCATTCAATCCGTTAGCTATGCGATCCATTAATCAAGAGAAATCATCAGCTACCGCTCGTTAGACAAAATGAATGCATTTTTAGCGGGAATAATCACAAATACGGCCGCCATCTTAATGAGACAGTGTTATTATCATCAAATACCAGACGCTTTTCAGCCAATAAAAAAGAATCGGGAAGATTGCAATCAGTCGACACGAATCGCTGTTTGCTTGAATTCATTGAAATTATCATCATCATCATCATCAACATTATTATTATCATCATCATCATCATCATCATCATCATCATCATCATCATTATTATTATCATCATTATTAGTATTGTTATTTTTATTCACATGGAGTTCTTTTTATATATTATTATAGTAACAGGTGATATTCATTAAAGATTAAGGTCCCTTCAGTATCCAGTACTCTATTTAGTATTGCATGACTTCAATATTAATATTCACGTGGAATTGTCATGGCTGCCTGACTTTTACACGTGATATATAACAGCCATACTTAAAAGTGATAAGGGGCCGAAAGATATTGGGAAATATCTGAAATAAATGCAAACTGCTAGGGGAAAAAAAAGCCAAGTTGCAGACAAAAGAAGATATAGAAATAATTATCCAGTCGAGTTAGCTCGGACATTCATAAGTCTATCACGTCAACCATCACGGTCCTGCATCAAGGTCTTAAGGTCATTAGAGAGGCATTCTATGCCATAACATAGCTTGTCAATGTAGGTGGTTGCTGGCCGATCAACTCTTCTTGCTCCATGGTTCGGGGTCTAGAACAATAGATCACTCGCGTGTTCTTGTTTTGCTCGCCAGCAGTGTCCTACAAAACGCATTCTGCGTTCACTTAAGATTGTAGAAATATTAGGGATGGGTCCATAGAACTGTGATGGGGCAGCTAGTAAGGATTGAACTCGCTACTCAGTCGTAATTGGTCTAGCGAGACAAACTTGCTAACCATTACACCGCGTCTAACTGGCCAAAATGATTTTCTAAGTCTAGCTTAGATATGACACAAGGCCGAAAGTGTGGAGGAACAAGTGAGAATCGAACTCACTACTCAGTCGTAATTGATTTAGTGAGACAAGCTTGCTAACATTACACCCCGATTGGGTGTTGATTATAGGATGAGAATTATTAATTCATAATGTGATTGCTTGGGTATGGGAGAAACATAATTATATATTTAAATACCTTTGACATAAGACTGTAGAAAATTCTATTCTTGGTCCCGACATGGGCTAAGTCTGTAGCAATTTGAATGCATGACTCCTGAGTTAACAGATAAGATATCAGGCAAACCACGTTCTCTAGCATTAGGTGGCAAGCAATCTAGGATTAGAACGAACAACTCAGCATTCTCAACCAGCCTGAGGACGGATAGGCTTCGTCAGGCTATCTTGCATTAAAAGTACCCACAGCTGCAGTAAATGTGATGTCCCTACGACGCTAATTGTCTACAGGACTTGTGATCGTTACCTGGTTTCGTCTTTTCCATAGAAACCGAATGAAATAAGTTACCTAAGTATTGTGGTAAGAGCCAGTTACCCTCCTTACTATCATGAATGGATTGATCCATTCATGATAATAAGTCCTTGGTAATTGCCTAGGAAAAAAGAAGATTGCGGTGACTTGCCTAGCTAAGTATTGAATACTACTATCACGTCTGACTCGGTCGAGTTAAGTGTTGTGTCTTGCCAGACCCCACATCACAACACAAAGAAATGTGAAATGTACTGTAAATACGCACATTTTGTCTACTGCCAGTACTGTCGAGTAATCATCATCAAAACATCACAAAAATAAACAAAATAGAACCATTTATGTTAAACAGGTTATTGCAATAACGTATATCACTGTACGGCACATTGCTATCATCAGATTCGGCCAGATATGTGCTTTTGTTAACGCATGTATTTTGGCTGGTCATATCTGGAAATATTTATCAACTGAGTATATATATATATATATATATATATATATATATATATATATATATATATATAATATCCGCGGAGACTGGCGCATGGGCGGACGCACACGACCACACAGACATTATGTAAAAAATTACACCAATGATAATTCCATATAAAAAAGTAAAAAATCGAGGGGTATAAGCAGTCAGTTGCTGATAATCACTGACGAGTAGACTACGAAAACTGTGCAGTCGGGATGCTGACGATAACATCAATCAGCTAATTGACAAACCTTTTACTTATATTAATTCTAATTATATATATATATATATATATATATATATATATATATATATATATATATATATATATATATATCTGACAGGATAAAGAACAAGTAAGAAATTGAACTCAATCTAACATGTTTCATTTTATGAAAAACTTCGTCGTTATTTCAGATAGAAATGATAAAAAGCAAAGAGACGTAGATTAATGGTATACTGTGTTTGACTATTTCTTATTGGTTAGATACGTGTCACGTGTAATGAAGTAACGGATAATATTCAAACATTTGTGAGAAACATTCTGGACACTAAATGTGTAAAAGTGAGACGCAGCAGGATGTGTTGAAAAATTTTCTTTCCGTTTGATTTTTCATTAAAGCATATCTTGTTCGTATTTTGCATATATCTTCATTGATTTTTATGTATTAGACATAAGTTAGATTCATGAATAATTGATCTTTAGAAAATGGTGAAGTAATGTAGTTTTTTTAATAAGAACTAATCAAACTTGATATACCATTAATCTGCGGCTCTTTCCTTTTTTATCATTTTTTTATCATTTCTATCTTGATCTCTGATGAAGGTTTAATAAAGTAAGACATGTTAGATTGAGATCTGTTTCCTACTTGTTCTCTATCCTGTCATTTTGTCAGATTCCTATTCATACTTGATCTATATTTGATCTTATATTCACATACTTATATATATATATATATATATATATATATATATATATATATTTAAAGACATTTTTTTATGTTTATACGTTCTTTTTATACGTATAAACATAAAAAATGTCTTTAAATAATTGTCGGACTTTGTCCATTTCATAATGTGTTTATATATATATATACGTTCTTTTTATAGGTACAAATATTTAAGTAAATGCCCTGTTTATAATAAACAGTATTAACAACATTTACCGGCCTGAATGTCCGAGAAATTTCCATAGAAAATATGTGCCCTTCGAGAGGAATTGAACCTGTATCCTATACAAAACCGTCATATAGCCTGACATGCCTTAACCGATTGGGCCACAAAGGAGCGTTCGGTTAGCAAGGTCGATTTTACTGTTTTTAAACACAATTCTCCGTGACTTTCTCTCATTCATTCATATCTGCTCAATGCGTATCCAAATGTAAGCAAATGACGTCATACATTATGAAATGGTCCGAGAATTATTTTTAAGAGATTTTTTATGTTTATATATATATATATATATATATATATATATATATATATTGAGTTTGTAAACAGTGACTATTATGACTAATAATGCAAGACACTTCGGTAAAGCGAATCGAGTTCTCTCAGTCACTGTGTGTTTATCTCAAAATAAATAAGCTTAAATTCACCTTCATCCCAGCCGTGCGCCAAAGGCTTAGGGGTAGAATCTCCGAATTCAGCCGGGTTTCGATCCTAGCTAGAGGCAACCGGACGTCTAATCACACTGATGAGCTGTGATACAGCGAAACAGTCTGTCTGTGGATGACTAGATAGATAGATAGATAGATAGATAGATAGATAGATAGATAGATAGATAGATGTTATCTCCCAAAAAAATGTGCAAACTTTTTTACTTCGAATATGTTAAATATTTGAATATTTATAAATATACATTTAATTTCATCTAATATTTAATTGAAACTGTTAATCTTCTCTGTGAGTCAAATAAGCATTTAATAGTTCTTCATTTTAACCATTAATCTTATTTGCAAGTCAATAAACACTGCATTTATTGTAATTTAAAGAGTGAGTACATTTTTGGCAACCTGTATATTTATAATATAATGTAAAAATATATACATGAATCACAGTTCTGTGTCCTTTCACGTCGAGCATTGAGGCGTGATTTCAAAGATAAACGAACAGTGATGTTATTTCCTCTAATATACAGACGTCGGCGCTGGCCCGAAATGCGAACGGTACTTTAAGTTTATTAACTATCAACAGTATCATTTTCAAGGACTCTTCATACTTACTATTTGTCATGGTCTATGGAATCAGGTTTTAAAAAATATTCAATGCATGCCAGTAGGTATATGCGTACGGTATTTTGGTCGTGCACATGGTGCAAAGGTCAGTGGATCGAACCGAGAAATAAGCAAGCCTAGTTCGAATTCCAGCTGAGTTCGTTACATTCTTATTTTGCACAAATCTCCTCGGGAAAGGTAAGAATATATATGTCCTCCACCAACCTACATCAATAGTTTCAAAAGTAGGGCATACTGTGGCCTCTAGCTGCAGTTGGCAACCAATTCTGATTACAAACTATATTTTGTATTTACTCACCCCACCCCACGAGGTCAGGTTGTGACACTAGGTCGGTTTAATGCGTGGATCCCGAGCGCGTACACCCGGGCTAGGAACAAAAATTTCCCGCAGCCCCTGCAACCGTCGGTTGCGCTGGCCTCGGTGCGTGCACCGATCCCTCTCTCTAGTACAATGAGAGTGTGCGGCCTCGAGCAGCTATTCCCCAGGGCTGTGAACCTCTCAGTATAATTTTCCTCAGTTGCGATTCTGTCCTTTGACAGAGCCTCCCCTGAGCGCACTCTACCCAAAGACAGAGACTCAACTGAGAGATAATAAATAAATGTGTGACAAACCGAGAGAGAGAGAGTAATTTACACACTGATTACAAAACGATATATAGCCCCGCTGTAACACATACTATGCAACCATCGACGATATCATGGAGTTCCCGATGACTCTATAAGTTCGATAGTGTCGATGTATTTACTCCCAAACTATGGGTTAAACAGTATAACCCGCTATGCTCATCCCGCTTGGTTGGCAAGTATTCTAGGAAAAGGTTAACTGAATTTAAACCTTTATGTAATATTGGCGTTGCAATTATTATGCAGCTATCGAAAAGGCCTTAGTTCTATAATTTCAACTGTGTCGATGTATTTTACCTCCAGCTATGGATTAAATAATAGATTAAACTGCTCTTCTGCTTTGGTTTGCAACCCGTCTACGAAAAGAACAACTATGAATTCTAAACAATATGTAACTCTCGTATAACACAGATTATGCGGCCGACAAAATGATCTCTTAAGTTCGCAATTACACTATGATCCGGGCTGTGGTCAATTTGATGGACTGGGTGTATTTGAATATCAATTTTTACATTTACATAAGTTTAGTTGAATACCAGACAAAGAAATTTAACATATTTCAATTTAATTTTTCAACGATTTGTAATCTTAACTAGTTTACGGGGAGAATTTTAGCATAGATCCACAATTGGCTTCTGAGCGCTTTCAACATTCATAAATATATTTTGTGAGTTGTTAAACTTTTGACAATAAAGATAATGCAATTAAGCATTATCTTTTCTTGGTTCATTTTAAGTGTCGTGTTTTTGTCTTTTCCAAATTTTAAGTCTTTTTAATATTTATTATATATGTCTCTAAATTAAATGTTACTGATGTTGTGTTGACCTTTATGGTTAAGATTGCTTTTTACGGGACATATTTTCGTAGACACCAAGGAGTTACTTGGATAGAGACAGTCCTTTGCAACTTGATGTGTCAGACTTGTGAGTAAAGACAGACTTTATGCAACATCAGCTAGTTTTGCTTTTCAGAATCGAGGAGAAGACATGTAACACATTTTTATACTTTGTTTCCCTTCCCTGTTCTGAGAAAATTAAAATGTTCCATTTCTCTCGCCGTCTTTATTTTTTCATTATGAATTTTAGATTATCTCTTCCGACAGCTAGACCTTAGTAAAGCCACCTAACATATATTTGTTAACCCCAACAAAGTACGAGAAAGCTATGTGTTTATATGTATACAGATTGTGTCAAAAATTGCAGAAAACTTTAACAATATCCTCATGGGTACTAGGTCTAATCAAAAAGTATCATGACTGTTCTTACATTAACGGATTTAAAGTACATGACGCCGTTTGGCACTGATTGATCTTGAACTCTGTCGCACATACACATTAAGTTATAACTTTCTCGCTCACTTCCATTGTTTATAGCAGTGCTTGGAAGGAACGTGTGTAGAGTGCGTTCGTCTCGCCACGCCACAGAGCTTCCTTCAGTGACCAGGGCTTGTGTAGCAGTTTCTGGCCAAGTGGAACATTCCCCAGATCTGACAACCAACTATCATATTCATCAGATCTCACCCCTTGCGACTTTTTCCTCTTCAAAAATCAAATTCCACTTGAAATGAATAAGATTTCAAGATGTCGAGGCAATCCAAGAGAATGTGATGAGGCAGCTGCTCGCTATCCTAAAATAGGAATGTTTCCAGCAATGGAAACAACACTGGCTAAAGTATGTGTCTTTCCTCCTGCTATCCTGTGCCTTTACAAGAGCCAGATCATGCCGAAAAATGTATTTCCTGCTGCCGAAAATGGATTGCTACTGCCATGTCTGGACAGGGGATGTCTTGTCTTCACTTTCCGGTCTCGATAGAGTTCAAAAGTATATATACCGCTATGTGAGTGATGAATTTTCAACACTACATCCTCTTTCCCCACAGACGAAATGTCGAAAACCACTAGTTGTTCTATTGCTATTTCCATGGAAAGTGTTCGGACGAACTACATTGCTTAGTTCCACCAGTTTTAATCTTCACGATGAAGACCCGGCATGTTACGCACATTGTAGCGAACCACCTTCATTCTCTTCGTATTTCATTGGTGCGATCTACATTCAGCTCGAGCAGCATCTTCCAAGGAACAATTATTTAATATATTTTCTCTGTATACGTCATTTTTATAAATACAATTTAATTTATTGTTGAACTTTATCCATTTCATCATATGTTGTCATTTTTACGTTAAGATACTTTTCTTGAGCAGATATGATCGGTCGAGAAAAATCGTCGAAGATTGTGTGTTTATAAACAGTAATTCGGACTTCGCTAACCAGATGCTTCTTTGTAGCCGAATGGTATAGCACGTCAGATCAAGTGATGGTTTCTGTTCGATTCCTGTCCGAGAACACATATTTTCTACGAAATCTCATTTACATCCACGCTGGTAATTAATACTGTTTAATTAAAAACAGAACATTTACCTAAATAAATTCTATCTATAAAAATAACGTATAAGTAGAAAATATATTAAGTAATTGTTGGACTGAATCCATTTCATCACACACACACACACACACACACACATATATATATATATATATATATATATATATATATATATAAGCTGACGTTCCTGTGTCAATGAACTTTTGTTCAAAAGTAATACAAATGGCTTTAATTTGTTTTAATTATTGAAAAAGCCCATCTCAACTGAAAATTCGATATATTTCAGAAGGTTTATTTTTCAATTTGCTAATGATGTAGATATTTATTATTGTAAAATACAATAATTGCGGCACATTACCAAAAAAGTGGGGAGTGGAGTGAGGGTGGTCATCATCAGCTATCATATACCTAAACTAATCCGATTCACAACCCACTCATTCAATACAAATAAAACATATACCAAAAGAAGATGTCCTTCACCTTTTACTCCTACATATACCACAATACCTCATACACAAAGGCAACCTACAAAATAAACCCGATGATTTGAACATTTCTTATGTACAAATTTCCTATGTACAAATGTTCGTAAAATATGTATATCTAAAATCTGAAGACGATATGAAATGAGAAGGAGGGGTATGAATCCCAATTAAAAACAAAATATAACAAATGTAAGACAGAAAATAACAGATGTTAGTAGGACCCGTCCACCCGAAAAAATAAGAGTTACCGCTGTATTCCATCATCTGACAGAATCAAGAAGCTGAATCACTAACGGAATGGGGAGGATAAAATAAATGTGGGTGTGGAAACACCAGTCGAGATTAAAAAAGGCCAAAAACAAAATGGAGAGGTTAGGAATCTCAACTTGGATCAAAAGCAAAGAAGCCGTGAACAGGCCGGGAATGACACTCACTCACATTAACTAGGTACACAAAAGAAAGTTTAACTTAACCAAAGGAGAGTTGCGACGAAGAGTACTTAAAAAAGGACCTCAAGGATAGTCCCTTTCATACGAACCAAGCTTGCTAATTTCACCCACCTTTCGTTGAAATCTGTCGACACCAAAAGCTTTCTATCAGTTCTGGTCTTTACTTTCAGCTGATGCTGAAAGAATCCTATCAGAGCCTGATGAGAATAGTGTTCGTGTCGCAAGTTTCCCTCCTTTCACGTCATCCAGATCTTCATTCTTGCCACGGCTAGCAACGTTAGAAACACCATTCGTTTCACCACAGAATACGGAGGCGACATTGTCGCACGCGTATGCAAGATCAATGAGCACAAGTTGATTGCTAGCAATACGCCCACATAGTCCCAGAAGATAACATAGTACCTGAGGATAATAGCAGAATGCTTCGAAGCCGTTTCTTCTAAACCAAGTTCACACTGGTAACCGTCGGGCAAATCCGCCGAGCCCCATCTGGAGGCCATGTCATTGAGAGATAACACGTTTCGAATCAATCGCCTAGTAAGCGAAAACTCAGGGTTACTGAGGTAATTCTCCGCTGGCGCCCAAGACTAGAAAGAGCGCAACTCAGCCAGCGACATGTCGATATGCTCAGAGACGGTCCTCCGCGACCCCCTCGACTAATTCCCGATACAAGACCTTTCGAGGCCGTGAAAAGTCACGTGACCGAGGAAAAGCCCACAAGGCCGCTTGACACTCGTTAAGGAAAGTTGACAATTTCCCGGAACTACGACGGCGCTTAGCCCATGAAATGGGAGAAATGATAGTAATAGTGACAGTAATTCAACTTTCTCTCTACCGGGAGCCGATAACTTAGGGGAAAAATCTGCGACTGATACCACACTGATGAGCTGTGATACAGCGAAACAGTTTGTCTGTGGATGAGAATATATATATATATATATATATATATATATATATATATATAACAATTATTGGTCAAACTTGAATTAGACCAGGAAAAAGTTGTATTAAAAAGTGTATATATATATATATATATATATT